>CM068296.1:84896772-85496772 GCA_034768395.1 Linum lewisii | reverse complement strand
CTTGGTTCCAGCTATTCTCGAATCTAAATCTCCGCCCCGAGGACATGCTCATCTGCCGTCCCGTATTCAAAGAATCGGGCTATGGTCCGACACTGCGGCTGCCAAGTTCAGAAGAGATGCCTGGTTATACCTGTCGTGCCAAGGTATGTTCCCCATTGCACGATCCAGTCTCCCTTCCACCGCTCTTGGCGTGCCTCGACTTCTTGCCCAAGTAAATGGATAACCCTGAAGCTCTACGTCCTTTAGGCCATAATCTGCTACTGCCTCTCTAAAACCCGATAGCATCCAGTTAGGTCTATCATTAATTCCTTTCCTTTCCTTTCATTGGTGCTTAGCATATCATTAAAGTCTCCCATGCAAAGCCAACTTTCCGTTCCATTACCCCTGAGAGTACGTAACATATCCCAAGCCTCACTCCGTCTGCCGCTCTCCGGGAACCCATAGTACCCAGTTAATCTGAACGGCTCCTCCTCGTCTCTATCACGAACCTCCACATTAATAAAATTCCGTGTATATGAGAGTAGTCTAATGTGAATCTCTTTCTTCCACAGAATTGCCATGCCCCCACTCCGACCATCGACATCAACTGTGAAACATGCATCAAATTGAAGCCGAGACCGAATCCCTTCCATCCTAGTCTTGGTACTAAGCGTTTCAATCAATATCACCACGTCCGGCCTGTGAGCTCTGATGAGATCACGCAGCACATTAACTGCTGGGGGTTGGCCAAGCCCCCGACAGTTCCAGCACATGATGATCATTGGGACGGACAGGTCCCGCTTGGCAGGCCTGTCTTAGCCGGGTTTGTGCGGTTTACCTGGATACCGTCTGTAACCATGTGTACGGAGTCTTTCGAATTACTACTCCCCGTACTTCGATGTCGTTTCCTGTCCTTCGGGATTTTCGTGCCATCCTCCTCATTAAGCTCCTCCTCAATCACACGTACAACCTGTTTGCCTATGTCCACCATATTAGCTGCGAAATTACCAGCCAGAGCCAGAATGTTAGGAGGTATACTAGGCTGTGATGCGGTGCCGTCCCCCTCGTCCTCCACTAACCATCTATTACCCCCCATCACCATACTTTTCCTCAGTGGCGCCCGGAGGTCCTCATTCCACAACCGTACAATCTCCTCCTCCGGCGTCCTGAACCGAATTTCACATTGTCTATCCAGGTGCCCTATCCGACCACAAATATAACAGAATGTAGGCAATCGTTCGTACTTAAACTTCCCGACTACCCACTGTCCCCCTGGAAATCTCAGCTTTTTCTTCCTTTTGAGCGGCCTAGTCACATCCAGCCGAATACGGATCCTCATGAATGGGTTGGTGTACGTAGCGACGTTCCTTTCGTCATAACGTACGTATTCTCCTGCAAAATCCCCGATAATTCTCGCTATCGGTTCCGAGAAGAAACCCGGTGTCAACTCATGGACTTGCAGCCAGAATTTCGTTGACTTCAGTGGTACCGTGACCGGATTTTCCCCTTGTTAGATTTTCCGTAGTAGCAACAGGAATCCATTGAAGGTCCATGATCCTGCATCCAACACCCACTCCATATCAATGACATGGAAAAATCTAAACAACACTAACCGGTTCCCCAGGTCTTGAATCTGGATTCCTCTCCTCGGTTGCCAAACTTCCGCTAACCTCATCCTCATCGCATTGAAATTGTAGTTTCTTGTCGTTAAGAGCGTTCCGACCACACACAATTTGTAGTTTTCCTGTAGAGCGACTGGTTGTATACCCTGTATCTCCAAACCGTCGTCCTCCTCCTCATTGATCGTAATGGCTTCAAAACGGTCTTCCATTGCCGCCGGATTCCAAGAACCAGATGTTCTTGTGTAACACGGTAGCGGTGACCTCAACCCTTGCCCTGGAAGTACCTATCGCGTAACCGCAACAACCTTCCAGGGGCCCCACCGACGACTGCACAACAGTAATCAATGAGCAGGGAGTTCTAGCTACATATTACCTAGTCAACGTCCGGTCAGCGCAGATTCAAAGCCAAAAACCCTAGTCCTCAAAAAACCCTAGCGCGACAAAACCCTCAACAGGGGTACGAAACTCTCCTAAGTCGAGAGAGAGAAAAAGAAGTGTAATTTACGCAGTATAATACACATGTACAGTTACTTTTTTTATCTCTTTCTATTGTGACCACTTTGCCATTTGGGTCCTTCTGTTCCAATTTTGTATTCATAACGTTAATTGATGTGCATGCGGTACACCATGTTAGCTCCAATAGTCATGTATTAGCTTACTAAGCATTTTCTAAGTAAGAATATAAATATATATAATTAAATAGGATAAAATCGAAGAACAAAATGTGTGATTTTAAAATTCTTCGTATTTCACCATATTCTTCATGATACCTCCTCAATTTACCTCCATGACCAACTCTTCGTCTCCTACATCTGATATCTTTCTCCATCGGGCACAGATCTGTCAAGATTTAACATTATGAAGACAAAAGTTGGAACGAAAAGACCCAAAAGGTAAAATGATCGAAGTAAGAGGAGGTAAAAACAGCCATTTATAGTATAGTATAGGTGGTCATTTGTTAAGTCGGCAAAGCAGAGGAGGCCAAATTACTATTTTTCCTTAAGTAAAGTAATCATTCTTCATCCCCTGATCGCGAATAAAGAACACCAACCGCAGATGCGCAAAATCCTGACACTAGTCTCTCGAGCATGATTCCAAAATCTATATGCCGCATCAGCCTCGGATCATCATCGATGCTTCACTAAGCTCATCCAATTAACTACCGCAATGGCGTCGCCGTCTCCAGATTCCATCCTCCTTGAGGACTTCGGTCAGAAAGTAGACCTAACTAGGAGAATCCGCGAAGTCCTCCTCAACTATCCCGAGGGAACCACCGTGCTCAAGGAGCTTATTCAGAACGCCGATGATGCTAGCGCCACCAAGGTCCGTCTCTGCCTTGACCGCCGTATCCACGCCACTCAAACTCTCTTGTCCCCTTCCTTGTCCCAGTGGCAGGGACCTGCGCTCTTGGCCTTCAACGATGCCGTGTTCACGGAGGAGGATTTCGTCAGTATCTCGAGAATCGGAGGCAGCGCCAAGCACGGCCAGGCTTGGAAGACTGGCCGATTCGGAGTCGGATTCAATTCCGTTTACCACTTGACCGATTTGCCCTCCTTCGTCAGTGGTAATTACGTGGTGCTGTTCGATCCCCAGGGAGATTACCTCCCTAATGTATCGGCGATGAATCCCGGTAAGAGAATCGAGTTCGTCTCTTCCGCTGCTGTATCAATCTACAATGATCAATTCTCTCCTTACTGTGCCTTTGGATGCGATATGAGAAATCCTTTTAGCGGAACTCTGTTTCGTTTCCCTCTGAGGAACTCTGATCAAGCAGGGACGAGTAAGCTTTCCAGACAGGCGTACTCCGACGAAGATGTATTATTTCTGTTTGGACAAATCTATGAAGAATGTGTGCTCTCGCTTCTGTTCCTCAAAAGCGTATTATCCGTGGAGATGTACGTTTGGGATGCTGGAGAGGCTCAGCCTAAGAAGCTCTATTCTTGCTCGGTTAGCTCCGTGAACGATGAAGTAATCTGGCACAGAAAAGCACTTTTGAGAATGACTAAGAATTTACAGAAGTCGCGTTCTCAATCTTCTTCTGGTTATGTGGATGGAGAAATGGATTCTTATTCTGTTGAGTTCTTGAGTGAAGAAGTATCTGAAGGTGAAGTGAAGAAGCGAACTGATGTTTTCCAGATAGTGCAAGCTATGGCATCTTCTAACAGTAGAATTGCTTCTTTCGCTTCTGCTGCTTCTAAGGAGTATGATATTCACTTGCTACCGTGGGCATCTGTTGCAGCTTGCATATCAGATGTAAGTTGCTCTTTAATATACATGTTCTAAGTGTTCACCTTGTCTAGATTTCTTCCCATGATTGGCTTCTCATGTTTTTTTTATGTGGTTAAGCAGAATGATGATCTAAAGCTTGGTCGAGAATTCTATTTTCTTCCACTGCCTGTTTTAAGGGTTCACCTTGTCTAGATTTCTTCCCATGATTGGCTTCTCATGTTTTCTTTTATGTGGTTAAGCAGAATGATGATCTAAAGCTTGGTCGAGCATTCTGTTTTCTTCCACTGCCTGTTAGGACTGGATTGAGTGTGCAAGTTAATGGGTACTTTGAAGTTTCTTCTAATCGTCGCGGCATTTGGTACGGGGATGATATGGATAGAAGTGGAAAAATTCGTTCTGTCTGGAATAAGTTCCTTTTAGAAGATATTGTGGCTCCTACATTCCGATGTTTGGTTCTTGGTGTACAAGAGCTTCTTGGAGCATCAGATTTGTACTATTCTTTGTTTCCTGTTGGTTCTTTCGAAGAACCATGGAGCATTTTGGTTGAGAATATATATAGAGTAATCAGTGATGCTCCCTTGTTGCATTCGGGTTTGGAAGGTGTAAAATGGGTGACACCACGTGACGCCTTCCTTCATGATGGAGAGTTCTCTAAGAGCAAAGAACTTGGTGAGGCCTTGCTGATGCTAGGAATGCCTATCGTTCATTTACCCAGTAACTTGCTTAATATGTTTCTAAAATATGCTTCTGGTTTTCAGCAGAAAGTGGTAACTCCTGATACTGTACGCCATTTCCTTAAGGGTTGCAGATGTCTCCAGATATTGAGCAAATTTCACAGGCTTATACTATTAGAATATTGCCTTGAAGATTTAGTTGATTCTGACGTTGCCATATATGCAAACGACATGCCTTTACTTCCACTAGCGAATGGTGATTTTGGGATACTTTGTGGACCCTCAATAGGGACTTCATATTTTATTTGTAATGACGAGTTAGAACATGCCCTGCTCAAACAAGTTTCTGATCGACTAGTTGATCCAGATACTCCACCAGACATAGCGAGAAGACTTTGTTCTATTGCACAACTATCAAATACAAATCTTACTATGTTCAAGACTGAGTACTTGCTCATGTTATTCCCTAGATTTGTACCTGCTGACTGGAAATACAAAGAAAAGGTTACATGGAACTCAGATTCCATGCATATTCTTCCTACTTCATCATGGTTTAAGCTGTTTTGGCAGTATCTTCGAAGTCGCTGTGAGAAACTATCTATGTTTGGTGATTGGCCAATATTTCCTTCTAGCTCTGGGTATCTATACAAACCTTCTAGAGAATCAAAACTACTGGCTACAGATAACCTTCCTGGTTTGGTTCAGGGGTCCCTTATTAAGCTTGGTTGCAAGATACTTGATTCCAGCTATGGGGTGGAACATCCAGATTTGTCTCAATATGTGTCTGATGCTGATTGTGTTGGTGTTGTGGAGTCAATTTTTAATGTTTTCTCTTCAAACAGTGGTTTAATTGAAAGATCATTTCAGAACCTACTTGTGGAGGAGAGAGATGAACTCCGTGGGTTTCTTCTTGATCCAAAATGGTACATGGGAGGTTTCATAGATGAAACTATCATTAGAACTTGCAAGAGGCTTCCTGTTTTTAGAGTTTATGGTGGAACCTCTACTCAAGATGTTCAATTCTCTGATCTAGGAAATCCTCAGAAGTACTTACCCCCCTTGGATGTGCCTACGAATTTCCTAGGTGTTCAGTTCATAATGTGCTCCACTGCTACTGAAGAGCATATTTTGCTAAGATTTTTTGGAATTGAGCGAATTAAGAAGTCACAGTTTTACAAGCAACATGTGTTTATTTCCATGAAGGACTTGCAACCTGAAGTACGAGATTTCGTTATGATCTCTATTCTCCAAAACTTGCCACAACTGTGTGTAGAGGACACAACTTTTAAAGAATGTCTTAGAAATTTGGAATTTGTCCCTACACTAAATGGGGCTATTAGGAGCCCTGTGGTTCTCTATGATCCCCGCAATGAAGAGTTGGTTGCTTTGTTGGAAGATTCTGATAGCTTTCCATGTGGTAATTTCCTTGACCCTGACATTTTAGACATGTTACATAGTCTGGGATTGAAAACATCTGTTTCCCCTGAGACTGTTATAGAAAGTGCTCGACAAATAGAAGCACTGATGCATGAAGATCAACAAAAAGCTCAGTCTAGAGGGAAGTTGCTTCTTTCATACTTAGAAGTGAATGCAATGAAGTGGTTGCCCAACCAATCAAACAATGATCAGGGGACCGTGAATAGAATTTTTTCACGCGCTGCTATTGCATTCAGGCCTCAAAATTTGAAATCTGATCTTGAAAAGTTCTGGAATGACCTTCGGTCAATTTCTTGGTGCCCAGTAATGGTTGATGCTCCTTTTCCAACTTTACCTTGGCCTCTAGTATCATCCTTGCTGGCTCCTCCAAGGTTGGTAAGGCCACAAACAGACTTATGGATGGTTTCAGCCACTATGAGAATATTGGATGGAGAATGCTCTTCGACGGCATTAGCATATAACCTTGGTTGGCTCTCTCCTCCAGGAGGTAGTGCTATTGCTGCCCAATTGCTCGAGCTTGGTAAAAACAATGAGATTGTCAATGATCAGGTTCTTCGTCAGGAATTGGCTTTGGCAATGCCAAAAATATATATTTTGATGATTAGCTTAGTTGGTTCAGAGGAGATGGACATCATAAAGGCTATTCTTGAAGGGTCTCGTTGGATTTGGGTGGGAGATGGATTTGCTACATGTGATGAGGTTGTTCTTGATGGCCCTTTTCATTTGGCTCCTTATGTACGTGTTATCCCTATTGATCTAGCTGTTTTCAAAGAATTGTTTTTGGAGCTTGGAGTTCGAGAATTTTTTAAGCCCATGGATTTTGCTAATATTTTGACCAGAATGGCAACAAAAAAAGGCTTATCCCCTCTTGATACCCAGGAAATCAGAGCAGCTATAATGATTGTCCAACATCTTGCTGAAGTTCAGTTTCATGAACAAAATCTCAAGTTATACTTGCCAGATGTTTCTGGGAGACTTTTCCCAGCCTCTGATCTTGTCTATAACGATGCTCCTTGGTTGCTTGGATCAGATGGCCCTGACTGCTCATTTGGTGGAGCATCAATCATGGCTTTGAACGCAAAAAGAACTGTTCAGAAGTTTGTCCACGGTAATATCTCTAATGAAGTGGCAGAGAAGCTTGGTGTCTGCTCACTTCGTAGGATCTTGCTAGCTGAGAGTGCTGATTCAATGAATCTAAGTTTATATGGGGCTGCAGAAGCCTTTGGACAACATGAAGCATTAACTACAAGACTTAAGCATATACTTGAAATGTATGCAGATGGGCCTGGTATTCTTTTTGAGCTAGTTCAGAATGCAGAAGACGCTGGTGCTTCAGAAGTTATATTTCTTTTGGATAAGACCCAATACGGGACATCTTCAGTGTTGTCTCCCGAAATGTCTGATTGGCAAGGTCCTGCACTGTATTGTTTTAATGACTCAATTTTCACTCCACATGATCTCTATGCCATCTCTAGGATTGGCCAAGAAAGCAAATTAGAGAAGCCTTTCGCCATTGGAAGATTTGGACTTGGATTTAATTGTGTATATCATTTCACAGACATTCCTACATTTGTTTCAGGGGAGAACATTGTTATGTTTGATCCTCATGCCAATAGCTTGCCTGGGATCTCTCCTTCCCATCCTGGGTTAAGGATCAAATACGTGGGGAAAAACATCTTGGAACAGTTTCCTGACCAGTTTTCCCCATTCTTGCACTTTGGATGTGACTTGCAACATCCATTTCCTGGAACTTTATTCCGTTTCCCCCTTAGAAGTTCTAATATGGCTTTGCGTAGTCAAATAAAGAAAGAAGCTTATGTGACTGAAGATGTCATGTCTCTCTTCACATCTTTCTCGGGTGTTGTTTCTGATGCACTGCTTTTTCTACGCCGCGTGAAGAAGATCTCTATTTTTGTGAAGGAAGGAAATGATAGTGAAATGCAACTTCTCCACCAGGTGCATAGAAATTTTGTCAGTGAGCCTGAAATGGTCAATGCAGTTGATGATATGTTTAGTCTTATTGATGGGAACCGGTTTAGTGGTTTGGACAAAGGGCAGACGATAAAAATGTTGAACAAATCCATTGACAGAGATTTCCTACATAAGTGCCAGAAGATTGTGGTCACTGAGCAAAATCCTTCTGGTGCCATGCGTCATTTTTGGATAACTAGTGAATGTTTAGGTGGTGGAAGAGGTAAGAAATACTCTGCACTTACTGGTGGTGAATCTCATAAATCAATCCCATGGGCTTGTGTTGCTGCCTATGTACATTATGCAGTAGTAGATGGGCAATGCGATGTTTCCACTGCTTTCGAAAAAGACCTATTTCAAGTTTCTACTAATCCATTTCAAAGTAGGAAGAGTTTTGAGGGTCGTGCATTCTGCTTCTTGCCATTACCAATCAATACTGGTCTTCCTGCACACATTAATTCATACTTTGAACTATCATCCAACCGAAGAGATATTTGGTTTGGTAATGACATGGCTGGGGGTGGGAAGAAAAGGTCAGAATGGAATTTGTACATCCTTGAGAATATTGCAGCTCCTGCTTATTGTCACTTGCTTGAGAAAATTGCTAGTGAGATTGGTCCATCTGACTTATTCTTTTCTTATTGGCCCACTGGAGTAGTGTTAGAACCATGGGCATCGATGGTGCGGAAAATTTATGCCTTTATTTCTGAATCTGGTCTTCGTGTATTATATACAAAGGCAAGAGGTGGTCAATGGATTTCTTCCAAGCAAGCACTTTTTCCAGATTTTTCATTTCATAAAGTTCATGAGCTTGTGGAAGCCTTATCAGATGTTGGTTTGCCACTGGTGACAGCTTCTAAGCTGCTAGTAGAACAATTTATGGAAGTATGCTCCTCACTGAACCTCTTAACACCACAATTGTTAAGAAACCTTGTTGATTCGACGCAAACGTGGATTCCACAATAGGAGTGCAATTGTTGTAACCCTTGAATACTGTTTAGTTGATTTGGACCCAGCTCAACCAAATAACTTGTGTGGTTTAGCATTGTTACCTCTTGCTGATGGTTCACATACTAGCTTTGAGAAGAATGGTGCGAGTGAAAGGATTTATGTCACAAGAGGTGAGGAGTATGGTCTGTTAAAGGATTCGCTTCCTCATCTACTTGTGGATGTTGAGATTCCGGAAATTGTTAAACAAAAACTATGCAGCATAGCTGAGAGTAAGAAATTCAATGTTTGTCTTCTCTCGTGTGACTTACTTGAGAAACTCTTTCTAAAATTGCTTCCAACAGAGTGGCAACTGTCTAAAAGAGTGACTTGGGTTCCAGGTCAACAAGGTCAACCAAGTTCAGAATGGATGAGATTGTTATGGAGCTACCTGAAGTCATCTTGTGAAGACCTCTCAATATTTTCTAAATGGCCGATACTGCCCATTCAAGACAATAGCCTTTTGCGGTTATTTCCAAATTCAAACGTGATTGAAGATAATGGCTGGAGTGAAAACATGCGTTCTTTGTTGGTAAAAGTTGGTTGTTTATTCTTACGCCGTGACCTGCCAATAGAACACTCGCAACTTGGGAACTTCGTGCAGCCTCCAACAGCAGTAGGAATATTAAATGCATTTCTGGCTATTACTTGCAAGGTAGAGGATGTTCACATGATTTTCAAGGATGCATTAGAAGGAGAGCTACATGAATTGCGGAGTTTTGTCCTTCAATCAAAATGGTTTATAGAGGAACATATGGAGGACATACATATTGAGCTCATCAAACAGCTACCTATGTATGAATCTTACAGAAGCAGAAAACTAGTTAGTTTGACTAAGCCTACCAAATGGCTTAAGCCAAATGGTGTCCGGGAGGATCTTTTCAATGATGATTTTGTTCGCACCGAGTCAGAAAGAGAGGAAATTATTCTGAGGAGGTACTTGGACATTAGAGAACCATCAAGAGTGGAATTTTATAAAGGATATGTACTGAACCGAATGCCAGAGTTTCTTTCGCAACAAGGAGCTATTTCAAAAATCTTACACGATGTGAAACTTTTGGTCTTGGATGATGCCTCCATTGGAACAGCGCTTTCCGAGATACCTTTTGTTTTGGCTGGCAATGGATCTTGGAAACAGCCTTCAAGGTACTTATTTCTGCAATTCTAACTTCTATACACTTCTTAATATGTTCAGTCCTGGTTTCTTATTTGAGCAATGTAGTAAATTCAGTTTTCTTTTGCACAAAATGACTCATTTATAACATGAAGTCAAAGTTCATTTTGTTTTAGTGGCAACATAAATTGTGCATTGATAGGTACCCACATTTCACAAGGGTTTATATCTCTAATGACACCTCATCTTTCTTAAGTTATTTAGGATTGTTGAATCTTATGGGGTTTGTTGGGGAAAATGCCTGATTTTGCTACTCTACTTAGGATGCGGAAGCCTTGACTAACTTGGAAGATTGGATATCCTACTTACAGTTCTAAGTTTGTCATTGAACCTCTTCATAATTTTTTGTCAAATAGTAATTTGGTTAATATTTCTTCTTGGTGTTGGAATTGTTGATTGTGTGGCTTCCAAAAATAAACAATGGTGTTATATGTTGCATTCGATAGATAGATCACTTGAGCCTTATTGAAATGTTCATTCTATATTTATGTGTTGTGTTGCTTCGATGTTTTTGACAGGCTATACGATCCTCGTATTACTAAGTTGAGCAATGTGCTCCACACACAAGAATTTTTTCCTTCAGCTGAATTTTCTCATCATGAGATGTTGGATATTCTAGTTAACCTTGGACTCAGGAGGTGCTTGGGCTTTTCTGGTATTCTTGATTGTGCTAACACAGTGTCATTGTTGCACGACTCTGGTGACTTGAAAGCAGTGGCGTATGGGCATAAGTTACTTGGGTATTTAGATGCACTTGCACATAAGCTCGTTGTCGAGGATGGAGATAGTGACTCTAATAAGTTTCAGAGTGACATACTTAATGAGAAAATGCCAGGAGAAGATACAAATGTTGGAAATTTTGACATTTCTAGAATTGACCATAGTTATCATACGAATGATCCTGATATTGAATGGCTTTTGGAAAGTTTCAGTTATGACAAAGAGGAAGAAGAATTTTGGTTAGAAATAAAGACCATTTCTTGGTGTCCTATTTGTGTGGATCCACCAGTAGAAGGATTGCCATGGTTAAAAACTAACAACCTAGTTGCTTCACCAGTGAGTGTGAGACCTAAATCTCAATTGTGGACCATGTCCAGTAAAATGCATGTGCTAGATGGTGAATGCAAGAGCATGTACTTGCAACAAAAGCTTGGTTGGCTGGACCGCCTGAGTTTGAATGTTCTATCTGCGCAGTTGATGGAGTTGTCCGAATCATATAACCAGCTTAAGCTACAAAGTTCAAAGAGAAGAGATTTTGATGTTGCGCTTCAAATGGGAATTTCCACACTTTATTCTAGGATGCAAGAATATATTGGCGACAATGATTTTGCTGTCTTGAAGTCTACTCTTCATGGTGTTCCTTGGGTTTGGATTGGTGATGACTTTGTATCATCAACAGTACTTGCATTTGATTCACCAGTGAAGTTCACCCCTTATTTGTATGTCGTCCCATCCGAGTTAACGGACTTCAGAGAATTACTCCTTGAGCTAGGAGTCAAACTTAGTTTTGATATTTGGGATTATTTTCATGTGTTACAACGTCTGCAGAAAGATGCGAAAGCGCCTCTTTCAAGTGATCAATTGAGTTTTGTTTATTGCATCTTGGAAGCTGTGGCAGACTTTTCATCTGAAAAACCATTAATTGAGGCCTCTAGTACCGCATTGTTAATTCCAGATTCTTCTGGGTTTCTCATGTGTGCTGGGGACCTGATATATAATGATGCACCGTGGATAGAGAGCAGTGTGCTAGGTGGAAAACATTTTGTACATCCAAATATCAGCAATGATCTGGCAAATAGGCTAGGGGTGAAATCACTTCGTTGCCTATCCTTGGTTGATGAAGACATGACTAAAGATCTACCATGTATGGACTCTAAAAGATTAAGCGATCTTCTGGCATTATATGGGGACATTGACTTTTTACTGTTCGACCTCCTTGAGTTGGCTGACAACTGCAAAGCCAAAACATTACGCCTTATCTTTGACAAAAGGACACATCCTTGCCAGTCATTGTTACAACACAATTTTGGTAAGGAGCAACCTTTATGCTGAAAATGGATTTGGTGTATTTATTTGGTATTAACATTATGTTGTTTGATATGCATTTGACAGGTGAATTCCAAGGCCCAGCTCTTGTTGCTGTATTGGAAGGCGTCAGCTTGAACAGAGACGAAATAAGTAGTCTTCAACTCCTTCCTCCTTGGAGACTTCGTGGTGATACTCTAAATTATGGTTTGGGCTTCTTGGTTGTTATTCCATATGTGATGTATTGTCCATTGTTTCTGGTGGTCACTTTTATATGTTTGATCCAAGTGGTTTAGTACTTGGTACTCCTTCAAGTCATGCTCCTGCTGCAAAGATGTTTTCCTTAACAGGTAATTCATAGTACACCCAAATCAACAACCTTTCTCCTCCTTATTCTTTGTGTTTTCTCAAAACATGTTGAATCTAATTTACGTTTCTCTACAATTGTCTTTTTAATTCTCGCTTTTACGCGTGAGCTTGTGAATAAGAACAAAGGTTGAGGACATCACCAAAAGTAAAGGAAACTAATTTGTAAACAATATAGGTTATCTCGTGTGGATATCGTGTTTGCATAGTACATGGAGGGAAAAACTTGCTTATGGAAATATACTGGAATTTTAGTGCATCCTTTGACCATCTCATCGACCATGATTAGTTTTGAAGAGGCATTTGAACGAACCTTGTAGATGCGTTGTGGAAACATATAATGATTTGTTCTGATAAAACTCTGTCTTTTTGGTCCAACAATACTTAATTATTTTTTTAGCTCCTACATTCGAGATGAAGGTTCTTGTGTTTAAAGCAACATGAGCAACCACTTAATAGTGACTAAAGCTCTAGCTCACCCAAAGTAGTCAATTACTTAGAGGAATTACGAAGGGTTGAGTATCTGATAATAAAATTGATTAACCCCATTTTCATGCTTCATGAGTTCATTATGTGATTGCCATATGCTTGTTCATTTTTGTTTTGCTTTTTTCCTTCTTTTAGTTTATATATCTTAAATTTTGTACCTCCACTTCATATCTGTATTAGGTACTAATTTGACAGAGCGATTCAAGGATCAATTCATGCCTATGTTGATTGGTCAAGATATGCCATGGAGTTCCTCAAATTCTACGATCATCAGAATGCCATTATCATCAGAATGTCTTAAGGATGGTCTTGATTTGGGCATGAAGAGAGTAAATAGGATATTTGATAAAACTTTGGAGCATGCGTCAAGATTACTTATTTTCTTGAAATCGATTGTAAAGGTATCAACTATTGATTCTCAATAGATGTTAGCGTTCTGTCATCTAGCTGATCACATCTTTCAAAATATCTTGAACTGTGGAGTGAGAGTTTGAAACAATTTGCATTCACAATTTCAAAAATGAATCTACCACAAGCAATAATAGTACATGAAGATAATTTTCGATTATCAGTAATGTCATCTGAATCTTTTTTTTTAAACCATCTTGTTTTTAGTAGCCAATACTCTGTCTTGTTTCTCCAAAATTTTCAATCATTTTATAGTTGACCAATAAAATTTCAGGTGTCACTCTCAACATGGGATGAAGGAAAGAGACAACCTTGTCAAGATTTTTCAGTTTCTATTGATACCTTTTCAGCCTCTCTAAGGAATCCATTCGCTGAGAAGAAGTGGAGGAAGTTCCAACTATCAAGATTATTTACTAGTTCAAATGCTGCAATTAAGTTGCATGTCATAGACGTGAACTTGTACAAAGGTATTGTAAAAGTAGTTGACCGGTGGCTTGTTGCACTTAGCCTTGGTTCTGGCCAAACTAGAAACATGGCTCTTGATAGGTAAGTTTGAACATCAATTGTGGTTCTAATTTTGTCCTTTTCATGATTGGAATTTGAACAAACACGTTTATGTTTCATAATTTTTTCCCCTTGAAGGCGGTATCTTGCATACAACTTATCTCCAGTGGCCGGAGTTGCTGCACTTATATCAACAAATGGATGTCCAACTGATATCAATCTTAAAGGCTCTCTCTTGTCTCCACTCCCTTTGTCTGGGGTCTTACCTATACCTGTCACTGTGCTTGGATGTTTTCTTGTCCGGCATAATGGATGTCGTGCTCTCTTTAAGCTTCAAAATAAACGAGCAATGACACAAGCACAATCAAAAGCCGAAGATCAATTACTTGAAGCTTGGAACAGAGAATTGATGTCTTGTGTTCGTGATTCATACGTGCATATGGTGGTGGAAATGCAGAAGTTAAGAAGAGAGCTATCAAGTTCTAGTCTTGAATCAATTGCACTACGTGATGTTGCTCTATCTTTGAAGGTATATGGTGACGCCATTTATTCCTTCTGGCCAAAATCTAATGGAAATCAATTGATTAATCAACCTGGAGATACCACCAACTTCATATCAGCTGAAGTTCTTATATCAGATTGGGAATGCTTGATTGAACTAGTTGTAAGGCCTTTTTATGTCCAAGTTGCTGATCTTCCAGTATGGCAACTTTATTCAGGAGGTCTGGTTAAAACTGAAGAGGGTATGTTTCTTTCACTACCAGGAAATGGGGTAGGTGATAATGTGCTTCCAGCTACAGTTTGTGGGTTTGTGAAAGAGCACTACCCAGTTTTTTCAGTGCCATGGGAAGTGGTGACAGAGATCCAGGCAGTTGGGGTTGTTGTCCGAGAAATAAAACCTAAGATGGTTAGGGAGCTTTTGAAGTTATCATCAACACTTATTGTTCTTCATTCAGTTGACACATATATTGATGTTCTTGAATACTGTTTATCAGATGTTAAGTTTCCTGAACCAGATTCGGAAGAAAATGACTTGGCAATGGAGCATGGTAACTTGACTACTATAAATAGCGCATCTAATGGAGTAGCTAGTTCTGCATCCATGCCTGACATGCAGAGATTTGACAGTTTATCTGCACCAGGTGTAGGTAGCTCAGGAGATGCACTTGAGATGATGACAAGTTTGGGGAGGGTATTATTTGATATCGGTAGGGGAGTTGTGGAAGATATTGGTAGGACTGGGGGGCCTTTAGTTAGAAGGGATTTGGCTTCAGATTTGCGAGGCAGGTATTCTGATCCAAAGCTTCAACAAGTGGTTGTTCAGCTAAGAGGTGTACCCTGTCCAACTGCATCTAATCAGTTGGCTAAATTGGGAAGTATTGAGCTATGGATCGGGAGCAAGGATCAACAGGTTCTAATGCAACCTTTAGCTTCAAAGTTCGTTCATCCAGAAGTCGTGGATCGATCCATCCTCTCTGACATTTTTTTGCAATGTGCTACATTGGCACTACTAAAACTCAAATGTTTCTCCTTTCAGCTATTGGCAAGTCATATGAAATTACTTTTCCATGAAAATTGGGTGAATCATGTGATGGGGTCAAATTCAGCTCCATGGTTTTCTTGGGAGAAAACATCATTTTCTGGTGGAGAAGAAGGTCCCTCCCATGAATGGATAAGATTATTTTGGAAATGCTACAATGGATCATATGACGAGTTATCTCTATTTTTTGATTGGCCTCTAGTTCCTGCTCTTCTTGGTAGGCCTATCTTATGTCGTGTAAAAGAGCGTAATCTGGTTTTTGTTCCCCCACCCTTGACAGACGAAGAGTCTGAAAATCAAGTCATGGACATGAATTACACAGGAAATAATGAAAGTGCACCTCGGACTCGTACTACTGAAGGCAACTCAATTGAACCCTATATCTTTGCTTTCAATGTAACCAAACACAAGTATCCATGGTTGTTGTCACTTCTTAACCAGTGGAACATACCCGTATTTGATGCTACATTTGCGGACTATACCTCTTCATGTTATTGTCTTCCCACATCCAGTCAGTCATTGGGATATGTTGTTGCTTCCAAGTTTGTTGCAGCCAAACATGCTGGCTATTTCCCTGCAGTCCCAACACTTGCAGATTTGGACCGAGATGAACTTTTTACTCTTTTTGCCAGTGACTTTGTTTCCAATGGTCCTCAATATGGGCATGAAGAGCTAAACATGTTACGTTCTTTGCCTATATATAAAACAGTTGCAGGATCTTACACTCAACTATTGGGTCAAGATCATTGCATGATCTCCTCAACTTCATTTCTAAAGCCATCTGATGAGCGATGTCTTTCTTCTTCAACCGTTACTACAGGGTATACATTACTCCGTGCTCTTGGAGTTCCCGAATTAGTTGATCAACAAATACTAGTGAAGTTTGGATTGCCAGGATTTGAAGGGAAGCCTAAACTTGAACAAGAGGATGTCCTGATTTATCTTTACACAAATTGGCAAGACCTGCAGTCAGATTCTTCATTGGTTGAGATTTTAAAAGAGACAAAATTTGTTAGAAATGCTGATGAATTCTCAGTAGATCTTTCTATGCCTAGGGATCTTTTTGATCCCAGTGATCCTTTGCTAGCATCTGTGTTCTCTAGTGAAAGGAAAAAGTTTCCTGGAGAAAGGTTTGGTACTGAAGGTTGGCTTCGGATTTTACGAAAATCTGGTATTCGAACAGCAAATGAAGCAGATGTAATTCTTGAATGCGCAAGAAAAGTGGAGTCTCTTGGACATGATTATCAGAAGTCCACAGAAGATTATGATGATTTTGGGAGAGACTTAAATTATGTGCATGATGAGATTTCTGCAGAAATATTGACACTAGCTAGATCTGTTGTCGAGGCTATATTATCTAACTTTGCAGTTCTTTACAGCACTAACTTCTGCAATCGCCTTGGAAAGATTGCATGTGTTCCTGCTGAACTTGGATTTCCCAACATAGGTGGAAAGAAAATCCTGACTTCATACAGTGAAGCTATTCTAGTGAAGGATTGGCCTTTGGCTTGGAGTTCTTCTCCCATTATTTCTAGACAAAGTGTCATTCCACCAGACTACTCCTGGGGAGTATTGTACCTGAGAAGTCCTCCGCCATTTGCAAAGGTCCTACAACATTTACAGGTATTATATTAACTTTTTTATTATTATCCTTACATGGGATCTTTTCCACCAACATTGTTACCATGTTAACAATATGCATCACAGGTAATTGGAAGAAATGGTGGTGAAGACACTCTTGCTCACTGGCCAACAACAGCTGGCATTATGACTGTTGATGAAGCTTCATCACAAGTATTAAAGTATATGGATGGTGTATGGGATTCACTGTCTTCTGCAGGTAACTTTCTTTGCTTCAAATTCTTTTACTTTATTGTAAGACCTAGACTTTGTTCGGACTCGTGAATCTAAACTAAATTGGCATTCACCAAACAGTGGTATGGGTTACTCTGGCCCATGGAAAAGTAGCAGGCGCATGGGGTGAGCCATGCGCTTCTCAATTTTTAATCTGAACAAATTTTAATAATAGTATAATACATTTACTATATATATTACGTTACATATATTATTTATTTTCATTATGAATTCTATTTGCCACTAATTCATTGTGCCCAATATATTTGTTTTTAAGATTATTAGACTAAATAAAATTGGATGTGCAACCGGCGATTTTTTTATTAATTTGAATGATTTGTCATCAAATATTATATTCTTACTCATTCGTAAGTCGAGATAACCATCTACACATGTTGACGGAATATTAGTATTAGAGAGGTTATGGTTAATACAATTGGGAATATTTACTATATTAGGTTTTCTTAAAAAGACAGCTTTTAAAATATATTTATTTTTTAAGTTTGAAATTATAACCATGAATTGAGCCGAATTAATATAACACTGAGTCAGATTTAAAATTTGCAATGAACCGAATTAAAAAAAAAAAAATCACATATTTATGCTCGGGACCGAATATGGGGCGAGCCGGGGCTCAGCCCGGCTCCCCCCTAGTTCTGCCCCTGGTTAGTTCTCCTTTTCTTTATGAATTTTTTTTGCATTATTCTCTCTCCACTCCCTTAATTCTAGACGCATTCTTTTTTAGCCTTTACAGCATGACTCATGACTCACATATTTATGCAGAGAAACAAGAGTTACAAAGTGTGGCATTTCTCCCAGTTGCTAATGGAACACGACTAGTGATGGCGAGCTCTCTATTTGCCCGGTTGGCAGTAAACCTTTCACCGTTTGCATTTGAGCTTCCAACTCTATTCCTTCCTTTTATGAAGGTCCTCAAAGAATTGGGCCTTCAGGATATGTTATCTTCTGCTATTGCTAAGGATCTTCTTATAAATTTGCAAAAGGCATGTGGATATCAACGTCTGAATCCAAATGAGCTTCGTGCTGTGATGGAAATTCTCTCATTTCTCTGTGGTACGTCTGTCAAGGCATCTCCATCTGATTTGTCTGCCTTGAAAGAAGATGCAATCATCCCAGATGATGGTTGCAGACTTGTTCATGCAAGGTCATGTGTATATATTGATTCTTATGGTTCTCGGTATGTAAATAACATTGACACTACGAGATTAAGATTTGTTCACCCAGACATCCCAGAGAGAATGTGTTTGGTTTTAGGCATCAGAAAGCTATCTGAGGTTGTTGTAGAGGTAAGAGCTTCATCCCTAGAACTTATTTATGTTTCGAATGAATGAATTGTGTACTATCATGGATTACTTTGAAGATCTTTAGTATTTCACGTATGCTTCCTTTTGTCTCCTTCTCATGTCTACACCTGTTGACAGGAACTTGATTTGGAAGAAAATCTACAACAATTGGAAAGTATTCGATCTATGCCTCTAGCTGTCATTAGGGAGAAGCTGTTGAGTAGATCATTCTTGGAAGCTGTGTGGACTATTATTCATAATAGCACAGTGAATCAAACTTCATCAACTAATAATTTATCTATGGAATTTGTACAAAGTTCGCTACAGTTGGTTGCTGAGAGATTACGGTTTGTTAAAACTCTTCATACTCGCTTCATTCTGCTTCCGAGATCTTTGGACATCACCCTTCTGGTTAAAAATTCAATTATTCCTGAGTGGAAAGATGGGTCGAAATACAAGAGTATGCACTATGTTAATCAGTCAAAAAGCTCTATTTTTGTTGCTGAACCGCCTGTGTACATTTCTGTTGTTGATGTTGTTGGTATTGTTGTCAGCCAAATTTTAGGCTTCCCTGAGTCATTGCCTCTTGGATCCTTATTTTTATGTCCAGACGGATATGAAACTATGATTCTTGATATCCTGAGACTGTCTTCAGAGAAAAGAGAGATTGAGCCCACAACTAATAAATTGGTTGGCAAGGAGATACTACCTTCTGATGCTCTTCAAGTGCAACTTCATCCATTGAGACCCTTCTACAAGGGTGAAATGGTAGCATGGAGGTATCATAATGGTGAAAAGTTGAGATATGGTAGAGTTCCTGAGGATGTTAGACCATTGGCTGGGCAAGCACTCTATAAATTAAAAGTTGAAACTGTTCCTTCGACGGTTGAGCCTCTACTGTCTTCTCAAGTATTCTCATTTAGAAGCATAATGATGGAGAATGATGTTTCAGCTGCAAATTTACTTGAGAATAGTCAAGCAACATGGGAGAGAAGTGCACCTAAAGAGACTCCTGAAAGTTCCAGTGGAAGCAAACCAAAATCTTCTCAGGTTTGGATCTCGATCTCTTAGACATTCATAACATGATTTCTTGATCTTTTGCTTTTGCTATTCTTACCAGTCTGTATAGTCAATTTCGTAGACTAGAGTCCCTGATCAAGGTCCTTGGTCATGAATGATTGTGTGTTAGTGCTATATCAGTTGTAATTGGAGGGATTGAGGAATCGATATTTTGGGTTTTTGACTAACAAAAAGCTTTTATTGTACCAGCAGTTACAAAGCTCCAAGGATCTTCAATATGGTAGAGTATCTGCTGGTGAACTTGTTCAGGTGGTACATGATATGCTATCCACAGCAGGGATAAATTTGGATGCGGAGAAACAATCTCTACTTCAAACCACTTTGACTTTACAAGAGCAATTGAAAGAATCACAGGCAGCACTACTACTCGAGCAGGTACAGAACACCGTTTCTTGTGAGATGAGAATATTTATTGACTATAAGATCCATTCGGAACCTTCTCCCAACAATTCGAGTTATTGGGATGCAACGGTTCATGACAGTTAGATACGCTGATTGATATTTTGGGAGACATGCGTAACTTTGAATACTTACTGATTGCAGGAAAGGGCGGAAGGGGCAAGCAAGGAGGCAGAGACGGCAAAAGCAGCATGGTTTGTCGGGTATGTCTGAGCAATGAAGTTGACATTACAATAGTTCCTTGTGGCCATGTCTTGTGTCGTCGATGCTCGTCGGCTGTCTCTAGGTGCCCATTCTGTAGGCTTCAGGTCACTAAAACTATAAGAATTTTCCGCCCATAGAACGAGAAGACGGCCAAAGTCGTAGAGTTTTGTATAGAAAGGATCAATTGGCCTGATGTACATAGAGACAAGTTCAACAAGTTTGACATGTTACCATGTATAAATAACAAGTAGTATGTCGCTTTTTTCTTCTCTTTCTTTGTAGACTTTCATCTCATTTAATTCTCTAGTAATAAGGTGAAAAATGTTAACATGACATGTGTGACACAATTTAGAGGTTGGTTACACAAATGGTCACTGACTTTTGGCCAAATAACTCGGAAGTCACTGACCTTCAAAAAAGTTTCCTTTCATAATCGGACTTCAGTCCATTATCAAAAAAGTCACTGCCATCCATGGACAATGTGACATCCAATTTTTCGTACATCCATCGATGCGGTGATGACAAGTCAACTGCCACATTGACGGATGGACGGAAGATTGGATGTACGTAGACGACAATGACCTTTTTTATAATGGGCTGAAGTCCGGTAATGAAAGGAAATTTTTTTGAAGGTCGGTGACTTCCAGGTTATTTGGCCAAAGTTGATGAAATTTTGATCTCTTCCTAAATCAAACTTGAGTTCATTGATGTGTTACAGATGAAAGTTAAAGTGACCAATATGAAAGATGGCCTTAACTTGAATGACCAAAAATGTTATTAACCCAATTATTAAGTAGCTCTTAATGTGAGAGCATTTATTAAGGGTTGATATAAAAAAATTTGATTTAAAACTTATAGATGAGGTGGAAAATTAAGAGAATAGCTTTGTCCTATGTGACAAAAAAGAATTTGATAATCTCTAATAGATTATTTTAAGATAAGATTATGACTCCCTCCAAATCAAATTGAGGGTTTAACTGTTTTCTCCTACCGACTATTCCCCAATCCTCATAGTCCATCTAATTTTCAATCCCCTGTACCAAATGCTCCAAACTCAACTAAATTTCCCGCATCAAAGGACAACCCCAAGTGTATTTCACATGTACGAAGCCTCTCTCACATACCAATATCAGTGTGTTTAACTACAAGTTTTCTACCTCTGCTGCTAATTCAAAGACAACCCCAAATGATACAGATTTTACAAAAATCTAGAAACCCGATCAAAATTTTGCAAATCAAGGCGAGGTCCAGGCTCCCAAACAGAAGAAGCTGATTGAATCCCAGAAACTGATAACACTATTTCAGGTTTCAGAACAACAGAAACTGCACTAACACTTGATAAATCCTTTACTTCTGCTGCTCCCCATTCTTGAAGTTGAGGAAAACCTGACCCAGGCGCAATTCACAAGAGGTTTGGGCATCTTTATCAATCAATTTCAGAAAAGACTTTGCCAATTCATTGACTGATATGATCTGAAACACTTTCCCACAAAACTTGCGGACATCAGCATGCCTCGATTGTTTCTCTGGCATATTCGTCACCAGCTCCTTCACTAGCTCGCTTAGCTTCTGAAGTCGACTCCTCAATGCCTTCTTTCCAGCCTTGCGCCCACTTTCATCAGAACCAGCTGGAACCATTGATTTCAACACCTCGAGAACCAGATCTAGTGCTTCAACTCGACGAAACTCCAGCTTTGAGCTGCAGCATTTATCTAGAAGGAACTCAAACAGGTGCTGCCCAATCCACGGTCTCCTTTTGAATAGTTCTTTCACGAACCCTGACTTTATCGGACACTTTTTACTATCGAAGAATCCCGTAAGCATGTTCTTTAAGGAACCAAAGACGCTCTCAAGCTCTTCCCCACTAAACTTGCTGGCATCAATTATCTTCAGAATCCAAAATGTTGAATCTTGAGAAAGGGAAGCAATCATTTTGTGTCGTTTCTGGGCGGATGCCTGTTTTTTCTTGGATTGGTCAGCAGCAGATTTCTTTTTCTTGAATGGCCTGGATGCTAACTTCAAATTTCTTTCCAGCAAAGATACCAGCATCGAGTGATTCACATCAGCTCCTTTTGGAAACTCCTTTGCCTTCAATATCTTCTTATTCAGAATTCCCCATATTCTCTGTCCTAGCTGCTCGCTGACTTCTGTTGTCTGTGGATTAACGAATGCCTTGGCCAAGTATGAGTAGATTGTCACGACGTGAGGACTCCCTGCATAGCCAAAATAACAATATTCAATCACTATAAATCATTATTACTCAGAAATGCAGGTAAAGCACAAGTGTTGATGGTGAAACGTGAAAGGACTCGATAAACCTATGCTATTTAATGGCTAATCAAAGAACATACAACAAACACTTGCCTGGATTTGTATGTAGGTAAATCTCCAACAATGAAAGGACACGAAGCTTGAACAAGACAAGCTGTGATTGAGCAGTTTCACTCCCAGTCTGATTCTTTTTCTCTTTGAAAATCTGCGCAAGGTATGTGTCCATCCTGAACATCGCCTCATCATCCATTCCTTCATCAGACTCGTCATCAGAATCATCAGACGATTCTTTGTCATCTCCCCCTGCTTCCACAACCGCCTCAGAGTCATCCGTCTGGTCTTCACTCTCACCAGTTTGGGCTTCATCGATTTCATCATCTTCATCTTCTTCTATGTCAAGAAGATCGTCATCATCATCATCATCATTTTCACTATCTGCTTCCCGATGTCTAGCTGGCTTCAAGTCTCTCTTGATGATGCGCAGCATCTGTAGCAATCCATCTGCTGTCACTTCAGAGGAGAAACATTTGAACACCTATGAAGTACGGAGGACGAAAAGAATTAGGCTAGTGAGTTCATCAATCATAGCACAAAAATAAAAATAAATTGCCAACTTCCAGTTCACACTTCATCGTGAAAAATGCTACACACTGACATGCCATGTCACATTTAGAGCATGCAATAAATACAGAATACAAAACGAAAAAGCCAAATATCCCAGCAGACCTGCTCAATAGAGGTCCGTAGAGGGGCAGATGACTGTGGCAGCAGTGAAAGCAATGTGTCCACAAGAACATCCATCCACTCAATATCCCCATCAGACTCATCTTCCTCCTGGTCAGGAATGTCAGGAAGTTGGAAAGCTTTTTTACAACATATGGTAATTTCAGACACAGCTTCAGTGAATTCTCCTGGACGAAGGAGCACTTGGAGACATAACTGGATCAGCAAGTATCTCAGCGCATGGTACTTGTAAATAACATTCTCAGACGTGTCCTTTCTTTCCTGCCATCATTAAAATGTTCAAAAAGACTGTTGTTAAACTCGATACTAAACTGCAACTACCATAAATTAGGAATAACAGATTCAGAGTTTAGCCTACATGATTTGAATAATAATAATAATAATACTGAAGTCAATTAAAATTTTAAGATG
Source organism: Linum lewisii (assembly GCA_034768395.1). Lineage (NCBI taxonomy): Eukaryota > Viridiplantae > Streptophyta > Magnoliopsida > Malpighiales > Linaceae > Linum > Linum lewisii. Next base: position 85,473,100 of record CM068296.1, on the reverse strand, counting down.
CTTTTCTTCATCTTTAAAGCATAATTACATGCAAATTATTTACCTGTTTGCGAAGACTAGCTTCTGTTACTAGTAACTTTTGGTACGCCTTCTCATCCTCATCATTTAAAATTCGGAATAAAGAAACAGTAGGTATGCTACGCAATGTTGAAAGGAACTGCATGAAGAAAGACCCAAGATCACTAGTCTCAGAGCCATTCAGCAAAGCAGGTGACGACTCCATCTTTTGAGCACTTGCCAGCAATGATTGGATTTGCTCAATGCAAATTCTGCAGATAGCACTTGAAGTTGCAGCTTTTGGCCACGTAAATTTCTCTTGAAGTTCAAATGACGTGACTTCAGAGCCAAGAGATGAAGAGAATAAACCTTGAACTGCCAGGAACTTAAAGATTTCTTTTTGGAGGCGTAATTTTTCTTCAGGGTCCAACTTCAAAAATTTCAAAATACTTGGCAATGACTCCACAATCCAACTTTTCAAGGAGTCGGAATTTCCTAATACACCAGAATCTTTATCCTCTAGCGATCCCATCTCTGAATTGTCATCAGTTGTCTGGCTTTGGTCTGAAGGTTCATCTGAAGCATTGCTCTCATCAACAAACAAGTTAGCCAAATTTTGGATGAATAACAGGCAACCAGATTCTGTTTTGAACTCGGCTAACAAAGCTTTTACTGTTTTTGTCTTTGTTATGGAATCAAATCTCCCATTGCTGTGTTTCTGTAAGGCAACAATAACAGCAACCCTTCTGACATCATCATTACCAACCCAATCTGATAATTCTTTAATAAAATGCTGTGCAACTTTGTAGAGCCAGCTATCTTTTGTTGAAAGAATATCCATTAGGCCTTGCACAAGTTTGTCAGAGAGAACCACAGGTACCAAGGATGCAGGCAGTCTTGGAAGGAGGAGGAGCAGAATATTCAGTGCCAGATGCTTACGATCATGAGAAGACGGGAGAAGAGCACCCTCAATGATAACTTCACAGAAGTTCTGGACATTCTTTTCAACTTCTTCATCCGACGAACTAGACCTCTTATTTCTTTTGTTCTTCTTCAGAGAATTAGATGCTGACACCACATCCTCAGCTTGGGAAATCATTACAGGCAAAAGCATGTTTACGAGAACAGGCCAGACACTGTGAACTCGAGGTTGGCAGGAAGTTGAATTCTGCACATTCGCCAAAAGAAGAAAAGAGAAACAAAACCAGTTAGACCTCGCTCAGTTACACACAACTTCGATAATAAAAGTTCACTGAGAACAACCTTCCAGCAGTTATTAAGTAAGTTCAAATGCTCAGAGGAAAAGAAGCTGCTAGGGCTGAATGGATACGGCAAAACTTTTCCAAACTTTAAGGTATCAACTGAAACTTTCTCCCGGAGTTTCAAGGCAAGAAGTAAGGCATCCGGGTTTCCAGCATCCACGGCATCACTAAACCACTCAGAAAATCCAGGCGCTTCAAGTACGTGGTTCAATACATGTTCCACTTGCAACTGTATAGACAAAACATATCAGTATGTAGCAGGGTTGAGCATAATGCATGTTTTCCAAAGAGGGTGAGATTCGGTTATAAGAGATAAAGAGTAAAGTAAGAGCAAACTCAAAGAAACCTGATGAAGAAATGAGAAGCAAGGACCATAAGAACTCAAACAAACTAGAGTCCAAGTATAACAATAACAGAAAGGAAAGAATTGCAAGAGAATAAAAACACTACAGCAGCAAGCTGCAAAGTTACCTTCTCGGCCAAGTTCAAGATAACTGTAACAACAGGCTCTGGCAAATAAGATTTCTTCGTGGCAAGAGTGAGAAGAACACTGACAAACTCTTTGATAACAGGAGTGTTTGGATCTGAAATACACAACTCATTCAGCCTTCCTGATCGAGCAAGAGCGCCATATGAAAATAATCTACCTAAAAGACAATCCTTTGCTTCCTGTTCACAAACAAAGAAATCTCAAGAATTTTCTTTTGTTAAGCATAACAATGACACTGCTCCAAACTAAAAGGTATCATTACCTGGCCCTTCATTGATGCAGAAACTTCTAATATCTCAAAAATCAACTTCAGCATGGAGTCAACTTTGATGGAAGGGATTGTGCAAACCAACAGAGTCAATCCTAATGCATAACCCTGTCTGGCACACTGGGAACAGATTGAAGAAATCAATACAAACTAAAAAAAACAATAATTCACAGACCTACAAGACAACACAAGGTAATAGTTAGAAAGACATGGAAAGAAAGCAACACAAGTCAAAGCTTCATCAGTTGACGGACTACAACTGAACTTCAGTGCTCTCCACCCTCCTCCAAAGTACAGGAACTTGAATAAAAGCAAGAATAAAACTGACAGCAATAATCTCCAAATAAACCTTAAATAAAAAAGAACAAATATTGTACTATGAAGAACAATGTCAACCTGCTATATGCATCACGATTAGGATAGCAGACAAAACAAATAGGAAAGGACATGGTACTTCAGAGAAGCCTACCTCCCTAGGTGATGAAGCACCACGGATAAGTCTCCTAATAGCATATCTGACGGAAGGTGCAGTATCATTCAAGCCATCATCCTTATCAGCTTCCAGTTTCAACCCACTTTCATACAACTCTTTATTGCCCTCATACGCATTCTGAACCTTCTGCAACTCAGTTACTAGTCTTTCAACACCAGCTTTTCTTACAGAAGCATCAGCAGAAGCCAAGTCCTTGAAAACATCAATGTGGAAAGCAGGCAGTCCTTTACTAGATGAAGCTACCACTTCTCCCCTATCGGTTTCATCAACCTCCATTTGTTTCGGCTTCTCTTGTTCATTTTTCTTGTGGCGCGCCTTGTCCGATTCTTTCCTTTTTTTCTTTCTTTCCATGGGTTTGACTTCAGAAACAGCAGTAGCATCTACATTACCAATACCCTTGGTCTTATGATCCTTCTTCAGCTTCTTCTTGATGGGATTCGCGAGTTCAATTTCACCTTCCACAGACTCTTCAACTTTCTCCACTGAATTCGAACTTCTCTTATTGCTCCCCATTGTAAGCCACTGCGTTTGAAGCAAACAACAATACAGGGAAACCAAAGTCACAACTGTGGCGGAGGAGGAGGAGGAGGAATGGCGTACGATGAATTTAGGGTTTGAACTCCAAAACCCTAAATTGGGTCAAATATTCCCACCAAAACAAATTGGGTCATATAACCAAGTCCTGAAACTATAACCAAACTACAAACTGGTCCTTAAACTTTACTTATAGAGTGGTTCTGAGACCTTAAATCGGGTTACGAACTCATACTTTAGTTGCCAATGATGACCCTTTCGGGATATTTTGTTAGTTTTTTTTCTGGCAATAGGTAACTCCCATAGGAAACCGAGAGATAATCATGCATACACTCTAAGTATTCACCAGTATAGCCACATCATAAAAAATATAATAAAAATATTTTGTGGTTCGATTCACATCGAATCAAACTCAAACAAAATTCAACCCAAATTTATTTTAGACCGTTGGTCACTCTCTGATTATCCATCTAGTACGTCATAGACTCTCACCTCGCCTCTTTATATTCCATACCCGACACAACCACTATGTTGGCCTGTTTTTAGCATATATATGGCCTCCAAAAATATGGCGCCTCCAAATATATGTATTAATTTAATTCACAAAACCTTAGTTCTTATATTAGTAATTAGCCGCTAACTGTTTTGGAGAACTGAAAAATATCTCATTGAAAACAATCCATAAATATTCATAAAAAAAATCAATAAACGATGTGTCGGATGGATGAACCAATGTCTTGAAAATTAAAGTTTTCTCATTTTCCAACAATGAACTGTCAATGAAAACAATCTATATTAATGGTATGGTAGTGACCAACGAGACGAGTATCAAGGAGGGTCGACTTGAATGCTGGAATGTCTTTCTTATTGCCTTCATTCAGGTATTTGCAGAATAGGTCCTTCTCTTGTGTTGGTTAGATTATCTATCACTTACTTTAGCTGGTGTCATTATATACGAAATCACAAAACTATTGACATTGACTCATTCTATTCATCGCCATACAACTCGTCGCTCGTTACATGATATATCTAACTCTTACATATCTCCCAGAGAAGTTGGTAATCCTCATTTCTTCGATAAATATTTAGATTTGATTACTTACCATATGTTGAGGACACAATGATTTTTTTACGGTAAAATATTTCGGCAGTTACTTAAGTTTGCTTGTTGTGACAACTCGGTTACTTAACTTTGTACTCAATCGAATTGGTATTTATGTTTTAACTTTATAACAGTGTGGTCACTTGGTCAAATTCGATGACAAGTTAAGTCAAAAGTGACTCGTAAGTCTGCCACGTCACCTGTTATAATCGTTTTACATTTGAAATCGAATCAGACAACAAACCCAATAACCAAAACTAACAAACTTGATGCACTTTATTCGTAAGTTTTTTCTCGGATAAAGGAAGGGAGTGAATCAGCTTGTTTAATTTAGGTTGTTGGTTTTGTAATTTGGGTTGCCTTTAAATGTAAAACGAATAAAATGGACAACATGGCATTTCATACATATCACTTTGAACATAAATCGTCAGATAATCGAACCAAGTGACCACGCTGTTACAAAGTTAAAACATAAGTTATTAATTTCACTTAGCTAAGTGACCGGGTTGACCCATCGAGAAAACTCAGGTGACCGCAAAAGCATTTTGCCGATTTTTTTCATGGGGGCGACATGATGATGAAAATGTAAGTTTTGATATGTTTGGGGATGGTTTCGAAATATGCTGATATCCACGAAGGATATTTGCTAATTAAGACATGAGCGTTCGTGATCCTCTTTTACACTCTAAACTAACTCAGACCACCACTTTCTTTTCTCAGTTCAATCTGCTCTGCAATCCAATCAACTTCTTCTTCCTGCTGAATGTAGAAAGCGACACCGCTCTCTACTTTCCGGCGCCGCCTCTGCCACACTCCTTTTCCTCCGCTGCTCGCTCTTTCCGGTGACTACTCCACTTCTTCCCTTGTGTACTTCCCATTGTTGTCATTCGTTTCCCAATTCTATTTGCCGTATCTTAGGGTTTTGCTTGCGGGTTCAATTATTGATTAGTTCTTGTTCGGAGCTTAATTGGGGGATGGATGTATTGTGTGCTATCTTCATGTTTTGAGGTTGTCCTTATCAGTTGGATCAAGTCAAAATGTGTCTATCGTGAGAGAAATAGTAGGTTGCTTTTGACTTGCTGCGAATCCTGTCTCAATCTGGTTGCTTTCTTTCTAGCAGTTGGCCAAAATGGAACAAAATTGGAGAATTGCTTTGGTGTTGACTGTTGAGTGGTTTTTTGTTAATTTGGGCTTCCAGGATAGTCTCTTCAGTTGAACCATCTGTTAGTTATAAGTTATAACAATGCGATTGTGAACTTGTTGTATGTTTTCAACTTCCCCACGAGTAAAGATTTTGATATATGCTTGGATGAAGATATGCTTTATTTACAACATGGTGTGTCCCTACGACTTTTGTATCCTTTTTTGTTTTTATTCACCAGAAATTTGAATTCCCACAGCATCTCATTGCAGACATGGACGGTCCAGGCTTGTTCCCTGCACATCGGTGCAAAACCATTCATTTGGTTGGTAATTTGATCTTACTTTTCAATTATGAACTTTTTTACAATGTCGGTATTAAGCAGCTGCATATTTCATCTGAAGGGTATCCAAGATGGCCTTATTTCTTGGATTTTGCTTGCAAATCAAGCCTTTTTGTTTTTTTTTTATAAAACCCATGCATCCAGGTCAGGCATGCCCAGGGTGTACACAATGTGGAGGGAGATAAGAACTACAAAGCATACATGTCCCCCCAGTACTTTGACGCTGAGCTCACTCCATTGGGATGGGAACAGGTAAGGTCTTCTTCAAGGTTTCAATTTGCTTTCACAAAATAACTTGGATGAATTCAAGATTCTTGATTTTGATAAGAAGTTTCACATAAGCAATGATATGTCTCTTTGTTTAGGTTGATAATTTGCGGACACACGTACATGCATCTGGTCTATTGGACAGGGTTGAGCTGGTCATTACATCCCCTTTGATGAGGTAAGAATGCCTGTCCGTATTCTACTTCAGAAGCAACTTATAGATGCATTTGATCATGGACTTTACCTGTTAGTCATTTATACGTTAGTCTTTTAGTTGCTCACTTCATGGTACTAATGGGTTTAATTATCTAACATAGGGAAGATTTAGATGTCTTTAATTTTGAATGTGACGGTGCTCAAATGGTTGCTTGATTTCAAGGTATTGTTTTGTGCTTTAGTTTATTATTATGTTTGGCAACTAGCTTGGTTTCCCATGCGGATTCTAGCTTAGCTTACACTGTTTTCATTAATCTTACAAGGCTATTAGGCAGGGATCACCGAAATGTACATTTCTAAATTACTTTGGACATCTAATTACGATTTACATATACTGTGATTTGCAGGACATTACAAACAGCTGTTGGAGTTTTTGGTGGTGGCAGCTACACAGATAGGGTAGATGGACTACCTCTTATGGTGGCAAATGCTGGAAAGAGTGGTCGTGCTGCTATTTCAAGTTCCAATTCTCCTCTAATCATTGCAGCTGAACTATGTCGCGAACATTTTGTACGACTTGTGTGACAGCTTTTGTTTTTTTTCTTCGGTTCTTCATATTACAAGCCTACTTGAATTGCATCATGATCTATGATCTCGGTACTCAGGATTTCTCTAGCAATCTGAATACTAGAAATGCCAATGATATGGTATCTAAATAGCTGAAAACGCTTCTCTGGCTGTGAATTTTAGCAATTATTGGGTTTTCATGCTCACGTAGAACTGTGTTGGTTTCTTAACTTCTAGGCCAATATATGTAACCTTATGCTATTCCCTTTGTGCTTGTTGTTTCCAGGGTGTGCATCCTTGCGACCAGAGGAGGAGCGTCAGTGACTATCAATTTCTCTTTCCTGCAATTGATTTTTCACTGGTAAGTCATTGATGCTAATCTAAAGAACAAACTTTAAAACTAATTAGCCTTATACCTTGAAGTGGCTGATTCAAACATATTACGTGAATACATTCCAGTCAAAGTAACGTCTGTAATTCTTACAGATTGAAACAGATGAAGATACAGTGTGGAAACCTGACGTGAGAGAGACAACGGAAGAACTTGCAGCCAGAGGGCTAAAGTTCTTGAACTGGTTAGACTCTGCATTTTTGTGCTGCATTCTTTGTTGTTCATTCTTAGTCTGATGACCTTGTAAGTACGTAATGTCTAAGATAATACCTTCTTTGTGGCTTTCATTGCAAGAAATCCCTCTCCATCAAATGAGTTTCCTACTGTTGGCGCTTTCTTTTTCCTTGTCTGCATGCTGGATGATTTGAAACCCTAGTTTTAACCTTCTGTTGCACAGGTTATGGACAAGAAGTGAGAAGGAGATGGCAATAGTTACCCACAGTGGCTTTTTGTTCCATACATTGAATGCCTTTGGAAATGACTGCCACCCGTTGGTTAAAAAGGAAATCTGCACGCGGTGAGTATTGCTTGCTGAACGAGTGCTCTTGTGATTCACCTGGTAGATGTTTTTAGCTGTATACTCTTTCAGCATGAAATCTATTCAATCATCGATTCCGAGATCTTGCGATTCTTCGATTGTACTTCTCACTCGATTCCTTGAACAAACTGTTAAGCACAATTTCCCATATCCGATTACAAAAATGGCTCTTCTGTCTTTGTGAAGGAAACATTTTTAGTGTTTTATTAGATGCCAGAGATGACCCCTTTGTCCGTGTGCTTGTTTGAGTCCGCAGGTTCTCAAATTGTGAATTGCGTTCCATGGTCATTGTTGACAGAAGGTGAGAACGAGGCTGATATTTACCGAAATGCTTCATGTAACTCAAATGCTGTCTCATGTCTCTAAGTTATCATCTCATGCATCTCTATTTCTTCTTGGTGTGTGTTCTTTGACCAGTATGATTGGATCAGATCCCTCAACAACCGACTATCCTGGAAAGATTCCTAATGGCCCTGATCTCCCAAGCGAATAGCGAGCGAGATACAGGTCCGGAATGCAGCAAAATCCACAGATTTCTGGAGCAAATAGAAACGCTGCTTGGCGACGATGGCGAAAAAATGATCCTATACTTTTGATCACAAACAGTGTTGTGTGGCAATCAGATACATCTACTATATATATATATATATTATTTGCATATAATGAATGTGCTGGTTTCAGAAGAACCCTAGTGGACTACTACTGTATACCACTTGCACCATTCTATAAAACTTAACCATTGCCGGCCAATTTCATGGGCTGCAGGTTGTTTTTATTACTGAAAATATAACACTACTGGAAAGGGAAGGAGTTGCTGATCAGAAAGATGCATGCTGTCTTGAAAGTTTGAGCTAGTCGAGTTTAGCTTTAGATTTAAATCAAACTGTTGAATTTTGATTTGTATTTTTGATGACAGGTTAACCGGGACGTGTTGAAATGGTGAAAAGTACATAATGATGTTATTAGAACTAATCTGTAACACGTTTCATAATAATAAGACCACCATATAACGAATTAAAATTTTAGAATAAGTTTGTAACCCGGACTATGGTTTTTCATTACAAATTTCATAAATTTACAACATATCCCGTGCCTATATAAAACAATGGCGTAAACCATAATGACTCATTACAAATCCATAGATTTATACTCCACCGACTCTGACACTAAACTAGTAGAACCGGATCACCACGCAGTCAATAGTACTAAAGTAATGATTTAGAAGTAGGTATCAACACATATGAAAGTAATCAACGAGAATTAATTATTGGGAATAGACAGACCGGTAAAACAGCCGTGGCCACGGATGCAATATACCATGGAAGAAATTCCAGGTGATGATCTTCTCTGGAGTCATTTGGGAGACATGGTGAGGCCTGCAGCTGAATATGTCATGGAACACATGCAGCTGAATATTTTACAAGTTTCAGTGCTTTTTTTTGTAATTTAAAGTAAAAGGTTGACCAGTCTGTCATTTTAGGAAGTAGAAGGACTTAGTTGTAACAGAATACTGGAAACGGCTATAAGCAAGAATTATCAAATATCTAGCTATAGATCCAACGGCCATTACAGTCACCCTCGAAAACCACTCCGGCGGCGAAATGGAGAATAAGCCGGAGACGACGCCAAACAAGAACCAGAAGAAGGCCAATCTTCTTGATCAGAACTCGATCAAGAACATTCTCGATGAGTCCGTCTCCGAGGTAAACCAAACCCTATCAATCATCCTTTTTATTGGTCCGCTACTTTCGATTCCCCTAAATTTGTTTTACCTGATCGCTTCCGATTTCTGTTGAGAATTCTCTAGGTTGTTACCAGTCGCGGATACTCTGAAAATGTCCGGATGAGCAATCTGAAGTTGTTGCTGGGGACTGTTATTATTGCTGTCGCTCTTGTTGCTCAGTTTTACAAGAAGAAGTTCCCCGAGAACAGAGATTTTTTGATCGGTTGCATCGTATTATATCCTTCACTTGATGGTTATTCTAAATTCATCCCACGGATTCTTCTTTCAGTTTTGTATTGACAGTCTGTTTCCATTGCGGCCAGTTAAGTAATGGATAGACGATTTTCGTAGCTTTGATGGAGGTTGCAAAATTTGTGTTATGAAATGTGTTCTGATTAACTTTGCTGAAAAAATCAAGTTGATCCTTGACTATGGCAAGTATGTAGCCCTCAATGTGGTGTTGCAGCTGATCATATTCATCAAGGAAAAGAACGCCATCTTGTTCACTTACCCTCCTCAGGTATCATTCATTTTGATAATCAGTGCTCAGTCTTTTGTGCTTGTATTGAATAATGTGTGCAATTGGAGTCGTTTGTGCTGAAATATGGTTTGCTCGGTTCCCTTTTCTTTCTTTGAAATGTCTTGTTTTCTGTGTTTGTAGAATCATGTTTAGATGTTTATAACTTCTTAAGTTACAACTGGATTCGAGTAATTGTAGATGTAAATGAGGACAAGTACTTGGTCACAATGCTGTCATCTGGAACTGACTTCTCGCTCCGTTCCTTCGTTTCTACTCCTTGAATTGTGTGGTCAAACTGGGTTGTTGCATTTTCAGGGGGGAGTGTGCTGTCCTGTGTCTGTTGTTTTGTTAGCAATTGGAAGCTAGATTTAATTATAACTACTGAGATAGTATATGTGCTTCGTGCTGTTTGCTAAAGTGCTAATAGGTCTATTAATTTACTTCTGTCCATACTTTATTAGGAGCTGGTTTCCAACCATATTGAACACGTTGACTTGCAACTTGTATGCACCTATCGTTCTTTGGTTTAGTTTACTCATGATTGATGATTCTACTAGTATTGTAGTGTTTACAGATTTACAAGTTCAATAATTGTCTTCAAAATTTGAGATTTCAAACACCTACTTGAAAGAAACACAAGTTATGTGTCTCTTTGAACCATGTGTTTAAACCATATCAACAGTGTAAGATTAATACATAGGGACATTTCTTTTTTATCAATATAAGATGGGTAAGTAAATCACTTGCTTTCTACTGAAACTAGCATTCCATAGAATTTTAAATATATACATGTATTTATTTTTTTAGTTAGAAATATAATGTCTACAAACCTATGAACTTCATAAGGGTGTTGAAATATTTTGAAACCAACAAATCAACTAAGGAATAAATGAGTATTAACTGAAAAGAAGACAAAACATTGTGAAATTGACGTACTAAATGGTTTATATCAATAAATAGATTTTAAATATATCAAAATGTGAATTCTAGTTGAACTTTTCTTTGACAATTTATTATATTAGTTGAACCATATATTAGTATATTAGGTATATTTTATTTATTTTAATTAATTTATAAATATTAAATATTTTGAAGAAACCATATGTTAAGCCCGCCAATAATGAAAAAATAATTTAATTAGTTGTGTCTGAAATTTTTTAGTAGATTAAGTAGGTAATGATTGAAGATATTGAAGAAGCCATATGTTAACCTCTGCTAAAGATGTGAGGGAATAATATAATTAGATGCGCTTAACTTATTAGTTGATTAGTAGGTAACACAAATTAAAGATTTTGAAGATATATTGAGCCTACTAACAATGTCAATGAATAATATAAATATATGTGCTTGGAAATTTTTAGTGGATTACTGGATTAAGTAGGTAACAATGGAAGATTATGAAAAACTCATATGTCAAGTCCTCTAATAATATCAAGTCCTCTAAAATTTTGTGTATTTAAAAGACTGGTGAACGCTTAGGTGGCACGGCATAACCGGCTACGTGGCATCATGTTATTGGTCCATTAAATTTATTTTGAAATTTTCACCTATTAATACATGATTTTATTTAATATTACACTAACACCCTAATTAAAGATTGATTTAAGAAAGTAACCGGTGACGTCAATTTATCGAATTCTTGATCAACCTTAGAGGTGACTTACTTGGACTTTTCTAGGAGGAACATCATCCTCCATCAATACTATATATTAAATTTTTTGGGATGATTAAACTGAAATATTTAGAGATACACATATATAATTATTAAGCTAATGAAATTTCAATAGAAATAATATCTTAGCCCAGTATTACAAATGAGAAAATAAATATAAAATATTTGAACATAGTATATGAAAATTATTGTAAAACTTATAGTGGTGATTTATATAAAACTATAATTTTATATTTAAACTTTCTTTGTTTTATATAAAGTAAGTAAAAATTGGATAATAAAATGGAGTTGGGAAGACCAAAGTGAAGCTGAAAAGTAGGCTGAAGTATATTTAAATAAATTAGTTTATTGATAGTGTCTAATGCAAAATGGAAATGAAGGATAACAATTGAAGGTTTCGTGTGAATTTTAAGAACCGGATGTATTGGGCTTTAAAGCCCACTTAAATTGAAATAAGTTGTTATGGAGAGCAGTGTAGTGGAGGAGAGAAATTTGCGGATTAGAGTTCCCGGGCTGACGTGGCAGATGACTAAATTGAAATCTTATTATATAGATATAGATAAACTGTGCGTTCGACACAATATTTCATAGTTGCCTACTCGTGGTGTCCTCAAGTTAATTTTACTGTCAAAAACTTATTTAGTTTCTGACTGTAATGACTAAGTAAGTGAATATATATGGCATGAGGATTTACATCCGGTTGTTGCAGGGATCATACACAAGTACTGGGTTGATGATCTCTTCCAAATTACCGAGATTTGGCGATGACTATACACTTACCATAGAGAGTGCGGATCCCAAGTCAATATCTGCTGGAAAGACTGTGCACTTGACCAAAAGTGTTACTAAATGGCATGCTTCTCCTTCTCCATTAAATCTCTTTAGCTTGCAAAGTAGTAGAGATATGTGAACTAGTTCGTCTTGTTCCTCATGTGTTTTGCAGGTTGACCAAGGATGGAGTATTGGCGGAGGGCATATTCTGGAAGGATGTTAATGCCCTAATTGACGCATATGCAGGAGAAGCAAAGAAGAGCAAATGATCCTTAACCCGATTACTTTGTAGCTTAGATCTTGAAACCCGAATAGTGAAATGATCAATAGAGACACTTGAACGATCGTTCTGGAGTAACGATTTAGACCTTGAGTCGAAGCAGTGAAACAATTTGCCATCTTTTGTAATACAGAAAGTTTCATATTGGATTACTGCATTCTGTTCTTATTCCTTATCATTTATGATTATTGTGAGCATCCTAGTTTATTATTATTATTAATATATGATCATACGATCTGCAGATAGTACTGACGAATCATCACTACTACTTGTTCTTGGTGTGATGGTCGTCAATGTCCTTGCTGACGTGAACAGCATACTGCAGAAGAGAGAAAGGCTCAGGAGTTTCCTCTTTGAGCTTCTGGTAGTCCATGATCCAGTGCACCAAGCACCATTCTTCTCCATCTGTGGTCGTCTTCTGTGGTGTAGCCTTAACCACAATCTTGAAGTTGTTGTAGTCCTTCATAAGGTCTCCTTCAATCACCTTGTAGGTTGTGGACAGCTTCACATTGTCTATCTCCTCTGTCACATTTTTAGCTACCTTTGCTTCCCCATCTTCATATATATCATACACACATCCACATTAGTATTCGGAATAGATCGATCACGAACATGACACAAATTTTAAGTGGAATCATCGTCTTCAGAAACTATTAAAGGAGATTTGTTACGAACACGTGAATTTACAAATATATGTCACGTATACTCATGCGAAGTGTGTGTATATGAAATAATGGTTTCAACCATAATGGGTCTAGTGTGTATGTACTCCGGAAATTTTAGGAACTGGGTTGGTATCGAATTTCAAGAACTGTGATAAAGATCGAATTTTAGAAACTGGGTTAGTATCGAATTTTAAGAATTAGATGAGGACCAAATTCTAGGAAGATATAAAATTTTGGAACTGGGTTGGGACAAAGATTCAGGAACATGGTTGAGACAGAATTTCAAGAATTGGGTCAGGATTGGATTTCAAGTACTGGGTCGGGACCTAATTATAGGAACATGCTCATGATTGAATTATGGAACTCGGTCAGAACTAAATTTCGGTTATTTGGTAGGGACCATATTTTGAGAACTAGATTGTGACCAGGTTTTTAGATCTTCATTAGAACCGCATTTTACGAGCTAGTGTTGTCAAAACAGACATTCCTCGAATGAGTATCAAGCTTTTTTCTGTAAATAGGTCTAGTATGTTTTCCACCAACTCGGAGTCTCGAACCTAAACTAGGAGAATCGGATCATCGAGCAACCGATAGCAAAGTAACGAGTAGAGATCAACACATATGGAAGAAAGTAAGTAAATAATACCATGGAAGTAATTCCAAGTGATGATAGTGCCTGATTTGCCCCATTCACCTTCATGGAGTTCACATGCCTTGATCTTCTCTGGAGTCATTTGGGCGACATGGTGAGGCCTACAGCTGAATATGTCATGGAACACATCTGCAGATACTCTTACTCCCACGTATGCCTCCAGCTTCCCATGTAACAGACTTGAGCAACTCATTTTGGTACCTAGCTAGCTTATGATTTTGCTTTCTCTATTGATGGTTTGATATCAGGAAGAAGAAACATGGATGGGTTATATAGGGTTGGAAAGTATGGGCTAACGGTTAGCATCGTATCATCACCAATATCTCAACACTAGTATGATATTATCTGTTTTGGGTCAAGTTGCACAGATTTGGTTTTGGGTTCTTTTCAAAAGATCTCATATTAGTTTAGTTGGTGGATTTCTTTCAAGCTAGACCCCGATTTGTCAGTGTGGTACTTGATGAGTTGTTATCCCAACAATCTCTCCTTCAAACCAAGGACCGTCCAATCTTATGTCATTAATTTGCTCCAACGATACACTTTTCTATAGATATCTTGGATTGTCATTAACACCAATGGGATACGTTGGCTGACCTTCACACTTCAGAAAGACTTTCAAAAATAACTTCAGTGAAATTGGATTTCCCAACTGTGACCTGTCTATTGGTAATATGAAATTGGAAGGAAATAACTTCAGGAACGAATTCAAACCTTTTATGAGGTATTTAGATTCCTATATTGTTCGGTTAATACTTTTGTGTGTTAAGAGAAAATATAAGGCATTTAATATTCCTATATTGTATGCTTTGCTTAGAACTATGCATATGACTGCTTGATGACATGGAAAGATTTGTATAAGTTTTTAGTTACATGCACTCTCATGGTGGACTATCTCTATCTATGCATTTTTTGAAATTTTTTTTAAGAAAATCATTGGCACAATGATTTTTATTCACTATCAAATGATTCTCTGATACCAAGTACATCATTACGTGATCAGTAGGCTAACAAAGGATTAGAAATATGTAAAATAATACACACATCAAAGGGTATCTCGTGCAGAACATATATTAGCCAAGTAATTAATTTGCTGTATGCTTGCCCTCACTATAGATATGGATAAACTCGATCTCTCACGCCTTCTGCAACAACTCATCAGTGCCAGCCCTAAGGGTGTGCTGGCCAGCCCTTCGGCACAGGGCCTCAAAATAAGGGGCCTCAAAATTTTCGGGTTAAGTAGGAACGTCTAAAATATATATTATAAATAAACTTTGCAAACAATAAACAAAAATGAAGTAGTGGTCTAGTGGCTTAACTCTTTGTTTGGTTTCATGTGGTCATGGGTTCAATTTTTATCTGTGACAAAATCAAACTAAATTTTTTTTTATCTATTCAACGCTAGCTTTTGGCCCGACCCGTTGGCTAGGTCCTAATCATAAAGTTTTAAAGAAACGCATTTAGTTCACTAATATTCACAAATTGCTATAAAAGAAGCTTGACAACGGTCATGGTTTTGTCGGGGTTTATTGACGTACTTAAATAAGTATTTAATTACCCTGTATCATTGAAAAAAGCACGATTAATTGATGCGTAGCTAAGCGGTAGCTAGTGAAATTAAAAGAGTTAAAATGAAGTACATAAAGTATAAAATAATTAAGCATCTTGTATCAACCTTGATTTATTGCAGAATTTAACATTGATATGTGCATCAAACCGGAGTAATAAGTATCGATTATATGGAACAACATAACGGTTATCAAGTTGAACACACAAAAAATCACCACATCAAATCACAGTACATCCCAACACTAGTATGATATTGTCCATTTTGGGTTAAACACGTGTTTGAGAGTACATTTTGGATCAATTGTCTCAATTGTTATTTTTTGTTTAGGTGAGGAGAGAACAATTATTACATATTGGTGGATGTCAACCCACGTCATGAAATTAATTTCAACAAATTATTGGAACTTATTTTATGAGCACTCCAACGATCTTGAGATTTTTTTATTTACAAGATATAAGTCAATTCTGATGCATGTATGTATGTGTGTATGTATGGAGTCCATTCATTATATTGTAAAATACAAAGGACTAACCAATAATGAAGCATGGTGGGTAAGATTGGTAATAAATGCCATGGTGACTTTGCTCAAACAATGAAACCATGTGAACCTCATGTGATAAGGATAAGTGTGGTGTCATCCACATGGCCATAGAGATCGTGACTAGCGATGAGAGGTTCGAACTGGAGCTTCCAAAGAAGGTAGTTTTCGGTGTTGAGTTTTACGGAGAAGGTATTCAGAAGAGAGGGCAAGGAGGAGGTTGAGATCGACAAAGCAGTATCCGAGGACGGTGTTGTATTGGAGGGTGGGGTGGACGTCATGTTTTAGAGTCGACGACGGAAACTGTAGAGTAGGGATCAGTGATTGGGAGAAGAAGAAGAAAAAAGACGATCATTGGACCGTGGGGTTAAGCTTTTGATACCTATCAATGTGGAGGAAAACAAGTGGTATGATAAGGTCATTCGAGGTAGGGATAATAATGGGTAGATTCATCTGATATTTTACTTCAAATGTTGAGAGTCTCTTTATGATGAAATATGTTGTCAAAGACTTTCTTATTCAATTCTTCAAGGATGGGGTGATATTGAAAATTTGGCTTAAAGTTCCGCGTTCATGTCCCACTGCTCTTGTCATGAATGGCATGAATTGCTCGTGATTCTGCTACAAATCTGAGAAAGGTTTCGAAAGGGAAGACATGAACCTCGTGGTCATGGTAATAAGGACTGGTGGTTTGATCTAATTCTCGACAAGTGGGTGGTTGTTGTTCGTAGGACCAGTTGAAACCAAGTAGTGTTAGTAAGCATCAACGAACTAGGTGATACTGTAGACTTGACCCCAATCCAATCTCTCCTTTGTGTTTTCACGGAACAAGGTGAAACGCAAGCCATGAAAGCCAACATCAACGAGGCCACAATTAGAGATGCAATCTTTCAAAGGCCAGTGCTTCTGATGAAAGGTGTCCTACCCGTTTTACGTTGATGATAACATCGCATTGAAATCTTCGACCACCATCTAAGGTGTATTTTACGGTCGGGGATAAGATTATGTAAACTTGTCCACAAAATCTCTCGTTGAGCCAAGCTAGGGATATTGTAATGATGTGTGCATTTATCCGTCTTCGTTGAGCATGTTTACTTGTTTTTAGTTTGACTTTATCTGTCTTTTTTATAACTAGTTACAAGAACTAGTTTTTGTAACTAGTTATAAAATTGATTGAATTATGTTTGAATGTGATGAGCGGCCCATCTTGTGTTGTTACCTTACGATTTGGCCAGTAAAGAGTTAACCGGTTCGGTTCGGACGGGATATATTCGATCCATGGAATTATCAGGCTCTTGACCCTTGAATCTGATTCAAAACCCTTGAATCCAAATAGTAAACCGTATAAAGAATCTAGAATAAAATCCAAGAGTTATACACAAATGACATGAAGAAACGACGAAGAGAAAACTAAGTAGGATGCCGCCGATCCAAAGGAATCACCTTTTCAAAGGAAAGCATCCTTAGTACAAACAAAGTAAAGCTACGAAAAATGCCAACTTTGTTCAATGTCGAATCACATTGTTCCGGCTAAAACAAAGTTCCGATGAAATCAAAGAGCCAACTGCAGACTACATGTCACTACATAAGAATGTCCATTGTTCAGCTAAAAAGAAGCAACAAGGGAGGACCAGAGGAACTCACATCACAGGTCAAGTCAAAACTTCAAAAATGGCTGACCTGATGAAGAAGAACATACTCACTCTCCTCTACATGTTTAGCACCATAGCATTAATGTCCTACCCTTTAGCCGATGGCCTCAAAAGTGACCATCTTTGCAGGCAGTGTGCCACAGTGGAGAGCAACGAGTGTCCCTCGAGTTCCGCCTTCCCCCACATGACAGGTTTCAACAACAGTCTTATTGCAGGTGCGTTGCAATCCGACTTAATCAATGCAGATGACCGAGGGGTTTACTCCGTACCGAATGTTAAGGGAGGTACCTCGAGCAACCACAATGCTTATTATGGTTGGCAATCAACTTCTGGTTCTGGCACTGGCTACCACAGGTACTAACTACATTGTTAACCGAAGAGATATGATGATGATCATGTGAAGCAACAGATGATGATATCAGATACTTTGTTGTTTTGTCACACAGGTTCAGCAACTACATGGACAAATGCTCCGGTGGACGGAATTATCTAACTGTTGACAAGGCTGGTAAGGTGGGTCTTCGAGCGTTGAAGTCACTGAAAAGCTTAGAAGATGCTGACTGGAAATCTATAAACCTTCCAATGAAATTAAACCACAGAGGATTCAGATTTTGGATGTCTCGTAGTACAGGGAAATGCCTTACAGTGTTGGGAGTACATGGACAGAAAAAGCCTGTAGGTGTAGCTGATTGCAAATTTGATGGCTCCAATAACAAGCAGTTCTTTGCCTTCCGCTTCCACTACGATAAAGCCTTCTGCGGTTGTGGTGTCTCCAACAATTGATTTTCTTCGACTGTATAACTCGGCTTCCTCCTGGTTATCGACTCCATTGGATGTTAAAACAAACGTCTTTGCGAAGGGTCCACCTTAAGTTCCTGCTGCAATAAGTTATATATCATGTCTCATAGCTATGGTCATATCTGCATGATTGCTTCAGCCTTTTACAATGAGATAAAGAATGATTGAGGTGCTGTAAAGTTTATATGTCAAACTTTAGTTACAAGTAAATCTCAGCAGTTAAGAATCAAATGTGTGTATGAGGCCATAGGGTTAACGCCAGGACGTTCTTATAGAAATGAACAGTTAAATTTAGTTTAAAGCATCTACCCTACCAGGTAAGATGAACAGAAGTCATTCATTTTGTTGCATTGCTTCCATGGTTAAATAATCATTACAGAACTCTGAGCTACGCATCCAAAAGAAGCTTCCATGGAATTTTTACTTCAGCAGTTTCTGTTACACTTGGTAAATATTATAAACACCATTTTCAACAACCATCTAGATTTTATCCTCAATTCGGAACCTAACAACATTCAAATGACAAGACACGCTATACTATGTGCAATATGAATGTTCATAAAAGATCAGAAAACTGGAATATGCAGAATCTAAACTAGCACTTACATTGTCAATACGTTGCAACAATAACATCTTATATTACTGATTGCGACGGACTTGTACAGTCGGGATCAATTCCTGGACATCATCAATATTGTCTAAGCAAGGTGGCTTGGCTGCCCCATAGTAGAAGTAGGCCATTATCTTTGAGAACTCATCAGCTGTTCGAATTTCTGCATTCCAGAGAACAAATCATGAACTTACATTGGAAGAATCAATTGTGTAACAAGGGTAATGAAGGTATATTTCCACATCTCATAAGCAAGGAATTACCTCTCTCGCGATATAATACCCTTCCAGCTTTACTAAAAATGACTTCAGGGAATTGCGAAACTTTAAGGGCAGAAACTAAATCAGTCTCAACAACAGCATCAACAGCAACAAACTGTCCAATAAGACAGGCTTAAAGTCAGAGGTAACCTTTCTAACAGACTCAAATAGGAATGAATGGAGAAACCAGTCAAGTCACAGTTTTGGCTTACTCTTGGCGAAGGCAACCCGCAGTTCCATATGATATGCACAGCTTTCTCCAATTCATCTCGAATTTTATCATTTTCTTTTGGTCTGCAGAAGAAATTGAAGAACATTCACTGCAATGGAAAGACAGATGTTTCTAAATGGATTAACATAACAACAGTAAAACAAACTGGACCTTTTATAGCGATGATGTACTAGTATAATCAAGGGGCTGATATCTTTGAAAAGATGTTCTTCCCATTCTGCAGTTTTAATGTCCTTGATGGGACGAATATAGTCATCATCTTTCCACACAATTTCCTTATCACTATCATAATCATCATCATCATTGTCCTTCTTGACATTCTTGATCGTAATCTTGTCGAAGAATTGACCTAGACTGAACCCCCATCCATCAGCTTCATCAGTCCAATCGGGATCCTCTTCGTTCACGACAAGAGGATAATCAGCCAGCAGTTTTTGCATCCTCGCCTTCTTCTCTGCAGGGTCGAGCTCTTCCTCTTTATCAGGATACTTAGCAAGAACTTCTCTAATCTTTCTCCTCCATTCAAGTCTTTCATCAACACTCGCATAAGGTTCATTTACACTCTTGGTTTTGGCTGAACAATCATCATCGTCATCATCATCACTGTCACTGCAATCTGAACTGAGCACATCAACCGGTTTGGAAGCCCTTAATCTATTAACACTGCAACGACCTCTCTGCAACTTCTCAAAACACATCATTCAGAAGACCCATATGGTGAATAGAAATGTAACTATCAAACATAAACCATGATCGTATATTACTGAAACCCACCTGAAAATGGACCTCCAACAACTTGGCATGACGAAAGGAGGAAACAGGAGCAGCAAGCTTGGTAAGCGGGAATCCCAAATGCATACAAGAACCACTGAATCTATAATCCTGTACCCTCGATGACCAATTATGGATTGTTAAAGCCTGATGTGCCATGTTCTTTCAAACTGCAAGGAGATATTCGAATCATCAGTTCACTTGGCAGGAACCAAGCTGGAAATCTAAAAAGCTACGAACTTTAACAAGTAGAGAAGGCGAAGCATAGAAATGGAAACCGATTAAGATAGGACAGAGGTACCCTCTTGGAATTTGATTTGGTTGGATCTTCTTGCTCGTAAAACCCTCTTGGCATACGTCGCTTAAACCTCTACGGCCGAGAGCCAGAGGAGCGACATGTTAAAAAAGGGATAAGGGAACTTTTGGCAGTTTCTTTGAATGACTTGAACTAGGAAAATTACGATTTAATCACTCACCTTTATATGGCTTGCATTTTTATCCTCTCTAGTCTCTTATCTCTCGTGAATAACATTAGTGGTACAAAAGTATTTCCTCTCTTTCATTCATAATCTTATATGAACTTTCAATTAGTTCGTTTAAATAGTAAAAGAAATTCGAAATTTCATCAGATATTTCTCGTCAGATAGTTGAGTCACTTATGTATGAATACGTGTATTGCACACATCAAGCAACACAAAACCCGATACGATAGTCAAGTCTAACATGCGTTCAACCATTCAAACAGTTATAAATCATAGCTGAATCGTAACTAAACTGTAGTTATATCGAAATTCTACTGTACCACGCGTGTCGTTGCAACTGTACGATACAAGTAGTTAGATTAGGAACCAGTTTATAACCTTAGAAAAGTACACACTAAAAGTAAGGGCTCCCACATGAACTGCTCTCCTGAAGCAAACTTAACCAGAATTGCTGTCGCAAATTCCCAATGCTCTGTTCTGTAACATGATCATCAACAACAAATTTCTACACTTTGATTTTGGAATGGCGATGGCAGAGATCTAGCTACGCATGTCCTGGACATCTGAGGTTCCATCTTCTTCATCAGCTTTCTGTATCGCTGTCAAAGACGGAAGCAACCATGAAAGGAAGCCTAGCTTGGTTCTTCCATTGTACCTTTGAGATGAGTATTCCACCACCATATCCCAAAGTTCTCCGACAACCCATTCGTGTGATACGATCCACTCGACCACCTGCAAGATTATAATCCCCACAAACATCAGACTAACGGGTATACCAAGGGAGTTGGATTATGAACCAAGTAAATGCAAAAGGAGACGAGAATATGCTGCATAAGGTACCTTATCCAAGTTCTGCAATGCTTCAATGCCAAATGTATAGTAGAAAATGGATGGTCTTGAGGCCTGGAAACAAAAGATTCTGTTGAGGCCGGATATGGGTGCATACCAATCAACTGATTAGCAAGTAGATCATCCAAACACTTGTCCGAACTGGACCGTCAATTTTCGACGTTTTAAGCAAGTAAAGACTACCATATAATATACTGGCTAGCCTCTAGCAGACTGTTGGAAGAATAGATTTTACCTGAGAAGCTGCAAGCCACTGAATCATAGCTTTTAGTTCTGGATCTCCACCAAATGCTCCACAGCCCCAATTACCCGTCACTATCCCAACCATCTCTTCACGATCTAAATGGCGATTTCCCTTCCCATCAAGACTTTTAACCTCTTGGCTACCACAGTCTGCATCATTCATTTCAACGTCTGATGAAGTGGAAGGAAGTTCATCTGACTATTACAAAAGCACAAAAACAAAAAACATTGGGCAAGGTACTTCGGGTAATGTTGTTCATCAGATATTAACAAGTGACAACACCAATAAAACATCCATACTATCTTGAACCTGGAGCATATTCGTCGAGATAACGTTGGAGACCATAGCATCCCCTCCACATTGATCTCCTTTGACTCCATTATTCACACATTTCAATGGAGCAGAAAAACCACAGAATGCCTTGTTAGTTTCCCTGTCACAGAAAGCCATTTGAAACTTTTAGGTGTAAAGAATTACCGCTGCAGTATACAGCTACAAGGTTGAAACTTGAAACCCTCGTACCCATCACACACTGGAATCAACATGTACTGTGAAAATATTATTCTCATACCGAAGGAGGTTATCTATTTCGAACTGTCTTGTCCTTGGGTTGCATAATGCATCTATGGCAACTATCCTTGTTTTACGTCTCATGCAGCTATCGAAACCTGTTTGGTCTACATGGTCTCCACTGAAACGAAATGAAGATGCATACCTACAGCATGTAAAGGGACCACATAAACCTTTTTGGAATTAACAATCTTCATATGCTGTTTCTTGTGCAGCACACGGACATTTTGTACTTCGGTATCCACATAGAGCATGTAAGATGCAAAATGGAAGGAAGAGGCACAAACAATATAATAGCTGATATGAAGATTCAAAGCAGTAAATACAAGTAGTTTCTGTTGAACGAGAGAGGTGAAAGCACAGAAACATGGTATCTCAGAGCACACCCAAAGAAGGAATTTGCTTCTAATCATACCCGGTATAATTTGAGAATCTTTCAGCGCCAACGATTTCAATAGCCTCGTTGTCTTCCATGCACGTCAAGAAAAGAATGCCAGCAATTAATTCAGGATTGATCATGAAGCGGATTTCTTCCTATGCACACACAGATAACAGCAGGAAACTGTGATCAGATTCTGACAATCCCTGAATGTTACCAGCACATAAAACAGAAGTCGATACCTGCACACACCCCCTGCGAAGAGCACCGCCTCCTAGACGCTTATTTGCAAAATCCACTTCAAGAGCTCCATCAGATTGATCTTCTATGAGACCTGCTTGCCTCACCTAATAGAGGTTAAAGGAATATAGGATGAATAACTTGATAAGACTCAAGAATGACACGAAGAAAATCAGATTTGTCCTTACAAAATTTAGCTTGAGCCAACATGTTAGAATTACCTCAAAAGGGCAGAGGCGAATGACAGATTTTCCCCAGAAATCAGCCTTTGAAACTTGTTCCAGACAGATTACTTTGCGCTCAAAAGACACAAAACCAGCAGGTCTGACTGAGCATATCCTTTCAAAATAGTGTATGATGCATTTTATTTTGTTCTCTTGGTTTTCCCTGTAACTGCTATACAAACTCCTGAGAAGCAGAAAAAAAAATCCATGTAAACTGAAGGATAGCCACAATGCATATCATACACCAAACTTTTGAACTACATCCTCTTGTAAAATCAGTAGCTCGTGTCAAACAATGAATAAATCTGTAAACTATCTAGGCTGACTGTGTCACCATGGAAAGTGTACTAGGAGCTGGGACTGTGGTTTTTAAGTCTAGCTAAGACACACGTATCTTGTCCCAGAGACAACTAATCGAATACATGTGCAAGATCTTTTAGGACACTCGTGATTTATCAACGTGCAACCAAACAGCATCTTGAGACTATGTATGTTGTCCTGGAAATCAACAGCTAGGTCTGGAATAATCAATTTGTGGAATTTATCATTAGTGAAGGTACAAAGAAAGAAGTGAAGGTTTACTTACGCAAATAAATGATCAAAATTGATCGCTGGGAGATCATTTGCACGTCTATCATCAACTGGAAACAAACAAAAGAGAGCACATGCCAAGAGAGCACCAATCAATTCCTGAAAATTGCCATTTGATGTCACAAGCACATCAACATGCTAAAATGCATTCCGAATTTCTAAAATGAGTTGAACTAAATGCATTCCAATCTTCGAGAACAATTTGAGCTATATGTTCACATAAACTGTAGAGACAATTGTTTCAGATTTCTAACTCGTGAAGCTTTTTAGATTTTGTGTTACTCAATCATTCCATTATAAAACATGTCTTATCATGAAGCCTTTATTGCATAGATCCTCAACTTCACACCAACTAAATCAGCACCAAAGATAGTACTTTGTAGTCTTCAACAGTAAAGTAGACCATAGTTACTAAAGAGACTGCAGATAAACAACCACATATTAAACATCTTTCTTTGAGAAGTATAATCAGTGCCGAAATGCGCATATATATGTTCAATTCTTTTCTATATCTGAAGCAGCGAATGAATGTATTAGAAAATAGCTAAGTTCCACAATTTACAAACAATCAAAAGAACAACAATGAAGAGCACTTGCTTCATGATACACGAATCCATGAAATGATACCTGACTGAGGAATACCACACCATCTTCTTGGGGACCCAACAATCTGAGACCAGTTTTGACATCACGCAGACCCCCGTCGATCAGGTCATCTGCATTTTGGTAGTGGGACTCTAAGAGTGAAGGCAACTCCAGAATCAAAGTTGCCAAAGATGGAAGAACCTCTTCAAACCATTTCGCTGCCTCAACACGGGTGATCAACTGGAAAAAAACCAGCCTCTTTCAATTTCATGGATTATAATGGCATCTTATCTATTGATCTGAAACAAAATAAATTCAAATAATGACCGAGAATCTTCATAGATCAAACTTGAAAAACAATGTAAATTTGGTAAGAAAAGGGGACAAACGGAAGAAGAAAGATTCAAGATTCAAGACCTAAATTTGTATCCACACAGTGGCTCAATGACAGTAGTCTGTAGCATAGACAACTCAGGAAACTAAAAATCATAAACACAAAAGAAAAAGGGAGAACCCCGGACTTTACCTCGTCGAAGAAGAGGGCATAACCTTCTGGAGTGTAACGTGCAAGAGTCTCTGGAGAAAGATTCAGACTACTTCTGAGTTCAGAAATGAAATTAAAAAACGATTCTCCAGAGGTGACATCGCTGATGTAGGGTCCTTTCAAGAGTGATTTAATTACTTCCACTGCTTGTGAAGGCCAGAACAGTCTAGAAGATCGCAAAACGACTGGCAAGAATGGTAAGATCGAATTCAAGTCTTCTCTATGTTCCATAGCTAAATATGAACTTGTGGTACCTATCCCCGCAGAAGACTTGATCAAATTAGTTGCATATCTTATCTCCTTGAGATTAACTTTGAAAAAGAATCCAGCAAGCAGCACTACTAGTACACTTGAGAAACTCTGTATCATAAATTCATGATGCATACAAACATATACCCAACAAAGAATCATTCACTTCAGCATTTCAGAGGCAACATTATGAATTTCAGCATTCATTTCTCCCTCTATACATATAACTTAAAACCTAACGAGCTGGCCTTCAAAATCTAAGCACTCAAAATTCATAAATCCTTCGAGGAACCCAGAACTTTCTGAACTAAATTGAACAGACCCAGATATAGGAAAATAAAAGAAAACATCCCAACTTGGTCAGAATTGCATAAGCATAATACCTCCTTTCACTGCGAAATCAACCTGCTATTGACTTGGATGGAAATCATCGCGAAGAAACAGCGGAAAGGTAGCAAAAGCATGCGAAAATCGAAATGAGTAGAGGTGAAAGGTAAAGATGATATTTTTCACCTCTTGGTCGGTAGAGCAGAATTGATCGGCTTCGGCTCTTTGTTAGCTTCGCGGCAGCCGCCTGAGTTAACAATTTCCCGCTTCGCGACACAGATACTCACTACTCAGTCTTGCGGTCAATTACATTTTCCTATTTAAATTTAGGAAAATAGCACTTTGTCCCTTCAACTTTTCCAACTTAACAGGTAGCCCCTACACTATAAATCGCTCTATTTATCCCTCCTACTTCGACCACTTTCCCGTTTGAGTCATTTCTTACTAACTTTCGTCTTCATGATGTTAATTGATGCACATCTAGTACACCATGTTAGTTTTGTTAAGTTGACTAAGTAGAGGGGGCAAATTGCTATTTTCTCTTTTAATTATAATACTTTTGTCGTCGCTTATTTTGAAGGATAATGATAGATAGTAAGAAGTGATGGTCGAAACTAAGATTCAAATGTAGGACATTTGAGTACCCATTGTATTACTAACGGACAGTTTTACCAGTTAGATTAGAAGTTTTGGGTCTATGAATAATGAATGGTAGACCCATCTTCCACATCCTAAGCCAATTCTACATCATACTAGGATATTTAGCAACTTAACATATAAGTATGCATTATAACAATCCTACATGGTGAATGTCTCTTCTACAACAGTCGAGAGAGATTGTAGATATTCCATCAATCATATTTTTCTATGACCCCTAAAGTTAATTTTGCTCATGTTCAAACAGTAATAAATTCACACATTCCTCGTTCTCCCACAAATTACAATTCCAGTTGACATACCAAACTTTACAATCCAAATAACACACATTCAATTAGAGCTGGGAAAATGCTAACCCAACCCATAAACTCGCCGGCCTAGCCTGCTCAGTCCAATATTCCAGTCCGACTTATGACTCGACTAACAAAAAATCAACAACTCATAACCCATCTAACCAACAACTCGATAAACCCACAATCCGCCCGCCTGACCCAAATAACCTAATTGACTTATTGAATTCATGTTCAAATTTCATCATTTCCAAAAAGGACCACTAAAAAATAAGTAAGGTGGGTAATGGGATATGAGAGGAGCACGACAGAGAAGAGGCGGATTTTTTTTTCGAGAAAGGGGTCTTTCCAAAAAGAAATTCCAATATATGGCAATGTATCAATCAATTCCCAAAGAGGGGTCATTTTTGCTACATCATTAATACATCGCCGGTTTGTTTGGCGATTTGTATGTGACTGCACAGTTTTTTGTCTAACGTGAACAGTAACATAAGTTATCTTTTTGTTTTCTTTTGGGAAAATAGCATTTGACCCCTCTACTTTTCCAACTTAACAAATAGCTCTCTATATTATAAATCGCTCATTTTATCCCTCCTACTTCGACTACTTGCTGTTTTGGTCCTAAACCCGACCCTAGCCCGCCCAAAAAAGCCCGGTTGTCAGGTTCATTCTATTTCGGTTTCGGGTGCCAAACGTTACCCTACAATTTTGGACGGTTTCAAATCGGAGTTTAACAATATATCGTCCAATCGCTAAAATCATTATAAACTATAGTGGACCTAACTTATTGACCCGATTTGAAACTATCCAAAATTGTAGGGTTACGTTTGGCACCCGAAATGAAATAAAACAAAACCGACAACCCAACATTTTTTGGGTGAGCTAGGGTCGGGTTTAGGACCAAAACGGCAAGTAGTTGAACTAGGATGGGGAAAATGAGCGATTTATAGTATAAAGAGCTATTTGTTAAGTTGGAAAGGTAGAGGGATCAAAATGCTATTTTCCAAAAGAAAACAAAAAGACAATTGTTATGTTACTGTGCACGTCAGGCAATTTTTTTTTACTATGCACTCAAATAGAAATCGCCAAATAAAGTGGCGATTTATTGATGATGTGGCAAAAATGACCCCTCTTTGGGAATTGATTAATATATTGTTTATATTAGGAATTTCTTTTTTGAAAGACCCCTTTCTCGGAAAAAATCCGAGAAAGACCCACTTGTTGTCACCCCATCTACATGAAAACGAATAAGGTGGGTTACCAACCTTAAAAATAGATTCTTATATCCCTTCTAGAAGCTATATATTGCCAAATAACCAAACCAAACACCCCCTTGGACCACCTGCCAGTAATATGTAATATGGAATAGAATAATAATAAAATTAATTAATTTAATCTTATTTAATTCAAAGGCTTGAGATCGTTGATTGAACGGACGAATTAGATCGCGACACGCAAGCGGGTGCACTCAGTGCACCCACCTAGCTGGGTGAACCTTATTTTCTTTCATAACTTCCAAAGAATTAGGTGAGAGGATGTCATTGTTTTTAATATGAGTAGGGAGTGGTTCTTCTCCTTTGTCACATTGACCATAATTTTTTTTTTAATATGGTAGGGCGGCCATATCCCATATGTGACATATAGATTCATTATCTTGACAGTGTAGGGACAGCGGGTTTGAGTAACGAGTTTCTTGACTGTGGTGAATTTATGTGTGATTTTATCGTAGGAGGCAGAGGAGGAAACATCGAGAACCTTGTAACAGTTGACACGTAGCTCATGACAATTGGGCCCCTGACAATTTTAGTCGGGGGCTAATTTATCAGAAGCTAGACCCCCAAAAAATGTATCATTAGTAGGGGGCTAGACCCCAAAAAAAGGTTTATATCCTTAGCTTTTGTGAATACAATTGTGCAATCAAAAAATTAATTGTAGTAACCATTTGATCCCTCACTCTTCACCCGTTGAGTTCATACAAAGAAAATATGGTGCGTCATCCGTATTAGTAGGCTCATATCTTACTAAAACTAATGCATGTTCATTTACCACACACTATCTTGAAGTGTTCTCTATCACGAATTAGCTTTCAATAAAGAAATATTTAAAATTGTGTCTTATGAGAGTCAAATTCAAAATACATATACTCGAGTCAACATCTAGCCAACGTTTTACCATTAGGCCAAAAGTTACCTATTAATAATAAGAGTTGGTCATACATGAAAAGAGGGAGGTGAGGAGGAATTGATGAAGAAAGTGGAGGAAATTAATGAACTATTTCTGTTGTTGAGTCTCAACCTAACTACCTACCTACCAAATCCAAATCCAGCACTCAACAAAAAAAAAAGCACTCTTTAATATTAGACTTAGAAAAAGTGTCTTCATCAACTCAGTCTTTTTCACCTACTTGGTCAAACATATCCACTTCTACTTGTCCCCCCTCCACAACATTGATAACTAATTATATCCTCATTTCCTTCACTAACCGCTCATACATCAACTCAAAATCTCTAAAAATCCTATGATCACACTCCAACCAAACATGTCATGCGTCCAAACTGCACCTCCAAATGAAGGACATGCCAAAATAAAAGCATGAGCGCACACCAAAACGAGTACGAAAGAAATCTCACACCCGTCGAACAATGAATAAAGGTAAAGAAACATTAATAATTAATAACATACTAATTTACAGCTGCTGTCTGTCTTAATCACTGACCGCTCAAACATCAACTCAAAATCTCTGATAATCCTATGATCACACTCCAACCAAACATGGCATGTGTCCAAACTGCACCTCCAAATGAAGGACATGCCAAAATAAAGGCATGAGCGCACACCAAAAGGTTGAAAAAACACTAATAATTAATAACATACTAATTTAGAGTTGATGTCTGTCTTAGTCACTGACCGCTCAAACATTAACTCAAAATCTCTAAAACCCTGTAATCACACTCCAACCAAACACGCCACACGTCTGAACTGCACCTCCAAATGAAGGGCATGCCAACATAAAGGCATGAGCACACCAAAACACGTACGAAATAATCTCACACACGTCATACAGTGAAAAAGGTAAAAAAAAACACTAGTAATTAATAACATACTAATTTACAATTGTTGTTTATCTTAATCACTGACCGCTCAAACATCAACTCAAAATCTATAAAACCCCTATGATCAAACTCCAACCAAACACGCCACACGTCTAAACTACACTTCCAAATGAAGGGCATGCCAAAGTAAAGGCATGAGCACACCAAAACGCGTATGAAAGAAACCCCACACTCGTCAAACTGTGAAAAAAAGTATAAAAAGACATTAATAATTTAATAACACATTAATTTACCATTGTTGCATGACAACCACAAGAGTACTCAAACCCTTTGATCTCAATTATCTTATTAATCCCTACTCAAATTAAAAACACTAATAATATGTGAATTGCAGATGAAACCCTACTTAATTTATCCAATATTAAGATTTTCTTTACACAATTCTTAGTCACTATTCATGATTAAGCATGCCATATGCCAAAGCCACAAAAGGGTAATTAAATTAATTGATAAATCATAAATATTATGTGGGAGAGTCAAATTGGAAAGGCATATATCCTTTCTTCCATCTCTTGTAAGTTGTAACCACCCACTTACTCTCTCTATCCTCCAATTTTATTCCTCTTTTATTTGTTTTCTTTATGTCCAAACCAACCACCCAATTGTACTAGTACACAACCCACATTCATTTGGTACAAATCTCACCACAATTCCTCCATATCCACACCATACCCCAAACTCATAAGCTTCTTTCTTTCCTTAGTAGTAATGGGTAGATCTCCATGTTGTGAGAAAGAGCACAATAACAAAAGAGCATGGACCAAAGAGGAAGACCAACTACTCATCTCTTACATCAACCTTCATGGCGGAGGCTGCTGGAGGTCCCTCCCTCGTGCTGCTGGTATAGTTCTAGTTATTGAGATGAGCTGATTCTTTATATGATGTATGGTATCGGAGTTTTTGAGTTTTGACTTCAATTTTTGTTAGTACCTAATTTCATATCGTTGAATCGTTGTTGGTATGATGAATGTTGTTTCTTTTATATAAGTAGAAGGTTGTAAGAGTTCTCTCCCTCGTGCTGCTGGTATAACTCTAGTTATTGAGATGAACTGATTCTTCATATATATGATGCGAGTATGGTATGAGAGTTTTTGAGTTTTAAACTTCAATTCTTGTTGGTACCTGATGTGATATCGTTGCATTGTTGTTCGAATGGCGCAGGTTTGCTTCGGTGCGGTAAGAGTTGTAGGTTGAGGTGGATAAATTACTTGAGACCCAATCTCAAGAGAGGAAACTTTAGTGATGAAGAAGATGAGCTTATTATCAACCTCCACAGCTTGCTTGGCAACAAGTATGTATTAGTACTACATGTTCATTGTTTCATCATATGTTGAGCATCTTTTTTTTTATAAGGACATTTTTTTAACATATGAGGAATTAAATTAGTCGAATTTATTGTTTAAGGTATAATTTTACAAATTTTTATGATAATTAACTAGATATACAATCGTAATGAAAATCTTCAAACTTGTTCTATTTATCAACTTTCAATGACAAAATTATGGTGAACCTTCTACTCGAGCCACTATCGTCCCAAAGCAAGAAAACCCTATCTTTAATTTTCAAAATTAAATTTTATGATCATTAGTTTTTTTCTAATCTTGAACAAATATTCAAAATTCAAGTTAGTAGACAAATTATAATTTTTAAAATATAACTCATTACTAGAATTAGATAATGCCAAATTTTATACTATGAAATCCAAACTTATAAGCAATTATGTTACATAAAAAGGTGATCATTTACCACATTTGCACACTCTAATTAGCATTGATATGATTGACTTTTTTCATATTAGTTGATGATCACTTTTAGACTTTTTTTTTAAGTATCTCTAATTATTCGGCTAATAAGCCCATTCAGTACCTTACGTTTGGGGTATTAACAAATCATACCCACCGTTTAAGAAATAACTTATGAGTGTCATTTGTATGGAAATTTAACACATCCATCCGAAATGACAATTTCATCCAATTTTTACGTTAAATTGCCACATCACGTGTCGTATTAGGATTAAAACGCTTACGTGTATATCCGCGTAGTTGGTCCTAGTCTATCAATTGAAAATTAAAACCCCTCCCCTTTGTTTTCCTTCTCTTAGTTAGTTATTAGTTATTCGATCTAGATTTTCCGGCTTGCTCAACCGATCAAGCGAGTCAGGAATCAGACCTTCGAGGTTACAATCTGTCATCCATAAGTAATAGAGATTCGTCAAATTACTAAGCTCGCTCAGCAATGAACCAACAAGGTAAGGAGCTGCTTCAGCGATGTGATGTTTCACTACCTCAGCCGTGTCTTCGTCATCGCCTGAGGATTCTCACGTACAACCAAACACAATCCGACCCGATTCTGAATTCCGAATTTAACGTCAGATTGAGAAAGAGAGAGACGAAAATTGCCGAGGGGATTATTTAGGTGATATATCCACGTCAGCGTTTTAATCCAAATAGGACGTGTGATATAGCAATTTAACGGCAAAATTGGATGGAATCACCATTTCGGATGGACGTGTTAGATTTTCATACGAAAATCACTCGCAAGTTATTTTCTAAACGATGAGTACTTATTTGTTAATACGTCAAACGTAATGTACTGAATTGATTTATTAGCCCTAATTATTCCGATTTCGCCAATATCAAGTATCAAATTTTAGAAACACTATTAGCAAAAAATTAAAGTAATTACGGGTACAAGATTTCGTAGAATAATATATAGAAAATCTGAAATAACATCGGGCGACAATTTTTTTAAAATGCTGAAATTGGACAATCCTAATGGCTAGACAGCATTGCACCACCTGGACAATATCACACGACCCAGCCAACGTCACACTATTTGTGTGACGATAACTAGCCTACATGATTGTTCAGTTGTGATATTTAGGACAAAAATGGCTACCTAATATTATTTTCGATTAAATCTGATATACTATTCGGTTTTAATTCATCAATTTATCTAACACATGGGACGGGATCTGCGTCCAAACTTTTTCGGTTTGGACCGTTCCAAACCCATACACTAAGGGACAATTTCGGTATTTTGAAAGCCACCATCCCTATCCCTTCCCCATCCGTAATTCCCTATCCCTTCTCCGCATCCACTCTGTACCCAGCAACACGACGCCGACCTCCACATCGCCCCATCCACGTTGTCAAACTTCACGTCGGCGGTCTCCATGTCGTCCCCTCCACATCGTCGGCCTTCATCGGATCTACTTCGATCTTCTCTGCCGATTCCACCGAGCCGTTCAAACTTCCTCCCTCTCCGATATCATCTCCAAACATCGACTAATCGCCGGCCACCACGATATGGTCTACACCTGCGGCGACTCCACCTTCACCGTCGATTGAGACTGCTTCAATAATCTATTGCAGGAAGCTTGAGATTGTGAAACTTGACTCAGATTCAGATTGATGAAGGTGTTCATGCAGAGAGAAGATTGTGGCCAATGTTTAACTTCAACAACTGTAGATGGTTTGACAGAGACAACAAAGAGGACCTAATTAGATGAATAGGATTCATCTGGTGTATTTTATTATTGATATAAGAAGAATTAGAGAAGCATATTTTTGGGTTGGGAGTAGAAGAAACTTAACAGGGAGAAAAGGTCTGACCTGTTTCGACTGTGCTATTTACAGACAACTGATATCAAACTGGAGAAATGAACCTCTCGTCGGCAACGCCGTCACGGACAATTAATTTATTCTCTTCGGTGTCGGATCAACCCAGCTCCTCAACGTCGTCGTCCACACCTTCAACACCTCCACCGACACAGCCGCTGCACAGTAGTGAAGGTCCACCCCAACTGAATCAATTACTACACAGTTAATGTAAGCTAATTAGTAGAGAAAGGCAAACAAACAGAGGAAATGAAGTAGCAAACGAAAATTAAGTGGGTGGAGGGGGTTGTCAATTGGCGGAGATTCCAAAGCAACTATTCAGAGGGGGGAGGAGAAGATGATGGCTATTGAAAACTTATTTGGTGGAAGTGGAATTCAAAGTGGAGGACATTGAAATTTGGTCTAATTTAGGAGTGGGTGTGGGGTTACAAGGTTGTTTTCATAGGATAATAAATGGTTAATTTGATTGGTTAACTAGTTAACTCGATTGGTTAACTAGTTAACTCGATTGGTTAAGTGGTTAACAACTTGATAACTCGATTGGGTAACTAGTTAACTCGATTAGGTAACTAGTTATTAACTTGGTAACTAGTTAACTCGAATGGTTAACTGAAATTTTGGTGGTAACTAGTTAACTCGGATGGTTAACTAGTTAACTCGATTAGATAACTAGATAACTCGATTAGATAACTAGTTAACTCGATTTGATAACTAGTTAACTAACTTGGCTAACTAGTTACCTAATGTTGATAACAAGTTAAGTAAAATTTGGATGATCAGTTAACTAGTTAACTCGATTAGATAACTAGTTAACTATAAAAACTCAGGTTAACTAGTTAACTAGTTATCAATAAAAAATATTGTTAATAAGTTATTAGTAAAAATCAGGTTAACTAGTTAACTTGTCCTCGCCGGAAAAGTCACCGAAATTTGGTCAGTCTCCGGAGCCTCGCCGGAAAAATCACCGAAAAACATGTTAACTATAAAAACCCAAATTAACTAGTTAACTAGTTATGAATAAAAGAATCATGCTAATAAGTTAATGGTAAAAATCAGGTTAACTAGTTAACTTGTCCTCATCGGAAAAGTCGTTGGAACAGTCACCAGAAAAAGTCACCGGAAAATGTCATCGAAAAAGTCACCGGAAAAAGTGGCTGGCGGCAGTGGGTTGATTAAAACAAAATATTTAAATAAAAAATAATAATAAAATATTTAATTAAATATAATAATTAAATTGTTTGTGTAAAGTCCTAAATGTCCCTATTAAAACTGGACCATTAGATTGGAGTTGGGTTTGGACGCTGATCTGCTTCCTCTAAGACATCATATTAATTTTATTTATTTAAATTTTCTTTTCTTCTTAGGTGGTCGCTAATAGCATCAAGGTTACCAGGCAGAACAGACAACGAGATAAAGAACTACTGGAACAGCCACATCAGGAGAAAGCTCTATAACCGTGGCATCGACCCTTTCACCCACCGTCCACTCTCTGAAACCTCCACCGCCGCCACGAAACGCTCCACGGACGCCTTCACCTTAATCGAACCAATAACCTCATCAACGCAACGTATCCCGTCTCAGGAGTTCACCATGTTCATCGGCGGTAGTGACGAAGTATCTAACGGTAGCGAGAGTACGGGAATTACGACGGAAGAAGGTGAGCTAGATCTGGAACTATCCCTCCGTCTTCCGTCGTCGTCTCAGAGTAGTAGTAGTGGTAGTAGTGAGCGGTCGTCAATTAGCTGTAAACTTGATACGGCTGAAAGAGTTACACCACCGACGGTAACATTAGCGGCGGTGGATACTGATTTTAAGCTTTACATCGATGCTTAGGCTAACTCCAACAGAGAGGCTAAATGTTAAGGTCTTATTTCGAAATTTAGCCTCCTAATCTTCTCGAAAACTGCAATTGCTCCAACCATGGCAAGAGCTAAAATAAACCAGACTTATAATTTTCTGTTGTCATTTTAATAAATCTAGCTTATGAAGAATCAAATGAAAGTTTTTTACTTTAATTTTTTTATAGTTGGTTATGATAATTCAAGATGAACATTTCGATAAAATTTGAGTAATTTCTGAGATACTTTTTTTTCACTTCGTAAAATATTTGTGATGTCGGCAAGAGTCACACCACTCATAATTGGGGCAACTCAAACCACTCAATCATTGGAGCAACTCAAACCACCCATCAGTTATCTACATCCAACTTAATTGGCTATAAAATACAAGATTGAGATTGGGAAAACTCACAACTCCCATTACTTTTATACAAATCTTCAAAAAAGTCGTCATGAGTTCCTCTAACTCTTCCTCAAACACTTCATCATCTGAAGAGCGTGAGTATGAAGAACTTCAGATGTTTGAAATCCAACGTGAACTACATCTCCGACGTATAGCGTTAGTGCGTGCAACACATAGTCGTCAGTCTGAAGCACGTCGCCCTGTACGCCGTAATAGGGAAGCTTCCCATCGACGCTTGATGAAAGATTACTTTGGGGTTAAGACGATTGCCAATACAATAGACAACAAAGAAGCATTATTTGCCGAACGTCAAGAAGGATATCGTAAGGATGTTGAGAGAGCTTTCGGTATTCTCCAATCCCGTTGGGCAATAGTCCGCAACCCTGCTCGTTCTTGGGATATCCCAACATTAAGAAATATAATGCTTAGTTGCATTATATTGCATAACATGATAATTGAAGATGAACAAGTTGATGAGTTCGATGAGATGCGAAGAGATCCAGATTATGAGTTTGCTGAAACGAACTTGAACCGTAATGGGCCAACCCTTCAACAATATTTGTTGCGGAATGTGATGATTCGCGATGGCAATGAACATCGACGTCTGAAGAAAGATTTGATCGAACATGTTTGGAAGGAGGCTGGCCGCGAGTGATTTGTTGTGTTTAATTGCATTGTAGTTTTTATCGCTTGTGCATGTGTGTTTAATTATGTCGTACTGAGTTTAAGTGTGTTTAATTATTTTGTAGTTTCGATGAAGTTGTACTAGAACTCAAATGAAAAATGAAAATGGCATTTCCAAATTAATAAAAGGTACAATGCAAGTGAAGACCCAAATGTAAATTCAAATGCAAACTCAAATGCAAATTCAAATTAAACTCAAATGCAAATTCAAATGCAACTCAAATACAAACTCAAATGCAAATTCAAATTCAACTCAAATATCAACTTGTATTGCGACTCCATTGATTGTGCGGTGCGAGCTGACCCCAACATAATTGCTTTAAACGCCTTTTCAATCCTCCCCCAAAACGTCAAAGACTCTTGCTCATTACCTATATCACCATCACACGAAATTTTGCACCACGCTCGGCAAAGTGCTTCATCTTCCTCTACGGACCAATTGGGACCTCGCTTGCTCATGGTTCAGAGAAGTACGAAATAAAACAAAGTTTGG
This sequence comes from Linum lewisii, assembly GCA_034768395.1. Lineage (NCBI taxonomy): Eukaryota > Viridiplantae > Streptophyta > Magnoliopsida > Malpighiales > Linaceae > Linum > Linum lewisii. The sequence continues at coordinate 85,436,458 of CM068296.1, read as the reverse complement.
TGTAGAATAATTGTAATGATGAAAGATGAGAAGTGGTGTGTGAAATGTGAGGTGAAGTGGAAGTATTTATCGAAAAATTTATGGCGTTTATAGCCGTTATTTCGATATTCGTGTTTATAGTCGTTATTTCGATATTCGCGTTTGTAGCCGGTATTTCGATATTCGTGTTTGTAGCCGTTGCTCATATTTAAATACGATTGTTTGAATCTCGTCGAAATAGGAACGGACGAAAAAATACGTCCGAAATGATACGAAAATCGTATAAAAGCATCAGCAAAAAAAGGGAGACATGGGAAAAGGGGCTGCCCCCCACCCCCCTGCGTGGGCTGCACGCGGCAACCTATTGGCTGTTCGCTGGACGTGCAGCACACGCAGGGGTATAATTTTTAGTATAGCCTCCTGGCAAAAATGCCCTCTTAATACCCCTATTTGAGTCCCCTCCTCATTTTACCCTCCTATTTAATGCCTTGGTTGAAGCACTACCTTGGGTTTTAGGAGGCTATTTTAATTTAGCCCCCTTCTTTAATACTATGGCTGGAGACAGCCTTAATATAATAGATCGAGTTGCAACGAAAAAAGAAAATAAAATTTTGACTCTTTCAATATTGAGCTCTTGGCTTACAAGTATCATGTACTCTTTTTGGTTGGACAGTGATAGATATTGAAAGTGACGCAATTTAAGTTCTTAACAAAGTTTCTATTCAGGAAAGTTTTTGCAAGAGAAATGGTGGTGCTACCATCTTTGACATCTGTTACTTTCTAGATGCCTCTCTCATGAACTCATTGCATCTCAATAGTTCGAGTTGTTGGAGATGCCCCTCATTACACCTCGTTGCTGCTCCTCGAGCTGCAAATATGACCGATCATTATGTGACTCTCCATGTTTTTCATGTCTCACAAACCAAAACGCGATAAACTTATTGGTTTAGGCAGATACATAAATCAGCAAAAGTAAAATTGTACACTTATGAGGCGGCTCTTAGCAGACACATGGTAGTTTGTTGGCTTGAATCCTTAGAAACTACAAATAGCAATGAAACCCATACATTAAAGGAGATGAACACTATTCTACCAACCATGTGCGTTGGACACGATAGACTCACAAGCTGACTCGATTTGAAAGCTGACCATGTAACTTAAGATTCAGCATGTGTGCTAACTTGATTAGGTGCTTGAAAACCACCTTAAATATTAGCTCGTTAACGAGATGAATAGTAAAGTGAGCTCAAATCGGGCTTGAGTTTAGCTCGTTGAGAATTGTTAACAAGACAATCTTGATTAGGCTTGAGCTAGATGCAAGCTTTCATGTCTCAACTCAAACTTTCCTAAGAACTAAGTTATCGAGCTTGAACATAAGGGCATTATATGAAATATGAACATAATAATCATCCTAATAGCTAATCTTAGTCTAAGTCCAGGACAAAGCATTATCAGTTGAACCTTGACAAAATAGCATCATATTTGGGGTTAATTCGCACCCAGAAACAATATCATTACTATCCAGAGAACTAGCAATCCTCCTTCCAACTATTTTATCTGTTAGACTTGTTGACGACAAACATGGTTCCTTCTACGAGCATGCTCTTGGTTATGGTGCTGCGTCCTACACTCATACCCGTACCAGCAGTCTGTTCGGTTTGCTGCATCTGCCGGTAGGTGCTGTGGACCAAAAGTGAAAAAAGTGATGCGAATGTGAGGAGTTTGAAAGTGAAGGACAGCATCAATTAACAAGAATGAAACCTGGGGGGAAAAGGGATGCATAACCTCTAAAGATCATCCATCCCACGAACGAAAGAAATCCCAGAAAAACAATGTACATAAAATATACTTACATGCTTAGGAGTGTCAATGCGGAACAAGTACAAGAGGAATGAAACTAACTTGTTGTAACACTCTCTGCAAAATGCCAAACAAGTGGACAAAACATTCGTCAATCCAAGTGAATCTAAGTACATTTTCCAGAGATCAAGCCTACATAATTTCTCAGCTCTCAAAAGATTATCACTACCACTCGTGTTCTAGACAAGACTGGATTAAAACTAAAAAGTGTAACAACAGGATGACTTACTCGCACGCATATGTGCTCGAGGTGATATTTTCTGCGTGATTAAGCCGCAGTGATGACCGATCTGCAGGGAAAAAATGTGTGTCAGCTCAGTTCAAATCATTCCAATATGAAGCAGAAAACTTGACTGTATCTAGAACAGATCTGTCTTCCAGCAGAATAGCCTCTTCTACAACAATGCTATATATGATGCTTTATACCATCATGGTTCTTAAATGATGTCGAGAGACTGAAATCCCAAGATGATATCTGCACAATTTATTCCCCTGACTCGTGACAGTTTAGGCAAGCAATTATGTCGGTTCATCATCAAAATAAAAACAGTTTGAGGACTGCTACAAGAATCCCCAAATCCAAGGAACATGCGTTGATACTGTTCCTAGTGACACTTGTACAGACATACAAATATGCTCACCTAGCTTCTGGATGCAGGATTATTTTTAAAACCCAGATTCAAATAAGAAACAGACCAACAAATTATTGAAACAGATGACAAGAGAACTGAATCCAATTGCAAAGTGAAACTAAGAACAGTTCTTACACCAATAAAGGGACAAATGACAAAGCTAACAAAATGAATAAAGACATGACGTTAATGGTATACCAATTTCACTGTTGTTCAACTTCCCTATGAATTCTGAGATAACATCCGGAATTGTTCTTCCCATCTGTCTAATACATCTGTCCGTGATCTACAAATGATAGAACGACTCATCAGAACATTAACTTTGAGGAAACAATATCTATGATACATACAAAGAGGATGGAATCTCGTACATCTTGTTCAACTTGATTTGTCTCATGTGCCACAGGTGGAATTCCAGATATGGAATGATCCGAGATCTGCAAACCAATGATACATCATGGATTGAATTATTTACAGGAGAAACATAATATGTTAAAAGAAATTTGTGCTGCCAGGAAAGGAAGCCAAGTGCGTGTCACCAAAAAATCAAAAGATGTTAATCCGTTAAGGTGTCCTAGCTGATCAAAAGTTGACATAACAGAGACAAAAATCAGGTGTAGAAGTGGCAGTACTTAGGAAAGTGGGGAAAAAACATAGTTTTAAGAAGAAAAACACATACCGGTTTCAACACACCTGGTCTGCATGGAACACGAAGGGTGCTTCCATCAAATCCCTGAGAGTGCCAATAATCACCACAAAATGATCTATCACACCCTATACCTGTTACAGATAAATATGCAACAAAATCAGTTTCTAGCATGAAGTTGTGTCATTTATGTTAATTGGACGAGACAAATTCCATTACTTCCAAATAAAAAGAACATAAAAGGAGATAATAAAACAATATCATACAAGACATTACTTAGCGAAGTGCGAGACAAACAGAAATCATAAGGTTACTGAAGTTTGTTTGAACACAAAGTTTGGAAAGAAATCACAAGCAGGTAAAAGGGCTTGGAGTTCACAACATGCTGATAGGATACCAAGGAAACTGTTGATAACTATATGAGAAAATAATAGCAGAAAGCTACTGAACCCTTCACATACACTGTTGAGGTACACCGGAATCAGCTCTTAAAGGCATTTGACCACCACAGCCATGACATTCTGTGTGGACTGTGCTCCCATTGCAACGGAATCCATTATACTCACTGCCTGATATTAGTTGATAAAAGAGTTAAACTCAATAAGTTTGTTAAACACTAAGCCTTGGAGACCTTACATATTGATTTCAATAAACAGGCAATCAAATTTGAAGAAGACTGAATCAACTACATATGCAAACATTCCTCACCACACAATTACTACTTCAATCATAAACAACATCATGAAAATGAGAACTATGTCAAGGTTTGGTAGATGCCTCTCTAAACCATGAGAACCACCCAATAAAACCCACTCAAGGAAATGAATCGAAAGACTGAATAAAAAATCTCTCTATATCTCTTGAAACATGTATAACATATCTCCTTTACAGGAGTTGCAAACTTAATGTGCATGAAAAATTATCTGAGGGTAATAATAAATCATAAATCGACTGACAAAAGAATTCCTATTTGACAAGGATTCTATCAATTCCTCAAAAAGGAACAAGTATAAACAAGTTGTATACAAAGAACTTCATGCCCATCACCATAAGTTTCAACAAAAAACTGGTCAAGCAACAAATCTTACCACATTGTGCACATGGAAACTCATAAATTTCATCTAGATAGGCAGCATAATGTGGGTCAATCATGTTTGAGAGATAGGCAGAATAATCCTCATCCATCATATCTGATTCCACATGCCGTCTTTTACGCTCGCGCTTCTTTTGAGCCTCAAAAACCTTAAAATACACAATAGATAAACATATCATTGGTAGCTTAATACCTAACTGAAAATGGGTCCTTGAGATCGATAAACGTCCACACAATCAAGAAACAAAACAACTAAGGAACTACAAGCCTTAGACTTTAGGAAGATCAGGACCACAAGGCACATATTTTTACCTTATCTTCATTCTGGACGGCAAATATACATACGTTTCCTCTATTTTTCACATATCTATATTGACAGAGCTGAATGTGCCAGCAATGACCCCCAAAAATAATGCAAAGACATAGAAGAACAAAGCAATGAAGTTTAAAAAGTCCTAAAAGGACAACGTTCAAACATAATTATTTTCAGAGTAAGCATGGTTTGTGTCGCGTCAAAATCTCAAAGACCATTTATCAGTTATGCTATTGATCATCACATTCCTGAAAAAGGCATAATTATAGGAAAATTACACATATCCCTTCATCGTTACACAACATCCAGTAAGCAGATGCATCTAACTTCAAAGAAATTACACCGAAATAAACTAAACATCTCTCTATAGAACTACCTAGCCTTCTAGCTATATCAATTATGGTCCACAAACAGTAAAGCATCCAAAAGGGTGACTTTTGGGTGTTAAAATTACTCACCATGAATGTTTTTATCAAGGCACTGGAGTTGAGCTGAGCAATTTCTTCATCGGACCGCTTTAGTGAAGAATCAGACCGAATTATCTCCTGAATGATAACAATAAATGTCATAAGAAAGTCCGTAAAAATTAAAAGTAGAAGGTATTTGAATGTTTCCTTAAATTTCCAAGTAGTTCTAAGATAAAGTGATTACTTATCTTTGGATGAAGAATCAGCAAATCTTAACAGTGACGTACTATAAAAAATGGAAGAAAAGAAATTCCTGATAGTAGCAGTAATAAAAACCGTTGAAAAGTTTTACGCCGCTAGTGCTCAATGTACTAGTTAGAATGGCATACATGATACACCTACTGTTTCTTTCATAAATGAAAGGTTTATTGCCACAAAATGGAACCAGAAGTTCCATAAGAAAGTCCATCAAGAAGTGTATGTCAAGAAAGGGCTACAACATAAAATGAAATGAAAAATAACAACCAAATGTTAAAGTAAAAGCTAAAGTTACAATGTAAAGCAGATTTTTTAATAGTAAACTACCTCTTTTATATCTTGCAGAAAGTGGTTTTTCCCGACAAACTGTGTGACTCCTCTGCACTGAGGACACAACACCTTAGAATGTGTCTCCTTTGATCTCTTCAACCATTCTGAGAAGCACCCATTGCTGACAAAGGCAAGAGGAATACAAGTCAATAAACCTAGATTCTGTAAACCAAAGAACTCCTATTAGCCAAAAAGACAATTAACACATGTGTTCATCAACTTCTAATAATCTCCTCTCAGGGATGATTATTTCCAGCTCCAAGAGAATCTATAGTGTCCTGTTTTGCACACTTAAACTAACATGATTAAAGTAATAACTTTGGTATTATTTACCAGAGAACACTACTCAAGACCACAAGTTCCCATCAACCAACTTAATCAGTATAGCGCCGTGGATAAAAAGTAAGTCCGCTACATTTACCTATAGGTCTTATCCTTCTTCCAAGGATTCATTGACGAAGGACTAGTTCATAAAAAACAAAGTTCTCCAACTATTGTGCAAATCTACTTGATGTAAATAGCCCCAATCCAAGCAACAATGCCATTTCGTAATAGCAGAAATCGAGTTATGATAAGTCCACATACCAGAAATTATGCATACAAGGACCAACTGTAACAACATCATGCCATATGCTCAAGCATATGCTGCACTTTGCATTATCAGCATCTATGTGAATCTGGAAACAAACATGAACAGCCACAACATAGAAAAAGATAAGCACGCTCAACAAGCAATTGGAAAACAAAAAAATGGCCTCAAGATAGCATCTTTAAGATACCCCAAATGAATAATAATGAATCATTCACCTGCAACTTCCGCTTGCTGGGTTCTGGATCAGGCATTTGATACAAATCAAAACCTGTAGAACAAACACCCAACAACAGAGGAAATACAAAATTCAGTATATTTCAGTTCTAGTAAGGGCAAATGTTAACATGTCATGAACAGTCAACTCTAGTAGCAACCCTAAAGTAGTTTTCCTAACTTCATTTACCCAACATACATGGAAAATAAAATCAAAATCGGCTTAATATCAAGTAGCTTCGCGATCACCGCAATCAGACACCGAAGAAAAAAAAATTAAAACTTTGCGAGAAAAAACGATTATCCCACGATTAGTAAGACTTTACCGCTATCTACGCCGCTGCTGAAATCGAAGTGTGTCTGACACAATATTCAAACGAAGAAGGGTGTGTTTTGCAGTTTTCAGTTTTTCAGGCTTCTTGAAGAAGACGAACCGAGAAGAAGGAGACGGTAACTGCAATTGATTGGGCTTTTGGATTCCACGGCCCACAATAAGTATAGACCTGGAGGTCCTATACTAGGAAAAGATAATAAACGAGTTCTTATACAATTATTTGTAAATAATAAACTCGTCTACTTAGAACGCTTAACATATAAGTTTTTTTTGTTAAATTTTGTTGAACGCCGTTATGATTTTACTTACATGTTTTGTTGACTCATCCCGAGCTTTGACACCTCAGCAAAATGACATTGTTTTGTGAGTTACGATTTACCTTCTATTTTCATTCCAGCGAAAATCTTTACTTCGTAACTCACAAAATGACAGCATTTTTATGTGGTCAAGGATGTGGCTCATTTCTTGGCAATCGTGTCAGCATTGTCTCCTCCTCGTGATGCTTTGGTTTGGCCATTGCGTTGTGAGGTGTATACTCCCCTCTATCTGTGGTAAGATTAGGATACATTGAACAAACCTCGATATTTGCCTCTTTTTAACCATGAGTCTAGATGCATGACGAATGTTTGTCTACTCTTAATTACAACTAGTTTTAAACCCGACTTGTTGGTCGAGAATTTAATTTAACAATTTGTAGTCATATAATATTTATACTAGTTTTTTTGCCGGCCCGTTGGCCGGGTCCAATTAAGTATAGATGTATTTTAACTTTTTTTTTTTTGGAAAATATGAGAAGACTTGATAATTGGTAATCGGAAATCGGGTACCACCCGATATCCGGTTGATTTGGGCGAGGATTACCCGTTGGCTGGGTAAAAGTTGACGGGTATGGGAAAACTTGGTACCCAGTTAGAATGAGTAACGGGTGGGGACGGGCCGGTTTGAAGGTATCTACCCCATACCAAACCTGATGAGTACCCGATATGAAACAATGTTGTATTAGCCACATTATATCAGCTATGTTTAACAGACCTGACCCAATTACTCCTTCAGTCATTCAGACTTCAATTCATCGATCGAGTAGTCCGTTGTTCCCTCTCAAAACTCAAGTGCTCTAAAAACCGTAACTACATCTTGAAAATCTCTTTGGTATCTGTTTAGTCATGTAGTTATATTATATGATTTCAAATATACAAAGTGTGTGCTAAGTAGAAACATTCATAAAGTAACAGAAATATTTTCATTAAGTAATTAAAAATAAAATATTTTTATTAGTTTTAATCCTAAACTTTAGGAGAGGTTTGGATTTAGGTACCCTCTTTTTAAAATTCTTAGTATATAGTGTAGATAATATAGAAACATACAAATGTTAACAGTAAGTAAAGAATAATGAGGGTACCTATATTGAGATTTAGGTATATTCATTATGCAAATCTAATGAAGTAAAAAATATAGTTTTAATCTCAATATTCTTTACTTCGTTAGGTTCGCATAATATAGAAACACACCAATGTTAACAGTAAGTAATACTCAATATATATCTAACCATTCAAATTAAGCCGATTACAAAATACTTTTACATACACATTGATTAAAACAATATGGAAAATTATTTATTTCACTTATAAGATATATATAGACTCAAGCTAAATCATATTTACCCTCTAAACACTAAATCTTAACCATCAAATACTACTATTTCCAATCAAAATTAAACTATTGATAGGACGTCGAACTATTTTTTCATTTCCCACACATAGGTATACACAATAATAACAATTTTAATAGATATAATACAATGTAATTGATGTGCTGATTTACGAAATTAACTATAACAATGATAACAATTATAAAAAAAATCACATAAAAAAAAGTCAAGGCACAAAAACCCTCGAAAGGGGTAACACTCTCAGTTGAGAGAAAAATTATTTACTTAAATTAGTAAAAAATATTAACAATTAAGCCTTTCTTTTGAATTCATGAAAAAGGAGGAAAGTTATCAAAGAGAGAAATGGGGAAATTAAACCTTAGATAAATAAATTAAAAAAAAAGTGGAAATTACTGATAAAATAATTAATAAAAAAGAAAATAGTTTTATGGGTGCTAATTCTATAATTAAGGAGAAGACTCTAATTCCTTACCTTCAATTATGAATGCTTATATGTGATTATAGATAGATATACATATAAAAAAATTTCTAAAAGGTAAAAATATATATATAACTTTTTTTTTACCCGGCGTTTAGTCTTTTCCATTTTCCTTAAATGTGGCCACATTTGATGAGACATTCCCATTAATAAATTAATAAATTGGTAATTTTAATATTATATTTAAATTAAATTATAGGAAGTTAATGGTGATTGGTTGGTTTTCTACACTCAAGGGGAGAAGGAATAAAAAGGGTAAATTTTTTTGATGAAAATAAAAGGGGTAAATTATATCCTTATATATATTAGTAGATAGTAGATAGATAGATAATAGATAATAGATAAAAGATAATAGATGGGATAATGGTGTTTTGCCCCCCTCTACTTTGCCAAGTTAACAAACAGCCCCCTATACTATGAAATGATCAATTTACCCCCTTCTACTATGCCAACCTAACAAACAGCCCCTTCCATCCAAAACTTCATCCAAATTTTCGTTAAGTGATGACTCACCAATATGACTCATCCACAATTAATGATTGTACATTGCCACATCATTAATGACAGTACATTTTAAGTACAAAAGGCAATAAAAATATTAATTTTAAATTTATAAATTAAAAAGTATATATTTAATTTTTTATGGATTTTTATTTTTAATGTTTTCAATTAAATAAATATTTTGGATTTAAAAATTTCAAAGTTCTTTTAGAAAAAAATTTATATTTATTTTAGAAAAAAATGTAATTTCATTTTTAATATTAAAATCCATAAGGGAATATTTTTAAAAAAATATTTTTTATTTATAAATTAAATTTAATTCTTTTTATAATTTTTCTTTTTTTTTCTTTTAGTTCAGTTGAGATGGATGAAAGTTGTTGATGTGACAATGTACAGTCATTAATTGTGGATGAGTCATATTGGTGAGTCATCACTTAACGGAATTTTGGATGGAAGGGGCTGTTTGTTAAGTTGGCATAGTAAGAGGGGGTAAATTGATCATTTCATAGTATAGGGGGCTGTTTGTTAACTTGGCAAAGTAGAGGGGGGCAAAACACCATTTTCCCATAATAGATAGATATAAATGAATTGTTCTTTAGATTGTCACCTTGAATTAAATCATTATAATATGATATTAACATATTATTGCATATGTTAAAAAAAATACATCACGATTAATAAAGTAGCTAAGTTTTTTCAACGAAGATGGTTGTTTCTATCTTTCACATATTAATAAAAAAATTATCCAGAAATGTGAATATTTAAGAGTACAAACCCGTCACCGTTAGGTTAGGTATGAGACGGATACCTTCAAACCTGTCCCCACGATTACCTGCTCGAACCACAAACCATGTCTTTCCCATACCGATTGATGGAGAATTTCTGCCCATCGGCCGAATTTTGGGTGGATACTCGATTTCCGGATACCAGTTGCCAAGTCTATTGTCATGATGGTAACATTTAGATCTTGGATTATTAGAAGTTACCACAAAAAAATTTATATTATTTGTAATGATTAAATAAATGAAATAAGAGAATATGTGATTGATGGAAAATCTACAATTGCTGAAAATAACGGGTGTAATCTTATATTCTTTATATACAAATATTATAGATCGTAAATAAATATCATAAATTATTTTTTATAAACAATAAATTATTCATCCAAGAATAAATATATTATGAAACCAAAATAATTGGTTATTTTTGTTTACATCAAATATGTTGTATTTTTTATTAAAAAATGAATGCTAATGAACAGATCAAACCTAATAATCATATGTAGTTAATTTGATAAAAAATTAATAATAATAAAAGTTGAAAATGACGTTTACATATATTTTTCTACAATGACCATTACTTTTAAATTTGGTAACCGTTTTTGTTTGCTTTTTGTTTATTAATTGGAGAGAGAATAAATAAAAAAGATTTTTTTTTATTGGTAGAATCCCTACACTCAAGGAGAAGGAGAATAAAAGGGGGTCTCTTTTATATTTGCTTATATATATAATAGATTTTCTGGAAGCTTTTAGATTTAGGTGTGAGGAATGATACGAATATGTTTCATTTCAAACACAAATCTATACTTATTAAATTTAATCGGAAAGATATCTATACATATGTAAATAAGAATTCATATATGTGTCGTGAATCCAAAAATCAGTGTCGGATGAGAATCATATATCCATATTCAAAATCCTATCCTTGTTTAGCTTCTCGTCGTCATGCCATGATCTCCAACATTCATCCAGTTACTTTCTTTTTCATTAGTCAGACACCATCGATAGCTTTAGGCGATCAATACAAATGTCATCAAAAGCATAGGTTGGAACATCAAGCACGACCAAATTGATACTATGCTTGTTTCCCTAAGCATTACGGATTACCATCACACAACATACGATTATTCATGTCATCGTTATTTAACCATAGTTGATTACATTTTATTGAATAATTATTTCTATTTAACTTTTCAAGATTTATTAAATATCAAGTTTATTATTTTTCATGTCTATAATTTATAAATATAAGTATATTGCTATAATAAAATGATTTTTTTTGTCAAAGTGAATAAGAAAGAGTTTTAATAAAAATATCTGTATTCATACAAAATGTAATAATTTTTATAAAATATTATTATAATTGAAAATTATTCTTACTTCATATATTAGTTTATGTTAAGATGGTATAGTTGAACGTTAAAGTACTTATAATTTCATTCATATGATGTTTAATTTTGGGACTATCAACATTTAATGAAAAAAAAGAAATAATTGAATTTTGATTTAAAAATTGAGTGATGATGTGGAAATTTGTGAGAAGGGTTCTATCCTATGTGTCAAAACCAATTATACCATACTACCATTAAGATTATTAAGATGGTGCATGATTTTTTTTATCCCATCGCGAAGTTACTTCATTCAAAAGAAACGATTGATTTAAAAATATTTGAAATAAAAAAATTAATCTAATCAATTGGTGCCTCTTATTTAGTATATTATAGTTCAGGTGGCACCAAGCTTTCATATATTTATAATATTTTTCATGGAAAATGAAAGTAGAATCGAGGAATCTCCAAGGAATCAATTCCATTGCCAAAATAATAATAAAAGTAACAATTATTTTTATTATTTGCAAAGCTGACCTGACTCAATTTAACCAAAAAATTAAATTGACTAACATTTCAAAGTTAACCTAACTTTAATATTTCAAAAACCTTCAAACTAAACAAACTACCATATAATTTACTTATAATATAATGAATAAATGGCCCGATAAACCCTCAATCCCATGAGCCCGCCCGCCCGCCCATTTACTTGCTTAACCCGATCATTTGACAGCTCTAGTTTGGTCTTTAAGTCTCACCTCACCAACCATGCATCCCCTCGAATTTTTTTATTTCTCGTAGAGTTTTCAAAATCGTACAAGTACGGATGATTCAGTCAGTTAGATTATGAACCACTCACTAAAACAAAACAGTTCAACTTTGATATAATTACGGTTCAGCTATAGTTTATAACAAGTTTAACCAGTCGGACAACATTACTATTAGACTCACTGATTCAACCTCTCATACAATTCTAAAACCACTCAATCGCAATGTCCTTAAGCAAGAATATTCATACAAGTAATGCCCTAGCCTTACCAATTCAATACAATCCAACTAATATACACACAAACTTGCTTCCCAAAAATTCGAAAATACCACATTTGTCTCGACGCAAAAATTTAAATTTCACCCTTATTCTCAGCGAGACAAGGTAGAGAAGCAACTCTCGGACCTAGCAAGCTTCCCCACAGACTTCGTCGTGGGGCTACCGGGAGTCGACCTCATCCCTCGAGGAGATGAATCCAAGCTTCTTCGAAGGATCTGCCTCATCGCGGAGATCAAATGTATGGCCGGATCGATCATCTCCGGTGGAGGAGCCGATGCAAACTTCTTGCAGAAATTGATGTGGCTAGTTAGGGCTTCCTCTGTGGTTATGATAAGCATTTCATCATCTCTTCTTCTAACAATCTCATCCTTGACGGCTTCGCCACATAGTCCACAGACCCACCTCCCATTGTACCTTTCTCTTACCTTTTCGATGTACGCCGGCGTGCATTCCTCCGTTAACCCGCAGCAGTCGCAAGTCGCCGATTCCACCTCGGTGTTGGCCGGCGGTTGTGCTTCCGGTGGTGGAAGCGTTAGTGTGTTGGTTGCTGACATTTTGTGAACCCTGTTGTGGAAAAAGTTGAACATCATAAGTAAACTTCTCAAACACATTAATTCAACATTATAATTATTTAAATTGAAATTCAAATTTGTAGATCATGCAAACAATTTGTTAGTAAACAGTAATAGATTTATTTAGAATTATCTCCCAACAACTCGAGTTATTGGGATCCAACGATTCTTGACATGGTATCAAGCCTTTGACCAACAAAAGATCAAGGTTTCGAATCCTGATAACCACCAATTCGTGTATAACGGCTTATTGAAGCCTTTGTGGTCCTCAATCTGTTGCACAAATCTTATCGAAGTTATGCAAACCTCAGCTCTTCTGAGAACTTCCGTTTGTCAAGAACCGTTGCATCCCAATAACTCGAGTTGTTGGGAGATGGTTCTGAATGAATCGTATATTGTTTAGTAACATGTCCTCTCAAACGAAAGCCTGGGGGTTGAAGTCTGCAAAGGTTCACCAAGTCTTATGCAAGAAAAATTGTTATATTAGGGGCTATTGAGATTCGATAGTTTGCCATTTCGGTCGTCAAATGCTCTGATACCATGTGAAGAACTATTCCATCCCAACAACTCGACAACTCGAGCTATTGAATGCAATAATTCATGACACAATCATCAATGCTATATTTGGAAATGATATGATTATCATATGATTTCTCACACGCACTTTCTCTAAAACGAGGGAACAATAGAACATGGGGAATGATTTGGCAATACGTGTAAGATTTCAAATTAGGTAAACCCAGCTGGACAAAAATTTGATTTCTTTGAGAAAGATCCAATCTTTTCTTTCTTTCTTTCTTTCTTCACAAGCAACAATAAAAAACGATGGATTTGAAGATGAAAGGAGTGGAAAGTGTAATTACCGGCGTGGTCGGAGTATGTCCGCCGGCCGGCGAATTTCAGAACCTTTTGATCACTGCAAAAAAACAGAGCAGCAGCAGCAGAGATTGAAAAGGGTGTGTTGTTGTTATCTCTCTGTTTCCCACTCGCCTTCTTCAGCTTTCTCTGCTTCTGCAAACGGAATCATCAAATAAACCATTTCCCAGAAGCTAATTAACCTGCAATTTCTGATTTGTTTCTGGGAAAATCCTTATGAATGAAAATCGGATTTTGGGTTTTTTGTTTGATGCTCTGTTTTCTGAGCTCCACTGGTTTAAGAGAGAGAGAAGCGAATGATAGCGAGGATTATAAAGGAAGAGGATCCACGTAAGCAGATGAGCGGCGGGTTGATCGTGGCCGTTGATCTGTGATTTGGTAATTGCCAGCTAAGTAATGGTGATTGTTGTGTTTGTTAACCAAGATGTGCTGTTTCTAATTAAAGAAATTGATTTATTTATTTATTTTTAGAGTGGAAGTTGACGTTCAATTCAATCAAAACGAGTGAGAAATTTAGAGCATAAATCGAGGATTCAAATATTAATACGAATAATTTTTTTAATTAAATAAAAAATATGAAATCGTAAGATTTTATGAACTATTTACAAAATTATGATGTTACTATTAAAAAAAAACGCGTTTGTAGAGCATAAATACTCTCACTCTATCTAAGGTAACACATATTTTCACAATGTTGATAGTCTCAAACCAGCGACGGGGACATAACGTTGTCATGATTCATTAACAAAATGCTTCTTAGGATCATTGGACACTCAACCTCACCAGGCAGCTAGACACCTTCATACAGTATCCGTCAGGTCCTAATTCTATACAAAGGGCCGGTGGTCGTGTTGGATTCAGTGACAAGAAATTCTGCAAAGTGGGGTTCATGATAAAAAATTAGCAAAATGGTTGAATAAGAGGAGTTTCGATCAAGTCCAAGCGAGATCCAACATTCGATTATAACACATTTATGTTACAATTTCACATATATTTTTTTCAAAGAAATCATTTATCAAGTGGGGTCCCGACTCTATCGATCTATTTCGTGCCGGTAGCATCAAAGTTTTTAACCATCATATTTGAGTAAATCAAGTTTGTGAAACCTGATTTGACTCAATCAAGTTTCAATCTAATCCAACTAAATTTGTGATTTTAATTGATCAAAATCTATTCATTTAACCCTAAAACTAATGAACCGACAATGTCAATATTGTAATATATGATCCAATAATTACGTAACCCACACGCTTAATCTGTCTGATGACTCTAATTTAGTGGCCCACTGTTAAATTAATCAATGAAAAAAATAGCATTTTCACCCCTCTACCTTTTCAACTTAACAAATTGGCCCTCTATACTATTAATCACTTTTTTACCCCTCCTACTTTGACTACTTTGCCGTTTGGGTCATTCCGTATCAACTTTCGTCTTCGTAACATTAAATCTGGACATATTCGCACCCGACGGAGAGAGATATCAGAGGTAGGAGATGAAGAGTTGGCCACAGAGGTAAATTGGGGAGGTATCATGAAGACTATGCTGAAATACGAAGGGTTTTAAAATCACACATTTTATTCGTCGATTTCATCTTATCTAATTATATATACTTATATCCCCACTTAGAAAAATGCTTAGTAAGCTAATACATTACTATTGGAGCTAACACGGTGTACGAATGCGCATGAATTGATGTTATGAAGACGAAAGTTGGAACGGAAGGACCCAAACGGTAAAGTGATCGAAGTAGGAGGGGGTAAAATTATCAATTTATAGTATAGGGGCTATATGTTAACATGAGAAAATAGCACTTTCACCCCTCTACTTTGTCAACTTAACAAATTGCCCCCTATACTATAAATCACTCTTTTTACCTCTTCTACTTTGACTACTTTTCCGTTTGGGTCATTCCATATCAACTTTCGCCTTCGTAAAATTAAATCTGGACACATTTGCACCCGACGGAGAGAGAGATCGTCATATCGAAGGTAGGAGACGAAGAGTTGGCCACATAGGTAAATTGGGGAGGTATCGTGAAGACTATGTTGAACTACGAAGGGTTTTAAAATCTCACATTTTGTTCATCGATTTTATCCTATTTAATTTTACATATATTTATATTCCAACTAGAAAAGACTTAGCCAACTAATACATGATTATTGGAGCTAATATGGTGTACCGAATGCAATTAATTAACGTTACAAGCACGAAAGTTGAAACGGAAGGACCCAAACGCAAAGTGGTCGAAGTAAGAGCGGGTAAAAAAACAATTTATAGTATAGGGGGCTATTTGTTAAGTTGGCAAACTAGAGGGGCCAAAATGCTATTTTTAATTAATTAATTAATTCATTACGCGGTAAAAGTCGCGGTTGACCAATTGGGTATATGAAAGGTCCGACCCGAACACGAAACGAGAACCCGCATCTTATAATTATTTCCCTCAACGAACCCTAAACGGGGAGAAAATTCCCCGCGAATTTCACAATCCTCCAGGCATCTCTCATCATTTCTCGATCATCCTCCTCGTGATCCGATAAACCCCAGCTGAGAACTCTGATCAATTGCATCGGTAAGTGCTCAAATTCCATATTCTAATCGCCCGATTCGTGCATTAGAATCTAGGGTTTCGTTTTAGCAAATGAGACCCTCGGCTTGATTATAGTTGAATTCCGATTCAAAGAGCTTCGCTTTTTAAGAACCAGAGCAGTAAATTCGAGATGGATGTTCCCAGCTGGTCGAATGGTTTCAGAACCCCTAAATTGAGAGGGGTTTTCAATGGATTGTGTGCGTTGATATTTGTTATCCTGTTGTACGATCGTGGAGGTCTGATCAGGAAACATAAGGTTGGAGCTAGTTTTGGTAATGGGATGAATGGGGCTGAACTAATTCGTAGGCAGATGATTGAAGTTGATGCGAATTCGTCGAGTTCTGGAAACGGGACTGTTGTTCAGTACAATTTCGATGTGAAGAAACGAACTGAATGTAGAGACGTGGTTCTTCACAAGGGATATGCTAATGAATGTGCTTTCTTGAAAGCCAATCCACAATGTTCCTCTGATGGCTTCTTTGACTATGTTGATTTCTTGTATTGTGACTGTGTAAACTTCAGATGGTTGGGATTTGTTGTCCTGGGAATCTGGCTTGCTGCATTGTTTTATCTGTTGGGGAACACAGCGGCAGATTACTTCTGTTGCTCTTTGGAGAACCTATCGAGTTTATTGAAGCTACCCCCTACTGTAGCTGGTGTTGCCCTTCTACCTCTGGGGAACGGTGCACCGGATGTGTTCGCTAGTATCGCTGCATTTCTCGGAGAGAATGCTGGAGATGTTGGTCTTAATAGTGTGTTGGGAGGTGCGGTGTTTGTAACCTCAGTTGTTGTTGGTGCGGTTTCATTGTGCGTGGTGGGGAAGGAAGTGCAGATCGATCAGAGATGCTTCGTCAGGGATATCTGTTTCTTCCTCTTCACTCTCTTTACATTGTTGGCAATTTTGATGATCGGTAAAGTGACCGTCACTGCAGCAATTGCATTCGTCTCAATTTATGTGGTTTATGCTTTCTTTGTTGCTGCTAATGAGCTTTTGAGGAAACATGCACAGAGATTGAAGTTAGATGCTGTTACGCCGCTCATGCCTGTTAGGGGAAGTATATTTTCCCAGGGAGCTGAAGAAGATGTTACTGTGTACAGTTCTCTGCTTGATCTTGAGACCGAGAATGACATACCTGATCTACCATCTTCGTTACCATCGTGGATGTGGGCTTCAAACGTGGCAATATTCTCAAACCACTCGTCCAAACTGAATTCAATGGTCGAGGAAAGACCCCCATGGGGCTGGAATGACGAGGGCTCCGAAATCAGAACCTACTCATTCTCATGCTCTAGATTGTTTGCAATCATGGAGATTCCACTAACAATTCCTAGACGGCTAACAATCCCACTTGTGGATGACGAGACATGGTCGAAACCATATGCAGTTAGCAGTGCTGCATTAGCTCCAGTTCTGGTTTCATTTCTCTGGACTATGCAGGATGATCTGTCTCCCACAAGTAGAACTGTAGCTTACATTATCAGCCTTGCACTGGGTTTCTCACTCGGTATCCTTGCCTACCAGCATACCCTGCCCGATCATCCACCTCGAAAGTTTATGCTCGCCTGGGTACTAGGTGGATTCGTGATGAGCATCACCTGGTTCTACATGATAGCTAACGAGCTTGTCTCGCTGTTAGTTGCATTCGGAACATTGCTGGGAGTCAGTCCATCAATTCTGGGACTAACAGTACTCGCGTGGGGTAACTCAATGGGAGACTTGGTATCAAACGTTGCATTGGCAATGAACGGTGGAGACAGTTTACAGATCGCAATGTCAGGATGCTACGCAGGTCCAATGTTCAATACCCTCATCGGTCTGGGGGCCTCCATGCTGTTAGGTGCATGGTCAAGCAGCAACGGTACATACATGATCCCTCGAGACGACTCCTTATACTTAACCATTGCGTTCCTCGTATCAGGGTTGCTCTGGGCTCTTGTCGTGTTGCCACTGAACAATATGCGTCCGAACAAGATGTTAGGGGTTGGGCTCATAGTCATGTATCTGGTTTTTCTCTCAGTAAGGTTAGCCTCTGCCACAGGCTTTGTTGTAAGCTGAGCTTGAGCCTCGATCCTTCTTCTTCCTGACTGTCATGTATTGTACTGTTTATTATCACAATCTTATCTGTAAAAATATTGGCTGAGTAATAGAAATGGTCACTTAGCACGAGATTGGCTCAGTTCACTCTGCAGTTGCAGATATGAATACATGGACCTTTTGGCTCCTGTTGTAAATGGAATGGTATAGCCTAATTTTTTGTTCTTAATTCAGTCACAAGTTTTGTTGTCTTGTGCCTAAAGCAATTTTTGTTTTGTATTGGATTTGGTTTTAGTAGCAATTTTCAGTGAGGTTAGTCTAATAGCAATCAGTCTTGTTCGAATTGATCTGTAAAATCTCGTTCCATCTTTCAGCTCAATCTAACTCGTTCAAAAACCTCTCTCGAAAAATCCGTTAAAACTACTTGACTATTTAGGGGTCGTTTAGTTCTAGTGATATTGACAGAATCGTCCATTTTTTGTTTCGCGAATTAGCCATTTGAACTTCTTGAATCATTCGTTCAAACCTTGGTTGAACCTCTAAACCTTAACCTTGATTAATCAGCTATTTCGGTTATAGGGAATGAGAAAGAAGAACAAAGCATTACACCAACATCCAGCAATCAATTACATCACTTCAAGGTTACCCTGTACCTGAAATAGTGCTATCAGGGGATCATCAAGGGAAAACGCAGTCATACACAAACAAATCTCTGCAAAATACAACAAGTAAATGTCTGTTTGAGCTATAGTTCTCCAAATGCCAATTTACAACCAAATAAGTTTTTTTGAATCCAACTCCTGTGAGAGCTGAACTTCAGGTCCCCCGTGAAGGCTCGCTCTCGGCTTTGTATTGTAGGGATTCTACTAGTGGCCATACTTCTGAAACTCCCATTCGCTGTTGTCTGCAATAACGGACAGAGTCAACAGATGCAATGCAATATTAAGAGTGTAGGGACGTAAAGTAGATGAATCAAAGGTAAATACGAACCGAGAGGGCAAACTTGGCGGTTTTCAACCAACGGCTAATGCAGTGGAAGTGGAATGCATGGTTACAAACACCTGTGCAGGCAAAAAAGAGTTAGCACGCGTAATACAGGGTTCAGCAAACAAAGGGGAACACTCAATACAGGTGAAACATTATACCAAAGGCAAAGTGGTTGACAGAACCACAAATTCAACCCTGAACCCATCAGCTAATCGAGTATAACAGTGTAAGATTCTACTAAATTCAACACGAAGAGTAACTCAATTTCGATAAAGAGTGTTGAAACTGACAAGAGTGTGAGAAGCTCTGCCATGCATAATGGGGAAGACAGCTATTGCAATTCAACATTTAACTATCTAATCTACAGTCACCAAACTGTTCTTAACATTCAATCTTTCAATCTTCAATTAATACCAACAACCCATAGAAGAAGTTTCTGAGCAATCACAGTAATAGCAGCAAATCCCACATAAACATTGAAATTTACCGTACAATTAATTCCCGGTGAGAACAAATGAGCGCAAACATTCATGTAAATGATACCTAAGCATAAGCTTGATATCAACTCCATAAGAAACTAGAGAAAATCATACGAATCCACAACCTTCAACCAGCAAAATTCAGAACAATTGGAGACTACCATTCTCCAATAACACTACAATGACATCAAACCTACTCATACTTTCAGCATTTCAGGGATAAACTTCTAGCCCAAATACGAACTCACCACAGAATCCACCACGCCTCATCAGCATATTTGTAAATGTTCAGATATTGCAACCAGAACAAGATCGTTCAATCAATCAAACCGAAGCACCAAACATGTTAAGAATGTAAATAGCTCAACAGATAATTAGAGAGTTCACAAGTTCAACAAACTGACACGAATTCAGCTACAAAAGTATCGACTAAACCAAACGGCAGTTAGATGGAAGGAATTACATACCCCAAGCAACAGTACACTCCTCGCTCGTGGCACTCGCTTGATTAGCTTGGCACTCAATGCCTACCCACATTCAAACCAACACATAATTTCCCAAAAACAGCTGATCAACAATAATCACTGAAAGGAAAAAGATGAACACTCACATAGATCCATAATATGATTCCTGCAAATTGCGCAGTTATCCACCACAATATCTGCATAAACGCAATAACAAATCGGATTCCCAATACGAAGTTAGAAATCAGCCAAGTCTCGGATTAGGTTTCAAAGAAAAAAAGAGAGGAAACGCACCCCATGCCCAAAGAGAGACGGCATTCCACTTTTTGATCTCGAAACACTTTGGCTTCTTGGACGAACACGAAGGTCCGGGCAGCTCGAGCTTCCGTCGCCGGCCGGCGGCATAGCAACGTCGACGTCCATCTCCGCCTGGCAAATTGTTTTAGGGTTCGTTGACGATCAACAAGGAAAGTTCTTCGTCTCGTAAGAGTTTTGGGAAGGAAGAATTGAGTTTTGTTGTCTGCAAATATTTATAGTAAGAAAGCTAAACTGGGCTTCACAAATTAGAGCGGCCCAATGGGCTTCCCAGTCGGCCCATTTACGCCACCGGCCCATATTCTGTAATCCATTTCCGAATGGTGCGCGGAATACAAATCTGTCGAATAGATGGGTTAACCGGGTTACATACTCGATTAATTTTTTTTTAAGAAATGGCGCTTAAAGTGCTTTAATTAACGAGGTATTGTTCTGGGTTTCAAAATACCCATACATGATGAAGTAAAAAACTCCGATTAACATCAGATGTAGCAATATTATGGAGCCTGAGTAGCTAGGTAGTCCGATGCTTTATTCCCTTCTCTACGAGTGTGAGAAATACAAATTAATAAATAATACGTGTGAAATAGTAACAACACATTCACGTTCCAAAACTTGTTGATGAATCATAAATTCGATTAATCATACATCGGTTGTGTTGCAGGTTCACTGATCTTTTATTTAGTAATTTATATCATGTTGATTTTTTATCAATTCAAATTATGAATAGAATTTTTATCGAGGTGAGAATAAATTCAATTGAGTATGATTGTGGAAAATCTAAAATTTATACACCTACATGATAATTATTACAATTACCAAACTGTGAAAGTCAAACATTAATGACTATCGAGATCACGATCACGATCACATGTTCTCTCATAAAGACCACGTTAAAGGATGATAGTAATTTCGAGCATGCATATCATTCTGCTCTTGACCGGAAATCTTAAGCCCACACTCCATGGTATCTTATCACCAACGTTTTCAAAATCGTACATGAAGGAACAATATGACTGTGAATCACTTATCAAAATAGTTTGTTACCACCTAAATATAAATACAGTTCAATCACGAATCTGTTACAATTTATAACAATTTAATAAGTTGAACCACGTATGGTTAAACTCATTGATTCAACATGTGGTATAATTCCAAAAATCATGCTTATTACTCTTCATGAGCATGAAGCTTGGCAGAATCATATAACATACAAAAATGGTATTAATATAGTATATAGTATAATAATATAGTGTAAATATTACTTTATACCATACACAAAAAAATGATTTGGTTATGATTAATAGAAAAATTATAAATTTAGTGACTAACTTTTGCTTAATAGAAAGTGATTAAGTCATCAAGAGATGTGTCATTAGATAGCAACCTTTTTCCTTTAGATTGTAAGGTTAATTAATAGATCAACAATTTTTTTTCTGGAAGGTAGCTCCCATGAGAAATTAGAAGATAGTAATACGTGTACTTTTAATTATCCACCCAAGTCGAGAGATTGACCACTCATCAGCTTGGAAGACATCGAAGAACGTGTCACATAATGGGCAGCTATGTTTATCGAACTTCGAATTGTCAGTAGGCGGAGACCTCAGGAACCATAAAATATCTGCAACAATCGGGCCACCAGAAGCGGAGAAGAAGGCCTGGGAGTTCACCATCGAGGAGACCGTGGTCGAGTCATCTTCAATATCTACGACCAACCAACCCTGTCGGTAGGCCAACGCACAAGCATCCCTGCAAGCAAGAAGTTCAAGAACTAGGGGATCGAAGATACATGGATACGAGATTCCTGTCGCAAAGAGGTGGGCTGCTGAGGGGTCCCGAACCACCAAACCGACCGCCCCACCCGTTGGAACTTGGAGCTGCTGTAGCAGCATTAACCATTGTGGTCCGTGGATAGACTACTTCACGAATATGAGTGTTTTCATATAGTAATTAGTGTTTTCAAAACCATATCAATACATGTAACTAGTTCGACCGTGAACAACTCATCGAAACGGTCGATCTATTACAAATCCAATACATTCCTAGCTTAACTACAATTAGTAAGAATTTAAATTATTAAATCACACATCATTAGTCTCACCGGTCCAAGCATTCCATCAGAGTTAAAAACTATGAATGATATAATAACCTCTCTCGAAACCCAAAAATCCCAATTGTTGTTGCATCAGTGATTTATACGTGACGATGACACATATGTGGTTAATCTTGTTGGGATAACAACTCAAGTACCATATCGGCAAATTAGGAGAAGTTTGTCTAACAATAAAACTACACTAGTATGAGGCCTTTTGGGAAGGAACCAAAAAACAAATCGATGAGGGCTTAACCCCAAAGCGGACAATATCATACATTCATACTAGTGTTGTCCTGTTGCGTGAGACAATTACTAGTATGAGGACCCCTCTAAGTGTCCTTATACAATGACACTAATCTACACCATTAATTTAATTGATAGAGATCTAATGGTTAATATGAAGTGGGTATTATGGTACATTGTTTAATTGGTATCAACTTTTTTAATTCTCGATTTGGTTCCACTACATATTTGGTTCCCCATCGTTAGATTAGGATCATCATCTAATGACTGTAAGGAGTGTCCTTATACAAGGACTCTTAATGAATCCTCACACAGCGATCCTAACAAATCCAGAATCCTCTAACATGATAAGATGGGACTTGTAAATCCTAGTTCTGTCAAGAATCGTTACATCCCAATAACTCAAATTGTTAAGGAGAATTATGAATGGATCTTGTACCGTTTACTATCATTCAAATAGGATAGGTCTTCTTCAAGCTTTCAGCCTCTTGTTGTGTCTTTTGACTTTAAGGATGAAAATGGGTAAAAAAACATTCTGAGTTGGGGGTTGGCGTGGAATCATTTCCAAACGTTTTGTTTGTGTTGTTAAACTGTTCATATAATGTAGTGCCTTCAATTCATTAGGGCAAAACATCTACTGTACGTCCAAACTTGTTCTATGTGTGATATAAGACAAATGTGGTAAACGTGAATTCTTAGCAAAAAGCTAATTAAGTAGCAAACAATAGAGGGAATTAAATCATGGTTTTCATAATAAAATCTTCATCAAAATGATTCTACCAAGTAAAGTTAAAGACATAATGTCATAGTTTGTGGAGTTGGTAAATATTTTGGCTTCATTTTCAGATATTAAGATTTTCTTGTCTCTTTAGTCATGAATATGTTTGAGAAAACACTCTCTTCCATGCTATTGAGTCTATTTAAATTGGGTTTTGGTTAGCTTAATTGGTTCACCCCTATAGCTCACCTTCACTCGATACTGTTAGTAAACAATGTAATATCCATTCAGAATATTCTCTCAACTCAAGTTATTGGATGCAACGGTTCTTGACAGTTGACATAGTATTAGAGTCTATGATGACTGAAAGGTCTTCGTATTGAATCTTGATAGCCCCTAGTATAACAATTTATCTTGCACAAGACTTGATGAACCTTTGTAAACTCTAGTTCCCTTTCATATGCTTCTTCCCTTTCATGAGCGCTTTCGTTTGAGGGTGCATGTTAGTAAACAATATAAGATTCATTCAAAATCTTCTCCCATCATTTTGTTTTCACGGTGATCAATTTGATTGAATATATTTTAAACTAAACTCCATACCATTCAATTGTCATGAACCGTTCGGTAAGACTTGTGCAACGGAATGGGGGCCACGAAGGCTTCAATAAGTCTTTATACATGGATTTGTGGTTATCGGGATTCAGAATCTTGACTTTTTGTTGGTCAAAGCCTCTGATACCATGTCATAAACCGTTACATCTCAATAACTCGAATTATTAGACAAGAATTTTGAATAAATCTTATATAATTTACTAACATCAACTCAGTACGTTAAATCATTATGAGTTCGTTACCGTCGAAAATGAAATAACAATAGAGTATGGGGTGATTTTTTGGTTGTGTCCTCCCACCACTTAACATTGTCTAAGAGATCACAAATTCACATCCATTTTTCATTTAAAAAAATGATATTTAAAATCTACAAGTAGAACCGTTATTTGAAGTGAAAAAAAACAACTTAAAATCTTGATAGATTTCAGTTTAGCGATCATCATCGCACTCCTAAGAAAGACGCTAAGCAGTAGGCTTGACCCTAATTAATAGGCCCTAGCCTGGCGACTGTGGGCCCTGCAAGACTCACCAGGGGACCAGAAAAAAAAAACGATCAACAATCTGACGATTCGTTGACCCTCCCCGCGTGATTGTAGAGGCGGCCCAGCAGGACTTGGAAGACCTACCTCTTTAACGTAGTGGCCTTAGGGTTTTGAAGGGAGCATCGGCCACGTGTCATCTTCACAGCAACTACCGCGGATGATCAAGATCGTCCCAGTGAGTGTAGCCGATCCTTGGCGAGCACGACATCAGGAGGACAAACTATAAATACGGCACTAACTTCTTGGCAGACGGAGAGACACTATTCAGATAGGGATTATCTCCTTGGTACGTAATTCTCGTTCACTCACCTTTATCCCTTGTTATCCAAATTGCCCCTGAACTCACTACTATCCCCTCTTCCTAATTGACACGAGGTGACTGCGCTTCCACACTATTGAGACAGGTGACTAGGCTGGAAAAAATCTAAAAAATATTTCAAAATTAGAATAAGTTTTTTAATGTATTAATAGGAATTTAGAAACTGTATATTTGCTGTTGGTTAGAATAATGAATAGGTTATGTGACATGTATTATATATGACTGAGTGACAATAAATAACATCAATAATAATAAAAAAAAAATATGTATTCCACGATGAACCAAATAGTATATTAAAGAATATAATAATTTTAACACAATCCACCCATTTCAAAGGCCACTATATCCAAATACAGATTAAGTAAAAAATTTACTACTTTTCTATATTGGGAAAATTGCATTTTACCTCATTTACTTTGTCAACTTGTCAACTTAACGGATAACCCCCTATACTATAAATCACTCTTTTTATTCTTCCTACTTCGTCCATTTTGTTGTTTGGGTCTTTCCGTTCTAACTATTTATCTTCTTAATATTAAATCTAGAAACATTCGCACACACCAACGAAGACAAGCAATTTATTGTATAGGAACTATCTTTTAAGTTAGAACGGAAGGACCTGAAATATTTTATAATTTCAGCTTTAGACATCGTTATCTTTTTAGATTTGTGTTCATGATCTTAATTTGCGGAAAATTTCGTATTATTTTACAATTTTGAATAAAATGTGTCATCTTTTTGTATTTTTGTATTTTACAATTTTTATAAAATTTGATCAATTGTTTGTAACAGTGTTTTCAGAATCCCACCAGTACAAACTATCTAATAGTTTGGACCTTGAAGTACTCGTTAAAATATGTCAATATAATGATAGTTCAATCACAATTTTAACGCGATTGTATTACATATTGTTAGCCTCATAAATACAATGTGCGCGTCGATAAACTGATATATATGTACTAATCGTGTGATAAAGCACTCAAAACTTATCCTTCCTTATCGCCTCTTGATCAATTGCAAACAAAAGAAGTGATGAAATTTGATATTTTTGTCATGTATTATCTTTCTCGACTCTAGATATGTTAAATCGGCGGTCAACAGGTTAAATCAAGTAAAATTGAGTTAATTAAGTTACGAGTCATAAATTTAATTAAATTTTTGAGTTTACTAGATCATAAGTTCTCTCTAATTCGGATTTAGCCGTGCCAAGACCTTTCTGTGTAATGTGATAAGAATTTGACCATTACACGGTGCCGTATTGGGATGTGTACAAGTATGGTTTAGCCGTCATAATTAGGCAGGTCAACAGAACACAAAGAAATGAAGAAGTTAAGTTAGGCATATTAGCATTAAGCACTTCAACATTCATAGTACTTAGTCTATATTAAGGAACCTTCACATGATGATCTTGTGTTTACCATTCCTTATCAACAATTTTGAATTTTTATATCATCACCCACTTATCGAAAAATACATTCATAAACAAAAATGAGTTACCCATTAATTTTTCAAATTCAACCTAATACATATTATTAGTTAACGACATGGCCCAGTGTTATAATCTATCCTGGACCCGTCAGTGTAGATAGGTTGGTTAAGAGAGGGACTTCTTATTTTCCTAAGCGCGTATCATTTGATACCTCACAAAGCGCATAAGAGAGAATAGTGATTAGTGAGCATCTTGGTATTAAGAGAAAAATAAAAATATTTAGTGAGCATGAGACAGAGAAGTACCGAAGACGTACGTACCAGATGGCTTATGGTAAAACTAAAAGCATGCCTAAAAGAAGGCGTATGTATCGTAAGATGTACGCTGTCAGGTGTTAGGTCATGTCCCCACCATATTTATAAGTCCTTTCGGGTCGGGTCACTACGTGTCAAAGGTGGATTGATAACCCCCGACTTATGCGTGATCCTAATCAGCCAACAACAAAAGGTGGTGACCGCCCTAAACCTTAACCCTGAGTGTACGACAATGGAACGTGACTAGGCCTAAGTTCCCAAGCTTGAGCTGTTTGGTTGGGCTGAAGTGGTCTGACCGACAACTGAGTTAGGGCGTATAATAAATTAATAACTAATGTTGATATTAATTAGGTCCGTATTTATAGGTCCTTCCAGGCCGGATCACCACTTGTCGAAGGTGGATTAGTAACCCACGACTTATGCGTGATCCTAGTCAACCAGCAACAAAATATCATGATCGCCCTGAGCTTTAACCCTAAGTGTGTACGACGTCGTATCGTGACTAGGCCTAAACCCCGGGACCTGAAATATTTGGTTGGGCTGAAGTGATCGACCAACAACTAGGCTAGGTCAAAAATAACAAACAAGACTTATATATCCATAAATGGTATGACAATTGATCTCATGATTTACTCAGATGTATATATAGATTTCTCAATCATATCTTGATTTTTTTCAATCGATATATAATAATTCATTAATTCTGAAATCCTAACTAATTTTTTAAAAATAATATATCCCCCTCAATCAATGATTTATAGTAGCTGTATGATTTTAAAAGACAGGGTGTTGCACGTCCCGCCTATTTTAATTAATCAATATACACATATATACCATGCAAAAATATAATTATATAAAGGAAAAATAACACTTTAGCCCTCTACTTTGCCAACTTAACAAATAGCTCCTAACCTACAAATCACTTTTTATCCCTCCTACTTTGACCACTTTGCATTTTTGGTCTTTCTATTTCAATTTTCATCTTCATGACATTAACTGGTATGCATTCAGTACACCTCGTTAACTCCAATAGTCATGTATTTACTTAGGATGAAATCGACAAATAAAATGTGTGATATTTTTTTTTTGAGCTGAGAATGTGTAATATTAAAACCCTTTGTATCTCTTCATACTCTTCGTGATACCTCCCCAGTTTACCTCTTTGACTAATTCTTAGTCTCCTACCTCCGATTTAATATTAAGAAGACGATAGTTGAAATAGAAGTACCCAAAATGCAAAGTGGCCAAAATAGGAGGAGTAAAAAGAGTGATTTATAATATGGGGAATTATTTGTTAAGTTGTCAAAGCAGAGAGGGGCAAAATGTTATTTTCCCTTATATAAATACAAATAGCAAACTTTTGTGATCTATTCAATGCCGGAAGGGTGGAACGACACAAATGTGGTTATTATCCCAAAGATTCCAAACCCAGAGAAAGTCTCCCAATTCAGACCCATTAGTTGCTGCAATTTTCGGTACAAAATAATCTCGAAGATCATGACAGAAAGATTGAAGATGTGGCTCCCCAATATTATTTCAGAGATGCAGGCGGCTTTCACGGGGGGCGAGCGATCCAAGATAATATAATGATTGTTCACGAGGTGGTCCATCACTTCAAATCACGAGCTGGAAAGTTCCAATGGGATATGATGTTGAAGATGGATATGATGAAAGCCTACGACATGGTAGATTGGACCTGCCTCGAGGAGATCCTCAAAGCTATGGATTCTCTCCTAGATGGTGTAGTTGGGTCTCACAGTGTATCGAACTGTCAAATTCGCTATTGTGATCAATGGGACCCCTACTGAGCAGTTTGTCCCGTCTAGAGGTATCAGACAAGGAGACCCTCTGTCTCCATTCTTATTCATTATTCTGACCAACTCCCTATCTACTCTTATCAACATAAAGGTTAGCTCCGGAGTTATTAAGGGTATTAAATTGAACCAGAGATGCCCTACGCTGACCCACGTTCTGTTTGCGGACGACACTATCCTTTTCGGAGAGGCATCAGTCACCGAGGCTAGGGCCTTCATCGACACTATGGAGAGATATGGAAGTATGACGGGGCAAACCATCAACAATGAGAAATCTTCTATCATGTTCTCCAGGAAAACTCCAGAACCTCTCCAGCAAAGGATTCGAGAGGTACTTAGCTTTCAACATAATCCCAAGTTTGGAAAGTACCTAGGGGTTCCTTCAGAGTGGGGTCGGTCTAAAAAGGAGGTCTTCACCTTCCTCCTTGATCGGATGAAGAGCCTTGGTGAATCCTGGAAAAGCCTGTTACTTTCTCCAGGGGTAAGGAAACTCTCCTCAAAGCAGTTTACCAAAGCATCCCGACGTACGCTATGTCCTGTTTCCTCCTCCCTAAGACACTTACCAAGAAGATGGACTCCTTACTTCGGGCTTTCTTCTGGGGTGGCTCAATGACCAAACGGAGCATACACTGGACCTCAAAGACCAACCTCACCAACCCTAAAGCTATTGGGGGTTTGGGATTCAAAGACTTCCACTCTTTCAACTTGGCCTTACTCGCGAAGCAAGGCTGGCGCCTCATGCAATCAGATGACCCTCTTTGGGCTAAGCTCCTGAAAGCAATCTACTTCCCAAACTCCGACTTCGCCCAGGCGACTAAAACTAGGAAACCTTCTTGGATCTGGGCAAGCCTTTGTGAGTCAAGAGAAGTACTCAAGCTAGGAGCTAGGAAGAACTTGATCAACGGAAAATCTATCCAGGTGTTCAAGGATCCATGGATCCCCACGGCCCCAGGCTTTCAATTGTCTAGCAACAGAAACGATGGCACACTGGCTGAGGAGTGGTTTAATGCAGAACACAATGGGTGGAATAGAGAGGAAGTTGAGAGATGGTGTGGAAGATCCGAGGTTGATGCGATCATGAGGATCCCAGTTGGCCCGCCCGAAGGGAAGGATGAATGGGTTTGGCATCACGACAGAAGAGGTTCATTTACGGTGAAATCAGCTTACTTCGCTCTAAGGAAGGAAACAGATCACAATCACCACCGAGGAATAGGAACAAGAGAGGAGAAGATGTGGAAGTGGTTATGGGGCTTAACGCTCCCTCCAAAATTCAAGTTCT
Source organism: Linum lewisii (assembly GCA_034768395.1). NCBI lineage: Eukaryota > Viridiplantae > Streptophyta > Magnoliopsida > Malpighiales > Linaceae > Linum > Linum lewisii. Next base: position 85,406,318 of record CM068296.1, on the reverse strand, counting down.
TCGTTTGGAAAGCAACCTACAATGCCCTTGCGACGTCTCGAAATCTGTGGAGAAGGAACTGTGGTGAATCCCCTCAGTGCAAAATTTGTAACACAAGGGAGGAAGATGTTATCCACTGTCTTTTTGAATGTGACCATGCTAAAAGTACGTGGCAACGCTTAATGCCAAGGGTAGTAGGCCCAACCCATTATCACAGGATTATTTTCTGGTTATTTGAGGGGAGGGGAAACCCAACCCAATATTGGGTCGAGATCCTCGATTGCGATTATGTGGTGCATCTGGAGAGCTAGAAATGAGAACATTTTTAGTCAGGTGGAACCGTCGAGTACTCGTAACTGCATCTGGATTTCTAAGCTGAAAGAAGATTGGTTGTCATCCATCTTGTGTAGTAGTTCGGGGTCCCCAAGCTCGCCAAACTGTGGCTCCCATCAATGTTCCGAGTCCGCCGCCTATGGGAATTTCTCAGCAACAGATCTTTTGCGATGGTTCTTTTATCGTAGGATCTGGTGTGGCGGGTTACGGGGTTGTCTGTTTCAACTCCCAAGGACAGGTGACTAATGGGAAGGCAGGGACCCTAGTGTGTTCTTCTTCGATCGTGGCCGAGGCGAAGGCCCTCCTGGAAGCCCTCTCGATGGCGTCAGCTTCACGAGTCCCTACAATTGTCAAATCCGACTGTCTTAACTTGGTGGAGGCGCTTCGAGATTTTAGGATTGCGTGGCCCTGGGAATGTGCTGCATGGCTCCTATCAATGAAAAATATCCTGATCAACCGCCCTTGGATTTCAGTTTCCTATGTCCCGAGAAGGGTTAACTTAGCTGCAGATTGGGTAGCCAAATCCGCCGTAATGGGTCTCTTCCTCAGGAGTGGACCACATGCTTGTCTTTCTTATCTATATGTAACCGCCTTTAAGCGATTTGAATATGAATACAATACCAACTTTGACCAAAAAAAAAAAAAGGTTGTGCTGTCGTGGTTCTTCCTCATGGGATGAGTTCATTTATACTCAAACTCTATTGTTTACTATAAATATTAAATATTATTAATCTAAAAGAGTATTAAATTTAAGAAAAATAAAAAAAAATTTGTAAAGAAAAATCTTGACCAATAGAATTACTGGGCAGTTGCCACATGTAAGTATGAATGTAGTCTCAGTGCATGTTATCATGTCTCTGGCTGTGGCACGTGTTTTATAGGCTGCATTATAATTTAATAAACCTGAAAATATATTTTTAATTGATCTTATTGTTCTCTTTACTATCGATTTGGATAAAATCATACTTTCTTGGTTTGGTAAAAGTTGGCTAATCTTGAAGATGTTATGCTTTGATCACCATTATGCAACTCATTCTTGATCGATGTGAGTAAATCAATGTGTTTTTTCGTCTCGGGAATTACACTTTAGCGATCCTTGAAAAAACCACGAGCGGCCTAAGCGTGATTGGGAGTTTAAGTTTTGTCATGTGTACCGTGAGGGGAACCATGCAACTGATTACATGGCCAACAAAGGCCATGAACTTGATTTGGGAGTCCACTTGATCCCGTCCTCGTACGTTAATTTTTGCTATTTTCTTTTGTATTACTCTTTGGTTGTCTCTGAACCCCATTCTATTTTAAGTAATCTCTAAAACGCTTTGCGCCTCTTCTAAAAATAAGAGATTCTTCAAAACCAAATCTCAACTCCAATTTTAATTCATATGCCTATAATAAGGGTCAAATACTTAAAACGTCCCAAAACTATAGGACAAATTACAAACTCATGTTAAAATTTTAATCGGTTACAAAGTGATCCTATTACTATGAAACGGGTTACAAAGTAGTCACCAATGTACTTTTTCATATTGATATACTCTGTTTTAGGACAAGTTTGTAATCCACTCTACAGTTTCAAGATGTTTTAAGTATTTGGTTTCAAGATGTTTTAAGTATTTGACTTGAACGGTAATGAGTATGAGTTGAATAAGTACATCAAATGGCATGCTAGTTTTCATGGCAGATTCGACATGAGATGAGTATTTTAGTATGAACCACAGAATAACGATCCATCCGGTTAGGATAATGATCCAACCGGTTAGGATAATGATCCAACCCAAAAGCAAGAGAATTAATTGACTAGTAAAAGATACAAACTTTTTTACTTCTCAAAATTTACAAATTTCCCCCAATTTGAAAAACGTGTTGCAGCCGATGTGATCCCTTCACTTCTCCCCATTTAGCAACTCAGCTTGAACCTTTCTCTTTAAATTCCCTCCGATCAACAAACACTCATCAACTCCTCTAAACCCCAGCAGCCCAATCCCATCTCTTTACACAGATTCCACCATGGGTCTGGCCAAAGAAATCATGGGCAGCGGCACTTCTCTAATCCACGGGTCGTCATTTGTTTCCACGACCCGTAACTGGATCTTACTCAGAAGACCAGTCTCAGTGAATCCCCAGAAGAGGGGTTTCAGAGGGCCAATTGTGGCTGCAATCAGCGAGGATTTGATGAAGAAGAAGCAGAACAGCAGCAGCAGTTTGACAGCAGAAGAGTACAACGAGGAGAATCCGGCAGCGGCGACGGCGGCGAAGTTCACGGTCAGAGCTGTGGTGACCGTGAGGAACAAGAACAAGGAAGATTTGAAGGAAGCTGTCAACAAACAGCTGGATGCTTTCAGTGATAGAGTTGGGAGAAATGTGGGATTGGAGCTTATTAGTACAGAGCTTGATCCAAGTAAGTCAACTGGACAAAAAGATTCATGCTTTCTTTTGTTATGGCAATCTGGGGATTCAAATTCAATCTTTCTTTTTCTGGGAAATCAGAAACTAGGGCACTGAAGAGGAGCAGAGTAGCTGTGTTGAAGGATTGGTCGAGGAAATCGAATGTGAAAGCTGAGAAAGTTCATTACAGAGCTGATTTTGTTCTGGATTCAGATTTTGGGGATCCTGGAGCTATACTGATAAGCAATAAGCATCAGAATGAGTTCTTCTTGGAGAGTATTGCACTTGAAGGGTTTGCTTCTGGTCCAGTTCATTTCCCTTGCAATTCCTGGGTTCAATCCAGCAAGCATCACCCTGCTAAGAGGATCTTCTTCTCTAATCAGGTAAGGTTTTCTTTCTTCTTGTGTTTTTTTCCCTAAGATCTAATCAAGCTTTGTTATTTCTGTTTTGACTATTATTGTTGTGGGTCAAATGCTTTTGTGGTCATCTAAGTATGGTGCAGTTAGCAGAGTGGTCAGCAAACTTTTAAATATAGCATAGTGGTTATCTAACTTTAAACTAGCTTACAGAGAAATACTTCCGTTCAGTTTCATCCAAAACTGAAACTCATCATACCACATCATCGACAAATATATTAAATAAATGCTCGAATCGACCCGTGCTAATCAACCGAACTTTCATAAACTCGGTTAGAATTTTGTGGGTTTGAGTCAATTTAGTGGGTTTAGGGAGATCCACCGATTTAAGCTCGGTCGGTTTAATATATTTTCGAAAGATGTGGCATTTTGAGTTAGCATTTTAGATGGACAGTGGGATGGAAATGGACGGAAGTATTGCTTTGCTGCGTATCCCAAAGTTGGGTGACCGCAATGCTACATTTACAAGTTAGTTACCTCTTAGTTATCTTAGTTACCCGTATTGAGTATACATCCTAAAATTTTTGGTCGAATTATAAAATGATGCTGAAACTTCACAATGTTGCACACTGGTCCCAAAACTTTGAATCGTGTTACGATTTAGGCCTGTAGTCGTTGGCAACTACATATTCCGACTATTTTGCCACGTCATATAATATTTTATATATTTTTTTTTATGACGTGGCAGTGGTAACATTGCAAAATGGCAGGACTGGATCATAATACGATTCAATGTTTGAGGACTAGTACATAACATTTTAAAATTTCAGGACCACTTACAACCCTGTTTAAATTTTCATGATGTATCAAGAATTTGACCCAGCAAATTGAAGTGGGATTCTCAGAGGTGGTAAGCAATGGTGGTGTCTATGTCAAACCAAAACAGAAATGGCAAAGTTTTCAACTTTCATTTAATATAAAGGACAAGGGACCCCATCATGAACTATGAAGGAACCAGATATTTTAGGCTAGTTTCAACTTTTAATTATCATCTTCTTAGTGGCTTTTGTCCACTTTTGATCTAAAGATGATTTGATTTGTGAACTTACAACAGCCATATCTGCCAAGTGAGACACCACCTGGGATTAGAGCTCTGAGAGAAAGAGAGCTTAGTGATCTAAGAGGGAATGGGAAAGGAGTCAGGAAGCTATCTGATAGAATCTATGACTATGATATCTACAATGATCTTGGGAATCCAGACAAGGGTATTGACTATGCTAGACAAGCATTTGTGGTGGACAAATTTCCATACCCGAGACGATGTCGTACTGGCCGTGAACCAACCTATACTGGTACTAAACTGTTCTTCCTGTTCATCTGCAATCTATTGGTTTGTTTTCTAATGGATGTTCATCTTTACTAGATTCCAATGCTGAGAGCCGCGTGGAGAAGCCGACACCGATGTATGTGCCTAGAGATGAACAGTTTGAGGAGTCTAAGAAGAAGTCATTCTCATATGGGAGGCTTAAGGCAGTTCTGCACACTCTTGTGCCGTCTCTGAAGGCCATCATTACTTCAGAGAACCGCGATTTCAGTGCCTTTGCGGATATCGACATCCTCTACAAAGAAGGCCTCCTACTTAAAGGTGGGATTCAGGACGAGATCTGGAAGCAGCTACCTTTGCCAAAGGTGGTTACTAAGATCCAAGAGTCTAGTGAAGGGCTTCTCAGATATGACACTCCCAAGATTCTGTCCAGTAAGTTGATTGAACATTTGCTAATTGGTGTTGTTTGGGTTCATCATGCTTTGATATGAGTAGTAGGGCACGAAAATGTTAAAATGAGTCGTCTCTAGGCCTATCTTTATAAGATAAGATGTCAATATAAACGTTTGGTTGATGGAATTGGGTCTGGGATTTGGATTTCAATTCCCGGTCCAATGAGAATTGTAGTGCAATTATTTGAGTCAATTCCCAATGGACCGGGAATTGGGTCTCAATTCCCGGACCCAATTCTATCAACCAAACGGTCCCCCTAATTCTCTAGACCTTAAACAGCACAATAATAGGATATGTTAATCATGGCATTTGATGGTTCAATTCAAAACCTTTGATTTCTCTGATAATTGACATGTGATTCGTACCTGCAGAAGACAAGTTTGCCTGGTTGCGAGATGATGAATTTGCCCGCCAAGCGGTTGCTGGTGTGAATCCAGTCAACATTGAACGTCTCAATGAATTCCCACCTAAGAGCAACCTGGATCCTGAAACATATGGTCCACTGGAATCTGCTCTACAGGAAGAACACATCTTAGGACAACTCAATGGCATGTCTGTTCAACAGGTGATCCATTCAAAAATATTCTTTCTTGCTGTCAACTGAAGTGAAAGTAACAAGTTAAAAGTTCTAAGAAACGATAGACACGAGGTCAAATCAATTTTAACTGACTAGTATTGTATGATTTTGATAACGATAAATATGCCCGTGTAAGAAGACTTAATGCATCATATCCTTGCTCATTGCAGGCCTTGGAGAAGAACAAGTTGTTTATAGTGGATTACCATGATGTCTATCTCCCATTTCTCAATCGGATTAATGCCCTTGATGGAAGGAACACGTATGCCACACGTACCGTGTTTTTCCTAACATCTCAGGGAACCCTTAAACCCATTGCAATAGAGCTAAGCCTGCCACCATCCGGGCCAAATACAAGATCTAAGCGTGTGATTACGCCTCCAGTTGACGCAACCAGCAGTTGGATTTGGCAACTTGCTAAGGCTCATGTTTGCTCCAATGATGCTGGTGTTCACCAGCTAGTTAATCACTGGTATGACCACATTTTAAAACTAAAACAATTCATCACGATCGTATCTCGTAGCTAGCTTCGTTTTCATGTGGAAGTTTCAAATCTGATATACAGGTTGCGGACACATGCCTGCATGGAACCGTTCATACTCGCAGCACACAGGCAATTGAGTGCGATGCACCCAATCTTTAAGCTTCTGGATCCTCACATGAGGTACACACTCGAGATCAATGCCCTTGCACGACAGAGCTTGATCAATGCAGATGGTGTTATCGAATCCTGTTTTACTCCTGGCCGCTACTGTTCTGAGATCAGTGCTGCTGCATATAAGAACTTTTGGCGATTTGACCAGGAAGGACTCCCTGCCGATCTTATCCGAAGGTAGCCATTTACTTTCTATCTCTCATTATTAAAGACAGTTTCAGCATTGGAAACTATACAACTTCTTCAACATGATCTATTGTTTGGCTGGTTTGGTCTATGTTTGAGATATCCACATTTGGATGCTTTAGCCATTATTGCAGCTTCATGTTTAGCTCCACTTGTGATTGAAATTGGAAACATGTCCAATCTATTAACTTTAATTTCCTGTTTTGTTCTGTAGGGGAATGGCAGTACCAGACCTACACAGCCACGTGGCCTGAAGCTTCTACTAGAGGACTATCCATACGCGCAAGATGGCCTCCTGATATGGTTCGCCATCGAGAACTGGGTCCAAACTTACGTAAACCATTACTATCCGAGCTCAGGCATGATCTCCAGCGACACAGAGTTACAAGCCTGGTATGCCGAATCTATCAACGTAGGCCACGCTGATCTTCGCAGTGCAGATTGGTGGCCGAAATTGGAAAACAACGACGATCTTGTCTCGATCCTCACCACGGTCATTTGGATTGCATCTGCACAACATGCTGCACTCAACTTCGGACAGTACCCTTACGGAGGGTATGTACCAAACAGACCACCTTTAATGAGAAGGCACATCCCTGACCAGAATGATCCCGAGTACCAGAACTTCCAAGCTGACCCGCAAAAGTTCTTCCTATCGGCATTGCCAAGCCTTCTGCAAGCAACAAAGTTCATGGCCGTGGTGGATACGCTGTCGACACACTCACCAGACGAGGAGTACCTGGGGGAAAGACAGCAGCCATCGATATGGTCAGGTGATGCTGAGATAGTTGAGGCTTTTTACGAGTTCTCAGCTGAGATTCAACGAATAGAGAAAGAAATCGATAAGAGGAACAATGATCCTAGCCTGAAGAACAGGTGTGGAGCTGGTGTGTTGCCATATGAGCTGCTAGCACCCAGCTCCGAGCCTGGGGTGACATGTAGAGGAGTACCAAATAGTGTATCGATATGAAAAATAACTCCTCTTATTTAGTAGTAGTGTTTCCAACCCTTAGGACCATTCTTATGTATGTTTGTATCTACTAAAGCTTCTGCACTAGAGAATTTAACTGCCAAGTTAGCAGTCTTATTACATAGAAAATGTATATGCTGTAGTATAGGTGGATTCAATATAGTTAATAAAAATAGCCCTGCATTTGCCTATATCTTCTAAACTAGACAATGAACCTGTACTTTCCTATTGTCTGTGCTAAGCTACATTACACATTGAACAAACTGCAGAGCTATAGTGTTCGTCAAAGTGGACTACCTTGTTGTATCTCAAAGAGGATCTCTCTCTCGACCAGTTCAAAGATCTCCTTCAATCTCTGAGAGAACTTCTCAGTTATGTTTCTGGTCATCCTCTGCTGGAACTTGGTTGCTTTGAGCCATGTAATCCCAGCATAAACTTCACACTTGCAGGCACTATGAGCAAGGCCAGATTTCTCAATCTGGTACCTAAAGATCACCTGCAACCACCAGCAAAAATCATTCACAAGAGTGAGTAAGAACACATGCATAGTCTCGGGATGAGACGATAGTACAATAAGCAACTTTCATTACATGGAAGTGATCACAGAACGGTACATCATGAAGAACCATGACTTCATTCACAATCCACCCTTCTCCTTTATCAATCATGGCTGATTTCTGCTGCGTGCAACTAACCTCCCCTTCGAAGATGGACACATTGCGGTTAAATTTGTACGAGACGTGCCTTTCCTGGAGACCTTGTTTCACGGATTCCCACGGGGTAGTTACATAGTTGAGGCATCCTGATTTTCCCATGACCCTGTGCTCCATTACTCCTCCTTCGAACATCTCCAAGAGTGATGTTATCTGCCACCATTGATGAGGCTTTTGAATCAATACATGAACCACACTTGAATGGGCTATAGAAAATTCGAGTTACAAATAAATAGAATACCGGAGTGGCTGCTCACACTAATTGGAAGTTCTTCAGAGTAAATCCTTGTCATTTTTGCATCTTCAGCATCCACAATGGGTGTCGAGTCCTCAACCATAACATGTCTTTCCCCTTGATCTTGCTCTTGTTCTTCAGCAATGAGTGCTTTCTGCTCAGGGGTCAGTGTTCTTGTCCTCCACAAAGCCATAATAGTGCTGAGTCACCATAATCCAAAATCATATGATCATCAGATCAGATTAAATTAAAAAGTAACCTTCAAACAGATACCAACACAAGATCAGCACTAAGGATAGTAAAGGAGAACGATGGGGTTTTTTTCCAATTTGAAATTTCAATCCTAACATAATTCCATAACTTCCCAAAAAAAGTATCCACGAATTCAAACCTAACCAAAAGTTTGAGGACATGATGTCTACAATACCTGCTGGCCACACCAAATGAGGCGAATGATTGGAAGTAGAACTCCAGCCTACCATGTTCATCTTGGGACTTCGCCCACTGCCTAGCTTCAGTACCCTTGTCTTTCCTCAGCAACATCATAAGCATCGGGCTACCTACAGACGACAGCGTAGGTGGAAGAACTTGGACATCATCAATGTCTTCCCAAAGGAAGAAAAACTTGGTCTTGTGACCAAATAAGTTGGAATAGAACCCCACAATCCTTGCAGATAAGAATAGTCTGCCCTGTAAAGGCATTTTTCTCTTTAGTTGACATGTAAAGTCGCTGATGAGGAACTCTTCTGGAGGCAACCCAAATAGCTTTTGGAATGATGAATTCCTGTGAGGTGAGCGCAGGTTGAACTGCAATGTGGAAGAGAACATTTTCAGAGACAGTTTGGTAAAATGGAAAAGGATGAGCATTCATTTTTACCTTCTTCCCGACCTCTCTTTCCATCTTTGTTAAGTACTCTTTGATGGTCTCAACGCCATTGTTGTTGTTTAAGAATATTCTCAAGTGTAGCTTTGATTGAGAGGATTGAGCAAGCTTTCCCTCGAGTGGCACCCACATATCTGCCAACTCCGTAGATGTGTGCTTCAGAAAGTTTATCTCTGCATGCCCAAGTGACGTCGCCTGGTCAAATGGACCGTCGAAATCAAACACTTCAACTTCTAGAACTGAAGGCAGTTCTTCCATGGCATCAAACTCAAGTATATCTGCATTGTTTCTACGATGATTTTAACACACATAACATCCAAAACAACATGATCTTAGAAGGGTAGATGACATACCGTTCCACTGGGGATCGTTAGTTTGGAGCTTGACAGAACTTGTTCTTGTTCTACCATGGCAGGTGAAAACCACGTAGGGATCACAGACGTCAGCTGAACCAAGAGATGCTAAACTGGTCCCTCCAATCAATGCAACTGTAAGAATCCATCCATCTCCTTGTGATTTAACTCCATGATCAGATCCTGCAACACAATACACACTTTGAGGTGAAAGTGAAAGCCTCCTAGTAGTCGCAATGAAGCAACCCCTCTAGACAATAAGATGTTTACCTTGCTGTAACCTTGCTTCGATGAAATGGGTTGCCATATAATAAACACGTTCCACATGGATGAATAAGACAGCACAGGTAACAAGCTGCCCAAAGCTGTCTGGCAAATCAAGTCCATAGAATTCAAGACCTTGGATTTGGCTTGGCTCGCAGAGTAATATATGTACCAGGACATAGATAACCATGATAACAGTGGATGCAACTGTAAAATTGCAGAAGTAGTGCCATGCCAGTTCCAAGTCTGACTCGTGTACTGACTCTAAATTCGCGAGCACGTGTTCCTTGTCTGACGAACTCGTGGAGTCCAGCACCTTGACATTCTGAGCTAACAGACTGCCAAACTGAACAAAGCTGTCCTTCAAGCCCTGTTTAGCCCCACCTTCAATCATACCTTTCATCATTGTGCTATGGTGAAACGTAACACCCCATGAGATGATAAGGTGGCAAGACTCTTCTCCTGAAGATTGTTCTGGTCCAGGCAGTATCTTGTACAGTAACTCAACGTTGAATGTATTACCATACGGAACATCTGGTGTCATCACACTAACAAAAACACAAAACTCCGATCCATGGACTCTTACATAGGACTGTTCCTCTGTCGCCTTAACAGCCTTCACCAGCTTCGATGCTGCTTTAATATAGGTGACTGTCCGAGTGAGACAGCACATGCCAACAGATTTCCAAGTCCAAGGCCCTTCTTCCACATCTTGTGTACCCTGCATTTCAGCCAGATCCTCCCTGAACTGCGAACCAGGTCCAAAAAGCAACCTGTTCAGATCAGAAGGCTCTACCAAATACTTCTGGTCCATAAGAACACCACCATGTAGGTCATCCGGCATGTCCTGTTTATCTTCTCTAGAATCCATCATCTGGATACCTGCTTCAAAGCTAACAGCTGATGGGTGTTCATCAAAGCAATCCCCATAATCAGAAGCATTGGTTATGTCTGAGGACACATCGGCTCTTGGGGATCCCCCGTCTCCTTCTTCATGCTTAGAAAACACCCGTTCCAGACGGTTGGCAATGGCTTTGATCAACTTCTTCCCTCCTGGTATTTTGCGGTGTGGTGATTTGGAGACATGCGTACCCGACCCGAATTTGGTTTCGGATTCTTTGACGTCCTCATCAGAGGAAAGGAAGTGTTTGTCAGGAGAATAATTTCCCTCTTCATGCACAGACATTGAGAGCAAAATTTTCCCTGCCCACATGAACAACAAGTAGTATTGAACATTAATCGCTCGCTTAGAACCGGTTATTGGGCTGGAATTGGCTGAATCCCACGTTTGCCAAAAATGATTGTCGATCTCCATTGCTAGTGTCCTTCCGTGATTTGTATATATCGAAATAGGTTGATCAAGACGTTATAATTAGCATTCCCTATAATGTCATATTTGAAGCGATTCTCATTCAAAAGGAATTCCACCAATCCACGGTAAGTAATTCAAATTACCGAATTCAGACGACCCTAGGAGCTTGAATTGGATTCATCCAAGCTGAGAACACTAAACAAGCCTTAAATCCCTAATTATGAACCAGCAAACAAATAATGGAACAAGCCAAAAATCCCTAATTCGATCGCTTACTACTAAATTGGACTCCAGTAGGCAGCAATCGCCTAAGTAACAAGAAACTATGGACAGATAGAGAGGGGAAATACTGACCGCAATCTCCGCCGTTAGCGTGCACGCGTTTGGCGGAGCCGGGAAATTGAAGAGGGAACCAAGTAGGCGGCAGCGACTGATCACGCTCCACCAATACGGAGCGAACAGGGACGGAGACCCTACCGACCAGTTCACCGCCGGAAAACAGTCCACCATCTCCGACGTGTCCGTAGACGGAGACGATCAGCTCGTCGGCGTCAGGGTCATGAAGCTGAAACTGAAACTCCTCGTTCCAAACAGCGATGGCGTTTCTTAACACCCGAGTCTTGCACTTGCGCTTTCCGAGGCGGAGTTTGACGACGTAGGATGATTCTTGCTTCACCGGCGGCAGCTCCCTGGCTTCCAGAACGTAAACGAACAGTTTCATACTCCGGCGAGGAATTCAGAAGCTGCGGCGGAAGCGGGATTTGGGAGAGGAATGAGCGGGAGGTGGGGGTGGTAGATAAAGGAAGGGAGGAGGAAGGATGAGTTGGAATAGCCGCCATGAGAGGGAGAAACGTGGACAGAGGGAGGAGGAGACACCGCAGCAAGCAGCAAAGAAAGAAGGTTCCTTCCAATTGATGGGGGAGTGAGGGGGACCAGCTTGGGATCAAGGAAATCAATTCCTTGATCCATCAAAGAAGGGCATTTTGGGATTTCAAAAAAGCTGTTCAGCCCTCATGGTCGATGGTCGATGGTCGCCGGTCAGCCGTCGCCGTCGGGCCGCTGCCGCCGATCAGCCGCCGCGGTCGCGCCGCCGGTGCACGCTCCGGTCAGCGTCGCGCCGCCGGTCGCAAGCGCCGTTCGCCGCGCCGCCGCCGTCCTCAATAAAATTATATATATATATATTTTAAGAAGATGTTGTTGATGTGATTCAAAATCATAACCTCTTTTGCTAAATACTAAAACTCCTACCACTATGCTACCAAGCACTTATTGATATTGTATAATAATAAAATTATCTTATTAAATAAATGCACATGGTTTGTAAAAAAATGTGTACACAAGGACGAAATATGTGTACACTACACTAGTATATAAAAATAGGTGTGCACGTGTACGAATAGACGTTCACATGTACACACATTACATTATTAAGTAGTGTGCACATGATTTATACAAAATATGTACATACGGATAAAGTATGTGTACACTAGTCTAAAAATAAGTGTGCACGTGTACGAATAGGTGTACACATTTATACATGTGTACAAGATAAGTCCACGTGTATAAAAAATGTAAGTATATAAATGTGTACGTGTATAAAACATGTACACATGTATAAAACGTGTACACATGATTTATACAAAATATGTGTACACTAGTGTAAAAAATAAGTGTGCACGTGTACGAATAGGTGTACACATGTATAAAATGTGTGTACACGTGTACATAAACAAAATGTAAGATATTGTGTGCACGTGTACAAAGAGTGTGTGCACGTGTGCAAAAATGTAAGTACATAAACGTGTGCGCGTATAAAACGTGTACAAAACATGTACACATGTATAGAAACATGTATAGAAACATGTACACATGTATAGAAACATGTACACATGTATAACACGTGTACGAAAAATCTTTGCAAATGAGTACACAGTTTCTGTACAAAAATGTGTACGTACACATGTACAAAAATGTGTACACATATTAAAAACGAGTACGAAGCGTCACCGAAAATTTTTTTCCAGAAAAATAGGCCCGACGACGGTGGTCTGGTGGCCGAAAAATTTTCGAAATCGGAGCTCCGATCGTCTGGAAAATTCATCGGAGAAGTCGCCGGAGCTTCGGTCGCCGGAGCTCCGATCGCCGGAGTTCCGGTCGCCGGAGCTCCGGTAGCCGGAGTTTCGGTAATCGGCTGTTTGAATTTAATTAAAAAGAACTAAAAAAGAAATTAAATTAAATTAAATGGTGAAATGACCCTTTTACCCTTTTAATTTAAACCATTAGATCTGAAAAAATAAATCAATGGCTGAGATCCTTCCTTGACACTATCAAGTAAGGGGATTTTGTTTGACAGCAAGCCGGAGTCGGAGTGAGGCGGTTCGGGTTTGAATTTTGAAGGTCAGCAAAATCCAGCTGAATACCTCCCGCTCTTTTTTTTCTGGTTCAAATCAAATTCATCATTAAAAAATAATTAAATTTGGCAAATACATTGGCTTTTCTTGTTATTGATTCAAAGATTAGGCATTTAGGCTTGGTAACGGTTCGGTTTGGTTGAAATTTGGATAGTTGATATTCGTTACCCACTTTATGTAATTTCAAGTGGTAATTTCGGCTGATATTATTTGCAACGTTCCTTTTTCCCATCCTGAATCTACATCGTAACAATAATAAGGTATTGAAGAAATTGGGTAATTAACATTATTAGTTCCATTTGTTTGGAGTTTGTACAAAATCGCCTCATGCCATTAAAAATAAACCGATGAATCATACTTTTTAAAATCATCTCACTATCAACTTTTTTGGCTGAATGTCGACATGTTAAGTCAGCAAAAAATGTACATGTGGAAGGTCCAACACAACTCTATTAACTCAACCGATCATGTATTGAACCTTTCTCAAGCAGTTGAGGGAATAAAATAAAATACTGAAATTTGAGTTGATTTGGGTAGGGTTTGATGTATGACTGAATGAGTTAATAAAGTTGAGTTCGATATTCCAACTATACTTTTCTATACTAACAAAAATATTGAATTTTTTCTATACTTTTCAACCGATTAATAAAGTTGACAAGGGATAATTAAATTTTTTCCTAGTCATGGTCATCCAAAAATATTATTCCCAAAATGGGGTTGTATCTAAGTTAATTCCAAACTAGATTATCAGCGGCCCATTGGCCGATTTTTTGTGTTAATATTTTACCGAGAAATATTTTTTTTTTAATTTTTATTTAGATTACTTAGAAGTGTGGTTGAATTTTTTCTACTTTTTAATATATAATAATTTAATTCATATGTTGGTAAAAAATTATAAACTTGTTATCAATTGTTGGGATATAATAAATAAAAGCATTATAGTTATGCTTTCTTGTTGTTACGTTGAAAACAATGCAACTTTGCTTTGATTAAATAGTAAACTATCCCAATCATTAGGTGTGGCATTGTTCGTTGTTCACTTTGTCTTTTAACCATGAGGTTGAGAGTTCGATCCTAGAATCACAAAATTTTGTTTGTCAAAATCGATTTTTATCCAAAATACTCTAATTCCAACTGAAAAAAGATTATACTTTAATATATTTAATATATATGAAGAATTATAAGCCACGTCATTCCTTTAACGCCAAACATTATGGCGATTTCCTTTCTTTTTATATTTGAACTTGTGATTTTTTTGGTAAAGTGGATTATTACTTTTGGTTATATTTATGTTTTTTAAATATTATAATTCTATGAATGTTTCATATTGATGAGTCTAATGATATGTGATTAGTGTTATAAATTATAATAAATTTAATCAGTTGACTCGTTCCGAGATCTTTCAAAAATATAGGTTTGAGTTTGTTAGTTTGACACCTGAAACTGAAATGACCCAAACCCGTCAACCAACTTTTGTATGGGTGGGTTATAGTTTTTTTTTTTGAGGGTAAAAGTGTGTCATTCATTCAATGGGTGGTAATCCGACAAATACATCGTAGTGCCTCGTCCAACCAAATCGGAGGGGTCTCACCTATAGTGGGTGAAGACAAGTTACGAGACTGCCTAGCAAGTACATGGACAGCGATGTTCCTATCCCTCCTAACAAAACAAATCTCCTTATCCCGATCTACCAAGCCTTTGCACCGTCGAATAATATCTCCGTATTCAGTCACGTCGTCTTCCGTTGAGTTCATAGCTTGGCAGACTACCTGTGAGTCCATCTCAATCTTCACTTTCCTAATATCCAACTCTCTGAGCCAAATCAAGGCTTCGAGGAGTGCTCTGGCCTCACACTCATTTGCTTCAGGGCAACCTCTCTCTGTGATCGTTTTGAATTGAAGCACCGATCCATCGTCTCTTCTAATTATCATCCCTGCCCCAAACTGAAAGGTGTCTCTGAAGAGGGCACCGTCCACATTGCAGGTGAGCTCCCCCAGCATCGGCGGGTGCCACTTTGGGCAGGATGGCTGTCGGGTCGCCGCTATTTGTTGCGTGGAGGGTTGGTGTAGCTTCCATTCTCGGGCCTCATCCATCGCCAATCGAGCCGTGATAAAGGTCGGGGCCTTCTCGTCCCGCCAAACTCGATTATTGCGTTCACGCCAGATCCCCCCAATTCCAGCTGCCACAGCTTGGATCTTGTTCTCCGACCCGACAGTATGGGTGGGTTATAGTTAAGTTTAGCGCCAACCCGCTAATTTTTAAATATAGCAACTCGTTACCCGAATAACTCCTTACCTGAATGACAAAATAATTTGTAATTCCAACGGTCGATCATTTGGGTAACGAGTCATTTGGTCGGGTTATACGGGTAATGAGTCGCTGTATTTGAAAATTAATATATTTATCATTTCAGTAACATGTCATTCAGTAGGATTACTCGAGTAACGAGTCGCTATATTTGGAAGGAATAACCTGCACAAACGATTGTTGCCTTTTGGAATTTTTGGAATTTTTGGAATTGAAACCCCAAACAGGCAACGGGTAGTAGCCGTTGGTTGGAACCGCATTTAATGGTTTCTAATACGGTTGAGTCGGTGCATGATTTCTAATTGGGGCTTGGCCCAACAATAATTTTTGTTTGGCCTATACAAATGATTTTATGGTTCTTACTAGTGCAATTGAATGTTAATTTTCAATTAATAATTTTTTTAATTATAAAATCAATTACTGATTTTGAATAATTTAGGCCAAATACATAAAAATGGTCAAACTTTTCGACTTTGTGTCAAATCTAGCCACTTCTTTTTTTTTTGTCACAATTTAGGTCAAACGTTTATTTTTGTGTCAGTTATGGCCAGTTGACCCGTTTGACCATTAACTAAGACAACGATGCTCACGAAATCATTCACACCGTTAACGAATGTGCCACGTCATCTCAGTGGCCAATACTGTGTGTTCCACGTAGACTTCCACGTGGTCCAAAGTTACCCAAAATAAAATAATAATAATAAAAATTTTATTTTCCTCTCTCTCCTTCCTCTCGATGCTCCACCCGCCTCCATAGCTCCTCTGTAATTCATTCTCACTTTCCCCTTTCCTCCCGATACGCCGCCGACCTCCATCGCTCACTCTGTAATTCATCCTCTCCCCTCTTCCTCTCAATACCACCGACAAATAGAGCAAATTGAAGAAGAAAACCCTTTCAAACAAGATTTGTTTCCGTCGTCGACGTCGCTAGTTAGAATTTTCACGAGGAACAACTCATTGGGAGACAAGTTACCCTCTGGAAATTTTTGACTTGTTCTATATTTGTAAGCGATGGATCTGAGTCAGAATCGATTGAGTGACTCGATTAAAGAACTGGCGAGTTTGATGGTGGTGACGGTGGTAGTTATGTAAGAGCAATGGCGGTGTTGGCCGGCGGTAGGTGGTGGAGATGTGAATTTATTTTAAGGTGGTGGAGATGTGTCGGAGTAGCCTCTTTGATCCCTGGTGAAGCTGTGATCAATGAAATTGACTTCCTTTTTAGACCAGTTATTAGTTGTACCGAGGATCTCTTCCATTTGTTTCTGTACTTCGATCTTGATCTGATCTTCACAGCTTGGTTGACTCATGGCTGCTCCAAACTGTCTTTCCAGACTCCTGGACTTAGATGCGCAATCTGCAAAGTGAAGGAGAGCAGCTTCTGGTTCGAGTGCTGTGCAGTCGCCATCAGCTAAGGTGTTGACCCATTCAGCTGTTTCTTCATTCATCCCTTGGGCAAAGATTCCGGCTAGCTGCCCCTGGTTGAATCCGTGATGAGGGCATTCAGAGAGAAGCGCTTGGAAGTCGTTCCACGCGTCGTGTAAACTTACTCCTTCCTTCTGAGAGAATCTAGCGATACTATCCTTGTAGAATGTCGTTCTTGAAGGGGGATAGTACTCCTCTATGAAGTCCTGAGCTAGATTATCCCAGTCGGTGTAGTAGCCAGGTGATTTCGAGCTGAGCCATATCTTGGCGTTGCCTTTAAGAGAGAATGGGAATACTCGTAAGCAAAGATTGTTCTTACCGAGATTCCCACTCTTAAAAGTCTCGCACATGTCAAGGAAGTTCGCCACATGTGTGTGGGGGTTTTCTTGCGGCTTCCCTTCGAAATGAAGATCCTTAGAGACCATGCTCAGGAAAGAGATTGTGATCTTTTCGTCGGGGTCGTCATCGCTGTGTGGCACGACGATGCTAGCTCGGAGGTAAGCCGCATTTGGTCTACAATAATCTGCCACGGTGCGCTGAGCAGCTAGTACGGGAGGAGAAGGTGGTGGTGAATCTGAAGTAGTGGATGAAACAGATGAAGATGAGGAGTTCTCCTTCAACTCCTCAATCTTTTGAGGGATAGGTGGTGTAGGCGGTGTGGTTATGACTTGCTTCTGAGCTCGCGGTTCCTTCGGCGAAGCAGAATTACCCGGCTTAAACTGAGAATGAGCAATCGAGCGGTTCATGAACCTGTAGAACAACCTACAAGCAACAA
This sequence comes from Linum lewisii, assembly GCA_034768395.1. Classification (NCBI taxonomy): domain Eukaryota; kingdom Viridiplantae; phylum Streptophyta; class Magnoliopsida; order Malpighiales; family Linaceae; genus Linum; species Linum lewisii. The sequence goes on along the minus strand of CM068296.1, from coordinate 85,388,425 downwards.
AAGCAAACATACCGGCGTAAAATCGAAATGGGTGGAAAGATGAAAGATGGAAAATAGAAGAATAAATTGCCAGTTCTTCTTTCGAACAATCAAAAGAAGTCCCCGGCAACGGCGCCAATTTGGTGGACCGCCCGGTCGTTGTTCGGACGGGTTCAGCCAAATAAAAACTACTAATGCTAAGAAAAAGCGTATAGCAGATCGTATTCCGAGGGCTTTCTATGATTGGTTACTTCAGAACTAGCAAAATACTCGAAGGAAAACACGTTGTGCGTGGTGTGAGTTCCACGACTTCTATTTCGAAGAAATGCAGAAAAATTAAAACAAATTAAACTAAAGCAGATTGGGAATTAGGGTTTGAAAACAAGGATGACAGACGAACTTAGACTTTGAATCCCCCTTCGTTCCCCAGAGCATTGGCAATCAACAGATCAGAGGATTTCGATTCTCATTCAATCAATTACTAAGACACCACCATAACTCCTTACCCTTAGGTTTAAGACCGGCGAACGTTCGCTCTATCCGTTCTAACTACCAAGATTAACTAGCCGCCCGGGTACGGTCGCCTCTCGCAACGACTTAATTAATTGGTGTAATTACTAATGATTAATGAGTTACTCTTGCAGTGAATTAACCCTAACCGATTCCTACGAAAGGCACACTCCAATTATAAGGTTAATTGTTTAATTCGATGTTCTAAAGTAAGGCGAGCGTTCGCTTCTATCCTTAGCTTAACCAGAATTTAATCTAGGTGATCAATCCAGACAAGAAACACGAACAAAGAAGAACGAATCAAACATGAAAAAGAACTGATTGAATTTCGAATCTAATCACCGCCGATCCGTGACCGCTTTAAAGCCCTGGGTCACTTAGGGTTCTTCTAGTCTAAGCTCTAACGAGATTAGCTACTCATGATTATTACAAAAGAAACAAAGATAAAAAGAGAGTTCATCATTCAAAGGAAGAACAGAAAAGAATCGGAAAAACCTAATTTAGACGACTCTGACAGACTTCGATCTTCGGTAGATAACACTCCTAGCTCCGGTTCTCCGAGATGGAAGGGATGGCGTCACGATCTCTATCCGGCTCTTCGAACTCCAACTCTTCGCTCCAGAACTTGAGAGGATTCTGATTCGAAAAAGTTGTGTTTTGCGAATTATGATTGTATACTCTGATTCTCTCTTTTGGGCCGCCGGGTTAAGTATTTATACTTAACCCTAATCAGCCGGATTCCTCTTATTATTTTCGCCGAAATTCTTAAGGAATTTTCGACGAAAATTCCTTTGTGAATGGGAGTGCTTTCTCTGCCTTGTATTTTCGGTCCGAAGAGCACAATGTTTTCGTCGAAGTCATTCTTCACTTGGCACCCGTTGATTTGCACTATCGTTTTCGCCGAAGACATAAGCTCATTTTCGCGGAAGGTGCAAGTGTGAATGGGCAGATTTTCGGTTTGACTTGATCGGCTCCTTGGATCGATTTCGGTTTGATTCCTCGAGGTTCCAATGCCTTAGACACGTCAATGGCTACTCTATTGGACGACAAAAACCTGTGCTAACATAAAAACACTAGAAAACCATCAAATAGACCCGAAACGGGCCAAGGTAACACAAATGGCACGAGATAGGGCAATCGATTGAATATTCGTTATTCTACCCTAAAAACCATGTCTTAAGCAAGGAAATGTCGCTTAAATGAGGCTGATAATCACGTCAAATTGAGTGTCATCAAATACCCCACACTTAAGCTTTTGCTTGTCCTCAAGCAAACTGAATAGAAATGCTCATGTTCATAAATGATAAGATCGATTAAATTGGAGCTCAATCAAACACAATGAATTATTAGACAGATCGATCCTAGAACAAGAAACCTAACATGCATACAGATCAGCCAAACTACCTGGTCTCACTAATAAACTGCACACGACAAGTAATTAGCAACCAATTATGCATGAATTTGACCTGACCGACCAGACTCCTCACACAGGATATATATAGTACAATGGGAACTCTCACTCTCTGTGTTTAGGGACGTGTTTCTGCTCTCGATCATTTTCTTGTTACCGAATTCTGTCATAGATTTGCATTTCGACCACATCTCCACCACTGTGACAACACGAGTATCTAGTCAAGAAGGACTTCCCTGCTAGGACCGTAATGAATACTACACTACTCGGATTTATAATGAGATGGATGATGGGAATGAATGATGATGGCTTTGTGCGGTGTAGCTTTCGACTAACTTCCCTCGAGTCTAACCTATGGCTTCCTACCGTCTAACCAAACACGGGTGGAATGATGAACGCTCGTCCTATGATACCCTCAAGCAACCTAGCACTTATTTTTTTCTTTACACGATTTTTTCTTTTCTTTTGAACTTTTTCTTTTGACTTCGTTCTTCCATTTGTAGGGAGAAGAACGTTTTATTGAACAACACTTTGAAACTTTTCTTATTATTTTTTTTTTCTGAGTTTCCTGCTTCTTTTTTTTTTCTGAAGCTTGCTTCTTTTCTTACTTTACTTTTAATTTTTTTTTCTTTTGTGCCGATTTTCTTTTAGTTGCTAGAGGGGTTTACACGTCTGGACATATTAGCTAAGACCACCTGTTTAATGGCTATAGGCAGGTTACCACAAACCGACTTCCGGTAGGTCAATCTAGAACTACAACCACAGGGGATCAATGGGGAATGAAAGAAATGGGAAATGGCTGTAATGTATTATCAAACCGAAAGAACAGGCCAAGCTCAAGGGTCTAAACCTAGTGGATTTATCGTTTGGTAGGCTATCTGGCTTAGTAGCTGAATCTAGGTGCCCCTATCCTTCTAGAACTCGTGTCATCGTGTGGTCTCGAGTAGGTTTCATGCAAATTCTACTCATTCAGGTAAACAGAAAACCACTCAGAAAGAATTAAAATTAAAGTTACGTGCAATGGATCAAAAGCTCACAGTTGGTTTGCTAGTCGGATTCGATCATTTTCATGCAATCAAGGCTACAAACTACAAGTGTGATTTTAAAATCTGTTCTGACCAGGCAATTTAGCATCAAAGTATACAAGTTGGTTCTCAAGTTCTAGGTTAAGCAGTCTAAGCATCATTATGAAGGTTTGAACAATAACTTAACATCAAAAATCAAGAACTGGGCCATTCTAATGCTAGAGAGACTGGAATGGAATCACGAGGCACACATAAAACACAATCAAGGGCAATCAAGTTCATGCAAGGTTCTCTAGCATCCTACCCCACACTTAAATCACACTGTGTCCTCATAGTGAAGGGACTAGAGTTCAGAGTGAAGTAGAAGAACCTGGATCGAGATGATTGGCGTAGTGGATGAGCACGGATCCTCGGAGCGGAGGGAATCTACCCAAGCGAAGCAAAGGGAATCTCCCAACTGCCTACAAAACAAAAACAAATAAAACATAAAAAAGAAACCGGGACAAGTGTCCCGGATCCACACAGAAAAAGTTGGACCGAAATCCGAAAAGAATAAATAAAAAGAAGACACCAGAAAAGGAATACAACCCGATCACTGCTGGTCCGGTGAGCCGGGAGGTGGAAAGTGGAGAAATTCGCCGAGCTGGCGTTGCCACGCCATTTGTGCCTCATATCGCCGGTCGGCGCGGCGCATATGTTGCTGCATAATAGTCCACCGCGCCTCTTGAGTGGCGTTGTCGGTGATGCGCCACTCCTGAAGTTGCTCGTATAACTCACCAACATCCGCGGGGTGATGTCGGGGCTGCTAGGGAGGCGCCTGGTATGGATCTGGAATGTGCGGCGGCGACTGGTGAGCATACCCTGCTTGATGATGTGGCGAGGGTATATAGTCTTGGAATTCTGGCGGCGGCTGCGGCTGCTGCTCCTCAGCATCATCTTCTTCCTCTGACTCGACCACAGGCTGGAGTGGAGGATCAGCTGCTACATGGGGACTGAGGTCCAGCTCTAGGTCATATTCGACCGCCAAATCTCCTCCAACGGTCCTAACTTGGTGTCGTGGAATGTGCGGGCCATACTCATGGCTGATGCCGAAGGAGATGATGAGCTGTCCTATGAAGTTGCCCCCCAAGAGTCTGCGAGGTGGCGTCTTCCTCCTGGTCTTCTAGCGGAAGATGCGAGCCAGTACCCAGCCGGGGTGTAGAGGGTAGCTCTCTCGGATGGCTCGGAGAAGCATGAGCTCCTCCTTGAGGATATGGTGGCGGTCCTTATCTGGAACATATAAAAGCGACCTACGCCAAACCATATGAATAAATTTATAGAGCGGGTGGGAGAGAGACTTAACTGAGTTGTTCATCCCGAGGCGATCTCCAGGTATGCCTGTCATGTGGCTCCAGAGCGCGTGGTACTCCTCGTCGTTATCATCTTCGCCCCAACCGAGGTGATGATCGTGATAGTGCTCGTAGGGGATGCCGAGATGAGCGGCAAACTCATCGTAGGTGAGCTGCCTGTACACCCCACCAAGATAGAAGGTGACCACCTTCTGGCGCTGCTTCCTCTTGTGCTCATCCAGATCAAATGTTGCCCAGAACTCCTGGAGGGCAATGTCTGGGAACTCGGCCGCGGTGGTGGTCAGCTCGAGGAGGCCAGCCGGTGCTAGGGCGTCATGCATGTTCCGGTGGTAGTCCTCGTCGTGATCGTGCAGGGAATCCATGGAGAGAGGACGCACGTCAGCTCCCCGAACGTGCTCGAGCTTCTGGAAGCACTCAAAGTAGAAGTCTGGTAGACGAGCTATGGTGCGATGGTATCCAGCCCGGCGAGGGAGTGCAGGTGGTGGACCTAGAACAGCAGGTGTGACGGGAGCGGCAGCTCCTGAGCTCGAGGCGCCACCAAGTCGCGCCTTAGTCCTGCGCTCATAAGTGGTGTCCCTAAAACCAGAATGAAACCGGATTAGTCAACCAAATCCTTACCCCACACTTAGTAGAAAAACTCAATTTCACAAAGAAATGAGGGAAACTAAGTGGGGTAAGCAAAGCGGAGTAACCGATAATCATAGACAGTAAAATACATACTTAGGAACAGCCAGAATCGGATAAGCACAATCAGAGTTCAAAAAGTCAAACCGACATGTAGAAAGTCAACATTTAGCATAGTGAACCTTAATCATGGCAAGACTATCATAACTTGGAGAATGACGGTAAAATATGATTTCACATGGCAAGCACGATAATATGAACGAGAATGAGCACATCAGACAGCCAAATGATCACAACAATTCAAAGTCAAACCGACATTTCTCACAAAAGTCAACATTACAAAGAATTAATCTTATGCATAGCAACATATGATCAAACGATATGGAAATTAAGCACGGAACTCCCTAAACATCCTAGAACAGTTCTATAAGTTCAGTTAATCCTAGTTCACACGAAAACAGTCGGCACGCAAAATGAGGCAAACCGAAAGTCAACCCTGACAAAATTCAGCAATCTATATGTCAAAAGATTCGTATTGAAAAGCTCTACAACTTACCTTGAAGTCATGATTGCTAAAAATGAATGAGTTGAGAGGAATTAGTGAAAAACGTTGAAAACTAGGTTTTCAGTGAACTGGAGCTGCAAAGCTCCGATTCGGACGTTCTAGGGCTTGAATCGATCGGAAAAGGGAGGGGAAGGGATTGGCGGTGGTCGGCGACGCGGCGGCGGCGGTGGGAAACGGCGGCGACGGTCTGATTTAAAGAGGTGGGTGGCGACGATTTTTAAAGGATAAGGGGAGGGGGTTTTTCGGGTGTTGTTCGAAAATGAAAGAAGGAGAGAGAGGAACGAAATCTGGATTTTAAAGGAATAGTTGGGTGATTTTTAAAATTATTTTCGGTGAAAATAGGAGGGTGGTTTCGCCGAAAATTTCAGTTAAAATGGACTGCCGGATTTTCGAAGGTGGTTTCGCCGAAAATAACAGTACGGTTTCGCCAAAAATTTCAGTTAAAATGGTTTCGCCAAAAACAAAAGACTTTTCGAACTGAAAACAATGAATAGGAAGAACGGGTTCGAAAATTCAAAATTGGTTTCGCCGAAAATAAGGGTGATTTCGCCGAAAATTTTGAACTGTTCGGGTTTAAAATATTTTCGCAAATCCGGCCAACTTCAGAAAATCACAGTTAAATCCACAAAAATCGGAACGACCTCAATCAACTTGAAACTGACTCTATGACACACATACTCTACACGAAAAATAATAAATCAAACAAACTGACACTTTTGGCTCTCTCGAACCGACTCTAAAATACCAAGTTCAACATAAATTAAAACAGACTCCAGCCGTGGGTTGCCTCCCATGAAGTGCTCTTTTATTAACGTCCTTGAGCTGGATGATACCTGGACGGTATTAGGAGACATCCCAACTTAGATTCTCCTTCACGCTCGCGTCGGAGTTCATAAAATACAGCTTCGGGGCTTCTCCGGTAAGCATGAATCTCTTCCCGTTTGCGTGTAAAAGCTTGGTACGTCCGTCGGGAAGATGCTCGATGAACTTGAATGGCCCGAACAGCTCTCTAGAGAGGTCATCCTTCTTGAGTGTACGATGGAAGGAATGCGGACTGTCGGCTTCTTCTTCTCTTTCATCTCCGGCTTGGTATCACCAGGATCGGTGATCGTTAGTACTTCCTTAGGAAAGGCTTTCGGCTTCTCCCTCCATACTTGATCCGGCGCCGGTTTCTCGAAACGAATTGGTGGTGTAGCTTGCTCGGAGGAAGACGGTAGAGCTTTTGGTCTCCAGACCATTTGAGCTTGCTTCTTCATGTAATTCTTCCTTCTTGATCTACCAGACTCCTTGCGTGGCGGTTTAGAAGAGGCTTGCAGTTCCTTCTTCTTTTGTGGCTTCTGAACCGAAGCTTCTGGCTTCTTCTTAATAACCTGATCAATACCTGCAGCAACAACTGGTCTAGAGACACTGGAAGAAACATTAGAGATGAAGTTGACCGAGGCCAACTCCACAATCTCTACAGATAAAAAATTTAATTCTCCCTTAGGCATGTATTTCATACCATCCTTGAGACGGAATGTTGTAGTGTCCTTCCCAACCCTTAAAGTTAGAGAGCCATTAGGAACATTGACATTAATTCCGGCTGTCGCCATGAACGGCCGGCCTAGGAGAAGGGTAGAATATGTCTCTTGGGTATCCATAACTATATAATCAACGAAAAACCGGAACGGGCCACAACAAGTGATTACATCCTGGATCATTCCTCTAGGTTCTCTTAGAGTTTTATCAGCGAACATTAAATTCATGTTGGCAGGTTGTAGTTCCCCTAGGTTCAGTTTCTTATATAAACACATAGGCATGACATTTATAGAAGCACCTAGGTCAATTATACTACGCTCGACTTCAATGTCATTAATGCTCAAAGGTAAAGTAAAAGGACCAGGGTCGGGGCACTTAGCTGGAATAGGTATGGATGGTGGTCGAGGGATGATAGCCGAGCACTCTCCCTCATTGGAAACGAGAATCTCTTCCCCCTTAGACGGGCTGGTCTGCTCACCGCTCCTGGTTGTGATGACTTTAGCATGCTCGTCCTTCTCGGAGGAGTCGTTTTGAGACGGCGCCTGGTTGAAGATGGGAATACGAGCCATCACACTAGCAATTTTATTTATCATATCCTCTATTCTCTGTCCTTGTGCGATCTGGCCTTTGTTAAGAGCGGCTTGCGCTTTGAACCTTTCCTCGTGATCATCAAGTCTTGCTGTAATTAGATCAAACTTCCTAGCTATTCTCCTATCCCAATTGTCCTCAGATACAAGATTCAGAGGCTGTTGTACTCTGGTGAATCTGGAGGGATCTTGATAACCGTTGTCCATGTATTGATTCCGGCTCTGGTCGAGTTGGAAGTTGTAGGGAGGGCGCTCATAGAAGCCTTCCCGTTGTTGAGGAGGTGTTCTGAACTGACGGTAGTCGAAGTAGCCTCTTTGATCCCTGGTGAAGCTGTGATCAATGAAATTGACTTCCTTTTTAGGCCAGTTATTAGTTGTACCGAGGATCTCTTCCATTTGTTTCTGTACTTCGATCTTGATCTGATCTTCACAGCTTGGTTGACTCATGGCTGCTCCAAACTGTCTTTCCAGACTCCTGGACTTAGATGCGCAATCTGCAAAGTGAAGGAGAGCAGCTTCTGGTTCGAGTGCTGTGCAGTCGCCATCAGCTAAGGTGTTGACCCATTCAGCTGTTTCTTCATTCATCCCTTGGGCAAAGATTCTGGCTAGCTGCCCCTGGTTGAATCCGTGATGAGGGCATTCAGAGAGAAGCGCTTGGAAGTCGTTCCACGCGTCGTGTAAACTTACTCCTTCCTTCTGAGAGAATCTAGCGATACTATCCTTGTAGAATGTCGTTCATGAAGGGGGATAGTACTCCTCTATGAAGTCCTGAGCTAGATTATCCCAGTCGGTGTAGTAGCCAGGTGATTTCGAGCTGAGCCATATCTTGGCGTTGCCTTTAAGAGAGAATGGGAATACTCGTAAGCAAAGACTGTTCTTACCGAGATTCCCACTCTTAAAAGTCTCGCACATGTCAAGGAAGTTCGCCACATGTGTGTGGGGGTTTTCTTGCGGCTTCCCTTCGAAATGAAGATCCTTAGAGACCATGCTCAGGAAAGAGATTGTGATCTTTTCGTTGGGGTCATCATCGCTGTGTGGCACGACGATGCTAGCTCGGAGGTAAGCCGCATTTGGTCTACAATAATCTGCCACGGTGCGCTGAGCAGCTAGTACGGGAGGAGAAGGTGGTGGTGAATCTGAAGTAGTGGATGAAACGGATGAAGATGAGGAGTTCTCCTTCAACTCCTCAATCTTTTGAGGGATAGGTGGTGTATGCGGTGTGGTTATGACTTGCTTCTGAGCTCGCGGTTCCTTCGGCGAAGCAGAATTACCCGGCTTAAACTGAGAATGAGCAATCGAGCGGTTCATGAACCTGTAGAACAACCTACAAGCAACAAAAGCAAACATACCGACGTAAAATCGAAATGGGTGGAAAGATGAAAGATGGAAAATAGAAGAATAAATTGCCAGTTCTTCTTTCGAACAATCAAAAGAAGTCCCCGGCAATGGCGCCAATTTGGTTGACCGCCCGGTCGTTGTTCGGACGGGTTCAGCCAAATAAAAACTACTAATTCTAAGAAAAAGCGTATAGCAGATCGTATTCCGAGGGCTTTCTATGATTGGTTACTTCAGAACTAGCAAAATACTCGAAGGAAAACACGTTGTGCGTGGTGTGAGTTCCACGACTTCTATTTCTAAGAAATGCAGAAAAATTAAAACAAATTAAACTAAAGCAGATTGGGAATTAGGGTTTGAAAACAAGGATGACAGACGAACTTAGACTTTGAATCCCCCTTCGTTCCCCAGAGCATTGGCAATCAACAGATCAGCGGATTTCGATTCTCATTCAATCAATTACTAAGACACCACCATAACTCCTTACCCTTAGGTTTAAGACCGGCGAACGTTCGCTCTATCCGTTCTAACTACCAAGATTAACTAGCCGCCCGGGTACGGTCGCCTCTCGCAACGACTTAATTAATTGGTGTAATTACTAATGATTAATGAGTTACTCTTGCAGTGAATTAACCCTAACCGGTTCCTACGAAAGGCACACTCCAATTATAAGGTTAATTGTTTAATTCGATGTTCTAAAGTAAGGCGAGCGTTCGCTTCTATCCTTAGCTTAACCAGAATCAAATCTAGGTGATCAATCCAGACAAGAAACACGAACAAAGAAGAACGAATCAAACATGAAAAAGAACTGATTGAATTTCGAATCTAATCACCGCCGATCTGTGACCGCTTTAAAGCCCTGGGTCACTTAGGGTTCATCTAGTCTAAGCTCTAACGAGATTAGCTACTCATGATTATTACAAAAGAAACAAAGATAAAGAGAGAGTTCATCATTCAAAGGAAGAACAGAAAAGAATCTGAAAAACCTAATTTAGACGACTCTGACAGACTTCGATCTTCGGTAGATAACACTCCTAGCACCGGTTCTCCGAGATGGAAGGGATGGCGTCACGATCTCTATCCGGCTCTTCGAACTCCAACTCTTCGCTCCAGAACTTGAGAGGATTCTGATTCGAAAAAGTTGTGTTTTGCGAATTATGATTGTATACTCTGATTCTCTCTTTTGGGCCGCCGGGTTAAGTATTTATACTTAACCCTAATCAGCCGGATTCCTCTTATTATTTTCGCCGAAATTCTTAAGGAATTTTCGGCGAAAATTCCTTTGTGAATGGGAGTGCTTTCTCTGCCTTGTATTTTCGGTCCGAAGAGCACAATGTTTTCGCCGAAGTCATTCTTCACTTGGCACCCGTTGATTTGCACTATCGTTTTCGCCGAAGACATAAGCTCATTTTTGCCGAAGGTGCAAGTGTGAATGGGCAGATTTTCGGTTTGACTTGATCGGCTCCTTGGATCGATTCTGGTTTGATTCCTTGAGGTTCCAATGCCTTAGACACGTCCATGGCTACTCTATTCGATGGCAAAAACCTGTGCTAACATAAAAACACTAGAAAACCATCAAATATACCCGAAACGGGCCAAGGTAACACAAATGGCACGAGATAGGGCAATCGATTGAATATTCATTATTCTACCCTAAAAACCATGTCTTAAGCAAGGAAATGTCGCTTAAATGAGGCTGATAATCACGTCAAATTGAGTGTCATCAATGTTCTTATTATCGGAGAGAAGAATTGGGGAAAACAGAATACTGGAAACTAAACCCTACGGCCAGTATTTATAGTTTTGGTTAATAACAAATTTAATCCAAAACTAACCTGTTACATTTTTCGTCACTATAATTAACAGCCTCCCTCAAATTGATGTAGATCTCGACACAACAATTTGCCAGCTAAGAACCAGTGTCTACTTGTGCAAACAACCTTTGTGAGCAAGTCCGCAATCTGACTGTCGGTATTAAGGTACTGCAACTTGATGTCCCCATCGCGAACAAGCTCCCGAATATAGTGGACATGAGTCTGGATGTGTTTAGTTTTATCATGCAGAACAGGATTCGTGGCAATTTGAATTGCGCTAGTATTATCTGCATATAAAACTGTCGGTTGTGATGCTGGTACTCCTAACTCGAGCAACAACCTTGTAATCCAAACAATCTCTGAACACACCTCAGACATCGATCGGTACTCAGCTTCTGTAGATGACTTTGCCACGCGGTCCTGCTTTTTGCACCGCCAAGTAATACACGCATTCCCAAATTTGACACACCAACCAGAAGTAGATCGTCTAGTATCTACACAACCTGCATAATCGGCATCGGCAAAAGCAGAGATCTTAGCCTCACCAGATACAGGGAAAAAGTCACCCACTCGTCGTGTACCTTGAAGGTATCTCAAAATTCGGTAAACTGCTTGTAAGTGTGGTTGTCGCGGCTCTGACATGTACTGACTAACCACCTGCACTGAATATGCCAAGTCTGGACGAGTACAAGTCGTAAGATATATCAAACTGCCAACCAGTTTCCAATATAGAGAGGGATCTGTGAGAAGCTCACCAACATCTCGACTAAGTTTACCATTCATATCCATCGGCGTACTACATGGTCTACAATCGGTATGCCTGGATGTCTGAAGTAGATCATCAATATATTTTTGTTGGCAGACAAAAATACCCTTGTCCGATCGGCAAATCTCAAGACCCAAGAAATAAGAGAGCACACCAAGATCCTTCATGTGAAAATGAGTTTGCAGAAGTTGTTTGACCAACTCAATTTCCTCTTTGTAATCTCCGAAAATATCATATCATCTACGTAAAGAAGCAACACTGTAAGTTTAGCGCCTGATCGCTTGGTGAATAAGGACGGATCATTAAGACTTTGAACAAATCCATTGTGTACTATCGTCGACTGAAACTTCTCAAACCATGCTCTCGGAGATTGTTTAAGGCCATAGAGAGAGCGATGAAGATGGCAGACAACATCCCCTAAAAAGGACTTGTCAAACCCCGGTGGACATTCCATATAAACGGTTTCCTTTAAATCTCCGTGAAGAAACGCGTTCTTCACGTCCAACTGCATGAGAGGCCATCCGCGTTGAGACGCGACAGCAAGTAACGTGCGGACAGTAGGCATTTTAGCAACCGGCGCGAAGGTCTCCTCATAATCAATTCCATACTCCTGACGAAACCCTTGCGCGACCAACCGTGCTTTATAACGATCAACTGTCCCATCTGGGCGATATTTAAGAGTATACACCCACCGGCTCCCGATAACGGACGCACAAGGAGGGCGAGGCACAAGACTCCATGTATCATTATCGGAAAGGGCAGTGAGCTCTTCGGCCATAGCTGCCCGCCATGCAGAAGATGAAGTGGCTTCACGGAAGTTGGCAGGGATGGTCGAGGGAAGAGGTGATTCAACAGTATGAAAAGCAATGAAATCCTGGTAACGTGATGGTTTTTGTCCACGAGTAGCACGTTGAGGTCGATTTGTGGGAGATGGGTCTAACGTGGGTTGTATAGAAGGTGAGGATGAGGATTGGTTGGTGGCATCAGACACTGTTGGCATTGGGGAAAAGTTGTTGGACGTAGGTTGCATGGAGGAAGGATAAGTGGATTGTGGAGTGGATTGTGGAGTAGGAGTGAGGTGTGAGTGAGCAGTAGGTGATGATGTGTCAAGTAAGGTAGGCATAGTGGATGGAGTGGAAGAGGTTGGAGGATGGGTGTGATTGGAAGTTGGGGTAGATGTAGGTAGGTCATCTGATGTGGACGGGAAAAGGGAGAAAAGGCTTGAGTTAGATGGAGCAGAAGGCAATGGAGTCGTCATACAGTTGTAATAGAATTGGTGTTCCTGAAAAATCACATGATAAGCTATCGCTCTTCTGATCCTGCACAACACATCCAGATGGAGAGAAGGTAACCACACAACCATTATCTGTTAACTGACCAACTGAGACGAGATTCGGACCAATGATGGAACTGTAAGGTGTCCGGAAGAGTAAACCGAGATGTTCGTAAATCACCTATCCCAGTAATAGGCAACCGAGCACCACTAGCCACTTGCACAGCCGCATTATTAAGTGGCCGATAATTAACGAGATCAGATGCACTACCAGTCATATGATTAAAGCAAGCGAAATCAAGATGCCAAGGACGAGAAATACCTGCGGTACCAAAAGTGGCGAAAGCTGCATTCAAGGCAGTTGGGAGGGCTTGTTGAATAGCCTGTTGAACCATAGTGTGTATATCCATAGGTTGAACACTGACAGGTGAAATTGAAGAAACTTCTGAGGGGGCAGCCGAACTAGTAGAGTAAGCAGTACTACGTGAAGATGAAGAGAATTGGGATCCAACTCCCGATGGTGTATAGGAACTTTGTTGACCATTGTTATTGCGGAAGGCCCTCTTGCGACAATCTACGATTATGTGCCCAGGCTTCTTGCAATAATTACAGAAGTTACGTTTTCGACAAACAGAGATAGCGTGACCAGCCTCCCCACAATGACGACACTTAAGTTCCATAGAAGATTGAAAACCAGATTGGGAACGCGAATTATATATATCCGTATGGAGGAGTATATCCAGAAGAAGGAGTTCGGGTGGAGCCATGTTGAGGACGACTAGAATGTGCAGCAACAAAAACAGATCCGCCATCAAGGGGTTGACCATCAATTTGGGCCTGAGTTTTGAGGCGCGTCTCTGCACGACATAAATCACCAAGGATTGAATCCATGTCGACATTATTAGCTTGGATTAGTTGCGATCGGACGGACTCAAACTCTGGCCTGAGTTTCATGAGAAATTGAAGAACACGACCCCGATGACGATCCTGTTGAATCTCCTCACTTGCGGCAGTGGTAAGAAGAGAGGAATTCAGCAAATCCTGCTCGGTCCATAAAGTTTGAGCTGCCAAGTGGAAAGAGCGGACATCCATGTCTCCTTGCGTTAAGCGAGTAATCTCATATTTAACTTCGAACACTCGAGACGCATTGATTTGTGAATAACTGATAAGGAATTTATCAAGGTCGTATTCCTCGAGGTCCTCTCATAGGCTAATACTCACAAAATTCGTGAACGGTCTAAACATTTGAATTGAGATTTGGTTTTGAAAGAGAACAATTTAAAAAGCATAAACAAGCAAAGTAAAATTGACAAGAGAAATTGAGGATCAAACAAGAGAGAAAGGAGTTTAGTCTAGCAAGGGGTTTCTTCAAGCTCAAGGTTCATGAAAGCTGGATTGAATCTCAAGCAACGATGTGTAATTAATGACCATGCATCTCACTCAAGTAGAATCAACGAACTCTCGCACAATTGCTCTCTATTCCTAGACCAAATGCACCATGCTCTCGCTATGTGAACAAAGGGAATGGAGTGCTTTAAACTAGCTCAATGAAATGCTTGGAACTTGAATTCTATGCTAACAATCATCTAGCACAAGGTAAATGATGCAAGACACTCTCATGTCAATCATATAACACTAGTCTAGCAATCAAAGGGTCTTTCAACCTTCAAATGAAAGAAAACTCAATGCACACCAAGTGTTTGATAAAAAATGTCAACAAGGAAGAACAAGCTCAAAATGGTTGTAACTTGATAATCCAATCTCTCAAATCATCCAATTACAATCCTACAACCTTAGATCAACATCAATCAATCATTCTCATGTATTGAAAGACATAACAATACCAAAAGAACAAGTCAAGCTCTAATGGCTACAAAGCACAAGGTCTAGGATCATCATCTTACACAAATGGCTATAAGAAACTCAATCCATACAATCAATCACCTATCCTAGCTTGATCCATCCCTCACTAAACTAAACCTAAGCTTAGCCTAGCTTAACCATGGGAGAAACCTGAAATTGAGTAGAGGAGACCATCCTTGCTTCCATGGAGGATCTTCCCACTTGGCTCTTCAAGCTCCAATCCAAGGGTGGAAGGCTTCACTTAGATCTTCAAGTTGATCAACAATTGAGGGAGGAAAGTGTTTGGTTGAGAGAGAGGAATTGATGATCGGCAATTGCAATTGGGAGAAGAGAGAGTGACGGCGAGGTTAATAAAAATATGAATCATCCCCCTTAATTCTCGCCCCTTCTTTCCTTATATAGCCGCTGGGAAATACCTGATGTTTTCGGCGAAAACTTTGCAATATTTTCGCCGAAAATCTCCTTGAAAACTCACGACCAGCTGTGCATTCCTTCTAAAGTTTTCGGCGAAAACTTTGAATGTTTTCGTCGAAAATATCTTCAGTGATCAAAGGTCTTTCGTCTGCTTAGAGTTTTCGATCCGAGGACTTGAAAATCTCGCCGAAAACTTCTTCTTCGGCGAAAATCCTATGATATTTTCGCCGAAAATGTCTTCAGCTGAAAGTCGTATTTTCTCTTCGATTTTGCAACGTCCATATCTCCTCCGTCCTAGCTCCGATTGACCTCCCGTTTGATCCCACGTGCTCCTTGTCACCAGTACTTCAATGCCAAGACCTGAAAATACAAAGAAAACAGCTCCAATAGACATGGAATTGGCCTCAAAGTGGCAACCGGGCAACAAAAGGGCACTTTGCATAAAACATTCATAAAAGCGTATAAATCATAGCAAAATGAGATCAAACACGGGAGATCACTAGGCTAATCATGGACTTAAAATGCACTAAATATAATCACATCAATAACTTTTCTGTAGATATGCCCAAACATCAGCAGCTGTAGTGAAAGTTCGCAGATCATAGCGATCGAGGGTTCGACAGAACCCACGATCCAAGAAAAAACCTTAGCATTGTTTGCTTCCCAAGTGTCGAGATCAACTGTAGCAGACTTATCATCCCTGATTGTCGTCTCGCCTTTGCCGATAACAAGTGCTTTTGCTGATGCAGATGGTTTTGTAAGAGTGCCGTCCAGATACGACATTAGGGATTTACCTTTGACTAGCAAACGGAATTGAAATGCCCAGAGATCATAATTCTGGCCGTTTAACTTCACGGCCAATAAATCAGAAACGTCGGAAGTCACGATTCGGATGACAATAAAGATCTCAATGAAGAAGATGAAGACGGACCGAGAATATGCCGGAAGACAGAAGAGATCAGATTTAGTACGAGATTAGATGCGGCTCTGATACCATGAAATTGAACGATAGAGACACAAAGAATTAACGTGGTTCACCGACAAGAGTCGGCTAATCCACGGGAGGAACGGCGGCTTGCGATGTTCTTATTATCGGAGAGAAGAATTGGGGAAAACAGAATAGTGGAAACTAAACCCTACGGCCAGTATTTATAGTTTTGGTTAATAACAAATTTAATCCAAAACTATAAACCTGTTACATTTTTAGTCACTATAATTAACACTGTGAATTGCAAACTAACAATATTACCCAACAACCTTAGTCAGTGAAATGAGGAAAATGAAAGAGGTCAAACACAGAACATGCACTTGTGTAGCAATGCATATGAAAATTGGTCATGGCATATTAGAAGCCATAAGAAAATGAGAAACAAGACAAAGCAGTTTAACTGGGAGAAATGGTATTCAAATCAATCAGTCCATTCAAGCAATTTGACCTAAATTTGTGTACACAAAAGGCCATGGCTCTGCACTAAAGCATTATGATGACTCGTCTGCTGTTTCCTTCATTTTTTATACCACTTGTTCAAACGGATTACAACATCTCCTTTTCATTTGACATCTCATCTCACATTCCCTACTGATCTCCATATAAGCTACTCTTTACTGTAGCTTTAAAGGCGAATTGATGATCCTGTAAATCTATGCTAAGCCACCCGCCCCTTGCAACCTCGTGAACTTAGTTGATACCTGAGCGTCTTGTGCTCTGCCTTGGAGAGTCCACCGTCTGGAAACAGAGGAAATGGAAACCATGCTTAAACCTTCTAAGAAACAAAAGCTAAATGGAACTTCGATGACATATGATTATCAAAAACAAAAGCAAAATAAAAAATTGATTATCAAGAAACAGAAAGTGCAGTGGCTTCGAAGACATGACATACGGAGAAAGGGGCAGAAATCTGGAGCTGATCACGAGGTAGTAGCAAGACTGGAAAATTATAAGAAGATTCCTTTCTTTTCCTTTCTTTCTTGTCTGTTCCCCTCATTCATTCTTCGCAAAAAACTAAAAAACTTAAGGTACAGTTAAGCAGCCACGTGAGCAGTATATACTGATTAGGCTAACACCGTTAACAGCCATGTCAGTTTTCCATCTGTTTTTAGGACAGAATGGTATGCGGTGAACATTAGTTCGAATTAAGTGGCACCCGATGAACGAAAAATAGTTCAGTGATCAGAGTGACTGATTTTAAAAAGTTCAATGGTATCTGGTGTATTTAAGTCCAAATATTAGTGAGAGTATCGTACCTAAAATAATAACGAAGGGCCAGCCTTCATTTGCATAGTATGGGCGAGCAGAGATTCAACGAGCCCAGTTATAAAAGGATTTTTTCCAAAAATAGGCTTGGGCCAAAATTCAATTCCCAAAATAGGCTCCATGTACGGTCAATTCCCAAAGTAGGCTTGTGTGTGCTGACTGGACGCGTACATCGCCAAATTAAATAGCGATCATTGTTTATCGCCAATATAAATGGCAATTTACACCATCTGACACAACAGCACCAAAATCGCCATTTATATTGGCGATTTCAGCACTGAAAATGGCAATTTTCAGCTGGTGAAACAGCACTTTACTTTGGCCTGACACTTCACTTTCAAATAACTTTCAAATAGAGTGAAATAGCAATTTGGCCTCTCTACTTTGTAAACTTAACAAATAGCCCCCTATTGTATAAACTGCTCTTTTTATCTTTCATTTTTTGATCAATTTGTATTTTGGGTCCTTCCATTTCAACTAACGCTTCATGACGTTAAATATTGTATTTTATGTATCGGGCCCAGGGTATGCTTGAATCCTAGCTTCGCCATTGTTTTGAAATACGAACATAAAAATCTCAAAATAGAATCTATGTGCACATATTTAACGTCATGAAGCGTTAGTTGAAATGAAAGGACCCAAAATACAAATTAATCAAAAAATGAAAGATAAAAAGAGCAGTTTATACAATAGGGGGCTATTTGTTAAGTTTACAAAGTAGAGAGGCCAAATTGCTATTTCACTCCATTTGAAAGTGAAGTGTCAGGCCAAAGTAAAGTGCTGTTTCAGCAGCTGAAAATCGCCATTTATATTGGCGATTTTCAGTGCTGAAATCGCCAATATAAATGGCGATTTTGGTGCTGTTGTGTCAGATGGTGTAAATCGCCATTTATATTGGCGATAAACAATGATCGCCATTTAATTTGGCGATGTACGCGTCCAGTCAGCACACAAGCCTACTTTGGGAATTGATCGTACATGGAGCCTATTTTGGGAATTGAATTTTGGCCCAAGCCTATTTTTGGAAAAAATCCGTTATAAAATGGGCCCATAACTAGAGGTGACTGTCATAACCCTAGTTTTCATCTGCACCGTTCAACATTATTAGGGCATCGAAGAAATTAATATTTAATAGCCCGGCGAGATAATTCTGAATTTCCGATTGCGTTCCCCGACGACGCGACGAGTCCCTGTCCAGAGGATAATCAGATCGCCAATCCGATGTCTTCCACGGCCAATTCTGAGTCTGACGTCGTTGTACAAACTGCAGATTCTAAATCTGCGTCTCAGGATGATTGGATCGTAGAATTGAAAGCTCCCACCGCGGCTTCGCATAAGTCTAGGAAGACGAAGAAGAAAAAGAAGAAGAAGATGATCAAGAAGCAGAAGAAAGAGATGACGGAAGAGGAGAAGAAGGAAGAGGAGAAGAGGGAAGAAGAGAAGAGGGAAGAGGAGAAGAAGGAAGAGGAGAAGAGGATTAAGAAGATGCTGAAGAAACAGAGGCATAAGGAGAAGAAGGAAGAGGCGAAGAAAGAAGAAGAGAAGAACTCTAAGAAGAAGAAGAAGCGTAAGAGGAAGAAGAAGGAGTATTACCCGAGAGAGGGTTGCGAATGTTGCGCAAAACTAGCCACAAAGAAATTCGTACCATTGCCCGACGATAAAGACTATGATCATCCAAATGATGAAGGTAGCTTTGGTGATAAAGGCTTAAGGCTACGGATGATCCACTACAGGAAGTCATTGGCCAAGAGCGGTGTAAGTTTTAATAATCAGTGCGAATTCATATCATAAATCATAATTACGTATGTATGATTATGTATGGTGATTAACCGACTATGTGTAGGGTTTTGAGATTGAATGCCCTCCTATGGGTATCATTGGTGGAATATACAACACTGCTCATTATTCGCATCCGCGATTGAAAGAGACAATTGATTTGTCGCTTCAACACGCCATCAATACCTACAATCGCGTCAAGGTTCATTCTGCTGTTTAATTATATACATATAGCTTAGTTAGTAGGTTAATTTTAAGATATATTATTGACTTGCATTGTTGTGCAGGTGAAGCAGTTGGAGTTGGTAGAGCTGAAGCATACAACTTTATCAAATGGTGCTTATATAGTATACTACATGACCTTTGAAGGGCTGGATCGTGAGAATGATACCACTGAAACGTACCAAGCTGTTGTGAGTTATTCCTTTCTTGAAAAGCGCGTACGTAGAGTCTTGGTGTTCAGGAGAAAATCAGATGGGGAAGGTACGTGGCTTGATCTAGTAACATTTTCTGTCTGTCCCATTCCATGCTGGTACTGCTCTGTGGCAAGTAAACCAACATACGAAGTTAGTTTGTTCATAATTGATCCTTTGGTTTATTGAATAATTGGTGTTCTAGCCTGGTCGTCCGAATGATAGAGTTCTTTCTTGGTTGTCGTGGAGCAGTTTGATTGCCTTGACATGGTTTAGTATGATAAGAATGAGGGTTGTAGTGAGTTCCGGGTCTGACCCCCCGCTTTATTCCATGCTGGTGCTCTGTGGCAAGTAAATCAACATATGGAGTTAATCATTTGTTCATAATTGATTGTCTGGTTCAGTCAGTAGTATCTTGTATCCTTTCTCTGTGGATTTGTTTCTTAGGGTTGTTAGCCATTGTTTGCACCAACAGTTGCTGCAGATATGCAGAATCATTCTGTTGGTTGAGATTTATTATGTGAATTGTTTGTTGTATGTGTTGTATATAGTAGTGTGATAATTGTGGTTGAGGATTGATTATAATGATAGCCGTTTTCTTACACTTGTTGATGTTTTTTGACAGATTTATTGAAGCCGTATGGCAACTTTGGGGAGTTAACAAGGCCATGGGTTATAGAGCCAAGGTTATAAAGCCCTGGTTAAAATATGGGTGAACAAACAAACACTAATTGTTTGTCAAGTAGTCATGTAATCATGTTAGCAGCATGTAATCAGTGTGTATAGTGCATTGGATTCAGTTAATGGATCAGGGTTGTCTACAATATATTAATTTTATTATGACAAAGTCGATTTAGATAATAGAAGTCGCGATATAGCAATAATCTCTTTTCGTGTTCTTCAGCTCCCGTTCGTAGTCACACACAACTCTACAAACGGGTTATAAGCCAACTATTTTTTAAGGATTAAGATAAGTGAAATAGAGGGTTTCCTGGATGCTAATCAACGTCTATGGTCCGTGTTTGGCTAGTCGAAGGAGGAGTTCTGAAGGTAGTTTGCAATATTCTTGATTGGTTAGGTTTGCAGAGGATGTGTCTGGGCTCTAGATCAGCGAGGGACATGAGGAACTTAAATAGCTTCATAAGACCACAATATCATCTGCAAATAGAACGTGAGTCAACGTCGGGCATCTGGAATCAGTTGGATCCCTTCAGATTACCTCCTTCACTTCTGAGTGAATCATAATATTGCAAACAAATTTTGGAACATAATTGTTTCACTCATGATTGAACAATTTTTTTAGTTATTATTTGTGTTTTCAAAATCACATCGGTATGTTTGGTTTAACTGGTTAGACAATAAATTACTCTTAAACATTTCAAACACGTCGATACGAGATAAAGCATTGTTGACTAGATCGATATTAAACCGTGCAGTTTTAGAGAGATTTATAGTCTAACCGGTCAAACCAAACATACCGATATGATTTTGAAAACACAAATAATAACTAAAAAATCAGTTCAATCATAAGTGATACAATTATGTTCCAAATTTGTTGGGTTGAATGAAAAGTCACTAAAAGTTAAAATTTAATTTGTCGGGTTGAATCGTCAGTGACTAAAACGTAAAAAATGAAAAGTTTATTTGTTGGGTTGATTCATGAGTGACTAAATTGTAAAAAGTCAAAAATTCCCCTACAAACTATTTTGTACAAGCGGTGGGAAAGTTTCATTGTCAGCAATGTCGCCACTTCAAGTGGCGATTTGTTTATAAATATGTCAGAGAGGTGTAGATCGCTAATTATATTAGTGATTTCTTAGATTGGGAATTGAATTTGGGAACACCCTTATTTGAAATTAAAATTCCAAACCACTCTTCTGTGGGAAAAAATCCCCAAAATAATGAGTTTTTTACCTAGACATGTACAATGGGCCGAGTCATATGGGCCCAAGGTTAACATAACTACCAACTAACAAAGGCGGGAATAGCCCACTTAACTGAAGCGCCGCCTCTTCCACCAACTTCTCCTACATATCTGCCTCCACGGCGGCGGTCTCCGCCGGCGCCACGTTTCCCGCAACAGAAACAAGTAAACTCGAGGAAACGGCGATACCAACTCCAGTTGATACAATTCCGTCGTCGAAGCCGTAAACTACGCAACCAAACCCAGACCACCTATCCCTCCTCCTCCGTATATTCTCAGTTCGTTGCATTTCTCCGGCTAAGGTTTCCCCCGCTCTCGCTCTTTATTCAAATTCAGTTCAATTTCATTTTCTCTTCTACTTTCTTATTTCTGTTGTCTGTTCCGTTTTCCGATCAACTTATCCAAGCAATTATGATTTGTCTTCTTGGGTTCGTTCCCTGATTTTAATGGTTGATAGTTTTATGTTTTGATGGTCGTGATCAAGTTTTTATTGAGCCGTATTATTACATGAATACCAGGAACAAGCTTATAACCACAGCAACAATGGCGACGGCAGCTGGTGCCGCTGCTCTGTTGTACTACACTCTGAACCGTAAATTTCAGACTGGTGAAGAATCCCATCGTGATGATGATGACAATTATAGTGTTACAGCTACTGGGATGCAATTGGGGATCAATCGTGTTTCGAGTAGATTGATTCAAGCACCTGGTACGTGGTTGGAGACATCTCCACTTTGTCCGAGACTTTGAGGTTCACGTACTCTGAGACCCTTGGCAAGTGGCCGATTGCGGACTTGGCATTGGGGATCAATTTCCTGTTGAAGAGGCAGGTGAGCTTTCCTTGCAATCTTGTATTTTGTAATTTGTGACAGTGAATTCATCAACTGTAAATGATGCTGCCTACTTGATGATTAGCATGATTAGTAATTTAGTACTGTATACTTCTTCATAAGCATTTCCTTTTGAACGTTTAGTGTTGCAGCTATGCAAGCTGATTGCAAATGACCCTATTTGCAGGGAAACTTACTCGTGGCTGAGGTATTTGGCGGTAAAGATAGCTTACAGCTAAAGGGACCAGAAATAGCAGCTGAACTCAAATATCTCTTACACTTGTTAACCTTGTGTTGGCATTTCTCCAAGAAGCCTTTTATTTTATTTTTGGAAGAAACGGGATTCAGTGAAGAGAATGTTCTTCTTCAAGAGCCAAAAGCAGGAGTAAGCAAATTAATCACAAGCTCCAGAAACCGAATAAGAATGGGGTTCTGGTCATAATTAATCTTTCTATGTATATGATGCAGATATTGAAGCCAGCTTTTACCGTGCTGCTTGATCACCCAACGAAGCAGTTCCTGTTACTAATTCGTGGGACGCTTAGTGTTAAGGATACATTGACAGCTGCAACTGGGGCAGTTGTGCCATTTCATCACACTGTTGTCAACGAGGGAGGAGTCAGGAACTTGGTTTTAGGATATGCTCACTGCGGAATGGTTGCTGCTGCTAGATGGATTTCAAAGCTAGCTATTCCTTGTCTTAAGGATGCTCTCTCCCTATATCCTGATTATAAGCTCAAGGTATGGGTGTGGATTTCAGTGACTCTGTTAACATCTTTAATAGTGGAGGGAATGAATCCAGGTTGTGTGTATGTTGGAATAGATCATCTATAGCATGTTCAACATATAGGACATTAGCTTATTTATACAATGTGGGCCAAGGAATTATTTTTAACTGCATTCTTGTATGAAAGATTGTAGGGCATTCATTGGGTGGAGGCACTGCAGCGCTGTTGACCTATGTGATGCGTGAACAGAATGAGTTCTCAACAACTACTTGTGTTACATTTGCACCCAGTTTTCTAGTTGCTTAAATGTTGGATCCTTTATAAAGTCTTGTGTTATGCTTTCAATGCTTGTTCACTTGGATTGATATACTAACTGTATTGTTTATTATGCTACAGATTAATATATGTGCAGAATATGTTAGCTGACCTGCAGTATCATTTGCAGCTGCTTGTATGACGTGGGAGTTGGCTGAATTGAGCAATGATTTCATTACTTCTGTTATAAATGGAGCTGATTTAGTCCCTACATTTTCTGCAGCTTCTATAGATGATCTACGTGCAGAGGTTACTTACTGAAAATCTATTCCTATTGGCATGTGTTTACTTGTTGCACTTCCATATCAGTTGAGATGGGAATTCACTGTATTTATCATTCTGTTTACATATGCTTTTCCATTGTGCATTTCATATTTCCAGCTTCTTGTCTTCTCTTTTTCTTCTTAATCAACAGTCTTGTGTTCTTAGGTAACAGCATCTGCATGGATCAATGATTTGAGGAATCAAATTGAGCGCACACGGATACTAAGCACAGTCTATCGCTCTGCATCGGCATTGGGTTCTCGTCTTCCAACCATTGCTAGTGCGAAAGCAAAAGTTGCCGGAGCAGGGGCTATTTTGCGCCCAGTTTCAAATGGTACACAGGTAACATCATGCATGCTCTGCTTTTATCAGCTTATTTCTCTTGTTCTCCTTTGCTATAACGTGATAGTATTTTTGTTTTCCTGTTCTATTCTTATCGGCACAAATTGCTAGGTTGTGATGAAGAGAGCCCAGAGCATGGCTCATACAGCATGGACTATCGCCCTGCTCTTAGTTTATTGGTCATGTATTGGACCCCGACAACGTATGACTACTGCACATTTAAACCCAGAGGAAGGAAGTCCCCCCACTCACCTTCAAGGACTGAAACTTCTAGGCCTCTACTTTGACCCATGAAAAACACCGAGACTTCCGTTTTGAGGATATTGACATTACTTTATCGACATGTGGAGAGCAATGGACTTCGGAAATTGATTACTCCTGCACTGGATGAACCTGCTCAGCGTCTTGATCAGCCTGACGAAGATGATGATGTAGCTGAGCATATGAGTGATACACAAGAAGACTGCTTGAATGAAGTTGAGATGTGGCAACAGCTAGAGCACGAGCTCTATGACGTGATGGAGGGTGATGATGATGGTGAAGGCTTAAATGAGATAATGGAAGAAGAAGCAGAAGCCATTGCTGAGGCAGGTGAAGACGGAGCTGAAACCTCTGTCCCACAAACAAAGGAAGTGCACAGATTCTTTCCTGCTGGAAAGATAATGCACATTGTTACGTACCCTATCGAGAACGAAAATACCGACAGTGACGGCTCCTCCTCCTCCTCACATGGTTCTGAGAACAACAAACCACCTTTGGAGATGAGAATTGGGATATTCCTTACGCAACGATCACTTTATAGTAAAGTAAGACTCTCACAGTCCATGATCAGTGATCATTTCATGCCTGTATATAGAAGACAGATAGAGAAGGTTATACAAGAAGTTGAGAAAGACGAAGCCTCTCACCACGATTGTCAGGACTCGGGACATATGATATGATGCACACTTCTGGAGCCTGAACAGAATGCCGAAGCATCCAAATGCCATTTGAGGACTGATTCATCCACACTCAAAAGCTTTACAGATGCCCGATGGAGATGGAAGTAACTTATACAACCAAGTTCTTGCTTCCAAGCTTTACAAATGCCAGATGCCCTGCGCAGGTTGAAGTTCGGTGCAGAGCGTTTTCGGTTGCTAATTTATACAACCAAGTTCTTGCTTCCATGGCGGATGGTTCTTGATGAGAAGCCTCTGTAATCAACATGTGTGCATATGTAGCTAACTCCATTGTAAATTAGCTCAGTACTGTTCACATTGATAATACAAAAACAGTTTTGCCCATATCTCTTCCCTTGCTCATTGCATCTCCAGAATCTTAGTAATTTACTCTGCAAAATCGTGTACTTGTTTGGGATTCCTTCAGATTTTCTCTTGTAATCAAACTTAATCTTCACTCTCTCGTAATTATTTGCCTTGTACCGCTTGAATCTGGCTATTAAACTATTGAAACCTTAGCAAGAACACTCACAAAGGTTGATTGTATATGGTTTTTCCAAGTGTTTAAAGGTTAAAATTTAGATTATACATACACTGATGCAATATCTAGCCATGGCCAGAGCACTTCATCTGTTAAGTATAAATACATATATGGCAAGCTTAATCCATTCATTCAAGATTCATGAGTTGCCTTTTCTTGGCAATCAAACACTGAATTTGAGCCTCCAGATCTTTCCTCCTCTTCTGAAATCCTCGAGAACTCAGCTTCTACTGAGGCCAACTCTTGCTGTCCCTGAATCAACCTCGCATCAAGCTCCATGGATTTCTCAACAGCTACTGATCTCACAGCTTCTGTGTTCTCCATCACTGCAGCTGGGCAAGATAAGGTGAACAAGGCTATGGACGGAATACGAATTAGATGACAAAGTTTTGGTGGGAACTCAACGGCTACATCTACATAATTGAGAGAAAGTCCGATCGCCGGAAGGAAGGAAGAAATTTGAGAGGAGGAGAACGGCTCGCCGGTTGGAAAAAATTGAATATTTTTATTTTATTTTTAGTTTTATTAAGAAATAAAATAAAGAATGGAATTGATGGATATTTTGTGTAAAAAAGTGATTGATTGATAGTTAGATTTTCTGTACAGACTCAATAATTGGTGATGTGAGTTTTTACTTTTACTTTTTACCCTATTGGGTAATAAGCCTTCCTCTATACGGGCTGTCCGTGGCCTGTTAGGGAAAGAGGAAAATAGGAACTCAAAACTGCAGATAACATAAGAGAATGGCTGAAGAACCAAACTCCAAACAAAACTCTTCCCAAATCTTCTCACTGTTCAGAGTTCATTCAGAGCTTACCGTACAGCATAACATCATCTCTTCTTCTTCTACTTTGTTCATTATCTTCATTCATGAAACAGCGGCAAACTTTCAAGCCTGCAATCCTTTTAGCAGCAGCAGCCTCCTCAATTGGGATGCAGGCAAGATTGCTGGTATTCAGTTTGAATTCATTGTTATTCTTATTTGTTTGGTTGATTTAGATCCATGTATTCTTTCTCTCCAAAAGTCTTTTGCTTCTTCTTAATTAATATCGACAAAATATGATCAACTCTTCTGATTGTTCTTCCTGTTTCAGATTGCCAGAAGGCTAGTTGTATGCTATGGATCATTGAAAGAGGCTGTTCATCATCATGAATGGATATGCAGAGTTTCACTTTGGAATGATCTAGTCAGAATAAAGGCTAGATCTGGACTTCTGTGTGTTTTTTTTTTTTGGATCTGAGATGATTCAAACGCTCAAAGGTGGAGTCTTTTTCTGTTGTTGATCTGTTTCCTCTTCTTTGTAAGGAGGAGGTTGTGT
Source organism: Linum lewisii (assembly GCA_034768395.1). Taxonomy (NCBI): domain Eukaryota; kingdom Viridiplantae; phylum Streptophyta; class Magnoliopsida; order Malpighiales; family Linaceae; genus Linum; species Linum lewisii. The sequence continues at coordinate 85,361,748 of CM068296.1, read as the reverse complement.
TTCTGTGTTTATGTTTGTTGGAGATTAGGCTTCTTTTCTTTGTGTATTTGACCTTTGGCTTTACATCCCTATAGAATTAGGTTAAGTTTTGAAGGAATTGAAACCCTTTATTTCTGGATCTGAAATGTAGTTCCAAGTGCTGAAGCATGTAGAATGCCTGTGGAAGCCTCTCTTTGATTCATTTGTGTTTATTGACTGTCTGTGTTTTGCTGGTTCTTGTAGTTTGAATTGTCCTGCATAAGTTCACCAGTTATGGTACTTTGAGATTGGTTAAAGCAAGATGAATAACCTAATTCTTCTGTTTAGTTTGATGGAATGCTATTAAAAATCCATTGATTCATTATCTTAAAGCACAAAGAAAGGAGAGCTTTAAGGAAACCCCCTTCAATTCTCCTCTCTTTCTTTCTATTTCAATAAACACAATAACACAACATAATAGTAATTTCTTCCTCTGCATATCATAATCATAATCATTTCCGTCATCCTACATGATCCAATCCTTAATACGAATGTTTCTGATTTGTTGTTTTGGATCTGATAACAATTTGCATGTGTTGTTGTTGCAGGTGAACACTGTGAAAGTGAGTAATGTCTCGATGAAGGCAACAGATAAAGACCTCAAGGAGTTCTTCTCTTTCTCTGGAGATATCCAATATGTCCAGATGCAAACGTAATTATAATCTTTCATTTATATATATATCGAAACTCCTCCACCGTTGATCTCATCTCATCTGATTACTGCTACGCAGCAGCAGCGAAGATGAGAAAACACAAGTGGGATACGTTAGCTTCAAGGATTTTCAAGGTGCAGAAACTGCTATTCTTCTCTTGGTATGAATAATCCAACCAACCGTAATCCCATCTATCTATCATCTTCATAGTAATGATGATATATCTCCTAATCTTTCTGTTAATTGATGTGGCTGCAGGGAGCAACCATCGTTGATCTTGCTGTCACCATATCCTTAGGTCCATACTGCAAGCTTCCCCAGTCTGTTCTAACCGCTATGGTAACAACCAATTTCATATCCGAGGAAGTTGGTAAATCTTACCAACAGATGTGATTACATTGTCTGGACGATGATGTTGCGATGTTGAATTGGACAAAAAGCAGCTCAAGCCATGTTCAAGAATCTTGCCAATTGCCAGCATGAACCTTCAAGGTTGTCCATTTGTTATTCCAGTATCCTACTTCCCTTACTCTGAAGTGACTGAATTTGGTGCTGCTAAAAAATCTGAGGTTAAAAGTTTAAAGAGCTTCAGATTATTCGTCAGCTGTTCTTGATCTGCAGTTTGGTGTTTAAACCTTAGAGTATGTAGCAAATTCCTTGACCTGATGGCTTAGTTATATATTATCGAAGGACGAGTTTGTTAATGTTACCTTACTGCTGCAAGACCTGTATCGAGTCCGGTAAACCCTCCTTAATAGTAGATAATCTGGACAATAGAAAACAACAGGATAGATTCAACCAGATCCATTTAGTTAATCAGGACTTAACTTTGTTTGGTTTTTGCAGGTAACTTGATTGAGGTTTCTGGCATTTCAGCCTTAGTTTCTAGCATTTTCATTGGCTTGTTGTTTGGATGGGGGGTCAAGCCGATGAAAGCCTTCTCGGATGCTTGGCATTCTGATGCAGCGTCGGCCCTGATGGTGTTTTGAACATTCACTCCAAGCCATACCTCTCTCTCTCCAAAGCTTTGGTAAGTTAGGGTGAATGTGATTGAAGCTTGCAAGAGTTCTTTGTTTCTATTGTTATGATTATCTAATGTGCTCGAATTCTGCAGTTATCTTTCATGTCAGAGGAAGTTGGTAACTAAAAGATGGCGAAGCTTACAATGATTCAATGTGTAACCGATCGGCCTCCAACTGGTGGAAGGTCTGGAGATTTGGATCAGCAGGTTAGCTTCTCTAATTTCCCTTACCTTACGTACACATCTGAATGTTACGGTTTGGACGAGTGTTTCGCTTTGCGACATTTACGAATCAGATGTCTACTTGTTTCCATTAGGATGAGTCTTTTGAATGTGTGTTTAGAGTTTTATCACAATATGGTAATGGAACCTTGAATGTTAAACTATTAAGATTTGTTTTGCGGGAGTCGGGACTCGAACCCTCGTTTCTTTTCTTGAATCCCTGTTTTTTTTTTTTGTAAACCAAAATCTCGGTTTCCTAATTTCAATTACTAATTTGGGAATGAGTGAAAGCTAGTGAATTCCTTATTTTATTTAATATTTTAATTTATAGATTTTTCAAGTAAACATAATTTTCTATACGGATATATATTTTCAAGTAAATATATTTTACAGATATCACAAGATATAATTATATGAGCGAATAAATAGTTCAAAATTAGTTTAAATTACACGTATTTAATTGCATATCTCACTATCTTGTAGTTAATTTATTTTTCAAAATGTAGTCATCATGTTTTTTAAATTTTGACCAAAAAATATCTAAATAAATTGTAGTGAACTAGGGATGGAAGTTTGGGAACGAAAATCCGGAACCCATTTTAATATTTCCCGAAATTTTATGGCAACGGGACCCCGAATCCCATATTTTAATGTAATCGGGTGTCGTTCCTGTAAAATTTCGGGAGAAATCAAAACAAGTCTGGGTGTTCCCGACTCCCGCTCCCAAACTCTCACCCTATTTAAACAATACAACAATAACTAATAAAAAATTTGGTATTAAAATTAATTATTTTTGTCTAATTCGGAAACCCGATTCCCGAATTTCAGTTCTCGCTTTCAAATAGAATTCCCAAAGGGTATGTTTGGATAGGTGTATTTGCATTTGGGATTTGGTATTTGGTATTTCAAATACCAAATTTAGTGTTTGGATACAAATAAGAAAATGTATTTGTATTTGGATCAAATACACCCTTGAATTTGAGCTTGTTAAATCATGAATTTGAAATACCTTTTAAAACCTAGTGATTTGAAATTCACATCAAGCATAATCAATTAATGGCTCATATCTCAAGGATAATTAAAAACATAGCATATTCAAGTATAGAAACTTTGCCGACATTTTTTTTTCGCCAAGAGTTCTGTCACAAGATTCCGTCGCCAAATTTTTAACCGCCAAATTCTGCCATTTAGGGTTTAAGGTTTTGCCGCCAAATTTTTTTCGCCAGATTCTACGTTTAGGGTTTAGTTTTCTGCTGACAAAAAAATTCCGCCAAATTCCACCGCTTAGGATTTAGGGTTCTGCCGCCAAATATTTCTCGCCAGATTCTACCATTTAGGGTATAGGTTTTCACAGCCAAATTCCACTCTTTAAAGTTTAGGGTTCAACCGCCAATTTTTTTATGAAATTCCACTCTTTAGGGTTTAGGTTTTCGTCGCCAAATCTTTTCCGTCAGATTCCACTGTTCAGGTTTTAGGGTTTTGCCACCATATCTTTTCCGCTAGATTCCACCATTTAGCGTTTAAGGTTCTGCCGACAATTTTTTTGTTGGTAGATTCCATCATTTAGGGTTTGGTTTCTACTGCCAGATTCCACCATAACCATTTAGGGTTTAGGGTTATTTGGCCAAATTTTTGTCGTCAAATTCTACCGCTTAGGGTTTAGGGTTTTGCCGCGAGATTCCAATGTTTAGGGTTTAGGTTTTTTCCAGATTTCACTATTTAAGGTTTAGGGTTTTGCTTCAGAAATTTTTGTTGCTAGATTCCATTGTTTAGGTTTTACGGTTCTACCGTTAAATTGCATTATTTGAGGTTTAGGGTTCTGCCGTGAGATTCACTATTTAGGGTTCAAGATTATACCATCAAAATCGATCATCAAATATTCATGGTCGGGAATTCCTTCATCATACTTTTGGTAAGACTACCAAAATTGTGTATTGTGTATTGATTTTAAAATAGACACAAAATAACTTAACATCCAAACACGGGTTCGTTTGTTAAAGGGGAAGATAAGCTGTGTTTTTAAGATATTCATGTTATCTACAAATACCTTGTTTGTTAAGGCCAGATTTTAGTTGGGTTTGTATTTCAAGATGCACTGTGGCCCATTTTTCCTCTGCAGAGTGTAGTTTCAGAAATTTATCTCCCCCCCAAAAAAAAATTGTGAAAAACACAGAGTAATGGTTGGCCCACAAAATTTCTTTCACGTCTTGCCGGATGTACCCTTCCTCTTTCTCCCTCACGGTTCACTGTCTCAATTCTTCAGTTCCTATCACTAAAACCTCACACCCAGTTGAATGCTTATCACCCATAGCGCATCAGCAACACGAAATTTAGGCATCGAAATCTAAGGAAACACAATGGACCTCCATATCACCAATTCCTTCTAGATCCCATCAGCTTCCCTCTCCCTCTTCGACACCCTCAACGTCATCCTCCGCGTTCCAATCTACAACGGCGCAATCGTCCCTCTCGTCAGGACGTTCACCGGCCGGCAAAACGGATTGACCTAGCTCCAACGGATCGCAATTGGGCTCGTCATTTCCATCTTCCCAATGCTTAAGTACTTCATAATCAGGTACGTCGATGTGTTCACGTTTATTGGGCAGTTGGAATTCTTGTACGAGCAGGCGTCTGTTCAGTTCTATCCCTCACGACTGCTGCCTTGGGAGCAATCTGAAGACGTTTTGGTGAATGTGGTTACTGATTTCAGCTCCAAGAATGGTGGAGATGGATGGATTCCTGATAATTTGAACAATAGGCGTCTTGATTGTTTCTTCTGGCTTCTTGCTGGGTTGAGCGTGGTCAATTTGGGGTTTTATGTTTTGGTTGCTAGGTGGTACACTTAAAGGAAGCCTGCTGAATCTGGGCACTGAAGGTCGGTGTTGGCTGTTGAACCATTCCAATTGATTTGTCGCCAATAGTTCAGTACCTAAGTGGGTTTCCACTACTCAGGGAACAAGGTGAACACACCTACCTGGACAACCTTGTTTAGCTTCTGAAGTCAACCTAATTCTTTCTATTTCTTGTTCTTATTTAGCTTGCAGCTGTGTTGTAGAGATTAGTCTTTAATAGAGTTTTTGTGGTTTGTAACAGATTGGGAGTAGCTGGTGAGAAGAAGAAGTAAGAGGGTCAGCTGTTTTTGTGAGTTTTTATGTTGAGGTAAGCGAAATGTCCAGTCGCGTATTATATGTTCATTCTTGTTATTTCTGCATGAGACTCAGTCTTGATTATGACTCAGTATTGATTCCTATTGCTGCTGTTTCTCTAGATCATATTCTTAGAACTGTGAAGACCATATCTACTATCGTCATTTCTCCTAGTCGTTGGAGTAATGATAGGTTCCCGATATCTTTTTCCTCCTTGCATGATTTGGCTTTTAGGTTTTTGAAAGTATCTTTAGATGCTGATTACACAAAGATGTAGGTACCCATGCTTGTTATTTTAGTATTCTTGGGCTATGAACAGTCTGACCTTGCAAATTACAAGTTTCTTACTCGTTTAACTCATCAGTTGGCTCTGCAGTTGGGTTCTTCTGGGTATTTTACTATTTTAGCTTTGGTTACTGATGATGTTTTGTTTAGTTTATGATCGTAGATTATGATTGTTCAAGTAGTCTAATTTCATCTGTCTATGGGCCTGTTTAGGATCATATTTTGGCAGAGAGTATATTGATAATCTCATTATTAGGTTAATAAACTTGACCCTTATTACCTGATTCCTCATTGAGCTTGAAATCAATAGTCTGTTTGCTTTACTATTCATTCTTAATCAATGTCAGTACTTCCAGCTTACACTGTCATGTTCTTATGATGCTTGCCTTCTTGCAAGTTGCATCAAAATTTATAATCTGTATTAGGTTAACAAGTATCTTACAACATAGCTAATTGCATTTCCTCTATGGTTAGAGTTTCAGGATCATATTTAGGCAGAGTGTAATCTGATTTCTAATTACAATTCAGGAATCTTTATATTGAAAATCAATGGTGTATCTCAAGAATTTGAAGAAGAAAGGAAAAGGAAAAGAAAAATCTGTTTGCACGGAGACAGGACCCCCGCCAGATGTAAGTTGTATAAATTATTTTTCGATTATTTTTATTGAAATTATTGAGATCTTTGTGTTAATTCTTGTACTGGATATAAGTTCTACATGTTTGAAGGCAATGAATTGGTACGAACAAGGCATGATACTGTCTCCCATCCGAAACCAAAGGGAGGCAGTAGTATGCTGGTGTATTGCCATTTCGACCACGACGGAGGCAATATACAAGGACTTTTCACTAAAATAAATAAAAAAAATTAACTATTAACCTAAATAAATACGTTTCAAAACTATTGATTTTTATAAATAAAATCGCCCCAGGCCTAGGCGATATCGCCCCAGGCCAGGCGATATCGCCCCAGGCACAGGCGATATCGCCCCTGCACCAAAGTTTTCTGATCAAATCGATTCTAAACTGCCCAACCAACCGAGTAAATGCTGTCTGGCTGGACACATGGCGATCTCGCCCCAGCCACAGGCGATCTCGCCCCAGACACAGGCGATATCGCTCGGGATACAGGCGATCTCGCCCGAGGAGTAGACACCGGGCAAACTCGCCCCAACCCCTATAAATACCTCATTTTCAACCCCACCATTCCCCCACACCACTCTTTAACCCCTAAGGCAAAGGTAAGTCTCCTTTCTCCTTTTTTTTTTTTAAATTACATTATTTAGTAGGTTTTAGGTTAGAGAATTAGTTTAGGGTTTTAGGTTAGAGAATTAGTTTAGGGTTTTAGGTTAGAGAATTAGTTTAGGGTTTTAGGTTAGATAATTTTTTTCAAAGTGATTTATTAACACTGTCATATTGACGTTGTAGGATTTTTATAAAATAGAGAGGACCTTTTCTCGCACCATTACACAAGGTACGTAGTACATATATTATTTATTCTTCTTATGTCATTGTGAACCATGTCATTATTTATGGATAGCTTAGAGAATTAGTATGATGTTGAGGTTAGCGAATTAGTATAATATTGAGGTTAGACAATTAGTATAATATTGAGGTTAGACAATTAGTATAATTTTGAGGTTAGAGAACTAGTATACTTTTGAGAAAGAGAATTAGTATAAAATAGTTTTCCTAACAATTTACTATACAATAGATGTCGAACTATGGATGGGATGAACCGTTGGTTGATCAGACTCCTGAGGGCGTTAAGCCTCAACCTGGTGATTGTTCTCTATTGTGGGGGGAGAACAAGCATAGGGCTACTTTAGTGTGGCGTGACCCACATGCGTGCAAGGCGCTGAAGTTGCGACAGCGTAGTTCTTGCTTAGAGTGGAGTTCAGAGTACGAGGCATTCTTGCGAGAGTGTCGACTCCTCTCTGTTGTTCGTTTACTCGGTTTCACACCGTGTAAGGAGCTCGTCACAGCATTGATTGAGAGGTGGCGGCCAGAGACTAACACATTCTAACCTGATACCGGGCGAGGCGACGATCACTTTGGAGGATGTTGAGGTACTTACGGGTCTTCCTATTGATGGAGTTCCTGTTACCGTAGCGGTTGACAGACGTGATCCGGGTGTCATATGTGAGGAGTTGTTGGGTGCCCAACCCCCAGCTGGGAGTTGTACGGGACAGTCAGTGAAGATATCGTGGGTGAAGGGAATGTTTGATCGTCTACCGGCTGGAGCTCCAGCAGATGTTGTTCTCCGCTATGCACGAGCCTACACTTGGGTTCTTCTTGGCGCCATTCTACTAGCTGACCGGACTGGAGACTTGATACCGGTTCATCTACTCCGGCTTATTGGGGACTCTGCGGTTGCATCCACGTTCAGTTGGGTAGTGCGGTACTAGCATGGCTGTATAAGGCCATGGGGAGGGCGGCCTTCTTCACGGCTGGGAGTCAGAGGGGTACAGGTGACTTGGGAGGCTTCACCTTGCTGGTCCAGCTCTGGGCCTTGGAGAGATTCTCGATCATAGCCGAGCGCTACGTAGCAGGTGGTGACCCACCAGATGCTGACACCGTTCCTCGTGGTGTGTGCTGGATGTCTGTCATCCGGCGCCACCAACATCGCGTGGCTATGAAGCTGGAGGAAATACGCTACGCACTTGATCGGAACACGGAGTTCGTGGTTAGGAATCTTAACCTCATGTACATACTCTTTCATGATTTTCTTAATTCTCCCTTACAACATATTTATTAATTCTCCAGTGGTTGCCGTACGCCTTTCGAGAGGAGGACTATCAGTTGGAGGCCGATGTGTTCTGCCGAGCTGTTTGCCCCATGCTGTGCATAGACTGTGTCTCATGGCACCATCCTGATCGTTGCATGCGTCAGTTCGGACATGGTCAGCGTATCACACAGGACGCCGAGCCTGCTGCTCGCGTCGAGGAGTTGCTGGGACTAGACTTCAGAGCACCAGTACATGATTGGGGTGCTAGGTACCGACAATACTTACGTCTCTGGGAGGAGCGGGATCAGCACATTGCCGAGGGCGATGTGAGAGCAGATCCATTGAGCCACCACTTCCATGATGAGTACGACGAGTGGTACAGGAGACGGACACGCCTGGCCATATCACACGATGGTGCACAGTTTCAGGGATGGTTAGTGGCCACCTACTTTAGTAACTGTAGCCAATTTAGTATTCCCTTAGGGTACACTAACTTTTCTTTTTGTTTTACCTTTCAGATCGCCTCGTTGGACCAGGCTACCATTTTGAGTGGTACGAGTGATTCTCAAATGAGTCATGTGCTCCGATCTGGAATGGCTATGAGTGGAGCATATGAGCGCCTTCCCGATCGAGGACCACACCGCCCACGTGCAGCATCACGCATGCCGACATACCCTCCCTATGATGGCTATCCCATCCCACAGAGAGGTCACAGTACAGGGTTGGATAATGTCGATTACGGCGGTCTCGCGCACCACGATGTGGGATACGCACCTCCACCCTACTATGTGTGGAACGAGGATTTCGCTGACGGGCGGACTTACAGTTTCGATGACCCTCCTCAGTACCAGGCTACGGCGCCTCAGTACCAGCCGACGGCACCTCAGTACCAGACGACGGCGCCTCATTACCAGCATGCAGGACACCCAGGTGCGTCGAGTAGCCAGCCGTATGGGCCCACCAGCCAGCACGTTGATCAGAGCCATCCGGTCGGCTCCCAAGGTTTCTCGGAGGACAGTGGGTTCGAGGATTGGGCCCATCGACTTGATTTCGTATCGCAGTCCACCCAGACACCACCGTACACTCACATGTTACGTGACCGGACTACAACGTAGCTATTATTCATGCTACGCTGCTCGTCCGTGTAGCAATCCGGTGGATTGTAGTCCGGTCACGTAACATGTGAGTGTACGGTGGTGTCTGGGTGAACTGCGGTACGAAATCAGGTCGATGGGCCTAATCCTCGAACCCACTGTCCTCCGAGAAACCCTGAGAGCCGACCGGATGGCTCTGATCAACGTGCTGGTTGGTGGGCCCATACGGCTGGCTACTCGACGCACTTAGGTGTCCTGCATGCTGGTAATGAGGCGCCGTCGTCTGGTACTGAGGTGCCGTCGGCTGGTACTGAGGCGCCGTAGCCTGGTATTGAGGAGGGTCATCGAAACTGTAAGTCCGCCCGTCAGCGAAATCCTCGTTCCACACATAGTAGGGTGGAGGTGCGTATCCCACATCGTGGTGCGCGAGACCGCCGTAATCGACATTATCCAACCCTGTACTGTGACCTCTCTGTGGGATGGGATAGCCATCATAGGGAGGGTATGTCGGCAGGCGTGATGCTGCACGTGGGCGGTGTGGTCCTCGATCGGGAAGGCGCTCATATGCTCCACTCATAGCCATTCCAGATCGGAGCACATGACTCATGTGAGAATCACTCGTACCACTCAAAATGGTAGTCTGCTCCAACGAGGCGATCTGAAAGGTAAAACAAAAAGAAAATTAGTGTACCCTAAGGAATTCTAAATTGGCTACAGTTACTAAAGTAGGTGGCCACTAACCATCCCCTGAAACTGTGCACCATCGTGTGATATGGCCAGGCGTGTCCGTCTCCTGTACCACTCGTCGTACTCATCATGGAAGTGGTGGCTCAATGGATCTGCTCTCACATCGCCCTCGGCAATGTGCTGATCCCGCTCCTCCCAGAGACGTAAGTATTGTCGGTACCTAGCACCCCAATCATGTACTGGTGCTCTGAAGTCTAGTCCCAGCAACTCCTCGACGCGAGCAGCAGGCTCGGCGTCCCGTGGGATACGCTGACCATGTCCGAACTGACGCATGCAACGATCAGGATGGTGCCATGAGACACAGTCTGTGCACAGCATGGGGCAAACAGCTCGCCAGAACACATCGGCCTCCAACTGATAGTCCTCCTCTCGAAAGGCGTACGACATCCACTGGAGAATTAATAAATATGTTGTAATGGAGAATTAAGAAAATCATGAAAGAGTATGTAAATGAGGTTAAGATTCCTAACCACGAACTCCGTGTTCCGATCAAGTGCGTAGCGTATTTCCTACAGCTTCATAGCCACGCGATGTTGGTGGCGCCGGATGACAGACATCCAGCGCACACCACGAGGAACGGTGTCAGCATCTGGTGGGTCACTACCTGCTACGTAGCGCTCGGCTATGATCGAGAATCTCTCCAAGGCCCAGAGCTGGACCAGCAAGGTGAAGCCTCCCAAGTCACCTGTACCCCTCTGACTCCCAGCCGTGAAGAAGGCCGCCCTCCCCATGGCCTTATACAGCCATGCTAGTACCGCACTACCCCAACTGAACGTGGATGCAACCGCAGAGTCCCCAATAAGCCGGAGTAGATGAACCGGTATCAAGTCTCCAGTCCGGTCAGCTAGTAGAATTGCGCCAAGAAGAACCCAAGTGTAGGCTCGTGCATAGCGGAGAACAACATCTGCTGGAGCTCCAGCCGGTAGACGATCAAACATTCCCTTCACCCACGATATCTTCACTGACTGTCCCGTACAACTCCCAGCTGGGGTTGGGCACCCAACAACTCCTCACATATGACACCCGGATCACGTCTGTCCACAGCTACGGTAACAGGAACTCCATCAATAGGAAGACCCGTAAGTACCTCAACATCCTTCAAAGTGATCGTCGCCTCGCCCGGTATCAGGTGGAATGTGTTAGTCTCTGGCCGCCACCTCTCAATCAATGCTGTGACGAGCTCCTTACACGGTGTGAAACCGAGTAAACAAACAACAGAGAGGAGTCGACACTCTCGCAAGAATGTCTCGTACTCTGAACTCCACTCTAAGCAAGAACTACGATATCGCAACTTCAGCGCCTTGCACGCATGTGGGTCACGCCACACTAAAGTAGCCCTATGCTTGTTCTCCCCCCACAATAGAGAACAATCACCAGGTTGAGGCTTAACGCCCTCAGGAGTCTGATCAACCAACGGTTCATCCCATCCATAGTTCGACATCTATTGTATAGTAAATTGTTAGGAAAACTATTTTATACTAATTCTCTTTCTCAAAAGTATACTAGTTCTCTAACCTCAAAATTATACTAATTGTCTAACCTCAATATTATATTAATTGTCTAACCTCAATATTATACTAATTCGCTAACCTCAACATCATACTAATTCTCTAAGCTATCCATAAATAATGACATGGTTCACAATGAAATAAGAACAATAAATAATATATGTACTACGTACATTGTGTAATGGTGCGAGAAAAGGTCATCTCTGTTTTATAAAAATCCTACAACGTCAATATGACACAGTGTTAATAAATCACTTTGGAAAAAATTATCTAACCTAGAACCCTAAACTAATTATCTAACCTAAAACCCTAAACTAATTCTCTAACCTAAAACCCTAAACTAATTCTCTAACCTAAAACCTACTAAATAATGTAATTTAAAAAAAAAAGGGAGAAAGGAGACTTACCTTTGCCTTAGGGGTTAAAGAGTGGTGTGGGGGAATGGTGGGGTTGAAAATGAGGTATTTATAGGGGTTGGGGCGAGTTTGCCCGGTGTCTACTCCTCGGGCGAGATCGTCTGTATCCCGGCGATATCGCCTGTGTCTGGGGCGACATCGCCTGTGGCTGGGGCGAGATCGCCATGTGTCCAGCCAGACAGCATTTACTCGGTTGGTTGGGCAGTTTAGAATCGGTTTGATCAGAAATCTTTGGTGCAGGGGCGATATCGCCTGTGCCTGGGGCGATATCGCCTAGGCCTGGGGCGATTTTATTTATAAAAATCAATAGTTTTGAAACGTATTTATTTAGGTTAATAGTTAATTTTTTTTATTTATTTTAGTGAAAAGTCCTTGTATATTGCCTCCGTCGTGGTCGAAATGGCAATACACCAGCATACTACTGCCTCCCTTTGGTTTCGGATGGGAGACAGTATCATGCCTTGTTCGTACCAATTCATTGCCTTCAAACATGTAGAACTTATATCCTGTACAAGAATTAACACAAAGATCTCAATAATTTCAATAAAAATAATCGGAAAATAATTTATACAACTTACATATGGCGGGGTCCTGTCTCCGTGCAAACAGATTTTTCTTTTCCTTTTCCTTTCTTCTTCAAATTCTTGAGATACACCATTGATTTTCAATATAAAGATTCCTGAATTGTAATTAGAAATCAGATTACACTCTGCCTAAATATGATCCTGAAACTCTAACCATAGAGGAAATGCAATTAGCTATGTTGTAAGATACTTGTTAACCTAATACAGATTATAAATTTTGATGCAACTTGCAAGAAGGCAAGCATCATAAGAACATGACAGTGTAAGCTGGAAGTACTGACATTGATTAAGAATGAATAGTAAAGCAAACAGACTATTGATTTCAAGCTCAATGAGGAATCAGGTAATAAGGGTCAAGTTTATTAACCTAATAATGAGATTATCAATATACTCTCTGCCAAAATATGATCCTAAACAGGCCCATAGACAGATGAAATTAGACTACTTGAACAATCATAATCTACGATCATAAACTAAACAAAACATCATCAGTAACCAAAGCTAAAATAGTAAAATATCCAGAAGAACCCAACTGCAGAGCCAACTGATGAGTTAAACGAGTAAGAAACTTGTAATTTGCAAGGTCAGACTGTTCATAGCCCAAGAATACTAAAATAACAAGCATGGGTACCTACATCTTTGTGTAATCAGCATCTAAAGATACTTTCAAAAACCTAAAAGCCAAATCATGCCAGGAGGAAAAAGATATCGGGAACCTATCATTACTCCAACGACTAGGAGAAATGACGATAGTAGATATGGTCTTCACAGTTCTAAGAATATGATCTAGAGAAACAGCAGCAATAGGAATCAATACTGAGTCATAATCAAGACTGAGTCTCATGCAGAAATAACAAGAATGCACATATAATACGCGACTGGACATTTCGCTTACCTCAACATAAAAACTCACAAAAACAGCTGACCCTCTTACTTCTTCTTCTCACCAGCTACTCCCAATCTGTTACAAACCGCAAAAACTCTATTAAAGACTAATCTCTACAACACAGCTGCAAGCTAAATAAGAACAAGAAATAGAAAGAATTAGGTTGACTTCAGAAGCTAAACAAGGTTGTCCAGGTAGGTGTGTTCACCTTGTTCCCTGAGTAGTGGAAACCCACTTAGGTACTGAACTATTGGCGACAAATCAATTGGAATGGTTCAACAGCCAACACCGACCTTCAGTGCCCAGATTCAGCAGGCTTCCTTTAAGTGTACCACCTAGCAACCAAAACATAAAACCCCAAATTGACCACGCTCAACCCAGCAAGAAGCCAGAAGAAACAATCAAGACGCCTATTGTTCAAATTATCAGGAATCCATCCATCTCCACCATTCTTGGAGCTGAAATCAGTAACCACATTCACCAAAACGTCTTCAGATTGCTCCCAAGGCAGCAGTCGTGAGGGATAGAACTGAACAGACGCCTGCTCGTACAAGAATTCCAACTGCCCAATAAACGTGAACACATCGACGTACCTGATTATGAAGTACTTAAGCATTGGGAAGATGGAAATGACGAGCCCAATTGCGATCCGTTGGAGCTAGGTCAAGCCGTTTTGCCGGCCGGTGAACGTCCTGACGAGAGGGACGATTGCGCCGTTGTAGATTGGAACGCGGAGGATGACGTTGAGGGTGTCGAAGAGGGAGAGGGAAGCTGATGGGATCTAGAAGGAATTGGTGATATGGAGGTCCATTGTGTTTCCTTAGATTTCGATGCCTAAATTTTCGTGTTGCTGATGCGCTATGGGTGATAAGCATTCAGCTGGGTGTGAGGTTTTAGTGATAGGAACTGAAGAATTGAGACAGTGAACCGTGAGGGAGAAAGAGGAAGGGTACATCCGGCAAGACGTGAAAGAAATTTTGTGGGCCAACCATTACTCTGTGTTTTTCACAATTTTTTTTTTTTTGGGGGGGAGATAAATTTCTGAAACTACACTCTGCAGAGGAAAAATGGGCCACAGTGCATCTTGAAATACAAACCCAACTAAAATCTGGCCTTAACAAACAAGGTATTTGTAGATAACATGAATATCTTAAAAACACAGCTTATCTTCCCCTTTAACAAACGAACCCGTGTTTGGATGTTAAGTTATTTTGTGTCTATTTTAAAATCAATACACAATACACAATTTTGGTAGTCTTACCAAAAGTATGATGAAGGAATTCCCGACCATGAATATTTGATGATCGATTTTGATGGTATAATCTTGAACCCTAAATAGTGAATCTCACGGCAAAACCCTAAACCTCAAATAATGCAATTTAACGGTAGAACCGTAAAACCTAAACAATGGAATCTAGAAACAAAAATTTCTGAAGCAAAACCCTAAACCTTAAATAGTGAAATCTGGAAAAAACCTAAACCCTAAACATTGGAATCTCGCGGCAAAACCCTAAACCCTAAGCGGTAGAATTTGACGACAAAAATTTGGCCAAATAACCCTAAACCCTAAATGGTTATGGTGGAATCTGGCAGTAGAAACCAAACCCTAAATGATGGAATCTACCAACAAAAAATTGTCGGCAGAACCTTAAACGCTAAATGGTGGAATCTAGCGGAAAAGATATGGTGGCAAAACCCTAAAACCTGAACAGTGGAATCTGACGGAAAAGATTTGGCGACGAAAACCTAAACCCTAAAGAGTGGAATTTCATAAAAAAATTGGCGGTTGAACCCTAAACTTTAAAGAGTGGAATTTGGCTGTGAAAACCTATACCCTAAATGGTAGAATCTGGCGAGAAATATTTGGCGGCAGAACCCTAAATCCTAAGCGGTGGAATTTGGCGGAATTTTTTTGTCAGCAGAAAACTAAACCCTAAACGTAGAATCTGGCGGAAAAAATTTGGCGGCAAAACCTTAAACCCTAAATGGCAGAATTTGGCGGTTAAAAATTTGGCGACGGAATCTTGTGACAGAACTCTTGGCAAAAAAAAAATGTCGGCAAAGTTTCTATACTTGAATATGCTATGTTTTTAATTATCCTTGAGATATGAGCCATTAATTGATTATGCTTGATGTGAATTTCAAATCACTAGGTTTTAAAAGGTATTTGAAATTCATGATTTAACAAGCTCAAATTCAAGGGTGTATTTGATCCAAATACAAATACATTTTCTTATTTGTATCCAAACACTAAATTTGGTATTTGAAATACCAAATACCAAATCCCAAATGCAAATACACCTATCCAAACATACCCTTTGGGAATTCTATTTGAAAGTCTCCAGTCCGGTCAGCTAGTAGAATGGCGCCAAGAAGAACCCAAGTGTAGGCTCGTGCATAGCGGAGAACAACATCTGCTGGAGCTCCAGCCGGTAGACGATCAAACATTCCCTTCACCCACGATATCTTCACTGACTGTCCCGTACAACTCCCAGCTGGGGGTTGGGCACCCAACAACTCCTCACATATGAGACACCCGGATCACGTCTGTCCACCGCTACGGTAACAGGAACTCCATCAATAGGAAGACCCGTAAGTACCTCAACATCCTCCAAAGTGATCGTCGCCTCGCCCGGTATCAGGTGGAATGTGTTAGTCTCTGGCCGCCACCTCTCAATCAATGCTGTGACGAGCTCCTTACACGGTGTGAAACCGAGTAAACGAACAACAGAGAGGAGTCGACACTCTCGCAAGAATGCCTCGTACTCTGAACTCCACTCTAAGCAAGAACTACGCTGTCGCAACTTCAGCGCCTTGCACGCATGTGGGTCACGCCACACTAAAGTAGCCCTATGCTTGTTCTCCCCCCACAATAGAGAACAATCACCAGGTTGAGGCTTAACGCCCTCAGGAGTCTGATCAACCAACGGTTCATCCCATCCATAGTTCGACATCTATTGTATAGTAAATTGTTAGGAAAACTATTTTATACTAATTCTCTTTCTCAAAAGTATACTAGTTCTCTAACCTCAAAATTATACTAATTGTCTAACCTCAATATTATATTAATTGTCTAACCTCAATATTATACTAATTCGCTAACCTCAACATCATACTAATTCTCTAAGCTATCCATAAATAATGACATGGTTCACAATGACATAAGAACAATAAATAATATATGTACTACGTACCTTGTGTAATGGTGCGAGAAAAGGTCCTCTCTGTTTTATAAAAATCCTACAACGTCAATATGACAGTGTTAATAAATCACTTTGGAAAAAATTATCTAACCTAAAATCCTAAACTAATTATCTAACCTAAAACCCTAAACTAATTCTCTAACCTAAAACCCTAAACTAATTCTCTAACCTAAAACCCTAAACTAATTCTCTAACCCAAAACCTACTAAATAATGTAATTTAAGAAAAAAGGGAGAAAAGAGACTTACCTTTGCCTTAGGGGTTAAAGAGTGGTGTGGGGGAATGGTGGGGTTGAAAATGGGTATTTATAGGGGTTGGGGCGAGTTTGCCCGGTGTCTACTCCTCGGGCGAGATCGCCTGTATCCCGGGCGATATCGCCTGTGTCTGGGGCGACATCGCCTGTGGCTGGGGCGAGATCGCCATGTGTCCAACCAGACAGCATTTACTCGGTTGGTTGGGCAGTTTAGAATCGGTTTGATCAGAAATCTTTGGTGCAGGGGCGATATCGCCTGTGCCTGGGGCGATATCGCCTAGGCCTGGGGCGATTTTATTTATAAAAATCAATAGTTTTGAAACGTATTTATTTAGGTTAATAGTTAATTTTTTTTATTTATTTTAGTGAAAAGTCCCAATATACAATATTCGAAATCCTAATAGGAAAAGACAAGGATCGCCGCAGCACCTGATCGACAATACTGTATTTTCTGATAGCGGATTGACAAGATCACATGGAGTATGGAACTACGTCAAGCAGGTTGGCTTGTGTCGTATTGCAGATTACAAAACAAACGATAAATTGCAACAGAGCCTAGTCAAGCTTGATGTTACTGAATTTGAGAAGGTTTGTAGTAATTTACTTGCGTTAGTGTTTTTTTTTTTTGGGTGAAATATGTTAGTATTTTAATTTGATCTTTGACTGTTTTTGCAGATGCGAATAACCTCTTTCAAAGAAGAGCTTGAAGACAAAGATGTTAAAGACAAGCAGGTGATTATCTTGCTGAACCAGGGGCCCGTCGTGGCAACAGTTAAAGCCTACCCATCCTTCTGTGAATGGAAAGAAACCGAAGATGCGCCAGTATATATGGGGCCTACTACAGAAGATTTGAGGGGACCTGGTACGGTAGGTGAACATGCTGTAGTTTTAGTAGGCTACGGCCTGCCATACGGGGGCGTGCCCCACTTCATCTGCATGAACTCGGCTGGCTACGGATGGGGGAGAGGAGGATTTGGTAAGATTGCAAGGAGCATTGGCAGTAACTCAAAAACTTTGTTCACCTCAATTTCTTATTGCGTGTAACTGGAAGGTTTTGTTTGTAATTGCCATACTGATATCAAATTAAACAATAGACTCGAATGTAAGTCCTGACTCCTGATTGTGGTAAGTAAGTTGCAGCTACTGATTTAAACTCTGAATTTTGAAAAGTTGCTGGGTTGTTTTGTTGATTGCCATTGAGTATCAGTCTCACCAAGGAAACCACTTTAGCAAGTTGTTTCGGGATCTGACCAATTCATTGATTAGAAGAAAGATCAAGTGATTGTAGTGTAGGCTGCTTCCTTTTCAAAAAAAAAAGTAGTGTAGGCTGTAGCTGAGACATATTACCAATCTCTGGGTTACAGAATCATGATAGAATTGTAATGTCACTGTACTTTCTTGAACAATGGACACTGCCTGTGAACATGTGGTTGCTTAAGACTGGGGATTCCAAATGATTTTGCTGCAATTAAAGAATATCTAGGTCCATCATTCTGCTAAAGATGACATCTTTCATTTTAATCAATTTTTTTTTTTTCATCAGTAATGCTCATTGTACAAGATTGTGTATCTAATAGGTAGCAAATTTCTATTTTTTTATAAATAATTGCAATATATGGTTAAGATTAGTTGATATTAGATTTGTTACCTTGCAATCTTAGCATGAAATTGTTAGAAATTGTTGAGTTAGGGTTGAATGAAATTAAAATGTTATGATTGTTATTTTTTTTCCTAGTCAATTGTTAGCTAGTATATCAATTGCTATGTACAACTTTCTCATAATTTCTATCTAATGGTTAAGATTAGTTGATTTTATATTTATTACAGAAGTTAGGAGTTGATAGAGATTACGATTTTAACTATAGTTTTATTGCCTACACTTATAAATCAGACATCTTCTAATGGATAAATCTTGGATAAATAAACATCGGTTGTCACCGGATTATAGGGATGGTTTAGAAATCTTCTTGAATTTCGCTTTCTTGAATAGCATTGATGGAGATCAGATAGTCTGTTCATGTCCGAAATGTGGATTCAACAAATGGATGTGTAGGGATGATGTGTACGAACATTTGGCTTCGTAAGACATTTCCTCTAGACTACGCTGTTTGGTCTTGACATGGAGAACGCAACATTGGATCGTCTTCTCAGACTGCAAATATAGTAGTACAGAACTATGATCATACAATATCATTTCGGGATTTGGTCAATGATGCTTTCAATGTTGTTACTGAGGAGGTCCATGGTACTATCGAAGTACTTGCTTCTGAAATACTGTAATGGGTAACGAAGAAGTGAATTGTACAGAAGAGGGTATCAATCATGGACTTGAAGTTCCAAACAATTACAAAACAATGACTTCGAGGAAAATCAACAGCAGAAATGGAAAAAGTTGTTCATAGAGACTTCGTACTATGGTTTAGGAGTCGAGTAAGTACTACACTTTATGTACTTCGTTTGTGATTTCATCATGACCGATATCCTCTACTAATTAATTAGTTTGTCCAACACTTTTATTACATTCTTCATCTGAACATATACAAGATGATGAACAAGTAGTCCATTCCAAGGATCTAAGAATTTTGACTTGAGGTCCTCAACGACAATCAAAACGATTTAGTGCTTATGACGACAATGGTTATCGTTTTCGTATACTTGCTGCTCGTGAGAAGAACCTCAAAACTTAGAATAGTGGAGTATATGACAGCTATGAAACTCTCAGTTACGCTAGTTCAGTGGACAATCGACCTCAGACAAGTGAACTAGTGTATCGACCTCCGTTCCAAGAAATCAAATTATGAGCCTTCCCACACTACAACGAAACGGCCCGATAGTGGCGGATTTTTTCCCGAACAGTGGAGGTTATAACCACCACTGTTGAATTTATAGTGGCGATTGCACAACCGCCACTTTTGGAAGGCGGATTCGCCACAAAATCGTCCGCTACAAATAATATACAGTGGCGGTTAAAACCGCCACTATTGATTATAACTTTTTAAAAAAAAACTCGATGGCGCCGTTCAAAGCGGAGTCGTCGAAATACACAGAAGATCGTGATCCGTTCCCACACAGCAGCTGTTCCGGCCAACGCCAACCACCACCTCGATTCATCTTCATCTCCATCTCCCACTAGAAGTTTCCACTTTTGATAGACGAAATCATAACTGAAATTTCTCAGATCGACGATTGAATTAGGTTAAAAGTTGTTGGGGCATTTAGAAATATCCGGAATCGAAGTAGGAGCAAGAATGACAAGAGAATCGGATCTGATATTTTTACCCTGACGACGAGATACTCGAGGACGACAATGAGGTAGATCGGAGCGCCAACGCTGTATCTCTGAGAGTGGCGTCCTTTCTTGGGAAGACCAGTGGCCGACCTTGGGGTATCCTCCGCTATCGCTGGATTTGGAGGTGGGGACGTGGACGGCGGATGATTCCATCTGTTTGCAGGATGATTCCATCTGTCGTTGGATTTGGAGGTGGTATCATCCATCGTCACTGGATTTGAATGAATCATCAATGAATACGAATCTTGTATGTTGATATAAAATTTGTAAACTTTTGTTACATAAAACGTACGTAATAGTAAGTAATGACTATCGTAATTGTAAAATGTACGATTAGTAGAGAGAGATCCGCCTCAACGCATTCTTTAGGTTCACGACCATACGCACAAAATGTGTCGATCAAGAATCTGCACTAGTTGAACTCAACGAAATTAGGGGCGTTGCGTCCATAGATAATGCCCAAAAACTGCAAAGGTACTTTCTGTCCAGCTATTACACCCCGAACCTAGGGGTCAAAATTTCGTGCTCAATTCCTCAAATTATCCTTAAGATAATATTTATATTTAGTAGGGAACACAAATTATCATCCATGACGACATAATTAGTTATTATAGTCCATTGACATCTAAGGTTGATTGATAAAACACATTTAGTTTGTAGTTAAGAGTGAGCAATCAGCTAACTTTGTAATATTAATAATAAGTTAACGGTACAACCTTATGGGATCTACTGGGTTGATGAAACCCCTTAGTGTCATCATATCATGACACCCTTTAGAATCGTAGGATTAGAAGGTGGATCTAATGGCCTAAATTTATCTGGACAAAATAGTAATTTGAAACTCCTATATATACTAAATCATATTAGGGTGTCACAAACCCTAATTCTATTTTCATCTCTCCCTTCAAAAGCTCCCGCCGCCGCCAACCTCGCCTCCGCCTCACCGCCATCTTCTATCTCAATCTTCGTTCGTTGACGGCGTCTCTGCTCCCATCGACCTGCCTCACCTCGCGACCGCACCAGCACACCTTGGAGGACTCACCGCACCAGCACCTCAACTGACGACGCACCAGCACACCCAACCGCTGCCGCACCTGCACGTCGCTTCTTCAACGAGTCGTCGCACCTTCGAGGAGCCATCCAGATCCACCACACCATCACGACAACCGCCGCCACGCCTGCACGTCGCGCATTGGAGGAGCCACCACACCCCAGATCCACCACACCTGCATGCCGAACAATATGCTAAACCGTCGTCGGTCAGCAAGCCAACCCACCATCGCCACACCATCACAAATCTCAGGAGGATCTGATTAAAGATGAAGGCAGTGGAGGATCTGACTGAAGATGAAGACGGTGGAGGATCTGATAAACATGTTCCGATTTCTTCATTAGGAACAAGGTTTTCTTCTGGATTGTGTTCGGATTTTCTCATTAGGAACAAAGTTTTCTTCTGGATTGTGTTCCGATTTGTTCATTAGGAACAAGGTTTTCTCCTGGATTTTGTGCTAATTGCAGATTGTTCCTAAATATGAAAAATGGAACAAAATTCAACTAATTGCAGATTGTTCCTAAATATGAAAAATGGAACAAAATCCAACTAATTGCGTATTGTTCCTAAATATGAAAATGGAACAAAATCCTAACCTAATTCTAAGTATGAATGTTCCTAAAAACAGAAAAAGGAACAATAAACAAAATTATTATACAACGGCTGTCTATAAGATTGTTACTAAATATGAGAACGAAACAATGCATAAAACTTATTTTACGTATGAAAATGTTCCTAAAAATTAAAAGGGAATAGTGAAAAAAAATATTATACAATGGTTGCATATATGAAGCTGGCTGCCGATGAGAAAACAAGTGGCGAGGAAATCTTTGGCCAGGATTTGCGCCGCCGAGAAGAAACCAAAATTAGGAAGAAAACAAGAATGTTTAATTAATTAAAAACAAAAAGAAATCAATTCCAATTAGGTAACTGCCCATAAATACGGAAATAAATATATTTAATATGAATATGCAAATGCAAATTAATGAATGCAATTACCTTTTTATCCATTTAATAAGGACCATTAGATCAAAACCAAATAAATGGAGGGTGGATAATAGTGTCATGATGGCAGGATTTCCCCAACCTTATATACAAGATGATAAGCAATTTTTTTTTTTTGGATGAATAATGATAAGCAAATATTAATAATAAGTAATATGGGGGAAATATAAAACCAAGGCCCGTTAACAATATTATGATATTTGTAAAAATGAGTACCGTGAAACAAACAAATTTAGTTTGAGACTTCTAAATCTAAGTTCAAGAATTTAAATACTAAAATTGGGACCGAGAATCCTAAAGTGTCGTATACATTTCGTAAATCAGTTTTCTTTTCGAATGACTTTTGTTTTCAACAAGGTAATCGTAATAGTCACTTTAATACATTTCTAAAATAAATTTTACTTTTTGGTTAAAATTGCAACAGCAAATATACTCCATCCGTTGAAATCTATCCGATATTTCGGTTTGTCGAAGCTCCAAGACGAAGTCTATCGAAGTTCCGTCTGTCGAAGCTCTATAATGATATTGATAATGTGTTGATGTAGAAGTTTTTAGTAGTTGTTGGATTTTGTGGACTATTAACATTGTTGTTTGTAGTATTGTACTAAATTTTGAATTTTCACGTGGACATTTAATGTGTAATTTTGAACTTTAAGCCTAATGTTTAAGTCATGGTTGGACATATAGTTACTACTAAATTCATTGTGTTTTCTCATCTTTGTACTACCGGTATTTTCCAGTAATTAGTGAATATTTATACGGTCCAGTATTTTGCTACTAATTTTTGTATTTATTTTTAAATTAATATTATAAGCGATTCTAAACGGTTTAGCCAGTATGAAACCATGGTTTAATCATCAAACCTCATACCACTAATATGGTATGCGATGCGGTTTTGAAATCCTTGATAATGTTAACTTCATTGAAAATCCAAGGCAAAAGATGTAGATCCATGTTGCGTGGACGTTGATCTGTTCTGTGATGAAGTCGTGCCAAATCGTCTGAATTTGGTGGAATTCTTTTGTGTAGAATACTTTTTCCTCGCAATTCGTATAGATGTTATGTTAGTTAGTTTTAATCATATGGGTCGTTTGGTATGTGCTATCTCGAATACCATGATATTCGAGATAGCTAGTTATTAAGGGGTTAATGAGATTTAGGGTGAAAATGTACAATATTCTTGTTTGTTTGGAATGCTATTTGGTAAGGGTACTTTACTAGGCAATTACCACCATGCCCCCATTTTGTCTTACCTTATATCACCATTTCAGAATCACAACATGCAATGAGGGTTTACCCACATTTGATCAGATAGATGATTGACTAGGTTAACAACTAGCAAGACATCCAGTTGAAGCATTCTGTAATTGCAAGTGGTAGCATCATATCTCTCGGCTACCTATGCATCTTAGAACACAACACCCTCACCATAACCCTGACTTGGCATCCGAGAAGGTGTAATTAACCCTGACTTAGTACAGGCTTCCCATATCTCTGCATCAGGTTTGGATACTGGCTAATTAATTAGGATGCACTCTAGCTACTTGCTACCTAGCTTCCCTAAATAACAGTACTTTCTTACATTCAACCCCAGTAACAGTCCTACAGAGAAGAAGGAATGGGATGTTCTATGCCTTGAATGGAATACAATACATGCATAAAGAGACCAACCCAGCAGCAGTTTAAGAACAGTGGCAGTAACACCACATGTAAGACATCAATAATCTCTATTCGTTCGAATTACTCAAAAGTTCGTGGATCTCCATATCTATAGAAACTATACAGGAACTTTAAAACCTGTATTATGTTGCTTACACCGTGTTTGATAAAGGAAGAAAAAAAAAAGAGAAACAAACCCAAAATCAGATCAGGATCCCAAAGCCCAACTAGGAGTCCGGCTTTACGTCAAACAAAAGGCTTCCTTGACACTGTCAAACAAATCGTGGCCATCCAGCTGACGGTGCAAAAAAAAAAAACGGGGGTAATAAAGTCATTTCACAAATATAATTAGGTATAAAAAATCCTAATTAAACCTGCTACCAGCTCCCGGCTCCCTGCTCACAGCTCCGAATCTCCGGCTCCGTCAATTCAAAATCGCCTTCAGTGATTCCGGTTCCGATGATCTCTGCAGCGATTCCGTGCGTTCTCCGGTGATTTAGATGGAAGATACCATCTCGAACCAGCCGCATTACAACAACTGTAATACTGTATCTAATCATCACAGCTCCCTGCCTCCGTCTCCTCCAAATTCAAAAACTCCTTCAGCTCCGACGATCTCTGCAGCAGCTCCGATGATTCAGATAGAAGATAGCATCCCGAACCAGACACATGTCAACGATTCGAATACTGTATGTAATCATCACTCTTATTTTATAGATGCTCTGTTTTTTTTTCCTTTGAATTCAATTTTACAGTAGTTTATTCATGTAACAGAATGACAATTCAAACTCTAATCATCAAGAATCAGTACAACCTATCTTCGAACCTCAAGGATCTGCATCTATAGAAGTACAATCCAGAATGCAGAACAACTCTGGATCATCATCTGTACAGAGTACATATTCTGGATCATCTTCTACACACACTATAAATATAGGTATTACTGGATAATTCTTCTATACAGTTTTAAGTGTGTACAAGGTGTATATAATTAATATATACATGTTAAATATTGTTAATGTGTACAAATATTTGATTTATGTAGACAATGTTTGATGTACACAATTCTCTGTGTCCATAGTGTACAAAGTGTTTACATTATAAATGCTTAAATTGTTATTTTTATTTGCAAATTAATTATTTGTGTACATAACCTTGCACATCATTTATGTAATTACAATGTTTTGTGTGTACATGACTTTTATATTTGTATCATAAAGTTCGATGTACGCAATTATTAACTTAATGTACATACATAGTGTCCAAGGTGTGTACTCAGTTTGTGTACGTGTGCACATGTTTTATGTGTACAAAATGTTATGTGTATAAACATGTTTTATGTTTGTACACGATATATGTACACAATTATATGTTTACACAGTTGTTAACTTAATGTACATACATAGTGTACAAGGTGTTTCTATATACATATTAAAGAGTACCAATTCTGGATCATCTTCTACACAAACTATAAATATAGATATTCTATATAACTATAAATATAGATATTCTATATTTATATACAGTTTTAAGTGTGTACTGGTGTATTGTTAATGTGTACACATGTTTGATTTGTGTAGACAATGTTTGATGTACACAATTCTCTGTGTACATAGTATACAAGGTGTTTATACTATTTTTGTACATTACACCTGCTTATATTATCTTTATACACAATTGTTATTTTTGTACATGTACACATAAAACGTGCACACAGAGTAGTATATTTTATACATGTACACATGCTAATATTGTTAATGTGTACACAATTATTAATTATAATGTTTTATGTGTGTACATAAATAGTGTCCAAGGTTGTACGCAATTTTTGTACATGTCCACATCTTTTATATGTACAAAATGTTATGTGTGTACTGTGTACACATATTTTATGTTTGTACACAGAGTAGTATACACATGCTAGTGTACATATATTTTATGTATATTTGACCACTTACTCTCTATTTCATACAGAACAAATAGACCCAAAAAAGAAAGAGACATGGGAGCATTTGAAGTTCCCAACAAAAAAAGATGCACTGCTGTTTTACAAGATGTATGCTAAATACAAAGGATTTAGTGTAAGAACCCAACTTGCAGAACCTAATTTGGAGAAAGGTAAATATTACTACATCTATCTTCTTTGCAATAAAGTAGGATGGAGTGGAAATAGTGAGCATAATCCAAAAAACAAGGGAAGATGAATTCAACAACTAAGAAGCATAATGTACGGCAAATAAAGGAAGGATGTGATGAAGCATACATCAAAATGAGGACAGACAAAAAGCTCAATCTGTACTCAATTACAGAATTTATTGATGATCATAAACACGATTTGGTGGATGAGGAAGAAAGGCAGTGTATGACGAGTAATAGAGAAATACCAGTCATATACAAACTGGTTGCTGACATCAATGACAGTTGTGGGGTGCCAGTTAGAAACAGCTATGACTCAATGAGGAAAACAGCTGATGGGACAAAACAACTAGGGTTCTTACACATGGATTTGAAGAACTATATATGGGAGAAAAGAACAAGAGACATGCAGGGTGGTGATGTTACTGTGATTGCAAATCACTTTTGCAAAAAGCAAAATGAAAATGATGGGTTTTTCTTTGATAAAGAGCTGGATTCAGATGAGAATATTGCAAGTATTTTCTGGTCTGATGCAACAATGAGAAAAGACTTCAAATATTTTGGAGATTCAATCAGTTTCGATACTACCTACAGAACAAATAACACATCACGCCCTCTAGGCAAGAAATTTATATTCTGTGTACACAGTTTTTTATAATATTATGTGCACAATATTATGTACTCACATATGATTGTTTGTACACAACATTATGATTGTTGTACACACATGTAATGTGTGTAAAATTAAATGTGTCTTATGTGTGTACACACATATAATTGTTTTTAGTTCTCACATATCTGTAGTACACACATATAAGTTTATCTGTGTACTCACATGTAAATTTATATTCTGTGTACACATATTTTTATAATATTATGTACTCACTTGAGTCTTATATATACTCACATATAATTGTTCGTACACAACATTATGATTTTTGTACACACATATAATGTGTGTAAAATTAAATATGTGTCTTATGTGTGTACACACATATAATTATTTCTAGTACTCACATATCTGTAGTACACACATATAAGTTTATATGTGTACATGAGTAGTTTATCTGTGTACTCACATATCTATAATGTGTTTTTTTCCTGTGCAGCAATCTTTGTAGGCAAAAATAATCATCATCAACTCATAGTATTTAGAGCTGCATTATTATACGATGAAACAAGACCTACATTCGAGTGGTTGTTTAACACTTTCAGTAGATGCATGGACAATGAGAAACCAAGTTGCATTTTTACAGATCAATGTGCAACAATTAAAGCAGCTGTGAGGTCAGTTTTTCCTAACACATTTCATGGCCTGTGCACATTTCACCTACTGCAAAATGCACACAAAAACCTTGGGACTTTAGCTACACCAAAATTCAGAGACTGCCGAAGGTACATAATGTACAATATTGAAACAGAAGCAGAATTTGAGCATGAATGGGAAAATATGATTGCTACACATTTTCCTGGAAAAGGGCCAAAAGGACATAAATGGCTGGACAGTTTGTACACAATCAAACAGCAGTGGTGTTGTGTTTGGCTGAGGAATCACTTTTGCCTTGGAATGAAGTCTTCACAGTTAAGTGAGAGTCTCAACAGCAATTTAAGAAGATATGTGAATTCGAAAATGACATTATCAAGATTCTTTGAACAATTTGATCGTATGATAGAGAACAAGAGAGAGACAGAACTACAGGCTGACTACACAATGGGACAAGCAAAACTTGCCAATAGGTACCACAAAAACTCTCTAGCTAGGCATGCTGCTACTGTGTACACACCAGAGATATTCAACTTCTTCCAGGATGAGTACAGTGAGGCATTTGGGTGCACTATGGATGAGGTTGAATCACAGCAAGATGAAGGAATAAAGAAGTATATTGTCTACAAGTTTGAAATGAATGAAGACAAGTTGGATGAAAGGCAGTTGATAGTATCAGAGAATGACTTCATATTCCAGTGTTCATGTCGTACATATGAGTACTGTGGCTGGATTTGTCGGCACGTCATACGAGCATTTGATTACATGTTCTTAACAACTAAAAACATCAGGTACCTAACACTGCCAGAGACGTACATAAAGAAAAGATGGACAAAGTATGCAAAAATTGGGTTCCAGTTCAGCTTCTCTACACCAACAAATACCAACACAGAATCTGTGTACACAGTGCGTTTCCAAGCACTATCTGCCATGACACTGAAACTTATTACAATAGCTTCATCAAATGAAACAATATATGAACGTGTGTTTAATTCAACAAAGAAGCTGCTGCTTGAAGCTGAAAAAGAACCTGAAAGTACATCAGCTGCTGTAACTGGTATGTACACAAATTTTTGTACACACTCTATAAAAATATCTACATGTTTCAACTTCTTATGTACACATATTCATTCTCAAATGTAGGGACAAGCACAAATCAACAACCTGCAGTAACTGAATTCGAAAATGTTAAGGGATTGAAGAAACGCACAGACAAGTTTGGCAAATCAAATAAGAGGGCCAAACCAGCATGGGAATTAACAATACAA
Source organism: Linum lewisii (assembly GCA_034768395.1). Lineage (NCBI taxonomy): Eukaryota > Viridiplantae > Streptophyta > Magnoliopsida > Malpighiales > Linaceae > Linum > Linum lewisii. The sequence continues at coordinate 85,333,315 of CM068296.1, read as the reverse complement.
AAAACAAGGCAGAATAAAGTGAAAAAAATGAGAGAAGATAAGAGATTGGAGCTTACCATTGCAACTCCTACACCATGAAAGACGAAAAAACAACATAGTTAATAAAAACATATATCTGTGTTCAATTTTTTTTTGATGTGACATTTTAATGTGCTGATAGTTAAGAGATTGGAGCTGAATATTGTTTTTACATATATTCTCATACAAATAATATCAGTACACACATTTACTTTTGGTATAATATTGTTTTGTGTATAATTTTTTTTAATGTGTACAGTTTTTATACAAACTGTGCCATATGTGTACACATTAACTTAAGAATTGTATACACACCATAAACTAGTTTGTGTACACATATTTTGTTGTACACACTTGTTATACCTTGTACACTATGTACACAAAGAACTGTCTACACACCTTAAGTTATGATCTGTGTACACATAGTTTATAAAATTGTGTACACACTAACTTAAGAATTTTGTTGTACACACACCTTAAACACTATGTACACACAAAGAACTGTGTACACACCTTATACTAATAACTTTGTACACACCTTTGCAGTACTGTGTACACAAAGAACACATAGTTTATAAAACACACCTTCTAGACTATGTACACAAAGAACTGTATACATGTTCTGTACACATAATTACCCGTGTACACATAAATAAATGATGTATACATAACAAAAAATCATATTAAAAATAAAAATGATATCATAACCACACAAACATATATATATATATATATATGGTGAACACTCCGGTGCACCCGGCTAGGTGGGTGCACTAAATGCACCCGCTTGCGTGTCGCGATCTCATCCGTCCGTTCAATCCACGGATCTTAAGCCTTTGAATTAAATAGGATTAAATTAATTAATTTTATTAATATTCTATTCCACACATGACATATTACATATAAGTACCTATTATTATACAATGATACAAAACTAACTTATAACATTCTAATTCATTTCAATTAAACATTCATCCATTTCAACGTTATCTCTCCCCACCCCTAACTGACAACCCATTCCCCCACCCAACTGACAACCCATTCCCCTCCCCCCACAATGACAACCCATTCCCCTCCCCCCAGCTGACAACCCATTCCCCTCCCCCCCCACAACTGACATCACATCTCTCCTCAATCCCCCACCCCACAGACCCCTCACTCTTTCTCTCCTCATTCTACTTTTCTTCCCCCCATCTCAACCCACCGACACCCCACCGACACCCCACCGACACCCCACCGACCCCCACCCACCGACCCAACGCCGCTTTCTCTCCTCAATATTCGTTTCTTTCCCCGACCCCTCTCCTCAATCCCGACCCCTCTCCTCAATCACCTACCTTGACCTTTCGAGCACGCCTTGGGAATATGACAAGCCTGGCCTTGTAAGTCTTCAGCCTCTGGGCATTCACCTGCAGACCCTCGAGTGAACGGTTCTTCCTCCTGTGGTCGACTGAGATTCCAATGGTGGGTGCAAGCTTCTTCGGGATACCAGCAGCCTTGAGTTCTTCAAGAGTAAACTCTCTTCCAGCCTTGAGCTTCATGTAATACCTGCGTCGCCGGAGCCGAGGAAGACGACGTCGCCGGAGCCGAGGAAGACGACGTCGTCGGAGCCGAGGAAGACGACGTCGCCGGAGCCGAGGAAGACGACCTCCCCGGAGCCGAGGAAGACGACGCCGCCGGAGCCGAGGAAGACGACGCGCCGCCGAGGAGCCGAAGAAGAGACGACGTCGCCGGAGCCGAGGACCGTATCAACTCGGTTTGCTGGGTTGGGCTGGTCGGATGAGTAATATCAACTCGGTTTGTATGAACTGCTTGGTTCGAAAACAGTAAGAAAATCGGGTTGTGGTTTCGGTTTGGTTAGTAGAATTAAAGTAAGTCATTATTACCTTTTAATTACCAAAATAAAATACAGAATCCGGTAGTTTTATTATGTGTGAATTTGTTATCTTTTAATAAAGAAAAAATCGGGTTGTTTGATTATTCACTGTGATATTTATTACTATTGTTCCAGAATAAGAATTTAATAAAAGGTAAGAGTTTGTTTTTTAGTCCACATAGTTAACTTTAGTTAATATAAATAGCCGGCAGCCCTGTGAACCCAAGAGGAGTTCAGTGCTTGATTACGTTTTAAGTTTTCCTTCCGCTGCCTTCGACGATGGCTCCGACACTCAGGTAATTCCTCTACTCCCGTTACTCCATAACAGATGTCACATGTAATACTGACTGTTGTTTCCATTCGGTTCAATATTACTTGTACATTCCTCTTATTGTTTTGTAAGCTGCTCCTCCTTCTCTTCCAACTGCTGTTTCAAATCCTCATGGCAGTTTCTGTAATTTTGGTGTGACAGTGAGAGTTGTAGGCTGCTGGGTTTTGGGGGTCACTGATGGGGTTTATTGTGGGCAGTGGGTTTTCTTAGATGGAGTTGGGTAGGTTGGCTTTGTACAGGGGTGCAGGGGACCTTATTTCCCTGTCTTTTGCTTTTCTCTTTGTTATATATAATACACAATCATTCATAAAAATAAATAAAAATCCTCATGGCAGTTCCATGTTACAATCCAGCTGAATAATTGTGGCCTTAATGTTCTTAATTTATGAATAATTGTTCTACAAATCTAATGACCTCTGAGTTTGTTGCAAATGCTCTGCGTTTTCTCTTTGACATTAATATTTTCAATAAGCCTTAAAATGCTCAGATTAATGCATATGCAATCAGTCTCGTTGCTGCTACGATGGTGGAATACATGGATCCTAAAATGCAGTTTCCACGTTCATATCATCATCCTCCTCTACGAAGCTCAAATCTTGCAGCCTAACTCGTAGTTTACCCATCTAGTTAATTTAGCTCCAGTGACATTCACGTAACACTTGATTTTCTTTATTCAATTGGTTTTTCTTGGATTGGTCTTCTAGTTTTCTTTCGCGTGGTTGTTGCTCTCCTGTTTATTTTGGTATATGTATATTCGGTCTCTGTTTATCATGTATGTTTGTTCATTTACACTGGTGTTTTATAGGTCTGAAATTGAAAAGAAAAGTTTTGAGAAAGATGGTGTAAATTTACGCAAAACTCGTCACAGTCTATTTGGCCGAGAAAAGGTTATCTCTATATCCGTTTCATTGAATTGCTATTTGTTGATATTAAGTTAGAACTCATATAATTCGTTTTGAATTGTCAATATAATTTCTTTTATTATGTAATTTTTATTTCTATCTACTCTTACCTGTTAGGGTACTAGCAAAGTAAGAAGATTGGAAGATTCGTATATTTTTCGCGATGACAAGGCTACAACAATGAAATCAAAAACTAGGAAAACTAGTGTGTCTCATACTCCAGCGGTTGACATAATTGATCTCGAAGAGGATTCAGATGTCATAGACAACAAGTGCAAAACAAGTGTGTCTCATACTCCAGCGGTTGACATTATTGATCTTGAAGAGGATTTAGATGACATAGTGAACAAGTGCTTACCGGGATCACTTGTCCAGGTATGCTAATTAAAGATGTTAAACATTTACACTTGTTCATTTAGTAGACAATAGTTAGTAATAATCCCTTTTTTTGTTAATAGTTTGAGATGAAGTTTCCAAGAGTAGAATATATGGAGCTTAATGAAACAGAACTTGAGGTTGCGTACTACATATTTGTGGATGGACTTTTATCTAATGAGGTGTTGGTACAAAATGCTCATTGTTTTTGTGACCGCTGGTCGATGTGGTCTTTACTTCCTGGAAAGTGGGTGGACAACTTTGTAAGTGTTCCATAACTAATATCTTAAATAGCGGTATAGTATTTATTTTTCAAACTTTTATTCTATTTTTTTTAATTATTGACAATCCATGCAGGTTATAACAAGTCTAGCATACCAGCTTAATCTTGAACAGTTATATTCAAGTAATAAATATATAACAAGGCCCGTTTGTTTTTTACCAGCAACTCTTCAGGTAATCAACAACATGAAAATAACCCGCTAAATATTGTTGTGTTGACAATTATAGTAACTGTATTTTACATTGTTGATGCAGAAACTAGTCTTGGAGCTTGGATGGACGCCGCAAAAGGTTATAGATGAATACAAGGACAGTTTTTTACTTACCGCTGACAAGTGCAAAAAGGTATGTTTAGAGAATTTATTTTCACAAACATAATGTGTTCAGTTACTCACTTTCTCTATTGTTTGTTTTGCTGTAGGTTTATTTGCCCATGAATGATGCCAATGCACATTGGTATTTGGCTGTAATATTAATGGACAAAAAAGAGGTCCACATGGTTGATTCACTGCCAAATGTAACGCGTCATGATATTCGTTTAAAAGCTGTAGGGAATATGGTTAGTTTTTACAATACCAAGTTAATGGTTTTTATCGTTAGATAATTAATATTAAGATTTATATTTTCTCCTACTACATAATCATACTTCTCTCTTTGGAGTACAAATTAGGTGAAGTTCAGGGGAGAATTGTTCAACATATTATACGCTAAGGGAGAGTCGAGTGAAACAGTGCCGAAAGTGGCTGACTTTGAGATTAAAGTTCCATCATTTGTTCCTAAACAGTGTAACATGTAAGTAATTTTGGACATTCTATTTGTATAATTATTATTTTTCAAATAAATTTATAAGTATTGTGTATGATACATTTTTTGTAGGTATGATTGCGGTTTGTGGTTAACCACATGGATGACGTACCATGACCACCCATTTGAATATAATGTCGGCGGGGTATATATCTTTTCGCATAATCATTTTATTTCATCCATTTATATAAAGCGTTCAGATTTTTAAACCTGTACTCAATTGTTTTCAATGCAGTTACGAAGCAATCTAGCTCGAATGAAACTTGCATTACGACTTGTAATGGGATCTCACAATCACATTAAGGATCATATTATGACGAAAGTATATGAACATGCAATCATTCGTAGGAGAGCAATTAATTTGTATTTGGCGGGTCTAGAAACTGCAGATGATGGTATGCGGTACTCAAATCATTTGAGGATTAGGAGGATTTTGAAGTTCATAAGTTGAAGAATGGATCATGAAGACTAGTCGCATTTTTTATTATTATAGAATATTTTTTTAATCAACTTATTTTGTCGAATTTCCTATGTTTTTCTTTCAGTAGCTGTTGACTAGTTATCACACATTCTATTTGTACGCCTGTTTGTGGTATCTGACGGATATGGATAGAAATGTTGTTGCAAACAAGTCTCCTGTGGTTGTTGGACTCTATTCTGAATAGTTGCAGTTATCATTGCAGGCTGCACATAAACCATGCTGAATAGTAGCATCAGATGGATTTGATGAATAAGGCAAAGTAGGAGCTGAGCGTGCTGGTCTACTGATTGGTGAGCATGACTAAAATCAAAATACAATCAGTCGGTGCAACATAAAATCAAAATCTAGAGTAATATAAAAGCAAGCGTAAACACATAACAGTCTTATTAATTGCTTCATAACTTTCTTCAACTATGTATTGGTGTTGGACCCTGCTTTATTTTGAGAACGAGTGACTATGCGAGCCGGCAACGTTTCCTGTAATAATAATTTTTCAAGTTATCATATTATTAAAAGACAAAAAATATTGTTCAAAACTTGCTAAAATGAAAGATGGTTACCTCTTCTCTCTTCTGGTTTGAAGTGTCATCATTTGGTTCTTCGTATAGCATGCCATCTTCACTATGGTCATATGAATTTGTTTCTGAGAATCATCATCGTCAGTAGTATCACTCGCTTTTGCCTTTTTCTTCCGCTTCGTACTAGATTTCTGTAAGAACAAAAATTACAAACAAGATGTCAATGCACATAATTTATTATAATTAATAAACAACAAATTAATTCAATATTTACCTCTTGGTTCGCATTCGATGGACCCCCTTCGTCATCCTTTTTTGGACACTTGTCTCTTCTATGACCAATTTCTTTACACTTGCTACATTTTCTAGTGCTGTTAATCTTCTTGCCTTTTACGTTACCACAACCTTTATACCTGACTGCAACCGGATCTTTGACATTTTTATATTCATCAGCCACCATGACCTTGGGTCTCTTGGCAGAATTTGAGTCAAACTGTTCTAATTCTTCACATAGTGTTGTCATATTTGTTGTGGCATGCTTGCAAGCAGGATCAGATTTCGAACCTAATTCACAATATCTCAATGTAGAATATTGTAATAAACCATACCTGTAGGAAACTAGTTGAGTCTCGTCCATAGTTTTATCTTCAAGAAGGCGTTCCAAGGATTTTGGATTCTTTGACCACCTCATATCTATAAATGATGATGGAAGTTCCCCTCTATGTTCTTCCTTCAAAATGTAAAGCATATGAGAGCACGGTATCCTCGTATGCTCAAATTTTGAACAACTACATGTCACTGATAAGTTGGAGACATCGAACTTAGCTTCCCAAGTTTTGTTGGTGTTGTTCAATGCGGAAAGCTTGTATGTATGTAACTGTTCAGATGACTCAAAACTTGACGTTGTAACTCCAATTGACTTCCCGAGTTCGTCTCTGAACTCATAAAACACCTTCCTGGTAAATGCACGTGCTCCACTCTCCTCTATACTCTTTAATGCACCATATTTGATCTCGGGCAACCCGTAGCTGCTTTCAAAATCCATTTTCACCTCCTTTTCCCTCAAATCCCTCATCCATCGGGTAAAATGAGTGAAAAACCCAAAAAGATTGTAGCGGTTGTGCAGATACCTACCTAGTTGAGAATTTATTCCTTCGCATCTAGACGTCGTTGTTATCCCTGCTAGGAAGGTACTCCGTAGGTAAGTGTGAGCCCATGCGTCGCGTCTATCATATAAGTGTTCTCGTACCCACTTATCGTCTTGCAATCCACAATTTTCAACAAATGCTTGCCATTGATGCTCGAACTCTTCTTCTTCATAATCAACGTACACAAACGTCAACCACTGCTTTGTGAAATTCGGATTTTGCTTGATACGACTAATAACGTTATTATTCAAATGCCACGAACACAATCGATGTCTTGCATCCGGAAATACCTTCATGATGGCACTCAACATTGATCGGTCTCCATCTGTCACAACGACACTAGGTTTTTTATTGCCCATAGCGGTTGACAGTGTTTCCAAAACCCATACGTAGTTCGGCTCACTCTCATTTGCCAAGAGAGCACTTGCGAATATGCAACTTGCTTTGTGGTGATTTATTCCTGCATACACTTTAATATGAGTACACAATACCTAGTGTATACAATAAGAATTAGTTAATGAATAAATCTAAATAACCCAACAACCGAAACTCAGAACCAAACCAAAAACCAAACCAGACCGAAAATCTACCCAGACTGAAACTCAGACCTAGACCCAGACCAAACCGAAACCAAACCAGACCCGAAACCGAAACCAAACCAGACCCGAAATGAAACCAAACCATACCCAAACCGAAACCAAACCAGACCCAAACCGAAACCAAACCAGACCCAAACTGAAACCAAACCAGACCCAAACCAAAACCAAACCAGACCCGAAATGAAACCAAACCAGACCCAAACCGAAACCATACCAGACCCGAAATGAAACCAAACCAGACCCAAACCGAAACCAAACCAGACCCAAACCAAAACCAAAGCAGACCCAAACCAAAACCAAACCAGACCCAAACCAAAACCAAACCAGACCCAAACTGAAACCCAGACCCAAACCGAAATAAAAATATCAATTAGTTTAAATAGCATTGTATATGTAATCAATAATTATAGATAAGATGACTAAATTAATTAATCAAGTAATGATAGAAATATGTACCTGAAAATATTACCAACGGGATATTGTAATGATTTTTCTTGTATGTCGTATCGAACAAAAGTAGGTCACCGAAGCATGCGTAGTCTGTTCTGCTGATGCTATCAGCCCAAAACAAATTCATAAGTTGTCCTTTGTAACACCCATCCCGAACCGACCCGAGTTCACCCGTGGTCGAACCGGTTTGAGTGCTACTGGAAGAACCAACTTTAAAAGAAAAGAGTAAAACGCAGCGGAAACAGAAACAACTCTTAAATACAAGTTCAAAACGAAGGAGGCCTCCACTTAATAAAACCGAAATACAACTGAAATCCGAAATCCGATCACAACCGATCACAAAATCTCAAAACGATTACAAATCTTCCAACCCAAAAGTGTCAACTGAAATCTAAATTTAAAACAATGGTCACTCCATAATAGCTTCCTAATTCTTCACTTCACAACTCCAACCTGCAACTCCTCCGAACTCAACCGAACACCTGAAAAGAGAAACTGGGGGGGATCAGCTTCCTAATGAAACTGAGTGAACCCACTGGGTTTAACTATGCGCCGAACCTAACCTGAAGAAGTGATCCCAAACTTCTCACGAGACACCAACAATGGAATCAGACTCAACCTTTACCAGTTTTAATTCTCTAAACAGTCTAAGTGATCACATAGGTGCAGTTCCAAATCAACACTTACCATCCTCAATAACATCCATGAATAACAGAGAATCATAAATCATACAGTTCAACATTATAATACAATACGACTCAAGATCATAGTCAGCATTTCCACATACACCACAATCACACACCCATTCACATTCAACACACACATTAATCCCATCCCAATTCACTAAGTGAGCTATTAATCATCCCTAAGCAAATCTAGCTTATCATTCAAGTGCATAACGCCGTACTAACCATCCACAATTCATATCATCATCATAATCATCAACCACTTAACATCTAACCCGCAACTCATCGCATTGACACAACTCAATTCACAGATCAATCCGACCTAGTTCACACACATTACATAACAGTTCGCCATCACATACCGCACGTCACATATACACACTCAACACATCACATTTCAGCTTGTTCACATCAAGCACAACACACGCACGACAGTTCACAATTCATTTAACTAGGTGAGTTAATTAGGCGCCATAAGGAGTTGTTCCCCCGCTACCCCCCCCGCCGGCCATCACATCATCCATATCCCGTAGGATCTTTCCCCGTAGGGAGATAACACGACGCATCCCCTAAGGGATCCTTCCTCCACGGAGCTATCACGACGCATCCCATCGGGATCCTTCCTCAACGGAGATTTCAACCACTATGACTCCCTGTCATAGGATTCACCCCAGTGAATCGGACTCTAACACAATGGTATTTCGGTTGGGGTAACGTTGGCTCCTTCCGGTTCTATCAATTAAATTCCATTTAATGCAACCACAACCATCATACTCTAATGCAACCACAACAATCACACTCATCCGCAAACAGTTCCATTCAACCACAAATCCATTTCACAATCCCGATTCCACTTCCCAATTCCACTGTACAACTCCACCACACGAATTACACATCCCAATGCCACATCACAAAACCACAACACAATCCCACATCATGATTCCACAACACAATTTCATGTTCTAGTTCCAAGCACCAATTCTATGTTCCAATTCTAGGATAAATTCTAGTCTAACCACAAACGGCAATAATAAACACAATCATAGAAATTCATCACATCCACCCCATCCTATCTCACATTTCTAGATCAAATACATTAGCTATCAACTTTCATCCCAATCCCCACATCAAACATAGATCAGCACAGTCATCATACCTCAATCACAAGACAATTATTCAGTTTTACTCTCATAGGTTCATGCAAGACCTAATTCTGTTCTAAGTCTATTCAACTCCTCACTCCCATTCCCAGCCATCTAGTCAACCATACACTCACACAAGTCAACCATACAATCACACAACCATAACAATCAAGACAACATCAATTTACCATTTCAACTCTCCTATTGAGCGTTACTAGATTAAACCACATAATCTATCTAGTTCACATATTTCATCTAACATGATTCCCAGCCACAATTCGACCAATTCTAACATCCTCGTTCATCTCAACCATTTACCAATCCACATCCAAGACTCCAACCTTATTACAATAATCACAAGACACAGAATCAATCACCAACACACACAGCATCATTTTCATACAATTCAGTCATACAACCTCAGCTCAACTAGCTCATGCATTCAGAACACCCAATTCCATTACTCAATTCCATTCACCAATTCCCCTAACCAATTCCATAAGACAATTCCACGTACCGATTCAATTATCCACTTCCACGTACAATTTCCCCTACCAATTCTATTAGCCAATTATAAGTCATAAGTCTACCACCTTAAACACATTAACAACCATCTTCACACACAACATCAATTCTACCTAAAAGCACGTTGCATAATTCATACATCAACACCTAGCATCATCCCAATCCCAACATCACATAAACCAACACAATCCAAATCAATCAGTAATCCCACATCACACACAACCACACATCACAAGACATTCACCGCCTCCCACGGCACAAACAGTTTAAGGGTAAACGGCTAGCTCACCGGCCACCCCCACCTGCAAGTACAGGGGAAGCCATGTCATGAGTCGTAGGGTTACCCTCCTGTACGTCCTTCATTGGACGACCCCACATTGGTGGAGCCATCCACCTGTTCATCAATTAAGGGCGACCCCACATTGGCAGGACCACCCTCCTGCAACCACAAACTGACAATAGCATAATATACACAATTCTCATGTTCACAGACCCGTCCCTCCTATCACTCTTTACTAGTTTCGATCAATTTATCATCCATGTTAATCAATTTCCCCCAATCAAAATCATCACAAACAGCCATCAATCATAAACCAATCCGTCAATTAACAAACATCCAACAATCATCAAACAGCATATTTCACAGAACAATCAATTGCAGAACAGTTTTCCCCTTTTACTCTCTTTCAATTTCATGCAAGGCCCTACATTTTTCTAAGTCTGAATTGTAACTCCTCACACCGACAAGACTACCTATCGTACGCTAAACCCTCACCTGACAAGAAGACGAGGCTCTAAAACTCTTCTAGAAACCCGAACAGCCAAGCTCTCAGACACCAAAAACGTAGCTATCCTCCTCTTCACCGACAGCAGCTTACTCCTAAATATCCAGAACTTCTGGGTGCGATCTCTTCCTCTCATTACCACGAACTCATAGCAACAAACGGATCGCCAATCGGAGCTCTACAACTCTCGGAATCGAGGTTTGAAGTTTTTGGAGATTTCTGGCTCAGTCCCAAAAACGTAGCTCTTCCTTCTTCTACTGACAGCACCTCGATTCGAAATACCCAGAACCACGAATAGCGATCTCTTCCTCTCGTCGCCACGAACCCGTAGCAACAAACGGATCGTCAATCGGAGCTCTACAACTCCCGGAATCAAGGATTGAAGCTAAAGGGTTTTTGGCTTCTTCAAATACGGGTTTTGGGGAAAGAGAAAGAAGGGGAGGTTCTGGATTTCCGTGCAAATCCGTCCTTTTATGCACGAAATGTGCGCCTGGCATGTCAAAATGTGCGCCGGCGCACATTGACCCCTAAAAGGAGCACATTTTGAATAATCCGCCGAAAGTTTGCCTTTTTAATTGAAAAGTGCGCCTGGCACTTCTAAATGTGCGCCTGCGCACTTTAGGGCCCAAAATCAGCACTTTTGGTACTGTACACTGTTCCCCTCTTTTGCAACTTCAACCCGACACATACCCAAACGTCCCAGACCTCAAGAGACCCTCTTAAGTACCGTTTCCGGCACTCTAGTCACCCAGACTTGAGTTCCAACCCGTTCGGTTGGGCGGGGATGTTACATCCTTCATCATTTTCGGTGTGTTCCAAGAAAAATTCCTTATCCTCATCCTTTCTTGACTTTAGGTAGGTCAACGCATTTGAAGCATCTCCCCCATTGATTTGTTGTGTGTGATTCTTGTAAGCAAAGTTGTAGATATCTGTGTCTACATATCCTACATTTGCGTGACCTCCAGCTTCATGCACAGCGAGTTTCATTATCTGAGCTGGCCTCATACCCGCATCTAGACGAGACTTTATTAAATCTCCAGCTACATCACTGATTCCTCGATTGTTGGTCATATATCGTTGTTGTTGTTTAACAACCATATCATGATTGTGCAGTTTCGTGAACTCGTGCACGCGCCATGTTGAATTGTCCGAGTTTAGCTTAACCACCATTCTAGCTTTGCAACCGCATCTCCTATCTGATCGTGGCTCTCTTTCTCTATCTTTGTCTGATGCTTTTCTCTGTCCCTCGCGAGCACATACAACAATACGCTTGTATACCACTCTTTTGGCATTATGTTCTAACTTGAATCGTCGCGTTGTAAATCCACAAGCCTTCGCATATTTGTCATACCAATTTTCAGCTTCGAGCAAACTACTGAATGTCATCCCCTCAACATCCTTCACTTCAAGATTCCGGAGTTTAGTAAGCTCATCTAACTCTTCATTATTAGGATTTCTTCCTTCTCCTTCTGCCTGGTTCACGAATGCTGCTTGATCTGTTGGGATAGAGCTCGATGTTGGATCTGTCGGGATAGAGGTCGATGCTTGATTTGTCGGGATAGAACTCGATGCTGGATCTGTCGGAATTGTTGAATCTGGGTTGTTTGTAAAGGGGTTTTGAGCAATGTGATTTTGGATAGACATGCTTTTTTTTGTGTATGATCTGTGGCACAGTTAAATATAAAAGGTATAGGCTAAAATTGAGAAAGAAGCAGAATGATAAAAGTAGGGAGAAACTCAACCTAATATTTATACTACTTAATTATACATCCAGTACTTTACCTAATCTAAAAAGGATCCAGAACAATATTAATCTAAAAAGGAGAATGATTACTGTAATAGGTATAAAAATTAAAAAGACTTTCTTAAACCCATTAACTAATTAAAAAACAATAGGAGCAAACCCACCCAAACCAAACAGACCCAAACCCAGACCAAAACCCAGATTTATTTTATTACAAACCCAATTTCGTCCTCCACCAGGAATGCCGTTGCCAATCCCCACCCAATGTGTACATCCAAATGACAATGCATCAGCCACACCCCTGCAAACAATTTTCAATTTCACCCAGTTTAGATATTGATTCTAACAATATTCCCAGTAAATGTTAACAACTCAAGCTTAAGTCTTGTGTCTTACCTGGATTATCTGCGACGAATCGAATAATTGCCCACCCATTAACAGGAACAGCAGCAGTGTTCGTTAGAGGCGGATCAACAAGGTTGAATTTGGATGTATCAGTATTGGGATTGAAGTTCCCAAACCCTTCAGCGACTATGTAGAAATCGTATCCATGGAGATGAATTGGATGATTCTCAGGCGTCACAATGCTAGTGTCCTGAAGCACAATCTGCACCCTTGACCCGTATTTCAACCTATAGAGCCTAGTCCCGTTCTTAGGCTACCACAATGCCCTGCTCACGTTCCTCGTGTAATCGAAAACAGTCGGCGGGCTATATCAATTGCTACTGACTATATCTACACACAATTGAACCATGATTTCTAACCGAAAAGGCCAATACTAGGTTTGCACAAATTGGCAAGACTAAAGCAAAGTAAACTCAACGTCGTACGGTCAAACTCACCGTTTGATAGATTATCGGATCCATTTCTTTGAGCTTCCTCACATGGCCTTTGGTGTCTGGATCAAACACAATCCCAATGAAGTTGTACACTACTGCAAAGTCGGGGATCCCTAAATAGCAGCTGAATCAGTAACGTTATATGCCATAAGAAGTACTAGAACTGGAATATTCAAAACTGCAAGAACACAAAACAGAGTGTAGTTGTTACGGAGATCAGAATCTGAGATCCCAATCTCAGATCTTTACCTTCGAATGCTCAAAGCCATGCTCCTCGATACGAGCCGCAGAGGAGACGGGCTCAGATCTGGAAACGATGAGCGGACGGAGAGCCGGATTGAGGACCCGGACTTGCTGGAAGAGAGTGATTTTCACAACTCCTGCCCTAGAGAAAAAAGCTCCAATCGCGCTGTGCATCGTGATGTACATAAGATTGAAGAACGTGAGTAACATCAAGAGAACAGCAGCGCAACAGAGTAACATAAGAATGAAGAACGAAATAAGAGGAAGAACAAGGCAAAGCCCTTACCCGATTGGAACGGCGGAAGTCACGAGGTGGCGGCGACGTACGTAGACACGACGTCAGAGCACTCAACTAAGACGGGGAACGACGGCTCTGACCGAGTCAGAGGCTACGATGGCGGTGGCTTAGAGTCGAGCAATCGTTAGCGGTGGCGGCTCGGGGATGACGGCGGACGACGCGAAGCCCCGACGTTGGCGGCATGCATCGGCGGCGGCGAGTCGCCTGGACAACAGATGGCTGGAGATGAAGGATCTACAGTCGCCGGCTACACCGACGACGGCTCGAAGATCGTCAGAGTGAAGCGCATCGGCGATTTCGATAGGGACTCGGACGGCGGCGGTTTCATTTGCAGATCGAGGTTTTGTTGTTTTGGTTATGTAAATGAAAAATAGAGAATAGATAAGAGAGAGTGATTGAGAAAAAAGAGAGAAATAGTGAGGGTTTGAACGGCGCAGAGAATAGAGAGAGAAGGAGCCGAAATTGGATAACAACTTGTTTTATATATGCAGCTCATTAGGGTTTTAATTCAGTCACTCTTTATTTACGAAATTGCCACGGAGCGGGCTGACCAAAAGTGCGTCGTTTTGGTCCGTTGCCGGTCAAACGGGTTGCGGATTTGGGCCAATTTCTGGGCTTGATTTGTTGGAAAAATTAATTAAAATTTAATGAAGTGTTCTAATAAAATGCACCAATATTCGTTAACAATCAATAAAATTAGTATCGTTAGTCTCGATGTTGTAGTGACACGCGAAAATATTTCCACTATAAAAATCATAGAAATTTTTTCACAATTTAACGAATCTCAAATTCTATCAAATTTACCTACTACGAGGCTTTAATTCCGATACAAATTGGATACGTAGGCAGTCAATCGACACAAGCCAAACAAATAAAAATTCATTGATCTCTTAGTTAGTGAAAACATTTCATAAAACAAAACAAAATAACCTTTTGAACTAACAGAGCTTAGTAACGTATGGAGGATAGAGCTGCCTGAAATGCATCTCCTATGAATACTTGGTGGAGAAACCTATGAACATTCCACAACCAACCAAACAAATACGTTCAGTAGTAAGTATATAAAACTCTTAACAAAGTTTGATGGATTCATGTGGTTTGTGTTCATCATTTTTCGTAAGTTGGATATAAGTAACTTCAAGTCATCATAAACCATAAATCGTAACCCGTAAACATTTGCAGTCATCACACTTATGTTAAATCTAAATTCCAATTCCAAAATGTGATCAAGAGACAAATTTAGGTGACAACTAGGTATCTCATACAGATGATGAGATACCTAGGTGATTAATGTAAAGTAAATGAAAGAGAGGTATTCTAGTAGCTTGAAGTGGTTGCACGATTTGTCATCATTCAATTGAATTGACCTACGAAATGTTACATTTAGGTAATGTTTTCAACTGGACGGGTTAGATTGGTTGGTCGGATGGGCTCTCAACGTGGGGATATATCGGGGTATATCGGGTATACGAAATGTTACATGAAGGTGTTTGCGATATTAATAAAATTAGACTAACTTTGAGATGTTGGCTTAAAGTCAACTTATTTTATGGGTTGGATGTAGTCAGTTTTTGTACAGCTCCACATTTAAGGGACTTTTTAAGTTAATAGATGTAGTCTTGCGGCATTGCGGCGAACTAGTAGGTGAGGAAATTGGTTAATGGTTATTAGTTATTTTCAAATTGTTTTCTTGTAAAAGTGCAGGAACTCAATGAAACCTTTCAATGTTCCAAAGATTGTCATATGTAAACTGATGTAGCATATCCCAAAAATAAAATAAAAATTACATTTTTCAAAATTATTACAACTTTTAAAGTAGTTCTTAAAGCTTCAACGCTCGAGCATGTTCATTAATGGTTGATCTCGAAGTCCAGCACATATTTACAATCGTGCTTCGAAACTTTGCACCAAAATACCATTACCTACACCAATTATGGACGAACTCACCTACATTGAGACGATTTCGTAGGGTTTCATTGTTTCCGCACGTAGATCACATAGGTTCTAATAGAAACATAATTTTGGTTCGCAAACCATAATTTGAATGAGTATTGATTTTTTGGGTAGATTCCACTCCCATATGCTATAGTTTGTTAGACTTCAATCTACATGAATCGCTAAACAATAATTTTGAATTAGGAATACTCACAATTGTTATTGGCGGGAACGATGCGCTCGTATCTATGGCATACTACTTCACACACACTTACTGAGAAGATTAGTAAGAATCTTCGCCTCTTTGCTTTAGGAAGAGTGAGTGAACAAGTTTTTTTAGATTGTACATATGCTATGGTTTGTTGGATTTTAAATAAAATGAATGTCCATGTATCTCACACAATTTTTTACTTTTAAACGTACAAAATATTTTATACAAAATGTGTATAAGAAGCTAATAAATAGGTGAATTTTTTGATCACTTCAAAATCAATTCTAATATATTTTGGGAGAATAAATCATAATATCTCAAAATTGTATATTTACTATTTAACATAATTACAGTTTTAATTAATAATAATTTAAATAAAATATATTATACTACTAAAAATAATAATAAAATTGGAAAAATATTTTAGCTTAAAAAATTGTTTGGGATGAAATCAATTGGGGAGAGAGTTCATGTGTGTATTGTTACCCAAAGGAATGAAAATAATTGGGAGAGGAAGGGTAGCAATGAAGCAGCATAACACCTTTTTTAAATTACAAAAGGGGGCATCAGCTGGCCTGGATTACAAGGACAGTTGGAGGGGCCGAGGTCGAATTTCGTCAAACTCTAGCTATAAGAAACAAGAGTGAAGATTGTAGGGCTACTAACAATCCTAAAATCACTCATAATAATCATAAAATTACTCATAATAATCCTAATAACAATCCTTCAAATAAAAGCTGAAGCTTATTAAACTCGGCCAAAATAAAGCCTATTAAATAGGACTATCTTTTTTCGCCATAATTAATTAATAGTGTTTATCCAAAGTGGTAACAAATTGAAAGGTAACTACTTAAAACCAATAATCAAACAACCCGATTTTTTCTTTATTAAAAGATAACAAATTCACACATAATAAAACTACCGGATTCTGTATTTTATTTTGGTAATTAAAAGGTAATAATGACTTACTTTAATTCTACTAACCAAACCGAAACCACAACCCGATTTTTTACTGTTTTCGAACCAAGCAGTTCATACAAACCGAGTTGATATTACTCATCCGACCAGCCCAACCCAGCAAACCGAGTTGATACGGTCCTCGGCTCCGGCGACGTCGTCTTCCTCGGCTCCGGCGGCGTCGTCTTCCTCGGCTCCGGCGGCGTCGTCTTCCTCGGCTCCGGGGAGGTCGTCTTCCTCGGCTCCGGCGACGTCGTCTTCCTCGGCTCCGACGACGTCGTCTTCCTCGGCTCCGGCGACGCAGGTATTACATGAAGCTCAAGGCTGGAAGAGAGTTTACTCTTGAAGAACTCAAGGCTGCTGGTATCCCGAAGAAGCTTGCACCCACCATTGGAATCTCAGTCGACCACAGGAGGAAGAACCGTTCACTCGAGGGTCTGCAGGTGAATGCCCAGAGGCTGAAGACTTACAAGGCCAGGCTTGTCATATTCCCAAGGCGTGCTCGAAAGGTCAAGGTAGGTGATTGAGGAGAGGGGTCGGGATTGAGGAGAGGGGTCGGGGAAAGAAACGAATATTGAGGAGAGAAAGCGGCGTTGGGTCGGTGGGGTGGGGGTCGGTGGGGTGTCGGTGGGTTGAGATGGGGGGAAGAAAAGTAGAATGAGGAGAGAAAGAGTGAGGGGTCTGTGGGGTGGGGGATTGAGGAGAGATGTGATGTCAGTTGTGGGGGGGAGGGGAATGGGTTGTCAGCTGGGGGGAGGGGAATGGGTTGTCATTGTGGGGGGAGGGGAATGGGTTGTCAGTTGGGTGGGGGAATGGGTTGTCAGTTAGGGGTGGGAGAGATAACGTTGAAATGGATGAATGTTTAATTGAAATGAATTAGAATGTTATAAGTTAGTTTTGTATCATTGTATAATAATAGGTACTTATATGTAATATGTCATGTGTGGAATAGAATATTAATAAAATTAATTAATTTAATCCTATTTAATTCAAAGGCTTAAGATCCGTGGATTGAACGGACGGATGAGATCGCGACACGCAAGCGGGTGCATTTAGTGCACCCACCTAGCCGGGTGCACCGGAGTGTTTTCCATTATATATATATATATTATAATATATATAATATAATATTATATATATTATATTAAATATCCAAACATCCATACAACCTATAATCCCAAAGGTCAGTGCAAAAAAGCACAGTTCATACACAAACTCACTTCCCCCCCCCCCCCTTAATTCCCTCTTCCTAACAAATCATTGGTTGAAACGAGCAGTAGCATTGGTCAACACACGCTGCTTGCAGACGTTGACATCACTTAATATGAGTTCAGCAAGAATCTTCTTCCTTGTCTCCTTTAATACCTCCGGATTTCTCCATATTGTACTCATTCCATTCTTATATTTCCCCTCCCACTCTTTGCAGAAATTCAACACATATATTCCACATGCATTCTGGTCATGAAGCTTAACCTTCTTCTGATTATGCCATGTGAAACTTCCAAAATCAACCGGTTTGTTGTTGCGAGTGAATTTTTTCACTTTGATGAAGCTGATCACAAAATGCACAAGTTTCTCTCCCAGAAACTCAATCAAATTTGTAAATGGATTTTTCTTTCGCAGGTCGATGTAATGATACTTTTTTTGAATGATGTCCACGACAAACAGTACATAATCACCTGAGTTGAAGAATGGAAAGAACCACTGCAAAAACAACAATGAACATGTAGATTAACACAACTGAACAAAATGTACACACAACCTAAAATGCAGAGTATGTACACACAAACTAACAAGCAGATTATGTACACACAACCTAAAATGCAGACTGTTCACATAAAACTTACAAGGTCAACCGCACTAAAATCCAGGGAGGAAGCCCATCCATATATGCTTTCTTTAAGCATTGCAGCCAATGCATCTTCCTCCATAGGTGTTGATAAAATACTACCATAAACTGATTGCTGCAATCAAATAAAAATTGAGTACACCAGTGTTTACAAAAGGGAGAAACTGAGTACATTAAATGAAATAACATAAACTTACTGCGAGACTTTCTGGAAAAATCCATTTCTTCACTTTTCCACCAATTACCGCATTACGATTCAGCAAATATGTGTAGGAATCAACAACATGTACATCAATCTCTGATGTATATTGTAAAGTTAATGCAAATTTTCTCTTCAGTACTGATTCACATCCAATGGCCTGAAAAAGAGCCTCATCCCTGTACGAGACACACAAACAAAAAGTGAGTACACATAAACAAAAAACAAAAATAAAGCTACAAGAACACATACTCATCAAGACTTGTATCCCATGCATATTGGATTAAAGCAAGAATCTCCATATTGTCATCGCGTGGTGGAGAATCTTCCTTCACAGCAAGTATTGTAGAAATTGGTTGAGCTGCAATTGGGGTACTTGTCAAATCAATTGAGGGCCTTGTCATTCTCAATCCTGTGAGTACAGAAGCAGCAACATTGACCCCCTCTAATGAATCATCACTTCCACTTGAACCACAAATTTCATTTCCCTTAAGTAAAGAAAATGAATTTTTCCCTAACGTCTCACCATCTGTATTATCAACATGACGAACAATTGCTAATGATGCAGTCCCACGCTTACTGGCCTATTAATTAAAAAAAAACACACAATATAAATATGTGTACAAATATTAAAAGAATGTACACATTAAAAGCATTAGGGTACACATCGTATGTGTACACATAAGTACTTACATAACTACTAAAATAAAATGAGTAAACAACCTGATTCCCAATATCAGTGCTTCCATCCCAAACAACATCATTCAAAACCTCTCCAGAACTTTCAACTGAACCAGCCTGGCCATGGTGAAAAAATGTGTACAATTATTAAAAGAAAAAACACACATAAAACAACCTATTGTAAAAGACATAAGGGTAGACATAAATTTTTGTACACATTATAGTTTTCAAAATTGTGTGCACATACAAATTGTACACATACAGTACAGTGTACACGCTGTTTATGTTTACAGTAAGGGTAATCATATTTTATGTGTACACATAAAAAAATGTGGGTACACAAGCAAGGGTACACAACATCAGGACTTGCATAAAAATACTGAGGACATAAAATAAATTGAGTAGAAACCTGTTTTGCAACATCAGGAGTTGAATCGAACACAACATTATCACGAATGGTTTGAACACCAAAAGAAACAGCCTGACAATGGTGAAAAAATGTGTACAGCTATTAGTACAAACATTAAAAAATGTGGGTACACAAGCAAGGGTACACAACATCAGGATTTGCATAAAAATACTGAGGACATAAAATAAATTGAGTAGAAACCTGTTTTGCAACATCAGGAGTTGAATCGAACACAACATTATCACGAATGGTTTGAACACCAACAGAAACAGCCTGACAATGGTGGAAAAATGTGTACAGCTATTAGTACAAACATTAAAAAATGTGGGTACACAAGCAAGGGTACACAACATCAGGATTTGCATAAAAATACTAAGGACATAAAATAAATTGATTAGAAACCTGTTTTGCAACATCAGGAGTTGAATCGAACAAAACATTATCCCGAATGCTTTGAACACCAACCTCATATCCAAGCCCAATAATTCCATCAACAGCATCATGAAGTCCTTCATTCCCTGACTCATCAGAAATCTGTAAAAAACGTGTACACAAATTAAATAACAACAACAAAAAAATCTGTGTACACAAAACTTGCACTAGTTGTATATATATATTTTTAAATACCTTCTCTCTGCTTGTAGAAGCTTCACCAGCTTCTGTAACACTGCCATATTCAGAATTAATAAAATTAACTACATCCATCACCGTCTCAGGAATAGAAGGGGGAGTGACATTAGTAGGGCTTTTAAGAGCAAACGATGGCAAATTCATATCAATAATGGGAGATGTCAATAATCTCTGAATGTCAAATGGTTCTAGTAATTGTCCTCCTCCATGATATACAGCTGGTGGTGTCTTACAGCCATCATCATCATTGCCATCTCCTCCCTTATCAGCAACAGTATCCTTGCTGCCATCACCTTTGCTGCCATCACCCTTACTGCCATCACCCTTACTGCCACCACCAACCTCCTTATTCAAATCATCAAAACCCTTACTGGTACCACCTTGACCACTAGAATCATCCTTATCCTTGTCGTCCTTTTTCTTTGTGGCGATGACATTAGCATTATCGTCCTTGTCATCATCTTTATCATCATCATCACTGTCATCATCACCGTCTACATCATCATCATCACTGTTATCATCACCGTCTTCATCATCATCATCACTGTTATCATCACCGTCTTCATCATCATCATCACTGTTATCATCACCGTCTTCATCATCATCATCACTGTTATCATTACCTAATCATTTGTCCTCTTCAACCACAGGTTGAGCAACACTTTGTACGGGATCCTCAACCATAGTTTCCTCTTGGATCTCAGGTTGAGCAACACTGTGTACAGGATCCTCAACCACAATGTCCTCTTCGACCATAGCTTGACCAACACTGTCCACAGGATCCTCAACAATAGTGTCATCTTGGACCTCAACCACAGGTGGAACAACACTGTGTACAAGACTTTCCTCTCTTCCAACATTGTGTACAGGACTGTGCACATGACTTTTCTCTCTTTCATTGTCGTTGCTCTCATCACTAGCTTCAATTAACTTGACAGCCTCAAGATGTCGTAGATCCTCAATATGTTTATCAATGGCTCTCAGTTGAGAACTACATCTGGCAACAACTTGAAGACATTCATCATGGCATGCAAAGATTGCTTCCTTCTTCCTCAAAGCCTGGAAAAAAATAGGACAAACTGCATAACAAATGTGTACAAAAATAGTAGTGTACACTGATATGTGAACACATTTTTTTAAAGTGCACACACTATGTAACAAAAACGTGTCCAAAAATTAGTGTACACTGTACAGATAGTAGTGTACACATTCTGGTATAAATGTGTACAG
Organism: Linum lewisii; assembly: GCA_034768395.1. NCBI lineage: Eukaryota > Viridiplantae > Streptophyta > Magnoliopsida > Malpighiales > Linaceae > Linum > Linum lewisii. Next base: position 85,311,168 of record CM068296.1, on the reverse strand, counting down.
AGACTAAAAATATGTACTTACTTCATCAACAGTTTTGACTTGCTCCAAGTCAAGAGAAACTTCTTCAATCTTCAATCTCTTTGATTGTCGATCAACAGAGCTTTGCCCCTCTGCCGACTTCCTCTTCTGGTTCCTCTCAGCTGCCTTCTTTGGTTGCAAAAATTCTTTCACGACTGCATGCTTGGTCTTTGATCTAATCTCTGAAGATTGACTTTGACCAATAGTTACAACATTCTTTTTAGTCTGCTTCACAGACTTACCCTTATCACCACCCTCAGCACCAGAGTACATGGTCTGAATAATCTTTCTAGTATGCCTTACAGAAGCATCAGTGTACTCAGCTATGAATGGTCCCTGAGGAGAAGTAGGAACACACTTCTGAAGGAATAAGACCTGTACACAGGAAAATGAGTACACAGAAAAAACATGAGTACATAGAAAAAAGTACACACAAAAAATGGGAGAAAAGTGTACACAGAATATGAACTTACTGACAGAAACTGCAAGTCAACAGTGATGTATTTGGTTCCACTATGGTGCAAGGACATACAAGACTTTATATGGTCAAGCACAGACTTGCACCAGTTGAATTTGGTAAAATGGGCAGCATCATAACACACAAAATACAGATATCTAATATCCACGGAGAAATGATTCTTTGGCACAAAAAGACAACCAACCAACAAGAGGAAGAGAAGCCTAAACCAACTATCTGCATCTTCCACAGAAACAATCCTCCCCTCAATGATATTCCAGAACACTTCAAGTGAATGTATATATTCCTCCCTAATGCCAAGATCACCAGCCCATCTTACACAGTCCTCTACACTCACAGAGTCAATACTAACTTCCTCTGACCCTAAAGGTAAGCCGTACACAGAATGTACATCTTCAGGTGTCAATCTGTGTACATTACCAGAAGGAAGTTTCAAACTATGATTTTCATAATCATATTTCCCTAGAATTAAAGAGATGAGTGGTCTGTGTATATTTTTAAGCTGACTAGAACTGAAACTCAAAAGACCGTGGTCACGCAATATGTTAGTATGAGAGTCTTCCAACTGTCTCAAATAACAAACAACTCTACTTGGGGCACACCTACTGGTATACCCAAAACTAGATTGATAGGAGACTGCAACATTATCACCTGGAACATTATCACCCGAGTCATCATCAGAAGATATGACTGCAATGTTTTCCCCCCTGCAAAAACAAGTAAGCAAAATATGAGTACAAATAAAAATATATGTACACATGATAAACTCAAAAACAAATTATGTACACATTATATGAAAACAACAATGAAATCCGAGTACACAGAGAACTTTTGCAGTATGATCCAATCCTAAAATCAGAGTACACAGGAATGAAAAGCAGAGTACAAAAAATGTATATCTGAAATCAGTACAAACTACTAATCAGTATGAACTAAAAACAAAAGTATGAAACCCTAAAATCAGAGTTCACAAAACTAAACACAAATCTGTAGAAGAATGAGTACATACTAAACACAGAATGAATACAAAACTGCAGAAGAACCCTAAAATCTGTTCACAAAATAAGGAAAAGAAATGATAGATGAAGGGAAACTATACCTAGTAGATTTAGCCCTAGAACTAACAACCGCACGACGAGGAGCCATGCAAGTAGACCTTCTCGGTAGATGGAAAGAATGGCGTAGACTAAGATAGAAGATGGAAAATGGAGTAGAATGAGATAGATGAACTAGTTGCGTTGATAGATAGGAAATGAAGAAGGAGCAGTTACAGAATATGAATTCGAAAAACCCTAAGCTGAAATAACCGTCGTTGAGTTGAATAAATGCCGAAGGAAGAAGATGGCGTAACTGTCAGCTGGGAGGAAGGCGGAGTCGTGGAAGGCGGAGTCTCATGGAAGCGGAGTAACTGTCAGCTGGGAGTGTGAAAAGACAAAAGAGCCCCTGAGATTAATGAGTGGCTGAGAGCCGTTAGATTGATGGAAAACAATCAGTGGCTGAGATCCTTCCTTGACACTATCAAGGAAGGGGAAATTGTTTGACAGCAGGCCGGAGTCCCCAACTAGTTTTAAAAGAGCAACAATCACATTTACCAGACATTCTTAACAGCCAACTTGCAAGAGTCTTATGAAGCCAAAAGTGTTATTCCGGCAATTTGATCATCCTCATTCTTTGTAGTAGGACTTTTAGTGGCCTCATCAAACAGATCATGCTTCCATTTCTCTTCTCTCCTTCCACTCTGAGGATGGTAGCTTTGCCTTCCATTAAAGCTTTCTCTTCCCACGTAACTGCTTCCATATCGATCCCTTGAAAGAAATGCACCTTTGTTCCCCCCCCCCATATTGAACCCTGCAGCTTCTCTCCAATCTGTCTACATTGCGGCTTCCATCCCTCCTTGTGTTCATAATTCTGGGAATGATAGAGCAAGTCATCAGAGAAAAATTGTTTGTTCAGAATGAGGATTCATTAATGCTATTGACTACAAAAGAAGGGATTTCGGTACGCAATGGGGCATTCTAGAGCATCTTCTGAAACCAATGTCCAAAGAACTAATTAACCCAAACAACAACTGAACGCTTATGACCGCAGAGAAGGCTTCAACAACTGTTTTCCCCCTTCAACATTCAGATCCAAAATAACATCACACAATATCAAGAAGAAGATGACCCAGCTCCTCTCCTACTCCTCCGCCGGAAATTACTCCTCCTCTGCTCCTCCGTCGGCGACTTCTCCGCCAACTCTGCCGCCAATGATTTCTTCGCCAACTCCGCCGTCTCATCGCTTTATTTTCTCGTTCAGGAATCAATGCTGTTCCTGAAGCCTACTTGGATAACGGAGGCACGATCGAGATTCTACATCCTCTGGAGTCGTTGCATCACGAGGTGTAGCTCCTCGTCGTCATCGGCCAGAAAACGGAGGAGGAGGAGGAGGAGAAGAAGAATAAAGAGGAAAATTGAGTAAATGGAAAAGGTAAAGAAAAAAAAGCAATCATGAGGGGCATGTAATAAGACAACAATAAGAGGGGCAAAATTGTCTGAAGTTCTCAATACCCACCTTTCTTTTGAGAAATCCTCCTCTTTAGGATGATTTTGAAACTCCCCTAATTAGCACCCCATTAGCTAGCTAAATCCAATTAGAAAAACAGTGATATTTACAAATAGCATGATGTTGGGTGCTACCAAGCATGATAGTGAGTTTCCGAAAAAATGAGTGCCGCTGTGCCGTAGTTGGGCGTGGGCGATTAAACATCCCGGACGCGACGCAACATTAGTGAAAGTTCGAAAATCTCATAAACCGAAATTTGAGATCCGGGAGGAAACTGCTCTCTTTCTTCTTCCTCCCACTCTCTCGTCAGTCTAAAAGCGAGAACCCACTTTAACACACAGCTTACTCGAAAAGCCATTGGCACAAAGGCAAGTTAAACCTCTGATAGTGCTTCCTTCTTCTTCTTATTACAATCCTCAATCGCTGATTAACTATTTATGGTGAGTCATTTCCTCTCCCTGCAGTTGTTTCGCTATTTCTTGTGAATTTTCGCGATTGGGTTTCTAATCCTAATTCAGCTAAAAGCTTTGATCGTAATTGGAAGCAAGCCCTTTTGTGACTTTGCTTCCGTGGTGAATTGAATTGGGTTGAGTTGGTATTAGGGACTAGGGTAAGGCTTTAGCTGATGGATGTTTGGATAATTCCTTCCTGGTTCGTTGTTTAATTTCTGTTGCATATGTTGTAATCTTGTTTGTTCTTGTTTTTATTCTTTTGTTTTTTTGGCTTTCTTGTTTTCCTTGTTCCAGTTTGTGTATTTGAGTTGCATGTGGTGGATTTTCCATGGAAACAGAGGTTGGAGTTGAGGGGAATGAAGAAGGAAAGCTGCTTGAGGAAAGTGAGGTTGAGAAACTTTGCTCTTCTTTCGTATCGCCTCAACAGATTACGGATCCCATTGTGTATAAGCTCGTCAGGGTATGTTGCTGACTTGTTTGCATTGATTATGCTTAGCTTTGAAGTAACTTCGCCTGTTAATTGATTTCCTGTGGAAGATGTCCCATGTTTAGTGTGGTTATGGGAATGTGATGAGGGTTAATATGTGTTTTTTTTTGGTGTCGAAGGTGGAAGGAGATGGGAGATTTGTACCAGCAACAGATGATGAAGTTATGGAGGTAGCTGACCTGTTTCTGGATGACAACATTGACACAGATTTTCTTGACAGTGGACAGACTTTAGGATGCATCTCCAGCGATGGAATGCATCAGCTAGACAATACAGGAGGTTTGTGTTCTTAATATCTCTCTCAGACGTTCCAACAAAGAAGATTTTTCGAGTTCTGTTTACAGCATGCTTGTGATATTATATGTCTTAATTTTTTTTGAATTTCAATAGGCATGTTAGCAAATGCCTACCCTTGTTCGAATAAAATCCAAATTTCCATTTTATGCTATGAGCCTATGATTCTTTTGTCATCTGAGACAATGTCACCCTGAGGTTGTATGTAACTTTGTTTAGCAAAAACGTTTCTCCATTTAAATGCATCTCTTTGTCTGCGTAGCTCAATATCTTTCCTTTGGCTTGAGAAAAAGCACGACAGCGATTTTTTCTCAAGTTTATGCTTTTGTTCAATGCATGCCAGGTTTATTGCAAGCAGAAATCCCGGAATTTCATCCAGATGAAATAAATGTACAGATTCAGGTAACTTGAATACTTATTTTATCTCACACTTGAAGGATGCTAAACATTTCTTATTTGAATTAATGAGTAGAGGTCTAGCTTGTATCCAAGTAACTATTAAAAGATTTTGGAAGTGGATCCACTGCTGATACATCTTTCTCTTCACCGAGTACACCAATGTATCTGTTATTTAAGTATCTATTGGATTACATTCAAGAAAGTGAAAGTGAATGAGAGCTCATCATAATAACATGAGAGATGTTTAATTACATTTGAGAGATGTTGCAGGGAAAGTGAATGGGAGAGCTCATCATGATTGGTTTTTATTTATTAGATCCAATATGCATTTCCTTGCAGGAAACTGTCTCTGAGTTCGCTCCAAGTATATGTGAAAGCCACATGACTGGGTGTGAGAGTGCCAGTGATTTTCCAGAGCAGCTGGAAAAGCTTAGTGAGGATGTTCCATTAAGTCCTGTTGTTGATGCTTCCATACCAGATTTCTCCAAGGTAAAGGGAGATATATGCTTGGATGATCTATCTATCAAAGAACTTCAGGAAACGTTTAGGGCAACTTTTGGCAGAGAAACCTCTGTCAAGGATAAACAGTGGCTTAAGAGAAGGATTGCTATGGGATTGACTAACTCCTGTGATGTTTCAGCCTCTAGTTTCACGATTAGAGATAATAAGTTAGTTGACAATGCTGTAAGCTGCAATAATGTGGTTGCTGTTATTGGTAATTATCAACTTCCCGAAGCAAGCAGTTGTAATGAGGGCCAGTTACCAAGTATTCAAAGTAGTGAACGGAAGGATGAACAAGTTATTTGTGATGAAAGGTTGAGAGAAGGAGGCACGTGTGACAATCACAGAGATATAGATGATCACGCAGAAGAGAGGGCTGCTAAACGAGTTCGGAAACCAACCAAAAGATACATCGAGGAACTCTCAGAGACAGAATCCAAAGAGGCCATTGGTAGACTAATGGCCGTGGATCCAAGTTCCAGACTTGGACAACCGTCACCAAATTGTCACATGGGGCTTGTTAGAAATGTGTCTTTGGGTGGTAGATCTGTGATTATAAGGTTGGATTCCCTTGGAGGATATGAGATTCAGATTCCATGTGTTTCTCGTATTCGCAGGAGCCGACCAAGAAAGGATTTCATGACCCTTCTGGTGAGTAGTCTTCCCTCAGTTCCCATTTTTGCTTGATGTCTTCTTGTCGTGCTAGGTACACGCCAATACTTATTTTTTAGTTTCTAAGGACTGAGTTAGTGGAATTACTCTTCACATAGTTCTGCTGTTGTATTTTGAGAATGCCTTGTACCTCCAACTACCCTAGGATAATTGTGAAGTTAGATCCCAGAATATCTTACCTCCTTTGATTCACTTCACTGAAAGGGAAGTAACTGTGTAAGCTGTAGTTTTGGATACGATGCACAATATGTGATAGATTGTTATTTTAAACCGAAATCTTTCTTCACCTGTAATCTTAAGCAACAGTATGTTGACCATATATGCAGCTGCTTGGTGTGTGGCAGTTATATGTTGTTAAGAATTATGGTAAGAGCAACCTAGTTTCTCCTTGCAGAAATTCAAAGGCATTGACGTGACAACAACAGTGGTTAAAAAGGCTTTTCCAGCACACGTTGCTCAACCTGACTATGAGAATCTGAACATGGTTGCCAAAGTCCAGTCAGCTCCTGAACGGCCTCAATCGCTAGTAAGTAACATTCAGTTGGATTATGTGTTATTAGGAATATCTCAAGTGACATCGTTTTCGATGATGAGAATGTAGCATTAACATGTCGATCATATGATCTGTTCTGCTTCCTAGCTTGTAGATATACCAGATAAAGAGAAGCAGTCAACTATAACTGGAGCAGTTCGGAAAGAGCCAAAACATGAAGATTCTTCCGGGGAATCAGATGATAACATAGCAACTGTGCCCACACCAAAAGGTGGAATTAGGAGGAAGCATCATCGAGCATGGGCTCTCTCAGAGGTTATCAAGCTAGTGGAGGGTGTCTCCAAGTATGGAGCTGGTAGGTGGTCCGAGATCAAGCGCCTCTCGTTCGCATCATCTCCCTTCCGAACCTCTGTCGATCTCAAAGTAAGTCAGCTCTGCTCTGCCCTGCCCATCCCACTAGTATCCATCGGTGTGAGAATATCTACAACTACAATAACAAACTTTAAATTTCAGGACAAATGGCGAAATCTGCTGAAAGCCAGCTTTGCACAGACACCTGCAGATAAAGGGGTAAACTTCTTTCCTTTTGCTATTTACTTTCAGATCCTTACAACGAGTCTTATATCCCCATGTTTCATTTAATCCGTTATTGTAGATAAGTTCGCGAAAGAGTGCTGCTGCGACACCCATCCCTGCAACTATACTGTCGAGAGTGAGGGAGCTAGCTGAGATGCAGTCGCTAGTTCGACCATGTAGCATCAATAAGGTGGCTGGAAACTCGTCCCCAGTCGACAATGTACCTGGAAAGCAATCTGGGTATCTGTAAACTAGTAGGGTTGTTAACCTCTTTGCCTCTGCATGAATAAGCTGCAGGGATGAGTGTGGTGGTCTCTTTAGAATGATGATCAATGATCATCTAACTTTTGTTTAGAGAAAAAGGAGTTTTGGGGTGGGGGAAGAAGTGTAATGTGTATCATATCAGATAAGTGACAGAAGCCAGAAAGAGCTACTGATGACTGACTGACTGGATAATAGAGTCTTATTAGAACAGAGAAGAATCTTTAGAAATATGATCATATGATTCCCCAAAGTTGACTTTTGCTTAGCTCGATTCTTTATTATTCTGCGCAGGCTCTAATTCCCAATCCCATGTACCAAACGAGTCCTAATGTAATGCACCTTTCACTCTACTCTGTTGCCCTGTTTTTCTTTGTTCGAGCTCGTACCAAAGTCTTCTTCGAGAACTTTCGCGCATATCATTAACGACTACTCAAACACATATTTCCTAACACATCCCGAAGACAAAATTGGAGGGACGTTTCACTCCAATAGCAGGTTACGAGAAATTTTCATGACTACCTAGCTAGCGAGTGAGCTGCTATGTTCCTACACCTCGCACAAAGCTTACTTGATATCTAGGATTTACCTCGAGCATTCTCTTGCATCGCTCGATTATGTCTCCAAACTTGGTCCACTCCGCTTCACCATTCTATAAGCTATCAATTACAACTTTTGCGGAAACCAATGCGTCTGGCAAATGTCTAGTCATCTAGCCGCCATTGTCGTTGAGGGAGGGCTCACTCTGCTCCAGGAATGGAGGAATGCAAGGGCCAAAGTGCCATCAGTATCCATCACACAAACAGAGCTTTGTGATGATTGGCATCCGCCCTCGGAGTCATTGCTTAAATGTAATGTCGACGCAATATTCAGGACTTCTCAGGGGCTGTGGGTATTGCTTTAAAGAATCACGCAGGAGCTTTACTCTCCTTTCGCACAGGCTGGATGCGTGGTACGCCTAGTGTTCGTGAAGGGGAAGCCTTCGCCTTGCTGGAGGCGTTTCGGTGGGTGGTCACCCTCGGGGTTCATGCGGTCATGTTCGAAGTTGATTCGGCAAAGGTGGCAGCTGCTGTGATGGACCACTCTGACGATATCACGGAGTTTGGAGATATCACTAGATTGTGTCGTGAGTTCTTGCTTCCCCAGTTTCAGTTTAGCGTTAATATTGGGTTGCTCATGAGTTAGCTCAGCGATCCTTTTTCTTTGCTTCGCCGTCTGTTGGCTACGCTCCTCCGACATGGCTCGATAGTACACTTGTTAGTAGGTGTACAAACTTATCTCACTAATAATACGAGCATACGAAGTTTCACTAAAAAAACTTTTGCGTCGCTTTCGAAATGCACGTCTCCATAACCGATCTCTTGAAGAACAGTTTAGCTGATTTATATTTGGGCTTGGACCAGAATATGGGCCTCTATTTAAATCTGATCCATAAAATGGCCCATTCTCATTCTTTAACAGAGCCCAGTAGGAGTCTCTTCATCCTTGTGCTTCCTTTTCTCTTTCGTATTCTCTAGACTACTCATCTCCACTCCGCCACGCCGGTAACTGTAATCTCAATCAACTGCTTCAGTTGCAGGATTTCCCCCACCGATTCCAGCTCACGGTGAGTTCACACCGCTACTCTGAATCGTCTCCCTCTCATTCTCGCGTTCTTCAAATCTTTCGTTTTCCGACAATTTGGAGCTGATTCCGCTCTTTTGTGTTTTGAACATTCAGAGAGCTGAAGTTCCTAATTCTTCTCCCCGGTAGTACCCTATAGGGCAGCTGAAATCTAGCGAAAATGGGGATCATCGAGAAGATTAAGGAAATCGAGGCCGAGATGGCCCGAACGCAGAAAAATAAAGCTACAGGTAACTTGCTCTTTTCTCTCCGAGGGTTTCTGTTGCTTGTTTCGGGTAGTTTATGTGTTTGTTTGGCTGCTGATTGATTACCGCAGAGTATCATCTTGGGCAGCTCAAGGCTAAGATAGCAAAGCTAAGGACGCAGTTGTTGGAGCCTCCCAAAGTATGCACACTTTTTTTGGCTATGTTATCCTGTGGCCCTCTCTGGTTTATGATTGCTCTCATTGCTTTCTGTTTCCTATGTTTTCTTAATTTAGGGTTCTAGTGGAGGTGGAGATGGATTTGAAGTTACGAAATTCGGTCATGGGCGAGTTGCACTTATTGGGTTTCCAAGGTTAGTTGCATTTCTGAATATGTATAGGAGTCCAATCAATGGACTATGATACTTGTGCATCCATGTATAAAGCTTGGCTATTTCAGATTTTCAGAAGGATATTATGTTAATGGGAACCCATTCAGAAGCTGCATCTTGTGATGAGTTCATTACACTTACCTATATCCCCAACAGTAGTGAATTTAAGCTCTCCAATTTGATGGAGGCTCTTATTTTATCTAGGCGTACCCGTATTCCTTGAGAATGCATTGAGAGCTAGTAGCATCATACAAACTTTATGTTCGTTCATCATAAGCTGTGCTGGTCATGTTTTTCTTCAAGATATATATACAACGATATGAATAAATGAAGTTTGTTGACCTCTATGATTGTAGTGTGGGAAAGTCGACTCTTTTAACTATGTTGACGGGGACCCATTCGGAAGCTGCATCGTATGAGTTTACCACACTTACCTGTATTCCTGGTATCATACACTACAACGATACAAAAATTCAGCTGCTTGATCTTCCTGGTATCATTGAAGGTGCTTCGGAGGGAAAAGGACGTGGAAGACAGGTGAAGTAGTTACATTCATCGTCTTGTTTTTCACAATTAAGCTGTCATGCCAATTCATTATTGTTTCCGGGTCAGGTCTGAGTGCTGTTTCATTCATTCCTCTGCTCTGATAGGATATACAGCACAAAATGAAGTACAATATATATATGTTAAGAAATCCTAGAAAATGCTATTTGGGTCATATCCAAATTTACAGCTTAAAAGTCCTCCAGAGATGATAGACCATTTGTCTCAAACCGATGCCTTTGTTTCAGGTTATTGCTGTTGCCAAGTCTTCAGACATAGTGTTGATGGTTCTTGATGCTTCCAAAGTACGACTTCAACACTTCCACTCATTATACTTTCTTCTGACGTTGCATTCACAGGGAAACACTTGATCTTGGAATTTTCTGCCTTTGTTGTTTATTTTTGTTAATTCATGGTGTTCCACTTAATATTGTTGCAGAGTGAGGGTCATCGTCAAATATTGACCAAGGAACTTGAAGCTGTGGGCTTGCGCTTAAACAAGAGACCACCTCAAGTAAGGAAATTGGTTTCCGAATTTTTTCTGTAATCAATTATCTAAAGGTCACTAAAGGTTGGCCAGAGGTGAAAGATGTGCCTCGTTTCTGTTTGACAGTTTCTGAAGTTGTAAGAGTGTGCTTATCAGTATGTTAATTCTCTTTCGTTTGGTGCAGATTTACTTCAAGAAGAAAAAAACTGGTGGAATCTCTTTCAACAGTACTTTATCTCTAACTCATGTTGATGAAAAGCTCTGTTATCAGATTCTGCACGAGTACAAGATTCATAATGCAGAGGTACTTTCTATTCACTTGAAAAGCAGTCGTAATTTCTGTTACAGAATGAGAAAGGCTGATTCTCTTAATTCAATAGGGACATTGTAAGCCTGTATCTGTCGTCAAACCTTGAAAGATAGAGATCACAAATTACTAATTCTATGAGTTTTAAGGTCTACACGCACTTACTTTAACAGACTCCTAATCTTGCACTTCAATTAATTCACTAACACGCACACTCAGACATACATGGTCTCTAACAGTTGCCATTGGTCATCTATGGACTATGATCATCCAGTTATCTGTATAATCAACTTAGGGCTATTGGCAACTTCCTTTTTCTCACCCTTTAACTTTCTTTTGATGAAATTATTTCTATTTCAATTTTCTCTTAAACTTGAGTACTAATAATCTTCTTGTTTCTTCAGTGTATTCCGTCTTCTGATTTGGTCCATAATTGCAATCACTCCAACTGGCTGACACATTGTTGTTGGCATCTCTTACCGATGATAATTATATCATATGTGGCAATGCCAAGTTAATCTATAATTGCATGCTTATCTCTTACCTGTGATACGGATAACATATGAGGCAATGCTAAGTTAATCTTAATTTCATGTTTTTGGCTAGTGCATGATAATTTTTCTCCAGTATATCACCTGATTAGGAATTTGTTGCAGCTCCTGTTCCGCGAGGATGCCACAGTTGATGATCTCATTGATGTCATCGAGGGTAATCGTAAGTATATGAAGTGTGTATACGTCTATAACAAGATTGATGTTATTGGTATCGACGACGTGGACAAGTTAGCTCGTCAGCCAAACTCTGTAGTCATTAGTTGCAATTTGAGGGTAAGTTATCCAGACTATCATTAAATAACCATCATGCCAAAGCTAGCAGATTTGGTCATTTTCTAATCGTTTGATCATTCTACGTGTTTTACAGCTCAACTTCGACAGACTACTCTCAAAGATGTGGGAGAAAATGGGGCTTGTGAGGGTCTACACAAAACCGCAAGGGCAGCAACCCGATTTCGGTGATCCAGTTGTTTTATCAGTGGTATGTATGGTACCTAACAATGCTACATTTCCTGGCTTTCGTCGAATCCAGAACCGTGATTGTGTCCCCCTTGCAGGATAGAGGAGGGTGCTCAGTCGAAGACTTCTGTAATCACATCCATAGAAGTTTAGTCAAGGATGTCAAGTATGTCCTGGTATGGGGAGTGAGTGCACGACATTACCCGCAACACTGTGGCCTTAGTCATATGCTTCAAGACGAGGATGTCGTCCAGGTTGTCAAGAAAAAGGTAAACAATCTACAACATCCCTTTTGTTCTGAGAAATCTCAACCGTATTTTCCCCGTTCGTTCCACAGCTGAGACCGATGTTGTTTATTTCCCAGGAAACGGATGAAGGAGGGAGGGGAAGGTTTAAGTCACACTCAAACGCTCCTGCCCGAATAGCAGACAGAGAAAAGAAGGCTCCATTGAAGCAGTAAAACCAAACAGAAGAGAACTCTCTGGTTGGCCTTCATTAGAACAAAAGTTAGTTTTGTTGCTAATCCTGTTTATGTTTGTACTGTGTATCAAATCTTGCTGCTCTTAGTCTCTTTTGTTGGCTGAATGAGAGGTTATATTCAAAGTTTTGCCACCCTATATGGGATTCCTGGAATGTTAACTGTTTCAGAGTTAAGACTTGAGGATCAAGATCAGTGGTCTGCCTATGATAGGAACCTATTTAATTCGCGACTGCATTATAATTTGCTCTTTTTAATAATCCTATGATTAGTGGTTTTGCCAATGGAACAGATAGCTCATGCATTATAATTCGCTATTTTTACCTTCTTCTACTTTGCTCACTTTATCTTTTGGATCATTCTATCCTAGTTTTCGTTTTCTTAATGTTAAATTGTTAATGATGCACACCGCGTCATCTCCGATTGCTATGTTTTGGCTGATTAAGTGTTTTTAATTGAGAATATAAATATATATATATATAATTGGATATCGTGAAACCGACGGATAAAACATGTTTAAAAATTCTTTGTATTTTACTGTACTTTTCGCGGTATCTCCCTAATTTACCTTCCAGAATGCTTGCTCACTAAATTGTGGAATTAGTTGTTGATGTAACGCGTGGATGTGTCATGATTTAACGTCAAGAAGACAAAATTTGAACGGAATAACACAAAAGGCAAAGTACTACTAAATAAAATGAGGTAAATGAATAATTATAGGGATTTGACTATTTGTTAAAAAAAAAAGAGTGAGGCAAAGTGATATTTTCCATTAATAATATTTTGCCATTTGTTTAAAAATATATTCGTAAAACAAAAAACAAGCGAATTGGGCTTAAGAATATCGGCCAACATGTCGAGGCCCACTAATATCCTGGTTCAGTTCGGATACGGGCCTGAAAGGGATTGTATCGGAGCTCCGAATACCTCACTCTCAGTCTTAGTCCTCCATCTTCTCCCGCCACTATCAGTTTTTCCGGTTTCCTCGGAAGAAGTTCCGTTTTATCGCCGCTGGCCGCCTAACCAACCGCTCTCCTCTCTGCTTCTTCTATCTCCATACGCATGCCGCGTGTTCCATGGACGCACTAATCTCCTCAGCTCTCGAAGAAGTTTGCTACCGAGGAACCGCCGGCGTCTCACTTTCTTCTCTATGGAGCAAATTAGACCCGCCGCCGTCTCCCGCCGTGAAAGCCTGTCTGTGGAGCAACCTTGTGTTAATTCCTACCATTCAGTTCGTCGTCCAAGGGAAAGAAGCTCCGTTCGATCCCCAGGACTCGAGAATCCAACGGGTTGAGGACGCCGAGAAGCTGAAATTGAAGATTGTAGCCAAGGAGCATCTTAGGGATTCCTTCGTTGGACTCTACGATGTTCCTTCGACTGGATTTAATCCTCTCCAACGTCGCGCTCTTGAACGGCTTGCCATTGCTAGGTTTGGTTTTCTGTATCTCTTAGTTTTTTCTTTTTTTGTCTGAGTAGGCTTGGTCATTCTGAGCTCTTGGATTCTGGCATTATGTAATTGATTATTGCACTTCATTTGCTTGGAGAAGAATCAGTGATTTCGATGAATCTCGATTAGTGTTGTGGATATTTCATTGTATCATCACAAATTTTATTGATCTATGTAGTATTAGTTGATAATAGAAAGCTTTGGTAGGGAGTTATAGTAATTGAAAGCTGGTTATTGATTCCTGCAGAGAAGATGGCATTACTCAAAGTGAACTAGCCAAAGAGTTTGGTATGGAAGGGAGACACTTCTTTTACGTAGTGAAGAACCTTGAGAGTCGAAACTTGATAGTGAGGCAGCCGGCTATTGTAAAAACAATGGAAGCTGGTGGTGCTGGAGAAATGAAGAGTTGTGTCCGTACCAATTTGATGTACTTGTCTCGTTATGCAATGCATTTAGACGTTCAGCAGAGACTTGAAATCAATAAAGAAGAACGAGATCTTGCAAGTGCTGATGATATTCGGGAAGCTCAAGTAGACGAAGAAGACAGTTATGCTGGCGATCGTTTGAAGGATGACGTGCTTGTAAAGGACTATTTACCTGCAATGAAAGCCATTTGTGATAAACTTGAAGGTGCCAACGGAAATGTAAGATTCGTTTATGTTTCTTTTAAGTCGGACTATACTTTTTTGGTATGTTGATCACTCTTTAGTGCAGGTACTTGTTATCTCAGATGTTAAAAAGAACCTGGGTTATGTTGGACGTCATGGGCACAGAGCTTGGAGACTTGTAAGTTAACCTGACAATTTGACTGTTCTCTTACATTAAGTTTTAGCCATTATACTGTGGAAATATCGAATGTTTCTAACACATATGCACTGGTCATGATGCTTAGATATGTCAAAAACTGAAGGAAGCTGGTCTTGTTGAGAGGTTTGATGCTAAAGTAAATGAAAAGGTATGTCTGGAAATGATTCCAGATTCTGAATTGAGTTTCTCGGTCTGCAAAGAACGTATAACATTATGGTAACATGTAATCTAAGTTGTACCTGTATTCGGTAATGAAAGTAGGCTGCATGTAACATACACTATATCCAGCAGTTAAGTTTGCTGCATATAATTTACAACCTATTGACAGCTTGTCAATCTTGTGATCATTGCAGGTCGAGCATTGCATACGTCTGTTGAAAAAGTTATCCCCTGATGGTTTTTGAGACCAAAGTATCTGGAGTAGTAGTGCATGCGACGGAAATAAACAGCTGAAGTTTGGACGGAGGCCTAAAATAAATGAGCAACTTCTAGAACTCCCTGTTAACCACCAAATATGTGATGTGATTGCTGCGAAAGGAACTGAAGGAGCTACAGGTATAGAGGTGGGTCGAGTTTTCTCTTTGCTTTATCAGTCGCCACACTGCTTCCTTTCTTTAACCATCTTATACTGTTTCTTCGAAGCAACATTCGTACTTGTTTAGAATTAGCGATGAATAGGTATAACCTAGGAAAATCCAATTTTCCCACCCTTGTTTTGCTTATGCAACTTGACTTGTGTTGCTGGAAAGCTCTTTCTATTTCATAACTTCTGTTCTGTTTTCTAAATTACTTGAGATCACAGTATTCTTATTTACCTCTATGCACAGAAATATATTGTTTCAACACCAACCATTTTTTATTTTTCATTTTCTTCTTGGGCAGGTGTGCTCGAGACTTGGCCTTGATAAGAAAAAGACCTATGAGAGATTTAATGACCTGATCTCTAGGTTTGGGATGCGTTGTCAGGCAGAAAGCCACAAAAAGACTGCTATATATAGGTATTGGACTCCTGCTAGTTATAACCCTCAAGTATCAAACCCTCGCGTGGGTAAATTAGAAATTCAAGCATCAAACCCTCGCTTGGGTAAATTAGAAATTCAAGCATCAAACCCTCGCGTGGGTAAATTAGAAACTTCTGCCGGACTGGCTACTTCAGCATTTGGCCCCGTCCTCACTGAAGTTCCCAACCAGTCTGCTGAAATCTCTTCAACGGATAATAATGTGATTTCTGGGGTTAATTCCACTGATCTGAGACATTTAACTGGCGGAACAATGAATACAGAGTATTCTAAGTTCATTGACAATGGTAAAACCAACTCTGGCAAAGTGCCGGACATTAACCATACGTCTAAAGGAGCAGCGTCTAGTGCAGGACTTGATGTTCGATTAAATGGTGCTTCATCAGAAACATCTCAGACAATTCTGCTGAAGCAACCTTGTTCACACCAAACACCTTTAACTGCTGATAGTGCACTGCGGGAGCAGAGGATACTTGAACGCTTACAGGTTTTCCTATACATACATAAATAGTAACATTTATCACTAGAATTTCTTTTTCCTCTCACCTTTTCAAATTTAATTTGCTATTTTATAATAGTAACAATATTATACTTTTCCATCTGTAGGATGAGAAAATTGTCCTCAGAGTTGTGCTGCATAACTGGCTTATCGATCTTGAGAAGCACAAGGGTACTACTATGGGTGCGAGGACTATTAAACGTATTCTGAACAAGCTCCAAGAAGAAGGACGCTGTAGATGTGTGACCTTTCATGTCCCTTCTGTTACGAACTGTGGGCGTAGCCGTATGACTCAAGTCGTTCTGCATCCATCCATTGATAGTGTCCTTCCTGAGCAAGTTTATGATAAACTGCGAGAATTTGAGAAGCTCTCTCGTCAAGAATCATACAAGTGCAAGGCTAAGGGTTCCATTCCTGTATTAAGTGATGTCATAAGAACTGAGGCCCCTGTAGATTTAGATGACCAAGCTGCTAAATTAGAAGCAATACGGACCAACGGGTTTGTGTTGGCGAAAATGGTTCGCGCTAAGCTTTTGTACAGTGTATTATGGGATTTTTTGAGAACTTTAGATGGATGGGACGATATCCTGTCGTCTGGTTTGAAGGTCTTTTCACTACAAGCAGCTGTGAAGACCATTCCACTTGAGGTGTTCTTGCAAGTAGCAGGTTCTACTCAAAAGATTGATAACTTGGTTGAGAAGTGCAAGTTAGGTTTGCGTCTCAGTGATCTTCCTGCAGAAGAATACAAATCCTTGATGGATACTATGGCAAGTGGTAGGCTTTCAAAGATCATTGACATATTGAGGCGATTGAAGGTACATATTTCTGTCGTTTTTGGCTCAGATATATGCTTGGTGTCGTCCTTTGTATTCAAGGTTTTCTACCAATGTCTGGTTCTTCATGGTATCTTTCTGCATTTGCTGGCTTCTAGTTATTTTCTAATATTATCCATATCTGTGACTGTCAGTAGATAATACACAAAATTATCGATGTAATAGTTTGCCTGTAGTAAGTTCCAGAATAGTGTTGTTCGGAACGGTTGCCTTAATCGTCTATCATTTGAATAGGTTGATTGTTTTCTATATAATTCTGTAGGTTAGTTTTCCATGTAATTTATCCTGTGAAAATGGGTCCGTCTTACGTCGGCGAGAAATTGATTAGTGTGTGTGTTTGCTCTTAAAACTCTATTTTGTCACTCATAATTTGGTTTTGTAATGTAGCTCATTCGACTGATTCCTGTTGCACATTCAGAGGATGGAACAATGCTTCCACATGCAATGTTTATTGATGCAATGGTACTTAAACCTTACATAGAAGAACCACCACCAATAGCAGCAAGATCTCTTGATCTTCGCCCAAGATATCGACATGATTTTGTCCTATCAAGTAAAGAAGCTGTTGAGGACTATTGGAAGACGTTGGAGTTTTGCTATGCTGCTTCTGACCCAAAAGCTGCTTTTCATGCATTCCCTGGATCTGCTGTACCTGAGGTTTGTCTCATATGACACTGTGATTTTCTCATTCCCTACATTATTTGATCAAAGGTTGCTATTAGAAACAATGTTGACTAGTAGATAAGAACGTGTATAACCTCAGGGTAAAGCAAAAAGATACAGGAAGAAACTTTGAAATAAAATTGTTTTCAGTACATTCTGACTTCGAGCGCAATCTGAATAGGAATTCTTTATAAGGTTACCAAGGGTTGGTTGTCTTTTTTCTTCATGTTTACCGAAGATTTTTTTTGACTAAGGTCCCATCTTCTTTCCATTAGGTTCTCTGAGCTCTACTAATGACCCTTATAGCAGTGATATGGGTCACTCAACAATTAGGTTTGATCAGTTTAGTCATCATCCTCCGGCTATTGGCGTTTCGGATAATTCTTGACCATGTGATAGTAAAATATATGATTACAGTTACAGAGTCTCATACTATGATTTGGTTTGTAGGTTTTTTCCCAGGCTGCATGGAGATCTGCGCGGGTAATTTCTGCTGAAAAGCGCACAGAGCTGTTAAAACGGATAGAGAATGAAAGTACGAATAAAGGACTAAGTTGTAAAGAGTGCGTAAAGATTGCGATGGATTTGAATCTGACCTTACAGCAGGTTGGTTGCGGGGTGTGCATGCCACTGTGTGTTGGCTGTTATTGTTGACTGTGTTCCAGTTCTAATGTGTAGAAAGCTACAAGTTCATTACATTCTTTTGCATATTTGGATAATCCTCGCAGGTGCTTCATTTCTATTATAATAAGCGTTACAGATGTTCAAATACATCTGCAAATGCAAACATGGAGGGTGCTCAACCAGCAGAAAGATCGAGACGTGCTTCTTCTAGAAAACGAAAAAAGTCATTGCAAAATGATTCACAGAAGGACCATGCTGTAGATGAGGAGTTGGCTGAACCTGAGGTTGCTGAATTATCTGATGGTGGTGGCCGAGACATGGAAAGGCAATGTCCTTTGTACTTAGGAGATGATGATCACAATTTGTCAGCAGATCTAGAGCAGTGCCCTATAGAAACTGTCATCAGTACACCTCACGGGGAAAGCAATCAGTTGAGCCAGTATGCACTTTCCAAGATAAAGCCAAGACGTGAGCAGAGGTTCTTATGGACAGATGATGCTGATAGGTCAGTAAAAAATTGTCGCCGTGCCTTGCTTCCAAAAGAAGTTAAATATTTATACAATAACTCATTTGCCATTTCTTTTCTCTAATGGTTTTAGTAATATTTTTGGCCGACTTTGACGTGGCTTCAGTTTTTTTTGGATAAAAATCAAAATGGAAAAAATCTAGTAGGTTATTTTGCTTACAATTTTTCTTTGCTTTAGTTTTGATTGTTCTTTTCTATGGTTTGGCAGGCAGTTGATTACCCAGTATGCTAGATATCGTTCTATTCTTGGGGCGAGGTTCCATCGTGTTGATTGGAATCAAGTTCCTTGCCTACCTGGACCACCTAGAACTTGTGCGAGAAGAATAGCTACCCTCAAAAGAAATAAGAGTTTAAGAAAAGCTTTGATGAAGCTGTGTAACATACTTAGTGAGCGTTATGTGAAGCACTTGGAGAAAAGCCAGAGCACGTGTGTGAGTGGTAGTTTGACCACAGCTCTTCATTCTTGCTCAACAGTGGGAGGTTTTGCTGGGCAGGCTTCTGGTAGCAACTACACGGATGTAGCAGATCAGTGGGATGATTTCGATGAGAAAAGAATTAAGGAAGCATTTGATGACGTGATTCTATATAAGCAAGGGAATCCAAAAGCTGTGAAGGCTGCTGATGAATGGTCCAATCTACAGGGAGATACTGATGGACATGTATGTCTCCGATCCTCTGGTCGAATTCCAGCTTCCTTATTCTTTCATTTTAAGTTAGTAGCTGGGGTATTACAAAAGCATGGAAACATCAGTTTTCACTTTTAAAGTGGTTATATTTGACTAAACATCTGTTCAACAGATCTAGTATCTTGACCATATATTTTCACTGAGCCCAGCTTTCTTTATCTCGACAGGGAAGAACCCGGCTTTCTGAAACAAATTTTAATTACGTTCCCCTCTTTTTTTGCAGAACATTCAAGAATTTGGATCATATTCACCCAGTGGCAATTGTCAGAACCGTGCGCAAGATAAACGCAGCGAGTCTAGGAAAAGATTAAAACACCATAAACTTCAAGAGAAATTTATGAAGTGTTTAAGTGAAAGCTCAGATGCTGGTAGACAACTGTATAAATCTGTTGCTGTTTCTAATGCTGTGGAGTTGCTCAAGCTTGTTTTCTTGAGTTCCTCGACAACACCAGACCTCCAGAACATGCTGGGAGAAACGTTACGACATTATTCTGAACATGATCTTTTTGCTGCCTTTAGTTATCTCAGGGAAAACAGAATACTGGTAAGTACATTTATTTCCATCTTTTGTTGTCAGTATTTGAGTAGTTGACAATTGGTACCAAGATGAGGTTCGTAGCGGGCTTCTTGGCCATCTGAGACAATTGAGTTGTGAAAGATTTTATTGCCATTTGGTTCATACAGTGAAAACAGAGGAAGTGGATCATGAATGTTGAATCTACCATTTGATTCGAGTTCGAAAATTTGTGGCCAGATAGAATTATTTTACGACGAAAAAATGACCGAAAGAGCTTTTAATGGATCTGTGTGTTCTTCTCTGGCTGCAGACTTAACTTTAACCTGCACTTGTTCATCCTTACGCTGGCTGCTTGTCGATTTTTGTGCCTCTTATGCAGCTCTATTATTTTTTCAGATTGGGGGCAGCGGTGGTCCTTTTGTTCTGTCTCAACAGTTTTTGCACAACATTTCTAGATCTCCATTTCCCACCAATACTGGAAAAAGAGCAGTTAGGTTTTCTAATTGGCTTCGTGAAGGAAATAATTACAGTGCAGGAGGAAGCATCGATGTGAAAGAAGATCTGCATTGTGGAGACATTTTTCAATTGTTTGCTCTAGTTTCTTATGGTGAAATGTCAGTATCTCCATGCTTGCCCGATGAGGGTCTGGGAGAGGCTGATGACCTGAGAAGCTCTAAACGGAAAGCTGAGGATGATGGACCTTGTGACAGGGACAAGGCTAAGAAAATGAAATCCATTGCAAACAGTGAAACTTGTTCTCGGCGAGAAAAAGGCTTCCCTGGCATAAGAGTATCAATCTGTTGTGCAACAATCTTGCCGGCCGGTGCTCTTGATTCCCTCAGTGATGGTAAAAATAATGGTATTGATATCTCTCAGAAGGATAAAATAGACAATGGTTTTGTCCAGAAAGATGTCTGTAGTTTTTCACCATGCAGCAATGTGCCCGAATGCCCCGATTTTGGCAACGTTACTCCTTCAGCAAAATTATCTAGTCAATCATCCTGGGAAGCCATGGCAGGCTATGCAAACTATCTCCATGCAAATGCCTCTGGCCCAACAGAAGGAAGTTCCTTCAGTTCTGAGGTCTTCATGGCTACTTACACAGCTATTCATAAATCTGGTGATCAAGGCTTGGGCATTGAGGAAGTTTCGCAGGCTCTAGCTATGGCAGGTGTGTATACTCTCTTATCCTTGTACACATATATTCATACTCGGATTCTTATGAACACCATTGTTGCGCCTCTGGACTGGTCCTTTCCTGTACATTTTTCCTTTCAAATAATGGTTTGTCTTTTGGCATTCCTTCCAGGGGGGAACATGGGTGAGTTTGTCGTTGACGTGCTCCAAACATTTGGAAGAGTATTGAAGGTACTAATTGTTCTGTTTTTCATGGTTCAAACTAATGTTCTTGTTCATAATGAAACTTTTGTACTTCCCATGTGCACAAGATTTCAAGAGCCGTGCTATGTGTATGTTTTTGTGAGTATTCATGCCTTCACTGAATCCACCTTGCTGTTCCAGCCTGCATGGGCAAGAGGCTACTACTTTTTGGTATCTTGCATCTCATGTTCTGTATATACCACTTACTAGATCTGTCCGTGCTTCATGGTGGTTTCTTTGTTGTTGTGTAATAATACTTAAATATTTTGGGAACCTAGCCAATTACCTAATTTCTTGGTGAAAAAGTTTCGACATCATAAAAAATCGTGCTAAGAAATTTTGGGAACAAAATTAATTAATAGAGGTACTGACATTCTGCTTTCTGTTACAGGTCAATGCTTACGACTCAGTTCGTGTTGTTGATGCTTTATATCGTTCCAAGTACACTCTGACCTCAAACACTACTTTGGACGGCGATCCTAAACCACCTGTCGTGACAGAGTCATCAAAGAGAAGTGGCCGCCATGTACTCCAACCCAAATTTAATGATGTGATTGATGCTAAAAGCTCTACAGCAACAAAGTTATCAACTGTGGCTGATAAAGATGTCCACAAAGTTACTATCCTTAATCTTCCAGATGAGGCTGTGATTTCAATGGAAGCGCAAACTACCAGTTCACAAGAAGCTAATCCGGAAGACCAAGAGATAGTAGATTTCCCTGAACATCATAATGATGGTAAAACTCATATTCCAATATTCCCATGGATCAATGGAGATGGTACGACAAACAAAGTTGTCTACAGGGGGCTTGTCCGACGTACTCTTGGGACCGTGATGCAAAATCCTGGCATACTGGAGGTAAGCAGCTTACAGATTGTTCTCTAGGCAGAGATGTCAACATCACCTATGAAATTAGTAGTAACAATTTTCTCATAGTCTTAACATCATATTCAAATTTTCTACTGTTGCAGGAGGACATTGTGAAACGGATGGATGTGCTTAATCCGCAGGTATGTAGTTTTTATGTCTTTGTTATGGAAGGGAGATTTAAGCATATGTTGTCACGCATACATTTTAAGGAACAAAACTTCACTGGTCATATGCAATCCCCACACGAAAATGCAATGTTTGTGAAATCACACGAAAGTCTGACCGGTGAGGCTGACTATTCGATGGTTGATGATAAAACCGTGACCTGCACGGCCTTCTGATAAAATTTTGCAAATGCTCGATAAAATCCATCTCATCTAGTGCTGTGGTACTTGGGACCTCGAGACTTGATTTTAGCAAATGGATTGTTGATGTTTGTTGTTCAAATTGTTTGTGCAGAGCTGCAAAAAACTGCTGGAGTTAATGGTCTTGGATAATCACCTCATCCTAAGAAGGATGCATCAATCAACACCAAATGCGCCTCCCGCGCTGTTGGGAAGCCTGCTTCGGAAAAGCTTCAGCGAGCCGAAATCTGTTTACGTGAACCATTTCTTTGCCAATCCTACGAGCACATGCTTGCTCTAAGCCAAACCACATGGTCACTTTGTTAATATTAGGAGGTAGCTGCCTGGTATTTATCTTTCAACAGCACAGAACAATGTTTATAGATGCAGGTTAGACTTAGACACGTGATTTTCTAGAATTATAGGGTTGAACATCATTTCATGGGTAGTAAACTTATGTGATACCTAAAGGTATTACTATTATTGCATTCATTTTAATAAAATTTCAATAAGCAGCACAGTTACATGAGCTCTGCACATTCTTCATTATCATTTGCTGTCATCTGAAAGTGCATATGTTCCGTACTTTTGAGGATGTATTAAGATTTTTGCCATCATTGAACCAAAATCTTAATTTTCTTTACAGTTAGCTGGCTAGTATATTGTTTAGGTGACGCTGAGTAATCGGTTACGCTAATACGTGTTGTTATATTGGTTGGATGAATTAATGTGAAAATTTTCTACTTTTAGTATACAATTATATTTTGAATTGCAACTTTCACCTCTTCCAAAGTGAATATGTTAATTTTACTCGGAATCTCAAACTCTGTTGTCCACTTTAACTCAATCTGCTTGAAAATTCATTTTAATACAAATCCGCATACCACTCACATTAATTTTATTAAATTATATAAACTGCATTGGCTAACTACTGTTCATTAAGGGAAATAATTCTTTTGTACATAAGTCTGCATGGTTTCAGAATGTACATTTGTCTTTTAAAAAAACACTTCCTTACCATCTCCTTACTTTTTACTGTACAACTCCCATGAAATCAACTAACTTCCCCCACGTTCAACCCATTTCTCTCTCTATCAAAGAATTAACTTTTGTTTTACTGTGCATCTTAATTGGTACTATAAGTTACCCAGAAAAAACTCAATTTGAAATATAACTATTGTAGTGTTATGATATTCTAATCAATCCTTCCCGCTACAACGTGCAGGTTAAATCTAGTATAATGAATAAGATGAAGTTATAGTCTAAACCATCGAGATTGTTATTAAGCAGACTCACGAGCCAATAATCAAGTTATTATCAAGCAAGCTCTCGAGCTATCTAAATGGAGCAAACTCGCAGCCCATAAACAAGCTGGCTCATGAGCTCACAAGCCGAGCCCGTGTTCGCTCGAGCTCAACTCATTTACTACGATCAAGTCAACTCGTCAACTAGCTCATTTAATATAAATCTTCTATACAAATTTTAAAATAATTTTAACCAGTCGAGTGTAAAGCTTCGCTTGAGTAGTCAGCAGGCCCTACACACGACAAGGACAAAAGTGGGGATGACTAGAAAACAGCTAACATACAACACATAAAGCTTTCTACTTTATTTTATACAACAATATTTTTTTGCCTTTTCTTCCCCCAACGTTCTTCAATGTCACAATGTGAACCCTAATTCTTAGCACCGAATTATTCAAGGGAAAATAGCACTTTGGCACCCTCTACTTTTCCAACTTAACAAACAACCTCTATAATACAAATCGCTCTATTTATCCCTTCTACTTCGACAACTTTTCCATTTTGGTCCTTCCGTTTCAACTTTCGCCTTCTTAACATTAAATCTTGACACATCCACACACAAACAAAGAGAGCTATCAGAGGTAGGAGATGAAGAGATAGTTAGGGAGGTAAATTGGAGAGGCATCATGAAGAGTATGGTGAAATACGAAGCGTTTTAAAACCACGCATTTTATTTGTCCATTTCATCATATCTAATTATATGTACTTATATTATCAATTAAAAATACACTTAGTAAGCTAATACACGACTATTGGAGCTAATGTAGTGTACTGAATGCGCATCAATTAACATCACGAAGATAAAAGTTGGAACGGAATGACAAAACTAAAAAGAGCGATTTATAGTATAGGGGGCAATCTGTTAAGTTGGCAAAGTAGAAGAGGTCAAAATGATATTTTCCATTATTCAAATAGATACGTTACTTGTAAAGCACTCCATCTCTTTTTCCCTCTCCACTTTATGGACGGCCATATCTTTGTCCCCTTCAATCAATTTGCCTTTTAGATTCCTTCATTACCAATCCTTTCTTCCTATATATAAAAACCCTATTGCCCCTTTCCCAAACTATTCAAACACCTCTCAATAGAGCACACAAAACACCAATGGCTACCCAATGCTCTTACAATGGTAGCCAAACCCCTTCATCTCCAAGAGGAGTAGCCATGGTGTTAGCTCTAGTCTTCGCGGTCGTGCTGTCTCCATTGTACGCTAGTCGGAGGGACGACCATTCGTCGCGATTTTATCACCAATACTACGAGACTAGCTGGAGTTCAGGGTTGGTCCTCCCGATGGTTCTGGCAGGGTTGATAATTGCGATCAGGTCGACAAGCTCTTCGAAGCACAATGAAGGTGGGATGTATGCGAGATCATCGTTGGTTTCCTCGGACCCATCTTGGATGCTTAGAATTGGGAGCTCATCGTGGGGACTTGCCGGGATATTGGTCATGCTCATGGTTGTGTTGTCATGGCAAGATTATGTTCAACATTTCTTTTGGAGATAGGGAGACATTATGGTGTATGTAACTATGTTTTTGGTACCATGTTAGGCAATATCTAATAATATAATTTGTTTCTAGCGAATCTGTGTTTGACTTTCCTTTAGCTTATTGAGGCAATCCGTGAAAATGTTAGGGTGGTGAATCTGTTTATAGACCGTTAAAATTCATGTTAGAATCTTTGCAATTTTTGTCAATAGTGCTGACTGCAAACCTCTTCTCTGAAAATTGTCAATACTAGCTATTTTCTTGCGGGCCACCATCCACATGAAACCTTGAATTTTGGTAGGCACTGCGTGACACCAAACCACGTGATTTGGGAAGTCCTCCCTTCCTTGGTAGATGCTGCCCACAAGCACTTGTCTACAAGATTGAACTGAGAAGCACTCGGATTTCTTAAGGCTCCACACTAAAGTCGTCAGATCTACAGTGATGTGATCATCAAGGATGCCTTCGAGAAAATGGCAGAAAATTCCACTCTTGCAGCGCTCCACCCCTTAAAGCATAACGCATCGAAACTTGCTAAGGCCAACTATCACGAAACACACGAAAGTCAGACACCAAGCTATCCAAGAAGAGGGCTGAAGCCGCAACCCTTGGATGTTCAAAAGCATATTGAACATCAAACTGTAAGTATTAAATCATAATCGAACAAGGCGAACTATATATACTTAGGCTTCACAACAATTCGATTCAAGTTCAAATACATGATATTAGTTTCTCACCCATTTTAGTTTCGAGTTCGGGTAATACGCATCCTAGATAACATATCGGGTAACAAATTTCATACCATACCCATATCCGTAAGGTTTCAGGCTGATTTCGATTAAAACCGTAATAGAAAAACTTCAAAATTATGCTATCATTGATAAGAACAATACACACCATATACATACATAAATTACTTGTGAGGGAAGGAACAAACCCCTAATTTTACATTTCCTTTAGGTTTAAGAAAGATCATATTGCTAGTAGCAGTTCTCCAGTTCAGGTGGTAGAGTAACCCTTTTACGAGTTAGCAATGTCTCCATGCTTGGAAATGTCCTTTTCATCCCACCCCTTGGCCTCGATCTGAATTGCTCGTCGGATTCCTCAAAATCGCCCTGAACGAGAACGAGACATCAAGATTCGAGTCTCGCGGTAGCAAATGAGATGAAAGTTTGTAGAATTGCAGCAGTAAGAAAGCTTACACAAGCATAGACATGGCACCCGGATTTCTCGTGGTTATCTCGAACATGTTTGTACGAGAATCTCATGCCGCAGCCATGAAAGCTGCATGCGAAAGGCTTCACGTCAAGATGGACAGCCTTCACGTGCTTGTTAAGATTCGTTTTCTGCGGCACAATTTGTATTCATTCAGCACAGATGGAAATGAGAGAGAGATGAAAGCCAAAAGCTTCGAGCAAATTTAGAATGATCGGCCTGTGCTTACCGATGAAAACGTGAGGCCACAGCCATCATGGTCACAAGAAACTCTATGTGTTGGTTCATTGCCGACTTCATGGCTTCGCAGATGTCTCTTGATGTTCTTCTTCAATTGCTTCCCTCCACAAATCTCACAGTGGATGTATTGGTGGGATGCCTGAATATGAGCTTTGAGGCATTGTTCGTTCGAGAAGTGCTTTCCACAGCCTGGTTCTAGACAGATAGCTTCACTAGATTCCAGCTTCACTGCATCAAAATGAAACATACATTTGTCAGTCCTGGAGGTGGATTAGATAACAGATATCATGTGCCAAAGAAAAGACGCTTACAATGAGAATCCTGATGCTTTTTAAGCTTCGATGGCCAAGGGAAGGCCTTTCCACAACCAGGCTCCTCACAAACATACTGGCTCAAACCTTCCCCGTTGGTTGATTCATCGTGTTCCTCATGAACTTCTTGAACATGTCCCTTCACGTCACTTCGGAATACAAAGTCCCTGGTACAGCTCTCAATCGGACATTTGAAAAGCTTCCCATTATGCTGAAGCAAATGACGGTTCAAGTGATCTTTCCTTCTGTAACTGGCATGACAACCATCGAAAGAGCACTTAAATGGCCTCTGCAAAACCACCCATGTACAAGGTCAGTGTCCATCGATCATATGCTGCAGTAAAATGAATGCAACGCCTCAAACCTCGACGTGATAGGAGGCTTCTTCGCTTGAAAGGAGCTTCTCAGGAGGTCTCCCAACCTGATACTAGTCCAGTCAAGGTACAATCCCAGAAAGCCTCTCGCATTTTGGAGATCTGGGGATCCAATGCTTCACGCCACAACAATCCAGATGTTTTATTTTTTACTTAAAACACAAGCAATCCCTGCAAAATCCATTTGAAACCTCAAACTCAAACCCTACAACATAATTCAACGTTCAAGCTTGCAAATTACATACACTTCCAACCTTAATCAACTCAACTCGTCTGAATCAACCATCAGCAAACGAAGATTAAGATGAACAAACAATAGTGTACGTAGATCAACGGTTGTTAGCTAGCTGAGCTCGAGTTTGGTTAATAATAGAAGTACCTCAAGCGAGTGACTCCGCAAGTGTTCTTTCAAATACGCAGGCTTCCTGAAACAAGCTCCACATTCTTCACAAGTATTGGATTTCGCCCCATCTTCTTCTTCTCCTCCTTTGTCTTCTTCATCCTCCTCGTTCATCTCATTCCGGTGATGAGATAGGACGTGAGACGAGATTAGATACTTCTTAGATCGGGAAATTCCGCAGTATTTGCACAAGTACCGCCTGGTGCCGGTAGTGGTATCTCTAGAAATCTGAGTTTCTTCCATCGTTTTCCCTTGAACTTCCGCTTCCATCTCCATCTTTCTGTGTTTAGATTAGGAGAAAAGCAGCTGCTGCTACTAGGGTTTCTTCGCGAGCTACACAGCTGAAGTGCGAAGAGTTGATTATTTCAGACAGGCTTAGATCTTGGGGATGACAATATTTGAAGTCCGCCATTGTTGATCTACCGAGAGCAAATATAGTTGCTTGCACAAGCCCATTTTAATATGTTGAAGCCCAATGGATCCAGTTGAGCCCAAATGAAAAAACGCCTAACAAAACAAAACTTGGGGTCGAAATGGTTTCGTGGTCACCTAAGTTTAGTATAGTAGCAGAGTGGTCATTCAACTTTAATGTTTAACAGCACAGTCATCAATGTTTTTAACCCAACAATATTTTCACCCAAATATATTTTAGCCTGTTGTAGCCTGACAAGATCATATTGTTCCAAATTACCTGCTTCTGCTGGAACCAAATTACCAGTTTGAACTTGTGATTCGATTCATGAGCATAATTCATTACAACTTTACACTACAACAAATGCACAAGAACATATATGTTATTTACATGAACACAAATCAATTCGTTACTGTCAAATTCTCCACCCAGCAACTCTACTGGCGGCAGCAGCAGGCGTCGATCCCGTGTTGTACATGCGCTGTATCTTTTCCCTGTACTTGGTTAGGGATTTCGCAGGAATTGCAGGACATAGCTCCACAACATCTCCCATCTTCAGCTTGCACGTAGGATCCATCACAGGGTCATGGTTAAGTCTCGGCCTCAGTTCTTCTTTCAATGAGTACCCATATGAAGACCGTCTCATACTACTACCTCGCCCGGATCTTTCCAGCAGATCAATGACCGATGAATTCGCAGGCAGCTCCTGAACTGACATCTGAACAAATCGAAGCAAGGTGAATCGATTGCAAGCATGTGGAATGAAAATAATGTGACAACTGACAAGTGGGAGACATACCTTGTCGTTCTCGATCATGATGATGAAGACAGGCCCGTCCTCCCCATAGTGAGGTGTGGAAGAGTATTTGCAATCTTCTGAATGAACTGGGAAGGTGCAGGTTTGGTTTCCAGAACCAGGAGTCGAGGATCGGTCTTTGTTCATGGTTTCACACTGCCAAGTTACGACCCATCGAGCCCATTCAACCATCTGCAACACGAATGAAGGGTGTTTGCAATCACCCTCCTTGTACCTCCAATGAGCAGCGAATCCGAGCTCGGCCTGCAGATGCATCTCCTTCGTACGGATCTGCACTTCGAGAGGGATCTCTCCATCACCCATCACTACCGTGTGAAGAGATTGATACCTGAAAAATCCCAACTTCCAGCTAAAGACAACATGACAGAACGAAAAGATCAAAAGATCTATATGCCAGCATTGGAAGCGTTACATACCCATTGATTTTCGGGCGACTTATGTAGTCCTTGAACTTCCCGGGCACTTCAGGCCACAATTCATGAACGACTCTCAATGCCCTGTAGCAGTCTTCCTTGTTCTTCACAATCAAACGTAGCCCATGAATGTCGTGGATCTCGTCCATCTTCAGCTCCTTCCTGAGGCAACATTAAGAAAATGCATCCCATCAGTCACCATTAAGAAACTGCTACGTCGTCTAAAAGGGAAAAGGGAGGCGGTCGAGCAATAAGCTTACTTACTTCACCATTTTGCGATAAATACTATACAAGCTCTTGTGTCGACCCGATAGCACATGATAAGGTATAGTTTCACCATCCAAGGCAATGCCCAACCTGTCAGTCGCAGAAGTAATCACTACCTCGTCAAAAGACTTCACAAGCTGAGACGACAACTCCTTGTACTGATCAGGGTTCAGATGCTTGAAGCACAAGTTCTCTAGCTGATCCTTCCATGCAGAGATCCCTACACGATTAGCCAAAGGAGCAAATACCTCCAAAGTCTCCTTTGCAAACCTATGTTGCTTCAGCAATGGCAGAGCATCCAGAGTCATCATGTTGTGCAATCGATCTGCTAACTTGATCAGTACAGCCCTCGCATCAGCCATTGCGAGGAACATGGTGTGCAATCGATCCGCCTCTACAGTTCTGCTAGCTGTATCGTTCTTCCGTGCCAGCTTACTCAAGTGACTCAGCTTTGAAACCTGAATCAACAAGTACATCAGATCAAACAATCAACTATAAAGCAATCTACTAGCGTCCAAATGAACCAGAACATAGACTCTCATCAATGGCAGATTTTGTATGTTCTTCTTACCCCTTCAACCAGATCAGCAACTCCAGCTCCAAATGCTTTGACAATATGGTCATAGCTTAAGAAAGAATCATCAAGAGTATCATGTAGAAGTCCTGCAGCAACCATAGTGGTGTTAGCCCCAATCGTTGCCAGTATAACCGCAGTCTCAACACAATGCTGCAGGTAAGGATCGCCGCTTGCCCGAACCTACAAAACCAAAAGCAACAAAACTTTCACAAACTGGGGGGAATGGATTCACTGATTCAGAAACCCATGAAGCAAAAAGATGAACACATTCTATACCTGCCCTCTATGAGCTTTCTCCGCCTCGTAAAAGGCCTTGATGACAAACTTTTCACAGAAGATCTTGTGCCTCAATTGAGCACCCAACAACAGCTCCTTAACATAAGGCTCATGATCATCGTTAGTCTTCACATAGCTATCCTCCATGTTAAACGTTAATTCATCTGCTACAGGAGCCTGAGCCTCATCAGCATCATAGTCAACACAAGACCCTAACGCATGAGTAACGAACCCATCAAACAACCTGCTTGACCCTGATCTAATCGAGCTGGGAAAGCAGACTAAATCACCACCACCACCACCACCACCGTTCCTTTCACGAGCTAACCTCGTGGAAGGAGGACTATTAGAACACGACATTGGAGCATGAAACACTGATACAGGACTTGATTCCTTCTTCATTGATCCACCACCATACTTACTTGAAGACCTCCTAAACGAACTGCTCCCCAATTCCTTCAGATCATCCGCTCTATCATGCCACAGAGCTCCCAATTCCTCCCTGTCGCCTGAGAACGAGGAGCGCTTCAATCCCGGCGAAGAGAACAAACACGACAGCCCGCCGATTTGCGATCTGTGCGATGAAGACGAAGCTGAAGCAGACGTGGAAGATCGAGGATTCAGCTCGAAATCATGACCGTTGATCGAGCAAGGGTGTGGAGTCGTGGTTGGTGGGCTCGCGTATAACGCAATCGTAGTCGGAACCGCCATCGGATGAACGAAGAGATTCTGATCAAATTAGTAAAACAAACTGAATCGATGAATTCACCCACAAGGGTTCTTCAAATCAACAGCAAGAAGAAACCCTCAAATTGAAATGGGATGTGCTTCGTATTTTGTACAAAAACAACACTGTACAGAGACTTTGATCGAGGCTAAATAGGAAAAGAAAGAAAACCCAGTTGACTACTGAATCTGAAAATGGGAGGAAGAAACTGAGAGAGAGCAGAGCAGCTTTGTTGGAGAAATGAGGAGACTGGAAATTTTGGTTTTCTTTTTGCAGTTTCCTTTTCTTGTGTTCTTGTGCCACTAGTATCCGTCTTACGCGGTTTTTTAATTCGCGTAGCGGCGAAGGGAAGGAAGAGAGTGAAAGTACGGTGTTGCCCTTCCTTGCAAGATGATGCTTTGCCTTGCGGGTTTACTTCACTAATTAGTAATTAGTTACTAATGAAGTAATGATTAGTGTAGAGTCCAATTTGGCACGCCACAAACCATGAATAGTCAACGATAATAGACAAAGGTGCTAATCTATAAGTAATAACCAAATCAGTCATCATAATATTATTAATGCTAATAATTAAACAATGAATCTTATATAGTCGCCTTTTCTTTATTCAATATCACTCATTTCGGAGGAGAAATAACGGTACATATATCATTTCGTCCTCTGCCGATCATCTATCTGATTCACCGTATATTTGACAGGAGAAGGCGTACACATCAACATCAAAGATCACCTCGGTAACAGGGGCCCTGCCCTATCACTCAGACACTAACTCTCTTGAGCCGACCTGAAGACCTGTACGTCAACGTTTGGTCAGAGACATCCCTTCTGCATGGCCCTGATGATGGCCATTCCCCTACTGCCTAGGGCCCCTTACAATGGTTCAGATTAAACCTCACCAATGGATGTGGAGCTACAACCCATGCCACGATAACTCTATAAATACCAAGTCATATATTCATCTAAGGACACGACACACACTAGGACCATACGTCTGATATTGCATGCCCTAATGTTGCACGCTAGAATCTGTGGACATCCGTCCTCGCTAAAGGGTTGATCCATGATACTTTTCTATTATCCGCTCATTCTACGTTTATACCCCACAAATACTCTCATACAAACACTGACTAGATCCATTGGCATCCGCCTTACAAGGAACTGCCCATACGAAGCCCAAACCGCATCAAGAATCTCCAACAATCACCTCCAATTGAACCACTCCTAACGTTCAAATTTAACATTTTTCGATTTAGTGAGAATAATGATGTGAATAGTCAAATCTGAAATTCATAAGCATTGATGAACCGAACTTAGACTAGTAAAGCTAACTTGGTTGGTAAGTAGAAGATTCTTTTTTCTTTGCGTGTCAACTTGTTCATGATGTTGGAAGCAAGGGGGATCCACGTTTTGGATATTTTATTTTTCTCTCTAAATAAATAGTACCTATATTTTTGTATGCTTCCAACTAAAAGTCAAACTATATATAATTTAGCGGTGAACGCTCCGTGACGCGCGTCTGACGCTGACATGTGGTAGCGCGTGATTGGTCCACTTAAGACTAATTTTTTTAACTCATATTTAGTGTTCTAATTTTTCTGGATGTATCAAATGGTCACCCAATTCAATAAAATCGTCAATTCGATTTTCCCATCCTACATTCCATCCGTTAAGTTTAGTACATGTTTGAAACACACAATTTATTGAAATTATCTAACATATCTCTACCAAAAAAAACCGTATCCGACAAACACCGTATCTGAAAAAATTAAAACCTGAGGATCAATAGTTGCAGACGTCTATTGAGATTTACTTTTACATAAAACTAAAGAAAATGACAAGAATGCATACCACCACTAAAACTGCTAAACAATTAAGCATAATGCATTTACATTTGCGCCGTTTGTTTCATCACTGCAGTAGAGATTTAATATCACACAGTTTCACCACCACTAGGCTAACATTTGAAGTTCAGTAGGGCCAAATAATGGATCAAATTGAGTCATAATTGATACCTTACAATATGATAGCCCTAAAGAGTAGAGTATTCATAATATGGCTAACAATGTCGATATCAAAGCAGCAAAACGTGTGTTAAAAAAACAGCAAAACTGCAGCTTCAACTTGTTTCTTCTATGCGCCATGACATTTTTTAAGAGGAAACTGGCCTAGCTTTTGAAGAGAAATTCTTTATGCGCGTCACCGGAGTATTACCCACGTGTTAGCTATTTATTTAGACTTAATACTCACCAAACTATTCATTTATTACAAGAATACACACTGTGTATTATTATTATATTAAACTGCTTCATTTTTTCTATTCGGTCAACTTTCTAAAATAGCACATTGTCAAATGTTGTCGTTAACTTGCTTAATGATATGTTTATTTAACATGAAGATGTTAGATGACTATATAAATTAATTTAGTTGATGTCTTACATGATTAGTTTACATTTTTTTCATTTTATATAATTAATTTTTTGAGTCGGGTATGATCATGGGTGAGTACTTTCCTTGCTTCAGATCATCAAACAAAACGGCAAACGATAGAGAATGAGGAAGTAGTGGCAAAGAAATTGCGAGGAAAGATACGGCATTTGGTTTGTGAAGATATTTGTTCGTCAATAGTGAAGAAGGTAGAAGTTGATTATTGTGAATGAGGACATTAACTAATAGATTAAGCTCGACAATCGGATGAAGACCAATCAAAGTAACAGCAATATGTGACAATTTGACGGAGAAGAAAACTCGTTTAGAATATGTTATTGACCATATAATATTCATTCAAAATTCTTTCTGAGTAACTCGAGTTCATGACAGAATCCATGAGTATTAATTTTCTGCTTAAAGTCGTTCCTCCGAATTTCACCACCAAACTCCGACTCTTATTTTAATTTTTATTAAGAAGTAACGAATTATAAACGTGAAAAAATAGAAACCAAAATGAATTAAAATGAAAAATAGAGAAGCGAAAACCTAATTCTCCGACCACAGCCCATATCCGATAAGGACTGCCACCATCAGCTGCGTGTCTTGTTGCGGCTGGTTCGCGGTCGGCAGCGGCTGCCACGTGGCCATTTACAGGGAAGAATCTCTTCTCCTCCTTGTACAGCCGCCACATGGTCGGCCAGTTGTCTTCACACGTGTCCTTTGCCGACTACTAGTAAGGTGGTTGGCATTCGGTCGCTGTCATTCCCACGTGATCATCTCCAATTTTCTTGGGGTGTCCTCGTTCCATCTCGAGCTAAGCCCAGTTTGGTTTCCCTCCGGCTGCGGACTACGTACGATGCTGATTGATTATTTGGGAGGCTGATCCCATCCAACCATTTCTAAGGGTTGGAAACTTCCAACTTTCATCTCAACTATTAGATCATCCTTTGATCCTTTGACCAATCCAATGGTCTAAATTGTTAGGAATATTTAGGACTTTACATATAAATTAATTATTATATTTAAAATAAATAATTTAATTCCCGTGGCTCTCCGGCGGCCGGCCATCGTCGCCTGCAACTTTTCCGGTGAGACTCCGACGAATTTTTTTTTTTTACATTTAAAAAAAAATAGTTAACACTTTTTTACTGTTAACTAGTTAGCAGTGTTTTTTTAACTGATAACAAGTTAACATGGTTTTTACCTGATAACTACTTAACATCATTTTTTGAATGATAACTAGTTAACATCATGATTTAGATAACTAGTTAACACAAAATTTAGTTGATTACTAGTTAACACATTTTTTTTCTGTTACCTAGTTACAGTGTTTTTTTAACTGATAACTAGTTAACATGTTTTTTATCTGATAACTAGTTAACAACGTTTTTTGTTTGATAACTAGTTAACATCATGATTTAGATAACTAGTTAACAAAAAATTTAGTTGAATGCTAGTTATCAAAATTAGTTAACTAGTTAACACATTTTTTTGTTGTTAACTAGTTAACAGTGTTTTTTTAACTGATAACTAGTTAACATGGTTTTTATCTGATAACTAGTTAACAACGTTTTTTGTTTGATAACATGTTATCAACATTAGTTAACTAGTTATCAAATTAACATAATTAGTTAACTAGTTAACATCATGACTAAGATAACTAGTTAACATTTTTTAAAGATGATAACTAGTTAACCAATCGAGTTAACTAGTTAACATCATGACTAAGATAACTAGTTAACATTTTTAGTTAACCAGTTATTTAATCGTGTTAACTAGTTATCAAATTGTTAACTAGTTATCTAATCAAGTTAATTAGTTAACTAATCATGTTAACTAGTTATTTTGTTTTTAATTAGTTAATTTATCGAGTTAACTAGTTAACATAATGATTGGATAACTAGTTAACGAGGGTATTATATAACTATAATTTTAATAATTCATAGTTATCCAAAAAAAAAAAAAATGTACACAGAATGAAATTGTAACCTTTCATAATTATTAAAAATATCCGGCAGTGTGACAAATCAATAAATTTACAAATCAGTAACTTAATTTGACCATGTACAAACCAGTCACTTAACTTGACCACGTGACAAATCAGTCACTTAACTTGACCATGTGACAAATCAGTCACTCATCTTCAACCTCTGAAATCAACATCGCTGCTCACGTCAGTGCTCAACCCGCTGCTCCTGAAGTCGCTCCGCCGGCCGCTGCTCCAGACGTCGTGCTCCGTCGGCCGCCGACATCGGAACCAGGAGCTTCCGGCCGAGAGACAAAATTGGACCAGAAAAGCAAGAGCAAATCGGTCGTCGGAGGATACAAGGAGCTGTCGGAGATGGTGATTGAGGCGGTTCGGTTGACGATGAGATGGATTGGCCGACGGAGCTCTTCGATCGGAGACGGGAACGACGTGATAACCAAGGCGGAACTCGCGGCGGTGATGGGTTGGCCGTCGGTGGGTATGGGTTGGTCGTTGGAGTAGGCAGAGGAGAGGAAGCCGCGAAGAGCGCTGCCGGCGTATTTGCTTCAGGGAAAAGTTAAGGGGTTATGTTAAATTATTTTTTCAATTTTCCGATTTTATCCTTGGTTGGACCGCAGATCGCGTG
This sequence comes from Linum lewisii, assembly GCA_034768395.1. Lineage (NCBI taxonomy): Eukaryota > Viridiplantae > Streptophyta > Magnoliopsida > Malpighiales > Linaceae > Linum > Linum lewisii. The sequence goes on along the minus strand of CM068296.1, from coordinate 85,274,896 downwards.
CGGATTATTTGTTTCAACTTATCTTAAAGATGGTAAATTTAATCATTCTTATGATTATTAGTACAAATCCTAAGTGGATCAAAGTGAGTTAAACTCGAATTTATTCGAATATGGGTAAATTTAAAAATCTTTGAATGCAGGCTTATTGGATTGGAGGTTTATTGGGTCATTTATTCAATATTATGGGTAAATTATTAGAAAAATAGCACTTTGACCCTTCTACTTTTCTAACTTAACAAATGGCTCCCTATACTTTAAATCGCTCTTTTTACCCCCTCCTACTTTGGTCACTTTGCATTTTGGCTCCTTCCGTTCCAACTACCACATTCTTAACATTAAATTTGGACACATCCGTACATCAACGAAGAGAGATATCGGAGGTAGGAGACTAAGAGTTGGCCAAGGAGGTAAATTGGGGAGGTATAGCGAAGAGTATGATAAAATATAAAGAGTTTTAAAATCACACGTTTTATTCATCTATTTCATCATATGTAATTATATATACTTATATTCTCAATAAAAAAAATGTTTAGTAAGTTAATACATGGTTATTGGAGTCAACGATGTGTACTGAATACGCACCAATTAACGTTATGAAGACGATAGTTGGAATGGAAGGACCCAAAATGCAAAATAACCAAAGTAGAAAGTGTAAAAAGAGCGAATTATAGTATAGGAGGCTATTTGTTAAGTTGGCAAAGTAGAGGAGGCAAAATGCTATTTTCCCTAAATTATTTAACAGTTTGCTTAGTTTGAAGGTTTTTTAGTTATTAAAATTGAACTAGCTTTAAAATGTTCACTTTAAGTCTATTTAATTTTTTGGTTCAATCAAATCTAGTTGAGTCGGGTCAATTCTTGCCAGCTCTAAGTATAACTGTATACATATATGTTAAAGTATGAACATTTGGACGGGTGTACATATATTTGGAAAATAGGTCAAATAACTTTAGTAGTCCAGAAACTTTAGGCCGGATTTTAAATCTAATTTGTTGCAGACTCGTCCCATTAGTATGGACTCCATTACAAGGTGGTACTATTCATGCCAACAAAGACTTTTTTCTGGCAGTTTTGCCACATCATCCTGCCCACATCATGCTTAGCCCGGATACCATGAAGTCCATTACAGGCTATTGTACTTTTCCTGGGGAATCTCTCATCAGAGTACAGTATGAAGATCACTTCATGTATACTACACCAACTTCAATTCCTAAAGACTCCAGCAAACTGACCAACTCTCTTGCAATATCTTGCAGAGGATCTGAGCAAGCGCTTTACCTTTGTGCGGCGTCCCAATTTCTCAACTGGATTCTCATACGTACCCACAGACTGCACTGTCAGCTGCTGCTCTAACATCTCCAATCCCTCGATCTCTGCAAGTTTCTCACAATTCCATATCGTCAACTCCTTGAGATTTCTGAGACTAGACAAACTCGGTATCTTGAGCAATGATTCACATGTCATTAGGAATAGCACTTCCAGCAACTCCAGTTCCTCAAAACCTGTGAGCTCCAGCAGTTGAACACATCCAGAAATGGTCAACTCTTTTAGACTTGTAAGATGAGATAGATCTGGCAACCGTTCCAGCGAGTTGCAGTTCGAAATCTTCAGCTTCACTAATGATCCCAAGTGGTCAAGACTCCCAACCTCGCGAAGTTGTGGGCTGTTCGACACAGTTAATGTCTTCAATCCGCTCGGCAGATGAGGCAGTCTAGAAACTAAGTCACAGCCGCTCAATATAAACTTTTCTAGTACAACCAGAGGCTCAAGGCCTTCAATAATAGCTAAGCTGGGACACCAGCTTATTTCCAGACGTGACAAGGATTTCGCTAGCCCTCGGATTTCAGCGAGAATCTGACATTGGCAGACCAATAGATATAGCAACTTGTTCAGAGCTGCCAAACTAGGCAGCCTTTTCAGTGCACAACACTCTTCTACCGTCAAGTTTGTCATAGACATAAGATTTTCAAGGCCGTCCAGATTTTCCAGATTTGGTGCTTTCGATATATGCAAAGTCACCAATGATGTCAGCCCTCCTAACCCATGAATCTCAGTCACGCCAATATCTTCCAGTAACATTTCTGTCAAATTACTCAAATTCTGGATGTTTGGCAGTCTCCGTAGAGGCTCGCAACGTTTAATCCAAATGCTGACAAGCGATGACGGGAGACCAAGATCAACACTAGTACGAATGGCATCCTCCTCCACCAGTAGACTATCACAGGGAGAAAGCCACAGCTCCAGTGTCTTCAACTTGGACAACTTCTGTAAATCCCCTGTAATTCGGAGCCCACCAGTACAATGCTGGAACCGTAGTTCCTCCAAGTCTCTGAGGTTAGAAAGATTAGCAACTGTAGATGAGATGATTAGTTGCTTTACGCTAGTGGGAAGCCCTAGCAAGGGCAGCGGCACTCCGAAGCATCTGCTGAAGTTAATAACCTGAAGATTTTCAAGCTCTACAAGGTTGCCAGTTAACTTAGTTATTCCACAGCCAACGATGATAAGCTCTTTCAAATGCTTGAAATTTCCAACATGCATTTCACCACTCATCTTGTTGCAATCTTGCAGATTTACTACTTCTAGACTTCCACAGGCGGACAAGTCAGGTGCTTTTGTAAGTTTGTGGCAACACAACAGATGTAGAACTTTCAGATTGTGTGCCATCTGCATCAAAGCACACAAAAATTAATACCAAGCCATAAATCTTAGTGTACATATAGTTGGAAAATAGTACGATAACATTAGAAATAAAAATTAGTTAACAACCTTTAGCTCTCTCCACCCTAACCAGTCATCTCCCACCCAAAGATTGGACAATTTAAGAATTACCAATTTGTCCATCCTAAAACTAGTGGGTACTGAAGCACAGAAAAACAGTTCGAGCCAACGTATCTCTGGAAGAATTTCTTTGAAGTCTCCAGTCAAGCCTGCACGAACAACTTCAAGGTATCTTAACCTCGAGAGCTTTCTGAATTCTTCGTTGGTAAGCTCAACACAGTTATCCCCGTAAACTTTTAGAGTTCTAACATGATCGGTTCCCTGTAAAATGCAGCACCATAATATTTCTATCATGTTTCAGAAGATCATACTTGAGACATGTATGAAGGGGAAAAAGCATTCCAAGTCCAAACGAGAATCAAGAATCAAAAGTAGCATTTATAAAAATATGCAAATGAACATCACCAGAATATAAATAATATCTACCTTCATATTCTTTAACATATCCAAAGCATCATTGTTAGACCATATCCTGCTGCGTGAGCCTGGATGTTCAACACCTTCATCGCGAACAATAGCTCTACCAAGGTCTCTAATATGATCATGCATCCAAAATTCATCTTTTTCGTTAATTTTTATCAAAGACCTAAGGACAAGCGTGTCAATCCCACTTTCTGTATAGAAGTTACAGCCACCCCACATGTAAAGCGGCAATGTTTTGTTCTCTCCAATAAAGAGACAAGCAATGTCAAGAAAGATTTGTTGTTCTTCATAGTTCAATGCATCATAGCTTATCTTCAACCTCTCTTGAACCTTACAATGAGGTATTTCTTTGAACCGTATCAAATTTTCTTCCCAGATTTTCATCTTCTTTCGAAACAGAAGTGACCCCATGACTTCAAGTGCTAACGGGAGGCCTGCTGCAGCTTCTACAAATTTGCTTGATAGAGTTACATAATCTTCTGGCGGGTAGTCCATTCTAAAAGCATGCTTGCAAAAAAGTTGAAGGGAATGGTCATGACTCATCTCTCCAAGTTCATATGACTTGTAGTCTTGATGGAAATTCAAACTTTGATCCCTTGTAGTAACCAGAAATCTGCTTCCAGAAGCAAAATCATCCATATCCCCCAAAAATTTGTCAAACTCAAACATATGATCTATATCATCAAGAACGACAAGAACCTTGTGTTTGCAAACTCTATCTTTTATCAAATAACATCGCTCACTAGCATTTTCAACTTGGCAATCATGTCTCAGAATGGTGGATAAGACCTTATTCTGTAGGTTCACCAACCCCTCTTTCTTCTTTAACGTTTCTCGTACATCTTCAAGAAAGCAGCAGCGATCAAACTGTGAAAAGACCTTATCATACACAGCCTTGGATATCGTAGTTTTACCAGCGCCGCCTATTCCATGAATGCTAACAACTTCCACACTTTGAGAGTCTAGGTCTAGTAGCTTCACAACTTGTTCAACATGAAAATCAACTCCAACCAAGTCTTGATCAGCCACTAACTTGTACTTTCTCATCAGTAGTGAATCAACTCTTGAGAAAACCTCATCTATTATGGCACCCTGTCTACAATACAAAATTGACCAGATCAACATTTATTAGCAACGAAGTGTATAGTTAGTGCATTTCCCCTGTACTTAGATTCTTGATAAACATATATACATTAGATAGAGCAACAAAGAATAGGCGATTTGCAGAGAACCATTAATTGCAGAATGTTCTTAATGAATCTTATAGTGTTTACTAACATGGGTTATACCATAGATGAAGAATGAGAAATGTTTAAGCAAATACCCGTCAGAGTCATTCACTGTCCATCCCTTCATTTTGCCAACCTCCTGGAGAGCTTCCCTCCATTCCTTAATCGTATCAGCATCATGTTTCTGAGCGTGCAGTTGGAATGCTTCTTTGTAAGGACCATATTGATGCCTAACGTCTCTGGGATTCACAAAATAGAAAATGGGCAATATGACATGTCCATTCTCCTGCTTCCAGCACTCCACCATCTTAGCAAGCTCTTGTAGGCACCATTTGCTAGAAGCATAGTTTTGTGAAAAAATTGGGATGTGAATCTTCGATTCAAGGATAGCCTGCACAAGAGAAGGGGCAATCTGTTCCCCTTTACGAAGCTCTTCCTCATCTCTGAATGTTCGAATTTTGGACCGATTGAGACAGCTATAGAGACAATCGGCAAAGCTGGTTCGGACATCTGGGCCTCTGAAGCTCAGGAAAACTTCATACTCTCCAGTTGGAAGAGAGGTTTCTGATCGGTCCAATGGAGAATCCATTTTAAGTAGCTGTCTGCTACACAAAAAAGATAGAGAGAAACGATCATCATCGAGGAAAGTTAGCAGCAAAAATCAGGACGGAGAATGGAGAGAGATCTGAACTTACCTCAGTGAAAAGAAAACCAGTTGTTGAAAACTTGGATTAAGAGGTCAACGCCCAGTTCTTTGAAGCAGGAACACTCACTAAACTGAGGTTACTAAACCATAATCAATTAAATAATTACTGCTAGTTTGCTAGTGTGTGGTAAAGAAGGGAAAATAGCACTTGGCCTCCTCTACTTTGCCAACTTACCAGATGATTCCTATATTATAAATCGTTCTTTTTACCATTTCATATTTCGATCACTTTGCTGTTAAGGTGTTGTTGCTCTAGTGGAGACTATGGAAATCCAGAAATGATGTTGTGTTCAATAAGACAGGTTTCCAGAAGTTCTGCCACGACAATTTGAGACACAGTTGAGAGAGTATGAGGAATTTATTGAGCGCTCTCGAATTTAGTTAAATTCCCACCGTCCAATTGGTTCTCATCAAAATTTGGTTCGTATCTCCCATCTTCCGTTCAGATTGATAATCAAAGTAGATGGAGCTATAAGAAAGGAAATTGGAGACTTTATATTTTTTTACTCTTTTCGGTCCATTAATTTCGTCGTCGGGAAAGCTTTCAAGGAATTTGTGATCCTTTACAATTGGATGTTTGGCCGTGAGAGAGACTCTTTGTTGGTGCTTTCACAATAGAATTTTTGAATTTCAACTAGAAAGATATGTTGAGTCTGTTCACAAAAAAGTTATGGATAACAAACTAGATGGAGATGCAGGTGCAATTATCCAAGAAATTAGAAAGATGCTTCCAAAATTCACAAGGTTAAATTACATTTCAATTTCAAGAAATCAAAATAGTTCACCTCATATAATAGCAAAATTTGCTCTAAGTTTCTTACCAAAAATTTCTACCCTCATATAGCGAGCTGCTGGGCTATAAAATGGAGTCAAGGATGCCCGCCGGTGCGTGAATGTGAAGCAGAGGCGGTGGTAGCTGGGAATGTGTGGGCCAGAGAGCAAGGTATGCACTGAGTCGTTATTGAAACAGACATTCAAGTTGCTCAGCTTGCTTTGTGTAATCCGATACAGGAAAGAACTAAGTTTGGGACCTGATATCAAAAGGCCGACAGCTGTTGGAGAGTCAATCACGGTATGAAGTGAAGTTTGTTAGGAGAAGTGGGAATATGGTCGCTCATGCGCTCGCAAGACGATCGTTGTTCTCGTCTGAAACAATTTTTGAATCAAAATCTCCTGAATGGTTATGTAACACATTGAGTAATTGTTGTTTGCTGATGCATTAATAAAAGTATCATCTTTCATTCAAAAAAAACTTCTACCCTGATTAATATGACTCTTTTTGCTTCAATACATACTCGTTGAGAATTTTTTTTAGTTTTTGTGAATATTCGTGAATCGTGTTGGCTGTTTCTCTTTTCATTTCTTCTCCTTCTCCCTCTTTCTTTTTTCCCTTTTTAGTATCTCCTAGGTTGTCTCGCTATTTATAGGTTCTTCTCGACAAAAAAAAAAACTTACCTTGATGTCATCACTCTTTTCACTTTTTACCATAATATTTGGTCTTGCAAGTAAAAGCCACTAAAACCCATCTCCCTCTGCATGCCTCTTCAGTCTTCAGCCTCTATTTTTCACTAACCAGAAAGAAGAAGAAGGAGCAACAATGGAGAATCAACATCCGCCTTCCTTCCACAAGGTCTTCTTCGAAGACTACGCAGACCAACTCATAATCAAATCTTAACCATTTTTTCTTCCTATTTCAAAACTTCTTCATGTATACTCTACTTAACTCCAATCTTTTTTTTCTAGGGGATTCCAGATACATTCATCGCCCAACACTACCACTACCTATCTAGGAAGCTAGTTTTCCAGTCCAGGCACGGAGTCCCTTTTGTGATCTCCGTTGAGTGGACCAGCACTGGACGATGCTTCAATACATACTCGTTGAGAATTTTTTTTAGTTTTTGTGAATACTCGTGAATCGTGTTGGTTGTTTCTCTTTTCATTTCTTCTCATTCTCCCTCTTTTTTTTTTCCCTTTTTAGTATCTTCTAGGTTGTCTCGCTATCTATAGGTTCTCCCTACCAAGGGAGTTGTCTCGACAAAAAAAAACTTACCTTGATGTCATCACTCTTTTCACTTTTTACCGTAATATTTAGTCTTGCAAGTAAAAACCACTAAAACCCATCTCCCTCTGCATGCCTCTTCAGTCTTCAGCCTCTATTTTTCACTAACCAGAAAGAAGAAGAAGGAGCAACAATGGAGAATCAACATCCGCCTTCCTTCCACAAGGTCTTCTTCGAAGACTACGCAGACCAACTCATAATCAAATCTTAACCATTTTTTCTTCCTATTTCAAAACTTCTTCATGTATACTCTACTTAACTCCAATCTTTTTTTTTTCCAGGGGATTCCAGATACATTCATCGCCCAACACTACCACTACCTATCTAGGAAGCTAGTTTTTCAGTCCAAGCACAGAGTCCCTTTTGTGGTCTCCGTTGAGTGGACCAGCACTGGACAATGCTATTTCAAGCACGGTTGGGCTGATTTTATGGAAAATAACCACATCAAAGAGGGCTACAACATGGTTTTCAACTTCACTGGAACATGGATGTTGACGTCGTCGTCCACGACCCATCCAGCAACGCAATGCGTGGCGTGGATCCATCCGACAGCGTCAAGCTTGAGGTGGACCCACCATCCGATAGCGGCAGTGTCAAGCGTGAGGTGGACCCACCATCCAACAGTAGGAGCGTCAAGCATGAGGTGACCCATCCGGCAGAGGCGACCTGTTTGAGAATGTTGACGTAAAAACAGAGCACATTTCTGAACCAGGAAAAGGTATGGGCTCTTTTGGAAGGTAGGATTTTTGGGAATTTGATTCTTTCGATTTCAGGATTTCGAATGTTGTTACTCTAAATTATATTGTGATTATAAATTTCGTGTACTATTGCACAAAATCTCAACTAAAAATAGAGATTATATTTACTCGATTGGTTTTATTTGACTCCTATAATTTTATTTGATGTTTTGATCTATGATTTTCTAATAAGAAGGAAAGCTCGGCCAAAACTCCATTCTTCTGCTCGTGGCTTGCCGGAATCCGCATCCTTTGAAGTTATCATCTTCAAGGAGTATGTGAAGAAGTACTTGGTAAACTAATAAAACTCATTTATTTTGAAAAAAAAAATCGTTTCCTTGTTATCTTTCTCTTCTTGATTTATTTTTTTCATTTTTTTGGTGTTCCTACAAAGTATGTGCCGTTGAAGTTTACCAAAAGAGCGAAGTTGTCACTAGGAAATCAATGTTACCTCCATGACTCGAGTGAGAAATTTCAGAAGGTGGGACTTATCTCAATTGTCTCAGGGACGGCGGAGCATCAATACCTGCGATTTTTCTGTAGGCTCGTCAGCATTCGCCGTGGTGAACGAGTTGGAATTTGTTGACAAAATCAAGTTCTTTTTTCGAGCCTAGCTCTGGTTTGATCTAGGTAAAGATTGTTAGGAAGGAGGTTATTGTGATTAATTGAATGCAAGAGATTTGGGAGTTTGCTCCTGTGAATACTTGAGTTGATTTTAGGGGTATTAATTCATTAGAGTTTAAGGGTGAACAACAAATGAATGGTTGTATTTTCTTTATTAACTAAGAGCATGTTTGGTAAACAACATCAGTTATCTCTGTGAATGTTTGTTAATAAAAAAATTAATGTTAGTCAGCTTTATTTAGAATTGATAGTAGAAATTTGTATGTGGCTCGTATGGAAGAGGTGAGGGTGCGAGTGAGGTTTGGTGGTTACTTGGCGGTTGATGCGGTAGGGTATAGTGGTGGTATCGCGGTGTTGTGGAGGGATGCAAACAAGGGAAGGCTGATATCTTATATGCTAATAATTATATTAATATAATGTTGCAGGATGAGGTGGATGAGGAGTTTTGACTTACATGATATTATGGTATTCCTGATAAGGAATTAAAGAAGGGAAAATAGCACCAACTTAACAGATAGCCCCCTATACTATAAATCGCTGTTTGTACCCCCCTCATACTTCGACCAATTTGTCGTTAAGGTGTTGTTGCTCTGGTGGAGACTTTGGAAATCCAGAAATGATGTTGTGTTCAATAAGACACAATGGTTTCCTGTAGTTCTGGCACGACAATTTCACACACAATTGAGAGAGCATAGGAATTTATCGAGCGCTCTCGAATTCAGTCAAATTCCCACCGTCCAATTGGTTCTCATCAAAATTTGGTTCGTATCTCCCATCTTTCGTTCAGATTGATAATCAAACTAGATGGAGCTATAAGAAAGGAAATTGGAGGGGCCATTGACTTTATCATTTTTTATTCTTTTGGGTCCATTAATTTCGTCGCCGAGAAATGTTTTCAAGGAATTTGTGATCTTTTTACAATTGAATGTTTGGCTGTAAGATGGACTCTTTGTTGGTGCTTTCACAATAGAATTCTTGAATTTCAACTAGAAGGAGATGTTGAGTCTGTTCACAAAAAAAGTGATGAATAACAAACTAGAAGGAGATGTAGGTGCAATTATCCAAGAAATTAGAAACATGCTTCCAAAATTCACAAAGTTAAATTACATTTCAATTCCAAGAAATCAAAATAATTCACCTCATATAGTAGTAAAAATTGCTCTAAGTTTCTTACCAAAAACTTCTACTCTAATGAATCTAAACTCTTTTTGCTTCAATACATACTCGTTGAGAAGTTTTTTTTAGTTTTTTGTGAATACTCGTGAATCGTGTTGATAGTTTCTCTTTCCTTTCCTCTCCTTCTCCCCCTTTCTTTTTTCCTTTTTTAGTATCTCTTAGTTGTCTCGCGATCTATAGGTTCTCCCTACCTAGGGAGTTGTCTCGGCAAAAAAAAAAACTTACCTTGATGTCATCACTCTTTTCACTTTTTACCGTAATATTTGGTCTTGCAAGTAAAAGCCACTAAAACCCATCTCCCTCTGCATGCCTCTTCAGTCTTCGCTCTTTTTTCACAACAGAAGAAAAGAGCACAATGAAATCAACATCCACTTTCTTCACAACCTATGAAGAGATAAGCAGACAACAATCAAATCAAATCACCATTTTCCTTCCACAAACTTTCTTCAGATAGCACCTACTTATATCAAATCTTTTTTTTTTACTATTCCAAACTTTCATGCTCAACCTACTTACCAATCTTTATTACAGGAACAGTTTACTTCATCCACAGCAACTGAGAAGTCCCCCTTTTGTGGTCTCCGTTGAGTGGACCAGCACTGCTTCAATACATACTCGTTGAGAATTTTTTTTAGTTTTTGTGAATAATCGTGAATCGTGTTGGTTGTTTCTCTTTTCATTTCTTCTCCTTCTCCCTCTTTCTTTTTTCCCTTTTTAGTATCTACTAGGTTGTCTCGCTATCTATAGGTTCTACCTACCCAGGGAGTTGTCTCGACAAAAAAAAACTTACCTTGATGTCATCACTCTTTTTACCGTAATATTTAGTCTTGCAAGTAAAAGCCACTAAAACCCATCTCCCTTTGCATGCCTCTTCAGTCTTCAGCCTCTATTTTTCACTAACCAGAAAGAAGAAGAAGGGAGCAACAATGGAGAATCAACATCCGCCTTCCTTCCACAAGGTCTTCTTCGAAGACTACGCAGACCAACTCATAATCAAATCTTAACCATTTTTTCTTCCTATTTCAAAACTTCTTCATGTATACTCTACTTAACTCCAATCTTTTTTTTCCAGGGGATTCCAGATACATTCATCGCCCAACACTACCACTACCTATCTAGGAAGCTAGTTTTCCAGTCCAGGCACGGAGTCCCTTTTGTGGTCTCCGTTGAGTGGACCAGCACTGGACGATGCTATTTCAAGCACGGTTGGGCTGATTTTATGGAAAATAACCACATCAAAGAGGGCTACAACATGGTTTTCAACTTCACTGGGAACATGGATGTTGACGTCGTCGTCCACGACCCATCCGGCAACGCAATGCGTAGCGTGGATCCATCCGACAGCGTCAAGCTTGAGGTGGACCCACCATCCGGTAGCGGCAGTGTCAAGCGTGAGATGGACCCACCATCCAACAGCTGGAGCGTCAAGTATGAGGTGACCCATCCGGCAGAGGCGACCTGTTTGGGAATGTTGACGTAAAGACAGAGCATGTTTCTGAACCAGGAAAAGGTATGGGCTCTTTTGGAAGGTAGGATTCTTGGGAATTTGATTCTTTTGAATTCAGGATTTAGAATGTTGTTACTCTAAATTATATTGTGATTATAAATTTCGTGTACTGTTGCACAAATCTCAACTAAAAATAGAGATTATATTTACTCGATTGGTTTTATTTGACTCCTATAATTTTATTTGATGTTTTGATCTATGATTTTCTAATAAGAAGGAAAGCTCGGCCAAAACTCCATTCTTCTGCTCGTGGCTTGCCGGAATCCGCATCCTTTGAAGTTATCATCTTCAAGGAGTACATGAAGAAGTACTTGGTAAACTAATAAAACTCATTTATTTTGAAAAAAAATCGTTTCCTTGTTATCTTTCTCTTCTTGATTTATTTTTTTCATTTTTTTGGTGTTCCTACAAAGTATGTGCCGTTGAAGTTTACCAAAAGAGCGAAGTTGTCACTAGGAAATCAATGTTACCTCCATGACTCGAGTGGGAAATTTCGGAAGGTGGGACTTATCTCAATTGTCTCAGGGACAGCGGAGCATCAATACCTGCGATTTTTCTGTAGGCTCATCAGCATTCGCCGCGGTGAACGAGTTGGAATTTGTTGACAAAATCAAGTTCTTTTTTCGAGCCTAGCTCTGGTTTGATCTAGGTAAAGATTGTTAGGAAGGGGGTTATTGTGATTAATTGAATGCAAGAGATTTGGAAGTTTGCTCCTGTGAATAATTGGGTTGATTTTAGGGGTATTAATTAATTAGAGTTTAAGGGTAAACAACAAATGAATGGTTGTATTTTCGTTATTAACTAAGAGCATGTTTGGTAAACAACATCAGTTATCTCTGTGAATGTTTGTTAATCAAAAAATTAATGTTAGTCAGCTTTATTTAGAATTGATAGTAGAAATTTGTATGTGGCTCGTATGGAAGAGGTGAGGGTGCGAGTGAGGTTTGGTGGTTGCTTGGCGGTTGATGCGGTAGGGTATAGTGGTGGTATCGCGGTGTTGTGGAGGGATGCAAACATGGGAAGGCTGATATCTTATATGCTAATAATTATATTAATATAATGTTGCAGGATGAGGTGGATGAGGAGTTTTGACTTACATGATATTATGGTATTCCTGATAAGGACAAGGGAAAATAGCACCAACTTAACAGATAGCCCCTATACTATAAATCGTTGTTTGTACCCCCTCATACTTCGACCAATTTGTCGTTAAGGTGTTGTTGCTCTGGTGGAGACTTTGGAAATCCATAAATGATGTTGTGTTCAATAAGACACAATGGTTTCCTGAAGTTCTGACACGACAATTTCACACACAATTGAGAGAGCATGAGGAATTTATCGAGCGCTCTCGAATTCAGTCAAATTCCCACCGTCCAATTGGTTCTCATCAAAATTTGGTTCGTATCTCCCATCTTTCGTTTCAGATTGATAATCAAACTAGATGGAGCTATAAGAAAGGAAATTGGAGGGGCCATTGGCTTTATCATTTTTTATTCTTTTGGTCCATTAATTTCGTCGCCGAGAAATGTTTTCAAGGAATTTGTGATCCTTTTACAATTGAATGTTTGGCTGTAAGTTGGACTCTTTGTTGGTGCTTTCACAATAGAATTCTTGAATTTTAACTAGAAGGAGATGTTGAGTCTGTTCACAAAAAAAGTAATGAATAACAAACTAGAAGGAGATGTAGGTGCAATTATTCAAGAAATTAGAAACATGCTTCCAAAATTCACAAGGTTAAATTACATTTCAATTCCAAGAAATCAAAATAATTCACCTCATATAGTAGTAAAAATTGCTCTAAGTTTCTTACCAAAAACTTCTACCCTAATGAATCTAAACTCTTTTTGCTTTAATACATACTCGTTGAGAAGTTTTTTTTAGTTTTTTGTGAATACTCGTGAATCGTGTTGATAGTTTCTCTTTTCCTTTCCTCTTCTTCTCCCCCTTTCTTTTTTCCTTTTTTAGTGTCTCTTAGGTTGTCTCGCTATCTATAGGTTCTCCCTACCTAGGGAGTTGTCTCGGCAAAAAAAAAAAAATCTTACTGTGATGCTATCACTCTTTTCACTTTTTACCGTGATGTTTAGCATTGCAAGTAAAACCTACTAAACCCCATCTCCCCCTGTCTGCCTCTTCAGTCTTCAGCCTCTATTTTTCTTCCTCTTTCAAACTTTTTCATGTATAATCTACTTAACTCCATTCCCCCCAAGAGGATTCCAGATACATTCATCGCCCAACACCGCCACTACCTCTTCAGTAACCTAGTTTTTCAGTCCAAGCACGAAGACCCTTCTATGGTCTCCGTTGAGTGGACCAGCACGGGATGATGATATTTCAAGCTCGGTTGGGCTGATTTTGTGGAAAATAACCACATCAAAGAGGGCTACAACAAGGTTTTCAACTTCACTGGGAACAATATGGATGTTGACGTCATCGTCCACGACCCATTCGGTAGCGTAATGTGTGGCGTAGATCCATCCGACAACGTCAAGCCTAAGATGGACCCACCATCCGGTAGCAGCATCGTCAAGCTGAGGTGGACCCAACATTCGGTAGCGGGAGCGTCAAGCGTGAGGTTGACCCATCCGGCAGCGGCAGCCTGTTTGGGAATGTTGACGTAAAAATACGGTAGGTTTCTGAACTAGGAAAAGGTATCAGGTATTTTGGAATGTAGGATTCTTGGGAATTTGATTCTTTCGAATTCGGGATTTAGAATGTTGTTACTCTATATTATATTATGATTATAAATTTCGTGTAATGTTGCACCAAATCTCAACTAAAAATAGAGATTATATTTACTCGATTGGTTTTATTTGACTCCTATGATTTTGTTTGATGTTTTGATCTATGATTTTCTAATAGGTTGGAAAGCTCGGCCAAAACTTCATACTTCTGCTCGTGGCTTGCCGGAATCCGCATCCTTTGAAGTTATCATCTTCAAGGAGTACTTAAAGAAGTACTTGGTAAACTAATAAAACTCATTTTTTCCCGTTTCCTTTTCATCTTTCTCTTCTTGATTTATTTTTCCAGTTTTTTGGTGTTCCTACAAATACGTGTTGTTGAAGTTTGCCAAACGAGTGAAACTGTCACTAGGAAAGCAATGTTACCTCCATGACTCGAGTGGGAAAAAAATGAAAAACTGTAGGAACATTTTTTTCTCACTCGAGTCTTAGAGGTAACATTGCTTTCCAATTTCCAATTTTCCCCTACAAAAAGTAGAAAATGATAAAGCCATTGACCCCTCCAATTTTCTTTCTTATAGTTCCATCTACTTTGATATCAATCTGAACGGAAGATGGGAGATAGAAATCAAATTTTGATGAGAACCAATTCTACGGTGGGGATTTGACTGAATTCGAGAGTGCTCAATGAATTCCTCATGCTCTCTCAACTGTGTCTGAAATCGTCGTGCCAAAACTTTAGGAAATCATTGTGTCTTATTGAACACAACATCATTTCTGGATTTCCAAAGTCTCCACCAGAGCAACAACACCTTAACTTGCATCTTCTTTCTTATAGCTCCATCTACTTTGATTATCAATCTGAACGGAAGATGGGAGATACAAATCAAATTTTGATGAGAACCAATTCTACGGTGGGGATTTGACTGAATTCGAGAGTGCTCAATGAATTCCTCATGCTCTCTCAACTGTGTCTGAAATCGTCGTGCCAAAACTTTAGGAAACCATTGTGTCTTATTGAACACAACATCATTTCTGGATTTCCAAAGTCTCCACCAGAGCAACAACACCTTAACTTGCATCTTTTGATTTAATTTAAAAAGTTTACGTCAAGAGTATACCACACAATCATGTTCAAAAACGTGAATATGAATTTGAAGACAGTGTGCTAATTTGTGGGCCAAAATACATTTGATAAATAAAAGTTCTTAAGGTTATTCTTCTTCAACAAGACAAACTAGACATTCATTAAGGTATTTTTTTAGCAAGATTTTCTTTTGCTGGAAGAATACCTCTAATTATTTTCCAAAGAAAAATTTTAAGTTTTGGTTGGACAGGTAATGCCCAAACATTATTCCAAAATTGCTCATCACACAATGTTGTTGGTCAAAAAAATTTAATTACCGAGTGATGCGAAAAAATACGCACACCAAATTTTACTCACTAGATCACTCTAGCGATATCATTTTTCTCTAGGATCTTTTGTTCTATTACTCAACACAATGGATTAAGCTATTCGAGGATTTTGTCGTTTGGTTTTGAAATTGGTTGTGAACTAAATTAATCTAAGTATGCAAGAAAGTACCAAGTAAGTAAATAATCAAATTGGGGTTTTTAAGATCGACTAAGGCGTTTGTTCAAACTCGAATCCGCTCTAGCTAGGTTAAGACGGATGATGCAGTGCAATTTCGGTTTAACAGACTTGATGACTCGACACTTCCTTAGGTAATCTCTACTCTTTGGTTAGGTTGTAGAGACGCTATCTTATCAGATCCAAAGGTTCCTATAGTCAAGACAACCTATGAATTCTCAAGAATGCATACAAGGTGTTCGGTTAAATGCCACAGAGATAATACAAAGATATTAGATCTACCGGTCCTTTGGTCAAGATACCAGCAAATCCTAACAACTTTCTTGACTCTAGAATGACTCACGTTCTTTGTCAGAACCGCAAAATCAAAGATGAGTAAAAACCCTACGATATGGTCAATCAACGGATTCACAAAGCTTCAAATTAGGGTTTAGAAAAATCGCATCAAATGTCCAAATAAACCTTAATTAACATCAAGGGGTTAAAAACCCAATAACATCCATACAAAACCTAACTAAAGTTTCATCTCATATGAACAAACCCGAGAGTTTAGCTCTTCATGATTTCGAAAGAAATCACAAGAAGAAAAGATAGAAAAATTAGAGAGAAGGTTATCCTGCTCCGAAATATACTAATCTCGCATATCTGATCGATCCTCTAGCCAATCCTTAGCTTCCTTCCGCCCAATCGTGCTCCGAGAACCTTCAAAATCTCCCTTCGATGTATGTTTTGTCTAAAATATGTCTCAAACTAAATATACCATCTAAAACCTTTTCCTTGTTGAAAAAGACAAAAAAATTGAATTTTCTTAAAAACCGGTTCATTTCTTGTGGTTGGGCCTTCTTCCCTCGACCCAAATCACTCCAAGGGGCTAGAATCCCATGTCACTCAATGTTCAACTCTCGATTCGATTCACCAACGTCGATTATTCTCTAAAATACACACAAAATGTGCAAAATGACGTAAAATGGCACTAAGGCCGTAAAGGGAATAAACTCACTAAAAATCACCCAAACGAGATAAAATCATCATGAAAATGTCGTCTAATGTGGGATTGAACACACCAATATTTGGGTGCATCATTGAGAATTTCTCACAAGCAACTTCATACCCAAAATGAACTGTTTAAGCTCCAGAAGGGACAAATTGCCAAATTAGCTTATCATCCACATCCTCAAACGGCAAGAGAATTGAGATAATCTGATTAAGAATTTTTATAAAAAATTATATTCAATAAATCAATATCCCAACTTCCCCGAGAAATTAAACTTGTCACCGTCCAGGTATAACAGAATTAAACTAGTCATCGAGATTGTTGGTCTTAAAGTTAGGCAAATTTGCGACCCAATGGTCAATAAAAGGATTAATCGAGGAACCCGATCCAACTTGCTAGATAAGACCAAGGCACAACAAATCTCGACCATGTAAAATACTTCTCCATCCCAATGATGGTTTGGATCCTAACGAGGCTTCCATAAACGAATTTTTTGGTCCTTTTAAGAAGCGAGCAAATAGAGAATTTGGTTCCTGAAGAATTCTCCAAGTGTGTCTTGCAAGCAATGCATTATTAAATACTTCAAAGTCTTATAATCCGAGACCTCCTTTATCTTTTGGGAGACACGTTCTTTCCTAGGACATCCAATGCATCTTTCTAACATCATGAGTTTGCCCCCACCAAAAGTTAGAAAGTAAGCTTACAAATTACATTTTTAGATAATTTAAAACATCCCATAGTGTAAACTAACATAGCTGAAAGAATAGATGAGACCAAAATTTCCATCCCGATAAGGGACATAGCTTTACCTTTCCAACTATGAATCTTTTTTACGATGATGTCTTCCAAAAATTTAAAATATTATGTTTTCTTTCGTTGTATTTACATGGACTTTTCACCATAATAAATAAAAAAATGAAACTATGTACCAAAATAAATACGTTCTGAAAGTATGAACATTTGTAGGTATATCCACCCAGCCCTCAAGCGATTTCGCCCAGCCCTTAGGCGTTTTCGCCTATGGCATAGGCGAAATTGGTCCCCGTGACTCTGAAACGATTCCTGAGCAGATTCCTGACCGGTTCAGAGCAGACCCGTGAGTCTGAGACAGCAGTAGGCGTTTTCACCTCTACCTGGGCGAAAACGCCTATGCTAAATGAATTTCAACATCCTATAAATACTACAGCAACTCGTGTATTATATCATAAAAATAAAACATTCGTTAGTACAAAAGAGGTTGTCAACATTGAAAGATGGCCGACCCTGGTAGTTTCCGCGAATTTCGTATCCAGGTGTACTGGGGGGTCGAATCGTCCAGGATTGGTCTGAATTAGCATACGATGGGGGAGAGAACGTCTGTCTGAAGATGACCAGGCAAGCCAGTTATGGTAGCTTGGTCACCACGTTCGGGAGGAGAATGGGGTTTGGTCCGGATCGGCTAAGCCAGTCATTTGTTTGGAGAATGCCAATATTCATCCAGGGGACTCTGTCTCATTACGTTGCTCGTACCATAACAGATGATACGGTGCGCAAGTCATCTATGACTTAGTTCAACTCTAGTGTCGAAGTTGTCCACTTGTACGCCTTGATAGAAGAGGAGCTGTCACACTTCTCTCAAATATCTAATCTAATAACATTTCTAAACTAATTCTCTAACCTACCATTCCATAATTAAATCCTAAACCAATTCTCTACCCTAACATTCCTAATCTAATTCTCTAACCTAACATTCCTAATCTAATTCTCTAACCTAAAATCCTAAACTATTTAAATTCTCTAATCTATAAAAAAAAAATACAAGAGAGGAGAGAGGAGAGAGGACTTACCTTGGAAGGGGAAGGAAATAGGGAGAAGGGGTGGGGAGTGAAAAAATGGGGGTGGGGGGTTTTATAGGAGGGGCTGGGCGGATTCGCCCAATCAAATTACTTCA
Organism: Linum lewisii; assembly: GCA_034768395.1. Lineage (NCBI taxonomy): Eukaryota > Viridiplantae > Streptophyta > Magnoliopsida > Malpighiales > Linaceae > Linum > Linum lewisii. The sequence goes on along the minus strand of CM068296.1, from coordinate 85,256,467 downwards.
CCCCAATCCCAGGCAAAAACGCCTATACCCAGGCGAAAAAGCTTAAAGGTCCCGAGATCCGCATTTACTCGGTTAGTTAGCGGTTGTGGCCCGAATCAATGATTCCGCCTATGCCATAGGCGAAAACGCCTGAGGGCTGGGCGGATATACCTACAAATGTTCATACTTTCAGAACGTATTTATTTTGTACATAGTTTCATTTTTTTATTTATTATGGTGAAAAACCCTATTTACACATGGTAAACCAAAGTAAATATCTTGAGTATTAGAGATCTTCACCCCTAATTTTAAACTCCATTCTTCTTTAGATTCATCTGATGTACCTGCACAGAAAGTAATAGTAGATTTAGAAAAATTAATTTTTTGTCCACTAAAAGTTTGATAAAATTTCAATGAGTTGAAGTAGAGTCTCAATTCCAACTGTTGAGATCTTGAGAAAAATATATGTATCATCTACAAACATGAGATGGGTAGTGACTGGCTATAGCTGTTGAGTTTTAAACCTTTCAACACTTCATCTTCCAACACAAACCTTCAATATCATCTAATAATTTATGGAAAAAACCAATCTTAATCGCCACGCCAAAATTTTTTAAATTGCTTTATACAAAACCATGCACAAACCAATAGGACGTAATTATTTCATAGATTTCATCTTCTTAACCTTTGATAAAAGTGTTATCCATGTATGATTAATTTTTTTAAGCATTCTTACTTTTCTAAAATAGTCTGGAATTACAGTAGTAACTTGAAAACCAACAATGTCCCAATATTTTTGAAAGAACACAATTGTGAAACCATCCGATCCTGGAGCCTTGTCAATTCCAATATAAAATTTTGCATTTTTTATTTCTTGATTTGTTACTAGACCAGTGAGTTTTATATTCATTTCATTTGATATTTTTCTTCCTTCAGAGCGCGAAGGTATGGAATTATGAACTCCCGGGGGTTAGAAGTTCTAAATAACTCTTTATAAAAAAAACTACAATCTCTCTCACACGAATCCCTGATGTCTGGACATTAACATCCACATCCAGAAGTGACTTAACCGCAATCTCAACCCACTAAGATTTGTAACAAAGTTATGTACAAAATCATTATAGGTCCCATTTTTTTTTTTTTACATACAAGAACTAATGTTGTAACCGATCTCAAAATTTGGTATACATTTGGGATTTCAAATAGTTTATATGTCTTCTAATTATAATAATACACCATAGTTTGAGCCTTCTAAAATTAATAATTCCACTTTTACAACGGTTTGGGTCAGTGTTTGAATGTTTGGACTTTGGAGTCTTATTATCATAAAATAATAAATATTTTTTTAATAATTTTAAGATTAAAAATAAAATATATAAAAGGATAAATAAAAAACAATAACCTAAAATTTTATTTTTATTTAACGATTGATCGACTTTGAATATGGAATGCCATAAAAAAGTGTTTGATAGCAAAATCTGGGTCATTTATTAGATCACACTTCTTAGAGGTATCAATTTCAAATGATCGATTAGAAATATACTAGTTCATAATTAGAGCAGGGACGAAACATATGACAAGTTGGACGTAATCATGCAGAGTTACTGAAAACTTAGTAGTTATTTTGTTGTCGACATGCAAATGCGGACGAAAACCATTCTGTCTATAAATTTGCTCAATTTGGAAAACATTTTCTAACCCTAACTTCACTCCCCTTTCTAACGTATTTATTGGCTTCTGTGACATTCTAATATATAATAACCGTTATTTTTCTCTTTTGCTAACTTTTTAATTAGGTATTGTGTTAACTCAATCGTTCCCGCGAAGTTTTCTAGAACAAAAAGAAATTATCAAAGTTATTAATTTGTTTACCACTATTTTTATTGAGTCATAAATTTTGTTAAAAGAAGTTATAAACTAACTGATTTGTTTTCTGCCCCAAATTTTAGTGACCATAAATGACTGCAAAAATCTAGGTATCTTTAGGTAGTTTACCAACCACGTACAAATACAATAACCTGAAATTCGTTCGATTTTTCCTCCGAATTCATCTCCATGTTTCTGTAAAATTACCGTTCTTTTAGCATTCTCGCAGACACGACTTCCATTTTGACTGCTCCAAAGTTTGATAGATTCTTCTCCTTCTCACTAAACTATAAAACTCAATCTCCACAAAAAATCCTAGGGTTTTCTTTTCTCTCTCCCCACTCCCCTTCTCCGAATTCAAAACCCTAGTCTCTAAACTAGATTTGGGGTCTCAATTCAATCGCCAAAACTCGTATGTTTGCTTCAAACCCAGCGTTGATAACGCTACTCTGAATCGAAATCTGTAGTGTGTCCGATCTAAAACCTCGAAAAACTGTTCTCTTTCTTTTTGTTGTGTGTTTGTGTGGATTGATTCTAAAAACCCACCATGGATGATCTTGAAAAGGCCGTGCTCATCAGTTTTGATGAATCGGGTACCGTTGATTCTGCTCTCAAATCTCAGGCAGTTGCCTTCTGCCAGCAGATGAAGGAGAACCCAACAGTGGGTAGGCTTTGCATCGAGAAGCTTGTGTTTTGCAAGCTTGTGCAAGTTCAGTTCTGGTGTTTACAGACTCTACATGAGGTCATTAGTGTTAAGTATAGTGTGCTGAATTTGGAAGAGAAGGGTTTCTTCAGGAAGTCTGTTTTCTCATTGTGTGGTTTCGATGGGGTGGATGATGAGAATGCTTCAAGGTTCCTTGAGGGTCCTGCATTTATAAAGAACAAGCTCGCTCAGGTTTTGGTTACCCTAATCTATTTAGAGTACCCATCCGTATGGCCTTCAGTGTTTGTTGATATGTTGCCGAAGTTGAGCAAAGGGGCACCGGTCATTGACATGTTCTGTCGTGTTTTGAATTCCTTGGATGATGAATTGATCAGCTTGGATTACACACGGAGTAGTGAGGAGATGTCGGTAGCGAGTCGGGTTAAGGATGCAATGAGGCAGCAGTGTATAGGGCAGATAGTCAGAGTTTGGTATGACATTGTATGTATGTATAGGAATTCTGATCAGGAGCTTTGTTCAACTGTTTTGGATACTATGAGCAGGTACGTTTCGTGGATTGATATTGGACTGGTTATGAATGATGTTTTTATGTCATTGTTGTTTGAGTTGATCCTGACTGATGGGGGATCGGAGCAACTTCGTGGTGCTGCGTGTTGTTGTGTTCTTGCTGTGGTTTCAAAGCGAATGGAATGGCAATCTAAGTTGAACATATTGCAAGGCCTTCAGATTCGACGGGTTTTCAGCTTGGTGACGGGTGATAGTGACTCTGAACTGGTATCGAAAGTAGTTGCGTTGATAACTGGTTATGCAGCGGAGGTTCTAGATTGCAACAAGCGGGTCAACACCGAGGATGGTAAAAGGATTTCGACTGAACTATTAAATGAAGTTCTGCCCTCAGTTTTTTATGTAATGCAGAACTGTGAGGTTGATGCTACTTTTAGTATAGTTCAGTTTTTATCAGGTTATGTGGCCACTATGAAAAGTTTTTCTCCATTGACGGAGAAACAACTGCTTCATGTTCGCCAGATATTAGAGGTTATTCGTTCACAAATTCGTTATGATCCTGCATATAGGGATAATCTCAATATGCTTGATAAGGTTGGAAGAGAAGAGGAAGATAGGATGGTGGAATTCAGGAAAGACTTATTTGTGTTGCTCTCCAGTGTGGGTCGTGTTGCCCCTGAAGTTACTCAAGTTTTTATAAGAAATGCACTAGATAGTGCTGTTGCCTCATCATCCGACATAAATGTTGAGGAAGTGGAAGCTGCCCTTTCTCTTTTGCATGCTCTTCGAGAGTCATTAAGTGATGAATCAATAAAAAATGGATCTTGTTTGCTGAGTGAATTGATCCCAATGTTAATCTCAACGAGATTTCCCTGCCATTCGAGTAGATTAGTTGCCCTTGTGTATTTGGAGACTATTACAAGATATATGAAGTTTGTGATGGAGAAGACTCAATATATTCCCATGGTACTAACAGCCTTTTTGGACGAGAGAGGAATACACCATCAGAACCTCCATGTGAGCCGCAGAGCAAGTTACCTTTTTATGCGGGTTGTGAAATTGCTGAAATCAAAACTCATTCCTTTCATAGAGACCATTCTGCAGGTATGTACAGCATTATCATCTTTTTGGCTACGTGTGATCATCTAAGCAGTTTATGCTTATGTTTTTCTTGTTATCTGATACTGATACCTTTTTGTTGAACGGACAGAGCCTCCAAGATACGGTTTCCCAGTTCACAAGCACAGACTTTTCCTCTAATCAGTATTCAGGAGCTGAAGATGGCAGCCATATTTTTGAGGTATTTGACTTCGGCTTTTCTCTTGCACTTGCATTTTCTAGCATACACTACTACTTACTGATACATGTTTAGAAGCAAGAATTATCAATTTGAATGCTCCAAGAATGTTTGTCGTTTTTGTGAATATTCCTTGTTGTGGGTTACTTGTTTCAGTATCTTGACTTGTATTTACAGGCAATTGGTATATTAATTGGTATGGAAGATGTACCACTCGAAAAGCAATCTGAGTACCTGGCTTCTTTGCTCACTCCTCTTTGTCGTCAGGTTGGGACTTATTTAGAGCTAAGCTCTGTGATATATTCTATTCTCTGTTTTATTCAAAGAAAATTTCTCTTGCAACAGTGGCTAATTACTTAACTCCGGTGGATGGTTTTGGATTTCTTGGCTTTTGTTTCCAGATCGAGGTGGTGCTTATGAATTCCAAAATACTGAATCCAGAAGAGTCTCATGCAAAAATTGATAACATTCAGCAGATAATTATGGCAATAAATGCGCTGAGCAAGGTCTTAATTCTTTGGACCATTGATGTTTACTTTGGGGTCATTCCTATTAGTTTAATTTATATGTATTGTTCTTCGCTTCGGACAGTTGATTTTATATTACTTTAGGTGGTTGTAGAGGACAAGTAATCGCTTAATATCCGGGAGTGTCAAAGAATGCCTCAGTATTTCATTTATAAGCTTATGTCTCAGTTCTTATGACTTCATTAGTTAATATTATCATCTGTATTGTAATTATGTCTTATTTATGTAACACTGGGGTTTATGCAATCATTCGATTCCTTGTTGCTCTTATCTTCTAAATGTGCCGCCTGTCTTACATTTCCTATTTTATGGTCCAGGGTTTCAGCGAGCGTCTTGTGACTGGTAGTCGGCCAGCACTTGGTCTAATGTTCAAGCAGGTTGGTTCTGTTTTCTGCTTCTTCTAAGTCATATAATTCGGATTGTTTTTTGTTTATGCTACAAATTAGAGTATAAGGAAGACATTTCTTGTTTATGCTACGTATATGGTTATGTGAAACAGCCTCATTATGTTTTGTTGAAGATATCCCATTCAGCATTTCTTGTGAACACTTATATGGCATCAATCTTTCATGTAAAAAGCCTTAATTAATGTGAGATTTCTGCCGTGGAATTAGGGAGATACATACCCAACTACTTTTGTTTTCTGAAATCTCTCTGAAATTTGATCTGCTCTGTTGTGCCTCAGACATTGGACGCCCTTCTCCAAATTCTCGTGGCTTTCCCGAAAATAGAGCCTCTCAGGGGCAAGGTAAGGCTACAATATAACATGGTGCTGCTGGAGTCTGCTTTTGTTTCATATTGATGATAAATTACATTGTTCCTCATGCTGGAATTCTTATTTTGATAGGTTACTTCCTTCATTCATCGCATGGTAGACACCTTAGGAGAATCTGTGTTTCCTTATCTTCCGAAGGCTTTGGAGCAATTACTTGCAGAAAGCGAGGTAAAACTCCTTTTCTTAAGAATGCTAGTGATGTAATAATCCTTCTTTAACAAAAAAACTGAAGGATTGTATTTTCATTCTTTTGATTCCAATTTGTTACCTATCGGCAAAAAGTCGTCAACTTTTTAATTGTCTGTCATAAAGCAAGTGCATTTGGTATTTTATTCTTCTGTTGAATTGTTCTGGACTCATTATCTGATCGTACGAATTGCTCGCTTCTGGAATATTTGGGTTTCCTAGCCTCTAACTTGCTGGGAGTCTTCTTTTGATTCAGACAAAGGAAATGGTTGGTTTACTTGTACTGCTCAATCAGCTTATATGCAAATTCAACACCGGAGTTCACAGCATTCTGGAGGAAGTTTTCCCAGCAATTGCTGGTAGGATCTTTACTATCATACCGAGAAATGGGTTTCCTTCAGGACCTGGAACGAATACCGAGGTTTGGAATACAGTTTTATCTTGTTAAATCCAGCTGTAGCCGTGGGAAAGTCTTCTGCATCAGTTGATAACTTGATAGTTAATCATTTTATTGAAGCTGTCTCTTTTCTCCTTTGGATAGGAAATGAGGGAACTGCAAGAACTACAGAGAACTCTGTACACATTTCTCCACGTGATAGCAACCCATGGTCTATCTTCGATTTTCCTCTTGACAAAAAGTAGAGTTTATTTGGAGCCGATGATGCAGTTACTACTATACACAGCTTGTGATCACAAGGATACACTTGTTAGAAAGGTGGGTCACTCATTTAAGTTTAACTATGATTTTATATCTTCATGTTATCCTGATGCAACTTAATTCCGTGCTTCTGTTTCTATGCAAGTCAGGCATGTGTTCAGATATTCACCAGATTAATCAAGGACTGGTCTGTACCTTTCGGTGAAGAGAAGGTTTGTCCTCTTCGGTTTGATTATTGATGATTTGCTATTCTTCTGATAACAATCTCGATTAACAGTCTAAAGTGTATACAGGTGCCTGGTTTCCAAACTTTTGTGATTGAAGCCTTTGCGACAAACTGTTGCTTGTACAGTGTGCTCGATAAATCTTTTGAGTTCCGTGATGCAAACACGGTAAGTTGAAAGAATTTCTGACAATACCCTTCAATGATTACGTTTATCTTCTTATTTCTGAAACTGGAATTGTGTTACAGCACAATCTATTCGGAGAGATAGTTCAGGCTCAGAAGGTCATGTACGAGAAGTTCGGTAACGATTTCCTTATCCATTTTGTATCGAAAAGCTTTCGCTCTGTGCATTGCCCTCAGGAACTGGCAGAACAGTACTGCCAAAAGTTGCAGGTAAATAAGCTACATAATTTCTTCAGTTTTGAAAAACACCAAGACGGAATCTTTTGCGCTTATACGACCTGTTTACTGTTTTCTTCAGGGTAGTGATATCAAAGCTTTCAGATCCTTTTACCAGTCACTGATTGAAAAACTCAGAGGTCAACAGAATGGGAACCATGTCTTCAGATAGCAGCAAGTCAATCAAACATCGATCAAAACCTCTCATAGTTTTATTTCATACCTTCCCCCGGGCCCTCAAGTTTGTGATCACCAAGGTGTGTGAAGCAGTTCTTAAAAAGTATCCATCTTTGTACATGTTGTATGCACTGATCAAGAGATACATTAAACGTTGCAGGCTTCCCTCTGCTGTAAATATGATTTTCCGGAAAGCCCATTGTCACTTTACGATGAGGTAACTTGCTCAGACCGAAAAAATGCGTAAACAGAGTCATTAATTTCGTGACGGAGAAACTAGAAGAATGAAATCGATACTGATCTGGGACTTTTTTCCGCATTTGCTGTTGCTGCTGCAGTTTTGTAAATTACAGGCACATTCATCTTCCTCTCTCTCACCTTCTTCTATAATTTGTGGTACCATTCATCAAGTTTTTGGGTTGAATGTAGTAATGTATAATCAGAAGTTTCAGATTCCCCACTTCTTTAAAGGGGAGTAATTTGTTGCTGAATGAGAAAAAAGGAAAGGGTTTTTGCAGTAAATTGCTACAGTTTTGTTGTTGTTTGATTTGATTGAGCCATGTTTAGGTAGGGGTTTGAATACTATCTTTCTTCTTTTGTTTGTTTCTATCAGAACCTACTATTGTTTTCATGTTGCACAACTTGTTCATGCTCTAAGTGTTTTGAAAATGCTTCAGAGTGTGTTGTGTTCATAAGGGTTAGGGTTATCTTTTAGGTACGAGAACGATTCAGTTTTGGACCCAATATACTTAGTCGTGATGTATTTTCGAAGACGTTGTTGTGAGCCTCCTTTGATATTGCTCAGACGTATTCTGGAGCTCAATGTGTTGTGCTCCATTTTGCGTCTTGTTACGTAGTCGAGTCTATTCAGTCTATTGCTTTCGTCACATCTTGCTCAAAACATGATTTTCATAGTTTTGCTAACACTTTATAAGCCATGTTTTATATTGACTTCATCATTCCCATATTGTTGTGTCCCAAAACAAGCTACATTGATTATGCAAAGTTAACTCCCTTATGTGACTCTTTATTTACAAAAAAAAATAGTACATTCTTACGATGCTTCCAAATAAAACTCCGACGAGTTGAGTTGTATTATACATACTTGTTCTAAATAGAAGTCCAACAACTAGTAGTAATGCCAACGCTCAAGCTTGGGATCGAGATTTCTGAAGAGATATGCATTTAATACGATTTGCTTATCGAAACTATGTTACTCGAAGTTTCATCTTTCTTAAACGAAAGATTCATCAACTTTGTGTGAGTTCAATCGTGTGATGGTTCAAAGAGTGTGAGTAAAGACTTGAAGGTGTTTAAAATAACATCCTCACATCCATGCCTGAAAACGTTATTATCGAATTTGATTTGTCGCGGATTGGGTGACCTGACAGATACATATGTGGCAAAAGAAAGAGGGAAATAAACTTAAAAATAAAAAAGAAAGGTTTGAAAATGTTAATTGACTACTGATCAAGTATTTGAATTTGGTTATAGATAACTCGTACAACAATTCTTCAAGCAATATATATAAGATTTTCAACACTGTTGTCGGCTATGAACATTTGTAAAAAAGGTGATTGATTCAGAACTATTGAGTGCTGTGGGAGGTGCTTCTGAGTTCTGACTTGGAACTTTTGAGTTCACACTTGTGTGTGTGCAGATTTACTAGTTGCACATGCACACATTCATTCCAATTTAGTGATACATTGTCAAAATTATGTCCAAGATCGAATATTTGTGAAGGTCAATTTTTGAGCGGCGCCAATCAGCCAGTGCCATGCAGCCTAGCTAAGTCTCTGTCACGTCAGGGGCTAGCCTAACCAGTAACGAAAATTTGGCCGTCTAGGGCCACGACAACTGACTGGCGCTGCGCCATCAAGGTCCCAAAATTCTAAATGCCCCAAGATGGGTATAAATATCCCCTCCCAGCGTAGGTAGTAGTAAGAAAGAGTAAAATTGTGTACGATAGGCAGAGAAGTAAGCATATGAATAATATTGTGTACGATAGACAGAGATGTAACGAGAGTTACCTGAAGGGTATTTGAGGTGTTTAGTGGGGTTTTGGACTATTTATAGCTCATCAAGATTTTGACTGAGTCACCACATGTCAGCTGTTGGACGAAAACCTATCAGTCACATTTGTCATCACATAAAAAATATAATCTAGAAAATATCATGAAAAAAAAAACACAATGGCTAGAATTAGCATGTTTGTAATAAATTTATAGGATTTGTATATAAATATATATTAAAAAATATATTTAGAATGTATTAAAAAATTAAAATAGAAGTGGAAATAATGTTTGGAAAATGAAAGGTACACGTCCAAGGGATGGGGGGCTATGTCTTAGCAAACAGACGGCCACCTTCAGCAGTAGCCAGTCCTCTTCCCTTCTGCAACAACAGACTCATCAACGGCCAATACATTTTCTACTAATAAATTAATCGACTATTTTGTTTCAATTGACTTACCCTAATCAATCATATGGTAGACTAAAGGGTGAAAAATTGGATAACTGATCATTAATTAAGAAGCTTTGACGGATGATCGATCAACAAAAAATTGATAAAAAATAATCAAAATTCTGTTAATAAAAAAACAATCATCATGGCCTTTTTAACACGTGGTTGAACCGGTAATTTTTTACCAAAATAGTTTGTCATGTTTTGACTGATTTCCCCAATTTTGATCGACTTTGACCGCGATTTAACTAATTTTGACCGGCTTAACAATTTATGACCAAATTTGATGGATTTAACTTACTTGTAATGTAACCTTACAATTCCTTGTAAATTGAATAATATCATAAATTATACACTATGTAAATAAGCACTTGTATTAGAAGTCATTATTCCATTATTATGTTGGTCAAATTTGGTTAAGGTTGGTTAACCACATTTTAACCGTTGAGCAGCTTGCTAAAAAATGGTTAACCGCTCCTTGACCGACTGACCAATCAATTAACTAATGTTTACCAATTTTGGTCGGTTAATCAGTTTTAACCATTGACTTTAACTGAATTCTCATCTCTAATCATAATTAAGCATTATAAAAATCATCAAAGAATGATACTACGAACATGACGGCTCATCCGGATAAAATTAAAAAAGAAACAGAAAAAAAATCTAGGCCTAATACCCTCAGATGTCACGAACTATTGCGTTATTACTCGCGTATATACCACGTAAGCCCTATCTGGAGGGCGTCACCAACTATTGAATCTTGTGTTCCAAATAACACGCCGTTAGATTTTAGACATTTCCGTCAACGACCGTCAACTGACGTGGCAAGTCCATGTTACGTGGCACGGCCAGCGCACAAGGAGGAATAAGACCAGCGCCATGTCAGCAAAAAATAAAATAAAAAGAAATACACTTTAGTCGAAGCGCCGCCGCCGGAATATGCAAATTCGCCGACGAAGACTACGACAGCAAGGACAAGGAATCCAAGACCACCGCCGACGACAAGGTGAAGCGAAGCGCCGTCCTGGAAGCTCTCCTCGCGAAGATGTTCGCGGAGGTAACTTCGATCAAAGCCGCCTACGCTGAGCTTCAGGTGGCTCAGAATCGTAAGAGACGAGCTCGACCTGATCTCGCCGGCAGGTGACGGTGATGCTCGCGGAGATTCAGGAGCAGCAGAGCTTGATGAAGACTTACCAGATCATGATTCGGAAGCTGGAAGCGGAGACGGAGGCGAAGTCGTCGGAGGTGGATTCGATGAAGAAGGTTTTGAAGGAGTGCGTTGCGTTTAATCGGTCGATTGAGAAGAAATTGAACGCCAGCGGTCAATTGCAGGGATTAGGGATTTCGAATTTGAATTTGAATCCGTCGCATTTCGTACAGTATCTTCACTACGCTTTGAGATCTGTGAAAAGCTTCGTGAAATTGATGATCCGTGAGATGGAATCCGCCCGTTGGGACCTTGACGCAGCGGCGGAAGCGATCGAGCCGGAATTAGGGATTTCGATTTCTAAGCACGATGAAAGCTCCGAGGACTCCGAGGACTCCGACCACCACCACCACCCCGCTTCTAAGCACGATGAAAGCTCCAAGGACTCCGACCACCACCACCAGCAGCGCGCCGTAGAAGAAGAACTTACGAAGCAGTCGTCGTCGATGTCGTTCCTGTTGTGGAGCTCGTAGTCGAAGCCATCGGGGACTTTGATGACCTTGGAAGGGTCACCGTCCTGGACGATGATGAGGTGGTAAGGCTGGAAGAAGGGCTCCACAGCTCAAGGAAGAAGGGCCTCCACAGCTCGAGGATATGACGGCGATCTCGGATTTCAGTTTCCGACGAAGAGAGGAGAAGGAGTGGAGAAAGAGAGGGAGAAGGGAGAAGAAGGGTTTTTTTATTTCATTAATTTTTTTAATTTTTAATTTTTATTTTTAAGAAATTATTAAATGTTGCCACATAGGATGCCAACTAGATTAGTTTGTACAGTCAGCTAACTCCGTCTAGCCACCTGTCAAGAAAAGCATCGAAAACTAACGGCATGTTATTTGGAACACAAGATTCAATAGTTGGTGACGCCCTCCAGATAGGGTATACGTGGTATATACGCGAGTAATAACGCAATAGTTTGTGATATCTGAGGATATTAGGCCAAAAATCTATGAACTAGAAACAAATAAAATGACACTCACTCTTAATGAGAGGGGAAGAGAAAAAATCAAACAATAAGATGACTAGGTAAAAACGAAAAAGTTGGAGTTTGTCGTGAAAAAATATAAGACAATCAAATAAACTCCAACTTGATCTGATGCGAAAGAATAGCAGCCGAAATAGCTCCTACAATACTAAAAAATTGTCAGCAGCACTCTCGGTCTCTACAAGTGGCAGACAACTGCCCCCAATCCAAACGATATAATAATGTTGTAATGAATCTTCCTCTATCAGCAAGATTAGATATCCCCTTGCATATACGTTTCCAATCTAGGCGCAACATATATTATATTATATATATATAACCTCACAAAAAACTTCTTAAAATAAGTTAATAAATAACCATGGAGGAGTGTGAAAACATGAAAACATTCAAGTATTGAATCAAATGTAAAAACTAAAAACAATTTGGTAGGAAGAAATGGCACAAAAATCGAAGCACCTCTTGGCAAAAGGTAGATAGATATCACCACACACAGAGAAATTTATGACAAGGAAAAAAACCTAATAAATAATCTTGTTTCTTGTTATAATTAAACATTATAAAAAGGGAAAGTGGTGGTTTGCCCCCTCTACTTTGCCAAGTTAACAAACAGCCCCCTATACTATGAAATGATCAATTTACCCCCTCCTACTATGCCAACCTAACAAATAGCCCCTTCCATCCAAATTTTCATCCAAAATTCCGTTAAGTGATGACTCATCCACAATTAATGATTGTACATTGCCACATAGTAAAGGGGTAAATTGATCATTTCATAGTAAAGGGGTCTGTTTGTTAACTTGGCAAAGTAGAGGGGGCAAAGTATATTATCCCTTATAAAAATCATTATTACGATAATAGGCCGGGAGGCCCCTGTACTATTGAAAGATAACAAACATGCCCTCCTACTATTAATTGCATCAAACAAGCCCCTATACTTAGAACATATAACAAACAAGCCCTTTCGTTACAAACGTGACAAACGACATTACTGAATTGTTGACACAATTGACACGTCACTGACACGTAGGTTGTTAGAGTTTACACGTCAGCCGATTGGAATGTCAGCAACCCTAAACGTCTCCAGAATTGTTGAAATTAGTTGAGATGCTACATAATATTTGTTAAAACTAAGGTCCCACCTACGAAGGGCGAGGCCATAGATGCTCACGTGCTTTTACGAGAGCTAGATAGATACTATGATTGCTCTGAAAGAAGCTTACTTACTAATGCCCTTTCCTACTATACAATTAAAACGTGTTTGACGTCGTTGATATCCATTTCCACGACATATAAATAAGGATATTATTAATATAGCATGTTGGATAACAACCCAAATACTACACTATATATATGAAATTAGGACACATTTGTCTAACTTGAAAAAAGTTCACCTAACTAAACTACAATGAGACCTTTTGAGGATGAAAAAAAAAACAAATATGTACATGACTATATGCCTGATAATTTCTATCTGTCATTAAAAATTATAATTTCCCTAAAGAATAAATATGTGTCTCAATGTCTTCCGCTATTATTTTTTTACCAAATACACATAACAAATAAGATAATCTAACATCCTCGATCCTCCAACGTTGGACAAAACACATTTACTATTCTCGCAATTTCTCAAATTCTCAATCCTCTATACCAAACTACCAACAAAAAAAACAATTTCATTAAAAAAGTAAGTGAGAGGGAAAGAGAATAGTAGGGTTTGAGCTCAAAACCCAAAACCTCACCCCAATTTCCAACAAAGCTTCTTTCTTGCAGTGCATGCTCTCATCACAAACACAAAGTCTGAAGAATAACAATAATACAATAATAATAATAATAATAAAAACTAGATAGATAGATAGATAGAGAGAGAGAGAGAGAAGCGAAATAGATCTTTGGTTTCTGTGAAGAACAGACAAACTTGAACAAGAACAAGAGCAAGAGCAAGAAGATGAGCAAGTGGCTACAAGGCTTCTCTCTCACCCCACACCTCAGAATCCATCATGATGATGCCTATGTCGATGATCATCATCATCAACATCATAACATCATCCATGGACATGGCCTTCAAGAAGGACAACTCCCACTTCCTTTCTCCACCGCCGCCGCCGACCACCGCATGGAAGATTCTCCAAAGCTCGAAGATTTCTTCGGAACCACCACCACCGGAATCAACGTCAACATCCCGCCTCCGCATACGACGACAACCCTTATGGTCCCTGCCGGAGATATCATCTTCCCCAACAACTACACCGCCGCCTCCGCGTACCATTTCGACGGCTGTGGCCCGGCGCCGTCATCTGGGTTCAAGTCGTGGATTAGTTGTGGAGATAATAACAATCAGCAGCTGGCGTTGTCGATGGTCTGTCCGGTGAATAATGAGTTGGCTATGGTGGCCGGCGGCGGCGGCGGTGGCGGTGAAGACAGTAGCCTCGTGGTCCATCATCATGATAAGGGTAAAAGGGTAAATAGTGGAGGTGGTAAGGCTGTTGATACTTTTGGCCAAAGGACTTCTCAGTTTCGAGGTGTTACTAGGTGGGATTAATTAATTATTTTTCCTAATTTTGGTGTGATTTTTTTTGCTAATTACATAATTGTTAAATGATTTAGTGCTCATGATTAATTGATTATACATGGAATTGTTTTGTATTAGTGTTGTTAGGACTGGATCGTAACATCTTGTCTGATCTAAAAATGGTTAAATCTTAATCGGTAAATTACTTATCTTAAAAATCGTTGGTATTAGCTCAAAAGTGAAACAATGATTGAACAATCACGAGTACTGTGTTTTTATTTTGAATAAATGTTTATAGATGATACTTGTCTAATATTTGATTCCCATATCACAAGAACGTAATCGATTATTTTAACTAGTTCAATTTCGAACCTGATTAAATGTCTAAATGTGGCGATACTTTGAGTTTAATTTCTCACAATAATGATTTTTGTTGTCGTCGTTGTCGTAGGCATAGATGGACGGGGAGATATGAGGCACATTTGTGGGACAATAGTTGTAGGAAGGAAGGACAAACTAGGAAAGGGAGACAAGGTATGTATGTACTTACTTACTTCTTTACTAATTACTATATGTGCTTGTTGCTTGCAACAATGGTTGGTTATCTTATCGTATCGACTAGTCACGTGTGTTACAAATTTAGTATAGTTATGGGCGAGTTAATTATTCGTCGTGTTTTATGTCATTAAATTTTGGTAGACCGTGGATGAATAATGTTGGAATTACCAGGTCTAGGTGACTTTATTCTCTATTTTAAGATAGTCTTAGCATTTGGATGAGTGATTTTGAAGAATATATGTATAGTGTTCATAATTTACCCATTTACTCAAAAATTTAAATTGACTTAAAGCCAACATTTCAAACCTAGCATAATTTTAATATCTCATAAACCTTCAAACTATGATATGATATAATTTACCCATAATATAATGAATAATAACTCAATAAATCTCCAACCCGATGAGCCCTCCAAACTCGCCCGTTAACCCAGCCCGCCCATTTGACAGCTATACTTTTTCTTTTTACATTCCATTTGTGAAGCAACACTATTTGTTATCTCTATTTATGCACTATTTATATGTACAAGGAATATACTAACTTTGTGCACTCCTTTATTCAAATGTACTTTATGTTCCTTTGGTGGGATTGTCTGATCAAATCATCATGTCCTTGAGCAGTTTATCTTGGTAAGTTAATTATCTCTAAATTAAAATGAAAAATCTATGTAATTTTTTTCTCCCTTAATGAATCTTCATATCCATTTACTAATTAAGTCACCATTTTTGGTTTAATGTGATGATCATTTTGATAACCTAAGGTGGTTATGACAAGGAAGAGAAAGCAGCAAGAGCTTATGATCTGGCTGCCTTGAAGTATTGGGGTCCTTCTACCCACATTAATTTCCCAGTAAGCTTAATCAATGATTAATTACATCACTTATAATCCAAAGTGTTCATAGTTTACTAATTAGGGTTTGTTCATAGTTGAGCACCTATGAGAAGGAGCTTGAAGAGATGAAGCACATGACTAGACAAGAATTTGTTGCTAATTTAAGAAGGTATATAATCCCAACAATTTGTATAGTTTGTTTTCTCGATACATATGTTAATGTATCGAGAGGTGACAAGTCAAATGACTTGTGATACATATTGATACGTGGCGCAGGAAAAGTAGTGGGTTTTCGAGGGGAGCATCAATGTATCGAGGTGTGACAAGGTACGTACATGTATCAACCCTTTATTTTAATTAAAACCTATATAAAACGCATATCTTATGTCAAACACTACGAAAATCAACTCGGTGAGCCTCACAAACAGAAGCTTAACGATAAATGATTATGGTCTTAAGACATTGTTGGTAAACAATATAAGTTCCATTCAAAACCCGAGTTGTTGGGATGAATTGGTTCATGTCTTCATGACAGTGTATCAGAGTCTTTGACCAACAAGATATCAAGGTTTCAAATCTCAGTAATCATTAGTCTGTGTATATAGGCGTATTGAACCCTCTGATGCACAAGTCTTATTGAAACTATGCAAACTTCAGACTCTTTCATTTCAGAGGGCGTGTTAGTAAACAATATAAGATTCATTCAAAATCTGAATTATTAGAATGCAACCGTTCATGACATGATTGAACTTACACGATCTAATATTTTATACAGTATAGTTTGACTAGCTAGCATACATTCACAAGAGCAGCAAAAAGTGGACAGAGACCATGAATGATAAAAGCTGCTAGGTAGCTAGGTTTCCCCTCCATTATTGATTATATTTACCACACTGCAGCAGTAAAAAAAAAAAAGTTAATTTCATCTTTTTTTTACCCTCTTCATTAATATTTTTTCTTATCACTATCAGCAGGCTTTTTCAGTTACCTCATCTGTTGATTATTAATTTCTCCCATATGGGTATCAATAAATAAACAAAAGAAGCCCCATAACTCATAAGAACAAAAGCAATAAGACAAGACAGAAACTGTTGGACCAAAATTGACACAATTTCATGCTGTTTGGAAAAAGTTGATGCATGTCTGTCTACATTTTCTTTCCTTTTCCTTCTACAAAATTTTGACCCTTTGTTATCTTGTTGTACAGTCTTATCTGGTGTTATTTTTAGTATTATTTGGGGTGTTAATGGAGGGTTATTCGGGTGTTATTCGACTGTTATCTATGGTATATTTTTTAAGATTTTGTAGTTTTGTATAAGATTACGTTATAATTAATTTATCTCTGATAATGGCACATAGACAAAAGTGATATGTGGGTTGCGTGATGTCGGCTGATTAACATATTTCCACCAGCCATGCACATGCATGGTTGGTTGGCTTTTGTTAATTATGGGGTTGTGGGTGGTGCCTAGCGTCATTCAGCCGCCGTCGCGCCACCCACGTGTCACTTTTGTCTATTTTTTTATATAGTATGCAATGTGTTATTAATGGTATGTTGTTATGTAACTTCTATTTTTCATGTGTTATCTTTGAATATGAATAACATTCGAGTAACATTTCCAAATAACATATGAATAATGACACCCGAATAACACTCGAGTGATACCCATATAACATTGTCTGCCATGACGAACAAAAAAGTGTCAACATCGAAGCGAAACCGCTTTCCCTTAACATGATATGAGCTTTGCTTTCTTCTCAGGCACCATCAACATGGGCGATGGCAAGCTAGAATTGGGAGAGTAGCTGGGAACAAAGACTTGTACCTCGGCACTTTTAGTAGGCTTTCTTCCACTCTGCAAACCCTAATTGTGTTTCATATTGTACTCTTTAGCTTCCCTTTTGTGAGTGTTTCAATGGGAATGAATCAAAACCTCCTATTGTAAAGAGTTGAACATAACATTATGTGACAATGCCATATCCATTCTAGGTACACAAGAAGAAGCAGCCGAGGCTTACGACATCGCAGCAATCAAATTCAGAGGAACTAGCGCGGTAACTAACTTCGACATTAGTAGGTACGACGTGAAGAGAATCTGCTCTAGCTCTACCTTGATCGCTAGCGATCTCGCCAAACGTGCTTCTCCCCCAAAAGTAGCTGCAACCCCAGTGATGGGCTCTTACGATTCGCGACAAATCTCGTTAGAGCCAGTAGTACCATTGCTCGCTATCTCGAGCCAGGATGCCTCGGAGGAGTTGGCATGGAATGACAATGTGAGCACTTCATCGGTGGAACACGATCATCGAGAGAGTGACATGGCTGGTGTGGCTGACGTGGCGGGTTCGAGTTTGGATGAGGCGGCCCCGAGATGCTTGGACTTGGTTGATCATAGTAGTCATAATCAAGTTCCAATGTTTGCTTTGTGGAATCAAGAGTGAGTGTTGGAGAAGAAAAGAGTGGGTTTAGGTTATATTAGTAGAGAGGTATAGACAGAAAGGAAAGAGGGATTAGTAAAAGGTTTAATTATTATTATTATTATTATTATATAGTTAATAGTGGTTCTTGTCATGTTTAGGTCATATAATTAAAGTTTAATTTATTTCCGTTTAATCGAATTTTGTTGGTTTCTGTTTAAAGTTTTACTCGTATTTTGGTGTAGTTAGGTTTTATTTTGGTCAGTTTGTTAATTTCAAATTCTATAGAACATAGTAAGGGAAAGTAATTTTGAATTTTCTTATAATTTTAAGTTTGTTTTTATCCGCATAGGGTGACGAGAATATAGTTGCATCCTAATAACTAATAACTCGGGTTATTAGGAGAAGGTTTTGAATGAATTTTATATATTATTCACTCACATGCCTCCTCAAGTGAATAACTCATGAAAAAAGCATGAAGTTTGTAATATTTTATGTCGAACTACATGCCACATAGAATTGTAGTTTTGGGGACAAAATTTTGTAACATTTTATCCTCGGTGGCACATTAATGTTGAGCTATGTCCAAAATCAAACAAATATGACACTTGGATGATGCCTCACTAGCTGGGTGGTGCGACGTGACTCCATCCTTGTATTAAGGGTTAACAAGAACCCTATACATTGCGAGGGCCGATCTAGGGTTAGTGCAAACGCTAGCTAGGTCAAGAAACCCTGGATTGGACAATCACGTCCAACTATCTTGACCAATTAACTAATTATTTACCGCAGAGCCTTGTCCACTCTTGATCGGTCTCCAATTAAAAGTTGCAGAATCTTTTTGTCATTTTTCAAAAATGTCAAAAAGCAATGTAAATCTAATCATAATAATGAGAATCTAATAATTATAATTTCTTTTCTTATATTAATAACCAGATTTATTGGGTTAAAAGACAAATTATACGAAATTTCGAATTTTTTTTTCTTTCTCTTCTGGCTAATAGTTATTGTGTGGAGATAAGGTGGCAAACACCAACCAACCAACCATGTTGCATGCATGCATTTTCCGACCACCTTTAATGTCCACTCTATGCTTAAACCCTAATTAAAGCTGATGTTCTTGATCATGGCTAGGATATATATGGACACTCTTTTTTGTCCGCCACCAAGGAAATGTTATTTGAGTGTCACTCGAATGTTATTTGGGTGTTACTCGAGTGTTATTTAACTGTTATTTAGGTAATATTTGAGTAACATCTAGATAACCTATCATTCGAGTGTTATTCAAGGGATCGTTAGGTATGAGGAAGTTTTAGCAGTATTTGATCGCGTTGCATTAGTAAAAAATGGACCGTGTTAATAAAAAACGGAATGCGTTAGTAATAAACGGTTTGCGTTAGCAAAAAACGGACTACGTTAGTAAAAAAAGACTACGGGGTAGTTTGGTTGATGGAATTGGGTATGAGAATTGGATTTCAATTCCCAGCCTAATGAGAATTGTAGTGCAATTATTTGAGTCAATTCCCAATTGACCGAGAATTGGGTCTCAATTCCCGGACCCAATTCTATCAACCAAACGGCCCCTACATTAGTGAAAAATGGACTGCAAGGCCATAATTGTCCATTTATGTTCAAAAAACTGGACTGCGTACAGTAAAACACGAACTGCAAATAACAGCACCCATAAAATAATGGGTGTCATTATCTTCCTCTCCTATACAAACCAAATAATTTAATTTAATTTTAACATTCTCCAACTTTTCACAAACACTTTCCCACTATTCTCTTATTTTCATATTTCCCTAATCGTAATTCTCTATAATAAATATTATTTAAGTGTTATTTGATCATTATTTTAGGTAATATTAAGTAATAAATTTTTCATTGGCTAACAAAAAGAAGTGTGAACACAGTAAAAATAAATTGGAAGGATGCGTCACTATCACAGCCTCACAGTGCTTAATTACAAAATAAAAGTCAAAGAAGTTGGTCAACTTTAACAGAGAGAAAGAATCTATGGCCAATTAAGGCTGTGTTTGTTTTGACGTCTGTCTCTATATAATAATGGAGCTCCAGCAGCAGCAGACTGCCTTATTTTTCGTGCCCTAATTATTTTTATTATTTATTTATTTGTTGTTAAATTAATAATTAGTCGCACATTCTCATCATTAACCAGAGTGACACAATCCGAGTGGGATACGGATCTAAACTCCTTGTTGTGTTCCGACCAAAAAAAAAAAAAACTCCTTGTTGTGAACCAAACCGAATAACACATAGGCAGCAGATTTGATTTGATTTGTTTTGGAAAATGGAACATTGCTCGATTAAATATGATTTTCGATATTGCCATTATTACACAGGTTATGATGATTCCAGTGCCTCCAGAAGAAGTGAAGGATGATTAAATTAGTTTGGCACTTTGCTGCATAAATAGTCGATTCAAGTTACAAGTTGCTTGTGGAAAATATTCACCAATCTCAATGTTTGAGCCAACGTCAATTTTTTATAAGGAAGTATTTTGGAATAAAGTCTAGTTTATCAAAAGTGCGACCTAAATTACAAAATTTTCTTTAGAAAATTCTAAAAGGTATTATTCTGGCTAGGGGGACATTAATAAAAAGTTTACCATTCAAACAGAATGTCGAGTTTGTCTAGTTGAGAAGAAGTCATCTTCACATCTTTTTATGGGATGTATCTGACAAACAAACTGGTTCACTTCGTAAACATTAAAACTAATCTTTATGATCCTGATTGTGTGATTATTTGTGGATTAAATTGTTTAAATATAACCAAGTAGAAATATCATTGCTTTTGTAGCATACTTGGAAATCAAGAAATAATGTTGTCTTCAACCAAGCAAGTGTTCCCATAACTCCTTGGATGACGATTCCATACTCAATTGGTAAAACATGAGGATTTTCATAAGCGATCACAACTCCCTAAAAAAATTATACTTCCAGAAACTTCAAGCACTACCTATAATATGAGATTGCAGTTTTCGTTCAGCTTCCATACCAAGGTTGATTGGGGGTACATATAAAAAAGTAGGGGGAATTTGTTATTTTTTTTCACTCGATGGGCAAATTATCTTTGCATGTGGTAAAAAATTTCATCTAATTTAGAACACTTTTACAGTCGAATGCACTGCAGTTAAGGAAAACTCTACATTGATGCGTACAAGTCAGGATGCTGGAAATTCACATCGAATGATTTATGCATAAGCGAAGAAGACTAGAAGAAAGGGATTTGACGAGAAGAATAATGTTCTTCTTCTGAGTACAGAGAGATCATTTTGATAATTAATTATATTTCTTATTTCATTTTATTATATATATATATTTTTATCTTATTTTGTGGCTTTTGCAGACTTAGTTCTTAAGTTTTCACACATGTGAATTTATTTAATTGTTTTAAAAAAATTGAATTTATTAATGCGAAACATAAAACAACTTGGTATTCAATTAAATTTTAATGAAAAAATAAGCAATATGCAAATTAGAATGTATATGATGTACCCTATTTGAGTATTAATGCTATCATATTATGAATATTATCATAGTAAATTCGAGCGAGTTCGAGTATACCTGAGTTTTACTCGAATACACTCACAATTGGAGGTACTTGATATCTGTATAAGTTTGGATATGAGATTGGATTTCAGACTATCATTACCTCGTAAGGTACATGAAAGTGTTCTACCCGCGGGTGCCCGATTTACCCGTAACTCTTTGACTCATACATAAATCCCTAATCAGCTACTTAGTTACCCAGTACCAAATAAAATCATATTCAAATCTTCAGACGATCAGTCCATTGTAAATCAATTTTACAGCCCAACATAACCTATTTAGGCCCATAGAGTAGGACACAAAGAAAGGCCCAACGTGGGCCTAAAGCCCAAGCTACTACATGATTTTCCGTTTCCTTGTCTGTTATGGAAAGAGCGAAAACCCTATTTAAACCCAACTAAGGCCGCCGATCACTCTGCAATACCATCCGATCAATCGCCGATATTCTTCGTCGACAATGTCCGTCCTAATCGAAACCAGTCTCGGCAACGTAGTGATCGATCTCTTCCCGATAGTTGCCCCATGACTTGCAAAAACTTCCTGAAGCTCTGCAAGATCCGCTACTACGACGGCTGCTTGTTCCACTCCGTCCAGAAGGACTTCGTCGCCCAGACAGGGGACCCCACCGCCACCGGATCCGGCGGCGACTCCTTCTACCGGCTCCTCAACCATAAGCACCACAGCCGCTTCTTCTACGACGAAATCCGTCCCGATCTGAACCACGGCAAGCTCGGGACCATCGCGATGGCCGGCTTGGAGGATAAGAAGAACACCAACGCCTCGCAGTTCTACATCACGCTACGCGACAGAATTGACTACTCGACGGGAAGCACACAGTCTTCGGAGAGGTCGCGGAGGGGCTCGATACCGTGCAGAGGATCAACGAGGCCTACGTCGATGGAAACGGTAGGCCGTACAAGAACATCAGGATCAGACGCACATACATCCTCGACGATCCTTTCTCAGATCCACCGGGAATTTCAGATCTGATAACGACGTTTGTCCCCGATTCGAAATCGGATTCTCATGATCGCCTCGAGGACGACTGGATTCCCCTGGACGAGAAGGGGCTATCTACGGCAGAGATCGAAGAGGCGGTTAGATCCAAGGCGGCGCGGTCAAGCGCGGTGGTGCTGGAGGCGATCGGAGACATTCCGTCGGCGGAATCAAAGCCGGCCGAGAACGTGCTGTTCGTCTGCAAGCTGAATCCGGTGACCGACGATGAGAGCCTGGAGATTATCTTCTCTCGGTACGGTAACGTCAAGTCGGCGAATCTGATTCGGGACAGGAAGACAGGGGAAAGCCTGTGCTACGGATTCATAGAGTTCGAGACCAAAGACGGGTGCGAGCGGGCTAAGATTGGTAGTGATAAACGTCCGATTAAGATCGACGGGAAGCTGATTAGGGTTGATTTCAGCCAGAGTGTCGCCAAGCAATGGCCACGTCGGAAGGGGTTGGTTTCGTCGTGTGTTGATAGATCGGAACGACGAGAAGCCGTCGGCAAGAGGAGGAGAATTGCTGGTCGCCGGTCGCCGGTCGCCGGAATTCCGTGTAATTAGAGAGGTTTAGGGTAAGGAAGACGGTGGCCGGAAGTAGGGTTTAGATAGCCCCAATTTTCTTTGTGTTTTACCATTGATTAGATTCAATAATTAGAATTGTGATTTAATAGTTTTTTTTGGTGTAAAAGCGGCGCCAAGCGTCTAATTTATTCAAACTAGTCATACGTGTCTCATAAATACCCAAATAGTCATACTGAAGGTGGTAAATAAGATTACAATCAGAAATTGAAACTGTGTGACTCCCAAAGGGGTAGTCATAACCAATAGAAGTAAGGTAGTCAGCCGCGTGGTTGCCTTCTCTGAAGAGAATTGTGATTTAGTTTTTCGAACATGTACTGATACAATTTGCCTCAATTCAGTCGTGAGAATTTGACTCAAATCATCATCATCATTTCAGTCCTGCATTTAGTTTGTGGCTCAAATACTTAAAACGTCTCGAAACTATGAGGCGTGTTACAAATTTGTCCTAAAATTTTAATCCGTTACAGAGTGGTCATATTACTTTGAAATGGGTTACAGAGCAGTCATAATTACGTCATCAGCCATTTTGCCATGTCAACATTGATATAATTTAAAATTTATCTTAAACTGATTAAAATGTAAAATTAAATCAATCTGACTCACTAGCCATTTTACCCTCATCAGCCATTTTACGATATCTCTACTGGAGATGTCCCAAAAAAAAATGTAAAATTAAATCAATCTGACTCACTAGATTTAGTTTTGAATAAGATTTTATAAGTTAGATGAGTTTAAATTTAGATTTGAATTAGATTGCTGAATTTTAAATTATGTTTTTGATGACATGTCAACGGTGATGTGGTGAAATGGTTGAAAAAGTACATTGATGACGTCATTAGGACTAATTTGTAACACATTTCAAAATATTAGGACCACTCTGTAACAAATTAAAAATTTAGGATGAATTTGTAACCCACCCTATAGTTTCGGGACGTTTTGAGTATTTGACCCTTTAGTTTGTCATCTGCATCCATTCATTAGATTCAATTACAAAGTTGATTGTGAAAAATATTCACCCGTCTCAATGTTTGGGCTTGTTGGATCATTAGAAAGATTGAATTGTATTTTTCATAACAGTTCACTGACCATCTTTGTATTTCTCACAAAAAGGAAGATGATAACAAAACTTCCAAGTACTTGACTGACTAATCTGTGCAAGTTGACTTCTGTGAAAGGAAAGTTTATTTTGCAAATTCATGCAATCATGCTAAACAGATATGGAAGGCTGGAGCAAATCACTCCGAAGCCAACGGTAAAGAGGATTTGAAGCTGCAATCCAATCCTATAAGAATGGCGCTTAAACGAAAGACAAAGCACTTTTCGGAGAGCTTAATTCTGGTGATTAGAATAGCTGAAAGGTGTACTTTGTCACTCACATTTGTGTATTGTGAGGAGAGTGTGTTGCTGTTAAGTCCTGAGTCTGTGTGATCAGTTCAGGCGTTGTAATCTTGACTCTGGTGTGGAGTCTTGGCTGTTGGGTTAATCCAAGTGACTCTCTCGAGCTCGTCTCGAGACGTGGATGTAAACCTAGCATATAGCTAGTGTTGAACCACGTTAAAAATCGTGTTTCGTGTCGATCTCATTTCCTCTAAGTCTTGAAGCTGCTCACTGCCATCGTTTCCAGCTGCTGCAATCTCAAAGTTGAAAGCAGCCTTGAGCTTCGTCGAAGCTGAAACCGGGCAAGCTGGTTAAGTTGTGTGTTGGGCCCTTAAAAACAACTTAAGCCCAATCCGTGTATTGATTTAAGCACTCAGTGAAAGAAAGAAACCATCGGCATTCACTTCGAAGTGAAGCTGCGACTTCACACTTCAAACCCTAAGAATTCTCTTCACTCTGTATTGCTCGATTCTTCTATTAAGGAATTAAAACCAATACTAATTCGACCTTGTCTTTTCAGGGCTAACATCAATTTTTTATTAGGCATTTTGGAATAAAAAGTTTAGTTTATCTAAGTCCAACCTAAATTATAAATTCTTCTTTGAAAATTTCTAAAAGGTTGCTTGTGGAAAATTCTTCTTTGGAGAGTAGTAAGATGGCGGGTTGGATTTACGGATATCCACCAACATTAACAATGTTTTCAGGTGATACTTTGAGATCCGCCCCTCTTACATCTAGAGTTTAATTTCAGTTTTCTTGAGAGACTGAATCTCTTCATCTCTGGTTGTCAAACCGTTCTTCAGTTCCATTGAATCTCTTCTTCTCCCCCGATGCTGTTTTAGCCGACTCAAGTCAGGTCATTGTCTTGATGGAGCCCCTGACTCATCGGCTCCACTGATTCCGCCACAAAACATAACCAAATCGGAAAATATCGTCAGTTTTTCCTTGGGGCGGCGGCGGTTAGAGTCATCGGGCGATGGCGGTGAGGTGAGTTGTTGGGAGGTTGGATATGATATGAAGATTGGTGACAGAGAAGAAAGGAGGTAACCTTGTCAATCAGATATTTACTTTCCTCTTCTCCCCGTCCCCTCTAAGCGTTCTCCTTCTCGTCTCCTCCTTCTTATCTTATAGATTTGCTCGCTATCTTGATTATGTGCAAAAAGGAATGAGAGATAGACTAAATCGGGCCAACTTTTTCTTCAGCTCCATCCATGTAATGGTGGCCCAATACTAACATACTTCACTTCAACAATGCATCCATCCAATACAAAATAAGAACAACACAGCCTATTACTTGAGGCCAATGAACTCAACTCCCAAGCCCAACAGAAGAATCTCAACCGCAAAAGAATCTCAACAACTTTCCTGCTCAAGATTCTGTTGCAACCTTAAAACCCACAAACAAAAACACACAGCCAGCCATTGATAAAAAGAAGAAAAAAAAAGACACAAATTTTCATCCTCACAATATTCCTTTCTCTTTCTCCAATTCCCAAAGAGGCAGAGGAGGGGAAAAAAGGACTGTTAATTTTCTCCTCTGTTTTTTTTACCCTCCCGCCTTGAATGAAACTTCGAGCTGCAGGGCCGAATCACGAGTCCCAAATCCTGGGTTTGGGACCTGCTTCTTCGTCAATTTGATTTGTTCAATTCATCATTCGTCTTCCCAAATAAATAAAAAAAACAAGGAATCGATCCTGCAATGCTGGAGAATTGCAGGGTAATCTTCTGAATTTGCAGGATATAATTTCATGGAGATTCGAATTCGAGCTCCATGCTTGAGATTTCTGGTTCTAGGGCTTGCAATATCATTGTTCCCAATCATCGTCGAGTCTCATCACATTGTATCAAAGGCGTCGCCACCGCCGCCGGCGAAGAAATCACATCCGCCACCGCCGGCGAAGAGATCACACCCGCCACCGCCATCAAAACCAAAGAAATTGTCGCCGCCGTCGCCGGCGACGAGATCACACCCGCCGCCGCCAACGAAACCGAAGAAATTGTCGCCGCCGCCGTCGTCTCCGAAAGCCAAGAGGATGTCGTACGATCATCAGCTTCCGCCGCTGCCGCCGCAGTCGAAGAAAGGTCAGAATGAGAAATCAAAATCAAAATATGAATCCGAAGACGATGATGATGAGGAATATGAGGACGGTGATCATGAAAAGAGAAACCATAATCATGAAAATTATAATAATCAGATGAGTCCTCCTACGAAACATACGAATAAGAAGAAGAAGAAGAAGATGAACACAGGGAAAATGGTTGGGTTGATATTCTTGGGAATTGCAGGTGCAATGCAAGTAGGAGTTGTAGGGTTCTTGGTTTTCAAGAGAAATCAGATCATCAAAAATGTTTGATTAATTGATGATTTCTTTTCAATTTACAACAATTTGATCGGAGGTTTTTAATCATTGTTTGATTTGATTCTTTGGGATGAGAGGAGGCAGAGGATTTGATAATTTGCTTGCTTAATTCCCCTGTTTCTGTGTTCTTGCTTGAGCTAGTTTTTGATGGTTTGATGCAAATTTTCATGCTTTTGTACGTTAGCAGATTGAGGTTAGGACTGATCATTTTAAATCCGATGTGATAATTGGTTCGACATGATCAAAATTATAACTCGATTCGTGATGAGTATGAGACATGCCTGGATCAACCTTACGATATGATCATTAGAGGATTCATACGAAGCTGCAAAGCTATTTTCACAAGGAAATTCGGGATTCCATGTTCATTAGAGGATTCATACGCGGCTGCAAAGTTGTTTTCACAAGGAATTCGGGATTCTATGTGGAGTTTTCTAGGAGCGCTCAAAATAAGGTTGCCTATGAGTTAGCTAGGCGATCGTGTTCTGTTATGACTCTCGTTTGGGATGAAGTCTTTCCGAGTTAGTTGGGGTGTGTTCTTTCTGAAGTTTGTACGATTTCCCACGATTGAACTTTAATAATATTATCACTTTCGACAAAAAAGTGATTGCCATTGTTCTTGAGCTGGTTCAATGTTTAAAGTGTCATGAGGAATGAAATGGTATTGATTAATTGATGATCTTTTTGTTCATAGCGGTTGTACAAATTCAGCTTTTTAACTTTTTGTGATGGGTATAAGGTATATATCGAGATGTATTTTTATTAAAGAATGCATTCGTGTCGTGAGAATTTAAGCTGGGTTTGTAAGAGAAGAAACGGAATTTGTTTACTTCTTGTTTTAGATCTTTTACTTCATTAATTATTACAATTGGTGATCAGCACATAATAATATTTCAAAAACTAAATATTTTTTTAACTGTTCACCTCTGAATTATCCCTTGTTATGTTCGACACGAATATGGTTAATTCACAATTAAATATACTTATTTTCTAGTTTAAAAAGTTAAGTTAGGTCAAGTGTTATAGTCCTTAAGTCATTGTTGAGTAATGGTGTAGAAAATTGGATAGAGAAGAAAGACTTACTACTAGCTACTTGACTTGTAAGGTAGGTTACTTTAAAATTTCAATACGTGGTTCACAATACTTGTTATGGAAATCAAGGTCAACGGCGTTGACTTGATATGATTCTAAAATTTGGGGGGACACTTTGTTGTTTACTAGGAAATTCTAACATAAGGTGGTTAATTAACTCCATAAGTTAGGGCTTGAGTCGATGATGGTGTTGTTATTGATGATGTAAATAGATGCATTTCACCCCTACTGTCATAGGAGATCGAGATCTTTGGTTGATTATCTAGAAGGTTGGTAGTGGAGGCTAAGATCGTTGACGTTTCCCACGACCACTGATCTGGTTGGTTGTCTAAAGATTTGGATAGCACAAGACAATCTGATAGGATAGTAGTATTGTCGATATTATTATATCTTACCACCATTTCCATCGCTGTCAGCATCGCTTTCGCTTCCACACAAATTGGGGCTCTGCAAACAAAGTTATCAGCTCTGCCGCCAACAACTCTGCCCATGGAGTTATACATAAAAACCCAATAGCCTCCACGCTGGCTGGCGCTCTTAAAAGCCTCATCACACACGAGCTTTAGAGTCGAGATCGTAGGAGGTTCTTGGACATATGTATTTATAGAATGAAAGAGTACAATGTGAACAGACACAATTGTCGATGTCAAGGTAAGGCGAGCGACGACGACACGATGGCCCATCTCCATATCAACACTTTTACCAACCTTAGTAGGCTTGAACACTTATATCTAATTTCGCTAGCTCATTTATTAGCTTTGTGGTATTTAATATCTTAACTCATTCCTTCATTCATTCCTCGTCGTATTCCCCCGGATTTAGAATTTCAATAATGACGAGGTGATGTTGTGATATTGTAGTAGTGACGATGCACGATTAGGACCTTCAACTCGACTACCAGAACTTCAGCTTCTCCAATGTCATATTAGCTAGCTAGTTCACCGTAAACTCAACTTAACCGATTCAAGTTTAACCTAACCGACAAAAACTGTATGTAGATGTATGGTTAAACAATGGCAGCATCGGTAGGCACTAGCCACCCACTCCCTATTTAACGACACATGCTATTGAAAGGCAAGCAGGTGTCATGGAAACGACTTGTCGTCATCATTCACCAATTCACCATATTAATGAAACAAAGTATTCAAAAGTTGACATTTTGTATTCATGTGCTAAAAACAAAGGACCTCCATTTCTCCCCAAAACACTTACAAAACCAACAAACAAACAAACAAAGGGAAAATAGCACTTTGGCACCCTCTACTTTGCCAACTTAACAAATAGCCTCCCTTATACTGTAAATCGATCATTTTACCTCCTCTTACTTTGACCACTTTGCATTTTGGATCCTTCCATTCCAGCTATCGTCTTCATGATGTTAATTGGTGCTCATTCAGTACAACACGTTAGTGTAAAGAACCGTTGCATCCCATTAACTCGAGTTGTTGGGAGAGGGTTCTGAATGGATCTTATATTGTCTATTAACATGCCCCTCAAACGAAAGCCCATGAAAAGGGATTAAAGTTTGCAAAGGTCCACCAGGGCTTATGCAAGATAAATTGTTATATTGGGATTCGATACCATGACCTTTCGATCATCAAAGGCTCTGATGTCATGTAAAGAACCGTTGCTTCCCAATAACTCGAGTTGTTGGGAGAGGATGGATCTTATATTGTTACTAACAGTTAGCTCCAATAGTCATGCGTATTAGCTTACTAAGTGTCTTTTAATTTAGAATATAAGTATATATAATTATATAAGATTAAATTGACGAATAAAAGATATGATATATTCTAAAACCTTTCGTATTTCATCATACTCTTCGCGATATCTCTTCAATTTATCTATCCCTGACCAACTCTTAGTGTCCTACCTCCGATATCTCTTTCCGTCGGTGTACATATCTGCCCAGATTTAACGTTAGTTGAAATGTGGAAGGACCCATAATGCAAAGTGGTCAACGTAAGAGGAGTAAAAACTAAAAAGAGCGATTCATAGTACAGGGTACGTGCTATTTGTTAAGCTGGCAAAGTAGAGGTAGTCAAAAGTGCTATTTTCCCAACAAACAAACAAGGAGACATCACAGTATCTCCTACACAGCATTGTTATCTATCCCAACAGTAAATTCAAACAAAAAGCCACAAACTTTGCTCCCCAACCACAAGTAGTAATAGTACTCTTTTGGCAACTAGTACACACCAACCCATGTGATGAATGTGTGTAACCCATTAACACTATTGAGAAGGCCTTGAGCTTGATGCAAGATCCAGCCATGAGTCAGCACCACCTATGCCAAAGAATTGGTGCAATGGCTTTAGGGTTTCATGATTGTAACTTGTACAACTTGTGCTAGTACTAGTACTAGTACTCTCCACCTTGGCAATTGGCCTCATTGATGATGTTGAGGACTTGAATTCATTGGTACCCAACACAAAATTTTGTTGATAATTGTCTTGTTGCTTTGATGGGTTGGAAAAGGTCTCGAATTCTGGCTGTTGAGAGCAATAGTACCCTTTGGATGTTGTGGAGGAGGGTAGTTGTTGATTTTGCATGCTAAGTAAACAAACAGATTGAACTGGTGAGTATAACGGTTCAAAGATTGAATTTTAGTGTTAATATGGCAGTCAAAATTGGAATTCTACTTAGAGATGAAGAATTTCGTAAAATTGTAAGTTTGCACGCTGTCGTCGTGAAATCGTAAGATTATATGTTGTGTCATGTAAAAATAGTTGTGAAATGTTGAACAATGACATGGAAACTAAACATAATAGAAACTTAAATTATTTGATTCACCAAGATAGAGATAATACTTATATAGAATGCCAATTCATTATCAACTTTCTTTAACTACACAACTTATTGAGATGTAACGGTTTTTTATATATTATAACACTGATATAATGATGATTATAAAAATTAAATGGGTCCGTTATAAAAACAATACGATACTATACCAATATAACGACGGTTAGACCTTGAATCACTCGTCAAAATGGTATGTATAACAATAGTAAATTCGCGGTCAAACTATAGTTTATAACAGATTTCGTGATTGAATCGCATACTGTTAGACTTTGTTAGTAAACACTATATGATCCAATTCACGATCCCTCTCCCAACAACTCGAGTTATTGGGATGCAACGGTTCCTAACAAGACTCACTAATTCAACGTACCTGTACGATTACGAAAACACTATATATAAATCGAAATTTCGACTAAAAGTACCTGAAATCCTTTTCAAAACCAGTATGAAGCTGAGAACCAGAACCACCACCACCACCAACAACAGCAGCAGGAACAGCAGAGTCAGCAAAGCTGAGATTATAAGGATTGATCAAAAGGGTTTGACCACGATCATTCAAAGAAGAAGAAGCCTTATTAACAAGATTCACATTAGCAAGAACACTCTGAGCATACGAAGCAGAGAGTTCCACATGCTTTCTTGAACGGTTCTTGCCTCTGTGCATGTGCCTCTCACAGTACTTAGAATCTGGATAAGCTTCCTTTGAGCACCTCCATTTCTTGCCATCTGTTCTTCTGCACCTTCCTGGTTCTGGGTCGGCTCTTTTTTACCAAAATACCCCCACCGGAGAGATGAGAGGAGCTGCGGCGGGACAGGGAGGCCGGAGACCATGTACTTGTAGATTAGAGCTTGGTGCTCTAGCTCTTGCCACTGTGTTGCTGTGAATGGAGAATAAGAGGAGGAAGAAGGGGTTGACCTGTTTGTTGCGGTCAACATTTTGTTGTGTGTATTTTTAAAGGGGATGAGATGAGATGAGATGAACAGTTAGTCTGATTGATTGTTTGTTTTGGCTGCTGGGAGGTCTGAATTCTTCTGGGCATCTCTGTGCATGGATATATCTGAACATAAAGGGCCAGGTAAAAAGAAATGGGGTAAATAGAATATTAATAATGATTAAATGAAAATTCCACGGACTCGAACGAATGTTACGGACCATTGTATCGTAATAATTCGAGTTGTTGGGAGAGGGTTCGGATGGATCTTTATATTAGTTATTAAAGAAAAAATAGGACTAATAATATACTAATGAAAAAAATATCTCTTTGTCTCCCTCTACTTTATCAGCTAACATATGGTTTTTCATCTTCTTAATGTTAATCGATGTGCATTGAATTGAGCATACCACGTCAGCTCCAGTAGTCACGTTTTGGTTGACTGCATGTTTTTAATTGAGAATATAAATATACATATATAATGGGATGGGATAAACTTGACGGCTAAAACGTGTGGTTTTAAAACTCTACGTATTTCACTAGTACTCTTCACGCGACCTCCTCAATTTACATTCTCTGATGCTTACTCAATAAACTGTGGAAGTAGTTGTTGCTGGGGACATGTAGATGCGTCCAGATTTAACTTTTAAGAAGACAAAAATTGAGACGGAAGAATTCAAAAAGCAAAGTGGTTGAAGTAGGAGAAGATAAAATAATCGAGTTTATAGTATAGGGGGTATCTGTTAAGTTGGCAAAAGTAAAGGGCAACAAAGTGCTATTTTGCCTATACTATTATACTAATCTAGAAAAGTTCACCAAGCTTTATGCAAGATAAATTGTTATATTGGGGCTATTAAGATTCGATACCAAGATCTTTCGGTCATCAAAGGCTCTGATATCATGTCAAGAACTGTTGCATCCCAATAACTCGAGTTGTTGAAAGAGGATTCGGAATAGATCTTATGTGATTTACTAACAATGACAAGTTATTATAAGACTATTTATAATATTTTTCAAATATTTATCCAATTAATTTAGATCTGAATAATAATTTAGAGGTAGAGTGAATACATTACCTCATTAGTTTATGTGATCTTGTCTTCTTTTACATCATCAAAACTTGGGTATGAGTGCCTCTTCTGTGTCACATTACTCATTATATGCCACCAAAATATCTACTTTCAATGTGAATTTTTTTGTCAATATTATGTCAGACTTTTATTTATTAATTTTTCCTCCAATAATTCTTTCTCCTTACTTTTAATTATTTTTCTAAATTTTTTAGATTCAAAATATCAAATTTCATGTGTGATCTTATCCTTCAATCCCAAGTCCCCAATTTGCTCACGACTCAGATTGATTCATTATACCTACTGTTAAAGTTGAGATCATGATACCATTTTAACCCCCTAAAAATATCCTAATTATGTGCATTTTTTTAGATGAATTTAATAATTTAATACCCTAAAATGACACCAACTTTGCCTTTAATATATGAATATGCACCATCTTTCCGAATTACATTGTGCGTCACCATCTATCCTTAGTTTTTCCCAACCTACCACGCCGTTAGTTTTACCAAAACTACTGCTAACGTGGCACGACGGAATAGAAATGGCGTCAGCCACGTAGGAAGATCGTATGACTGGGCATGCCATGTAATCAGGGTTGTTTTATTTAACCCCCATCTTTGTTTGTCATCCCCACATCTCCAAACCCTAAATTTCGCCGGCACCCAAACGTCCGCCATTTTTTATTCCCCCATCTCCGTTCGTGGTCGACCGGAGCTATTCTTCCGACTCGAAGGCTATGACTTCTCTCTCTTGATCAATTATTCTCGTCGGCGTTACCAAAACAGGCCTCTCATCGGCATTTGAACTGGCATCGTTCCATGGAATCAAAAAGGACGCACAGTGCTACTGGGTCTTCCACATCCAACCGGCTTGGGGTACGCAAGTGTCACCACAACACTGAGGCGTTATTGAAGGTAGCCGGCACCCAGCAAAATCGGGGCAGACCTTTCTATCGATGTCCGTTCTAGAGAAGTGCCGACTGTGGGTACTTTTTGTGGGCAGATGGACGACCATTTCCAGCAAAAATTGGTGCAGATGCAGAGTCTTGTAGCAGAGATGAGGTCATCACTCCAGTTACGGCTGACTTGGAGTCTACAACAACTAGCATACTCGAGAAAACTGAAGAAATGGAGAAGAACACACAACAACTTATCGTAGCTCTGGAAAAAATGGTTCTGGCACATAAGACTGTTATTGATGAGTTGAGACTTGTAAGAAATGAAATAGGGTGTATTGAGGCAAGAATGCCTTACTTAATGTTCACTTTGTACGTTTTGGTCGGAGTAATTGGAGTATGTGTTGGGATGTACTTGTGGAATTAATCAACGAGGATGCTGCGTTTGAAATAAAATCGTTGTCATTTCATAATGTTTTCAAGACCCGAAACATCCAAAACATGGTTCATCCAGAACTAATCCATACACCTAATCCATAGACCTAATCCGAAACATCCAAAACATGGGTCGGACAAAAGGTTCAAAATACATAACAATTGATGCAATATAACACTTCTTCTCCTAAGACAACATCACTGGGATGGTTGAGTTCCAGGCGGGGGAGTTGGCTGAGTCATTGGCATCACGTCCGGCTCACCAGTTGGTGCCTGGCATACAATTGTATTGAAAATGGTTAGATTTAGTTATCACAGATTAGTATGGTTAAGACAATCAATGCACGTACCCTGTAATAGGTATTTCCGGTAACTGGATTAGTGTAAACACCAACGCCTTCCATGGTTGCTCTTATCTCTTGCTCGCGGACACGACGACTGGTAGAGGGGTTTACAATTCCCTGCAAGTGAAATGAATATTAGTCGTATGTTACATTTGTTAGAACAAGTTCAGCTACAACATGTGTACCTGCAATCCACGTAGACGTATGCAACTACGCTTGTTGTGACCAAATGCACCACATTCACCACATTTCCTGGTGACTCTACCAACAGCTGGTACATTTGTTCTCGTCGGCTGTGGAGGGCTTAGGCGAACAGTTCGTGTACTGGCTCTAGCACGGGCTCGAGTTGCAGTTGGTTCATTGACTCCGACACTGGTTCGTGGATCATCTGGTTGAGTCGTTGGTTCTACCGTAGCTGTGCATGTACGGGCATTATGGCCTACCCCCTTGCACTTGCGGCAGTGCATAAGCACTCCTTGTTTGGACATAACAGTTCTGCCGTAGCCAGACTTCGACGGTCGTACTTCAAGTTCTTGCCGCTCTTTTCTCCTATTTTTCTTAGGACGGCCTGGCATTATTTTGTTGGTTGGTGGACGAATGATAGTTCCTTCTGCCTCCTCCCACGCCTGCTGCCCAGGTATAGCAGGTATGCCACCGTACCCATCTGCCTTTTGAGCATGCCTCACACTGAAAATGTCACCCACCCAGTACTCTATGTCCTTCCTAAGAAAAGAAGCCACAGCAATTGCATGCACACATGGTAGACCACTCAACTCCCAATACCCACAACTGCATATATTCTTATCCAAGTCGACTACGTAGCCGAAATCACCAAGATGACACTCACATACCAGCTCCAATGTCTGTCTAATCATACAGTTCCTACCTATAAGCTTTCCTTTCTCAATCTTCTCTAATATCCTAGGACACAATCGCTTGTGCCTATTTTTCTCAAGCATTTGAACCTTAGACACTAGTCTTCCCATAATGTATGTCCTAATACCTTCTAACATGTTAATGATACGCAATCCACGCCACTTAACAATACACCCATTAAAGGTCTCGCATATGTTGCTTTCGATTGAGTCACACTTAGGGGTACGAGACACATAGGCTCTACAAAATGACATAGGGCTGTGCTTCATAAAGTCAGAGTAGGCACCAGGATCCTCACCTGATTCCTCCAATTGTTTCAAGGTGGCTGCATGGATTTTGAATTCGTGTCTATTTGAAGCATAGACAGCATCCCAAAATGCCTTACGCCCAGCAGCTGACTTGTGCTTTATTTTCCAGTTTGCATATACATGTCGAGCACATTTTCGATGCTCAGCTAGTGGCAGCAACTCTTGAAGGGAGTCAACTAAACCCTAGAAGACAGAAAAAAAACATTAAATACAAGTAGTACATTCATCTCATTCTAAACCAGTTGAAATTGTAGAGTGCATACCTTCTGTTGGTCTGAGATTACAGACCAACCAGTTCCATCATCCAGCTGAAGCTCCTCTTGGAGCAACTCCAGAAACCATTTCCAACTATGCTTGTTCTCACTCTCAACAACAGCCCATGCGATGGGAAACATTTGATTGTTCCCATCCTTCCCTATTGCACTCAAAATCATTCCTTTCACTTCTCCCTTTAAAAAACATCCGTCTAAACCGAATATACGCCGGCAGCCGCGTAGAAACCCCTTCTTCAGGCAACTGAATCCAATGTAAATTCTCTTAAAGTACACATACTCTTCACCATAAGCCAGGTCAACATCCAAGGCGAACCTGCCTTCGGGATCTGATTTCTGTAGTTGTAGCACGTAAGATCGAAGCTTGGAATATGCGTCCACAAGTGAACCCTCTAGCAGCTTGCGTGCCTCTAATTTAGCATTCATGCAGATCCTGGCGGTTACGTCAACACCATGAACCATGCTGATCTCCCTGGCCAAGTGGCTGGTGTTCAATTCCGGATCAATCCTGAACCGATTGAAATACTGTTTGGCAACCCACTTCGCCGATGCACACCGGTTGAACCTAGTACGTCCACAGTTGTGTGGAAGGCCAACTGATTTCACAACGTAGGCTTCGTTATTCCTGAACCAACTGGCATACACACGCCACTTACAACCCTCAGCCAGGCACACAACTTCCTTGTTCTTCTTGTTTGACCGCCGCCACTTAATTGCAGCTCCGACAGCGATGTTGTAGTTCGCCACAGCTTCCTTAAATTGATCAGGACTGATGAACTTCAAACCTTCTTTGAAGACTATGCTCTTATGGTCACACTCGGGGTCAAAGAACAGTTGCATTTCCACGGAAGTAACCTCATCACCATCGACCTTGTCGTCACACAAAATGATCGGATTGTGATGACGCTCTATAGCTTGAAAGGGGAGACTCCATTCCCGTGTTGGCTTCGAAATCCGAATCATCACTATCGGAATCACTACCGTCCAGCTCATCATCACCGTCAACATCCTCATTGTTCTGGACATCTGGAATTACAACATCATCCTCATTCAATTGCGGACCACCTTCTTGATTTATAACGTCCTGAGCTTGGTTATTCACGGACACTTCGTTCAGCTGCTCAACCTCCAAGCCATATTCGTCGAACGTAGTCCTCACCCTCCTTCTCCTATTAGTAAGCCCGAGGTTTTCCATAGCTTCCATGAACTCAGGATCAGTCGTGCGGTCTGAATCATCTATTAAATGAACCACCCCAACATCTGCTGCCACATGGGAATTCTCAGCTTCCGGATCACTACTACGATACCCCAGCTCGTAGTCAGACTCGTCATTGTCACCAACGAAACTTCTCACCGGAGTTGTCTCCATAAACAGCTGGACGATACCTTCAGTTGCAGCGTTGAGCAATTCCCTGGCATCATCGTCCTTGGTAATCGGACCAAGGCCATTTGCCATAGTTGCACCTGGTCGTAGATAGAAAATGCGCTCAACTGAAGCATATTTGAGATCTTCAGTAGCAATATGAACAATGCTGCTGTAGCTGAGAATGTTCTTGGCCATTGAAATTTCCATCGCATCCCCGCCTACGTATCGCGGACCATCCCTTGAGTAAATCAAATCTCCTCCATGGTGTACAACCAATTCTATGAAATCGTCATCCATGCTGTAACAAACAAAGATTAAATCACCATAATGAGCCATTTCAGAAGACGACAAAGTAACTCAACAAAATGCCAAAAAGAGGCAAACCCTAGTTTGATTAATTGCTGTGGTCCCTCGACAACTTTCCACGAAACAAATGACCCTACAATAAACAATGGAATGTAGCCACCATACCTGCGATTAGTGCGCTTCATGTGGTCCTCTGCTTTTGCTTTTACCCAGAAAACCGACTGTGGACAAAATGATGAAGTTAGCACCCAACTGCCAACCCAAGCACCGTCGGACAAGAGAAGACGAGACAGTAGCGCAACCGGGAGGAAGAGAAGAAGAGAAGTGTTATTCAGCCCCGCCGTCGTTTTCAGTACCGCAACCTAGGTATTTCGTCGTCGTGTTACTCAGCCCCGGTTCACGGTATCGAGAGTGGAGGAGAGGAAAGGAGAGAGAAGAGAAGGAGAGAGAGAGTACAAGATAAGATTTTCTGCTAAGGATAAGATTTTTTCACCCATGGTCTTATCCACGTCATCTAATCAGTAATCCAAGGTGGCAAACGAATCGTTGCCACGCATACCTTTCATAAGCTGAGTGTGTTAATTATTGCTGACTATGTAACGGAGACTAATGGCGTGGTAGGTTGGGTAAAACTAAGGATAGTTGGTGACGCACAATGTAATTCGGAAAGATGGTGTATATTCTTATATTAAAGGCAAAGTTGGTGTCATTTTAGGGTATTAGGCCTAATTTATGTGTATGTTATTATTTGGATCCAAGAACTCCAAATTTCAAAATAAATTTCTTACCATCAAATCAAAACATAATTTTTCACATACAAATTTTTTAATAAAATACACAAACATGAAACATATATAGATTTTTTACATCTATTTCGACTTTGCTCCTTGCTTTGGCTTCCTCTCGATCAAATCCGACAGGACACCGACAATCATTTTGTTTTAGAAAACTCTTCATCTATTAATCTCTTATGGTCCAAACGCTCTCCTCTTCCATCAAAATCAAGCATAAACTCTTACATTCTTGTAGTCGATCACAGCTAGTAGATGAGTAATACCTATTGCAGGGATACCAATGTATGAAGAAGAGGTTGTTAGATTCTCTCACATCTGAAAGGAGCCAATAACACCCAACAGTTGTTAGGCACTAACCATAAAATATACAAAAAAAATCATGATTTAAATCAATGTACGTATGAAGAGTGGCGGTGCACCTTTCAACCCGAATCGAGCGGCGTCATTCTCTCGATGTATTGAAACCTGTGGTTTTCATGACTTGGGTTTTGTCGGACCCAAGTTTACTTGGTTTCGTGGATCTATTCGAGAGAGGCTTGACCGGGGGCTTGCTTCTATGAACTGGAGGCTGCTGTTTCCGGAGGCTGTTGTGAGACATCTTCCAAGACTTCGATCTGATCACAGACCTATTCTTGCTTGCTTAAATGGTTTGGAGGTCCCTTGCAGGACTAAGAGACCGTTTCGTTTTATCATTCCATGGATGACTCATCCTGATTTCCCTCGCCTTTTAGAGTCCTTGATGGAACCGTCGTTGTGATGAGCAGGTTCGATCAAATAACTATCAAGCTCAAGAGCTAGGATAGATCGTATTCCACGGGTCTTCAATTGATTGGCTACTTCAGAACTAACAAATTACTCAAGGAAAACAAACACGTTGTGCGTGGTGTGAGTTCCACGACTTCTAATTCTAAGGAATGCAGAAAAATTAAAACAAATTAAGCTAAAGCAGATTGAGAATTAGGGTTTGGAAACAAGAATGACAGACAAACTTAGACTTTGAATCCCCCTTCGTTCCCCAGAGCATTGGCAATCAACAGATCAGCGGATTTTGATTCTTATTCAATCAATTACTAAGACACCACCATAACTCCTTACCCTTAGGTTTAAGACCGGCGAACGTTCGCTCTATCCGTTCTAACTACCAAGATTAACTAGCCGCCCGGGTACGGTCGCCTCTCGCAACGACTTAATTAATTGGTGCAATTACTAGTGATTAATGAGTTACTCTTGCAGTGAATTAACCCTAACCGGTTCCTACGAAAGGCACACTCCAATTATAAGGTTAATTGTTTAATTCGATGTTCTAAAGTAAGGCGAGCGTTCGCTTCTATCCTTAGCTTAACAAGAATCTAATCTAGGTGATCAATCCAGACAAGAAGCATGAACAATGAAGAACGAATCAAACATGAAAAAGAACTGATTGAATTTCAAATCTAATCACCGCCGATCCGTGACCGCTTTAAAGCCCTGGGTCACTTAGGGTTCATCTAGTCTAAGCTCTAACGAGTTTAGCTACTCATGATCATTACAAAAGAAACAAAGACAAAGAAAGAGTTCATCATTCAAAGGAAGAACAGAAAAGGATCTGAAAAACCTAATTCAGATGACTCTGACAGACTCCGATCTTCGGTAAGTTACACTCCTAGCTCCGGTTCTCCGAGATGGAAGGGATGGCGTCACGATCTCTATCCGGCTCTTCGAACTCCAACTCTTCGCTCCAGAACTTCAGAGAATTCTGATCTCGAAAAGTTGTATTATGATTAATTATGAGGTCTCTCCTTCTTTGGGCCGCCGGGTTAAGTATAAATACTTAACCCTAAATTGGCCGGATCAGTGTATTATTTTCGCCGAAATTCTTAAGGTATTTTCGGCAAAAATTCCTTTGAGTTCAGGGGCTGACTTCTCTGGTCTTGATTTTCGGTCCGAAGAGTTGATTGATTTCGCCGAAGACTTCCTTTTCTTGGCACCAGTCTGAATGTGGTGTTGTTTTCGCCAAAAACCCTAGGGTATTTTCGGCGAAAATATCTTTGTATTCGGGCAGACCTTAGGTTGGACTTTGATTGGCTCCTTTGATCGATTCCGGTTTGATTCCTCGAGGTTCCTACGCCTTAGACACGTCCATGGCTACTTATTTGACGGCAAAAACCTGTGGAAAGGTCGGCTCCTCGTAACCTCAGATTCTTGTCAGGCAGGTTGAGAATTTGGAACCGGGAAGTCTATGGCAATATTGCTTTCAGGAAACAGGCTCTTCTTTCCCATTTGGCCGAGCTTGAGGAGGCTTCCCTCGCAAGTCCTTCAGTGGAAATTGAAATGGCAGAGATGCAGAAAAGGAATGAACTTGAGCATGTTTTATGGGAGGAGGCAGTCCTATGGGCTCAGAAATCAAGGGTGAACTGGATTGTTGATGGCGATCGCAATAGCAAATATTTTCATCAGGTTACTCT
The DNA here is from genome assembly GCA_034768395.1 of Linum lewisii. Taxonomy (NCBI): domain Eukaryota; kingdom Viridiplantae; phylum Streptophyta; class Magnoliopsida; order Malpighiales; family Linaceae; genus Linum; species Linum lewisii. Next base: position 85,215,419 of record CM068296.1, on the reverse strand, counting down.
CAGACGTCGCGCGGCTAATAAAATAACGTGTCTAAAGGACGGGGATGGGAATTGGATTGATGATTTGGAAGCTCTCAAATCCATGGCCTTGGCGCACTTTAAAACTCTTTTTACTGAGGAAGAAGGCCCTTGGCGTGTTATACCTGCTGCGTTCCATGGGATTTCGGCAACTGAAGCTGTGTCGATTAGCAGGTTACCCAGTATTGATGAGCTGAAAAGCGTTGTCAGGAGCATGAAAGGAATGAAGGCGCCCGGAATCGATGGATTTCAACCATCCTTTTTCCAACATCAATGGGAAACCGTCGACTCCTCCATTACTGCCCTCATTGGAGAGTGCTTTCAACGCCATAGTGGGATTGCAGATATTAATGACACTATGATTGTTTTAATCCCAAAGGTCAGGTCTCCGGAGTCCATTAATCAACTCCGCCCAATTAGTTTGTGCAACGTGGTTTACAAGATACTAACGAAATGCATTGCTATGAGATTGAGGCCCTTGATGACAAATATTATTCGCAGTTCTCAAGCCAGCTTTGTCCCGGGACGGCAAATTGCCGATAATATTATTATTCTCCAGGAAGTGGTGCATTCTATGGAGCAAGGAAGAATTCGTAAAAAGCGTATGGTGATAAAGATTGACTTGACCAAAGCTTATGACCGCGTCCGTTGGTCCTTCCTCGAAGAAACCTTATTGGCAACAGGTCTGGAAAATACTACTGTTGATTTAATTATGACATGTGTCCGATCTGCCAAGTTTCAGGTACTTTGGAACGGTGGGTTGACTTCTCAGTTCACTCCCGAGAGAGGCATTAGACAAGGATGCCCTTTGTCCCCCTTCCTCTTTACCCTTTGCATGGAAAGACTTAGCCACTTGATCGATGAGACGGTTGTTGCGGGACTCTGGAAGCCGATTTGTCTTTCAGCAGGAGGTCCGGCGATCTCACATTTATTTTATGCAGATGACCTCATTCTCATGGCAGAGGCCTCTGCCAGTCAAGCTGCTGTGATTATTGACTGTCTTGACAGGTTTTGCGATGCATCGGGACAAGCCATAAGTAGAGACAAATCTGTTTGCTTCTGCTCGAAAAGCACACCCATGGCGCTCTCGACGGAAATCTCTAGGGTTCTTGGGATTCTGTTGACACGTGACCTGGGTCGTTACCTGGGAGTTCCGATCTTACATGAGCGCATTACCACGAGAACCTACCAAGGTATCATCAATAGAATTGATCTCAAGCTAACAGGCTGGAAAGCCAAATCTCTTTCTTTGGCAGGTCAAGTTACTTTGGCTCAATCAGTGCTGGCTGCCATTCCTGCGTATGCTATGCAGACTTCAGTTCTACCAGTTGCAACCTGTGACGAAATCGATCGGAGAATTCAAAATTTTGTGTGGGGTTCATCCGATGAAACGAAAAAAGTCCCTCTTGTGGCCTGGGATAAGGTGTGCTCCTCGAAGGAAGAGGGTGGCTTAGGCTTGAAACTGGCTCGGACGCTGAATCGGGCTTACATGTTGAAACTGGCGTTTCGATTCCTCAAAGACCCAGAAAGCTTGTGGGCAAGGGTCTTACAATCGAAATATTTCAAGGAGACAGCAGCAGGTCCTGTTAGACGCAATCGTTCGGCACAATCGTCTATTTGGAGAGGACTGTTACATGAATGGAATTATATGGTGCAGGGATCACGGTCGGCAATTTGTAATGGTCGTGACACTGCATTCTGGACTTCCAGGTGGGTCGACTCGGGGGATAGACTTATTGACTTGGTTGACGAGACCGATACCCAATTGATATCGACGAGTCGGTGGCGAGTTTCACCACTAATACAGGTGCGTGGGACCTTGGTCGAATCCAGCAACTCCTTCCGCCTGAAGCTGTGAGGTCGGTTATTGGAATGTCGCCACCGGATCCAGATAGTGGCGAGGATCAGTGGGTTTGGGGAGGCGAAAAGAATGGCCAATTTTCTATCAAGTCTGCCTATAGCTTGCTATGCAACAGAATGGAATCTGAACAAGTTACTCCATGGCCGGTGGTTTGGAAATGGAAAGGACCACACAGAATAAGGCACTTCCTTTGGCCTGCAATTCAGGAGAGACTTTTGACTAATTCGGGAAGAGCTAGAAGGAAGCTGACGAATGATGCGAGCTGCCCAAGCTGTCCGGGGCATGAGGAGACGGTGTTACATGTGATACGGGATTGTAAAGCTGCACAGGAAGTCTGGAATAAGGTTGCTAGCTTTGATGTCACTGGTGCGGCTTGGAAGCAAGATAGGAACACTTGGTTTTGTTCTCATCTCCAATCTGAGTGTGGAATCCTCTTTGGCATTACTTGCTGGCAGATTTGGAAGGCCAGAAATTCAAGGATTTTCTCAACCTCAAACCCGACACCGGTTAGTGTTGCTATCCGTTCCCAATTCTGGACGAACACCGTGAAAGATGCAACCAAGAGAGATTGTTTCCTCTCTACAGTTCAACAGTCTAGGCAGGCGGCCGAAATAGCATGGGATCCGGGTCCAGTTGGATGGGTTACGCTTAACTCCGATGGCTCGGTCGACTCATCCCGAGCGGAGGCAACAGCGGGAGGGCTGGTCCGGGACAATCAAGGCCGCTGCATTTTGGCGTACACAATGAATTTGGGGAGATGTTCAATCACTCGGGCCGAGATGAGAGGGGCTATTGAGGGCTTAATCCGTACTTGGGAAGCTGGATACAGGAGAGTTGTTCTTCAAATGGATTCTAGCGCTGCAATTTCCCTTTTGACTAGCGTGGGTGATACATCACACCAGCATGGTATGGAAGTGCTGCAGTTCAGAGAGCTCTGCAGGAGAGATTGGCTGATTCAGATCAAGCACACCTACAGGGAGGGTAATCACGCTGCGGATTTCCTCGCCAGCATTGGCTATAACTACCCTTATGGGAGTTACACGATTTCGGTTTCAGATTGTAATTTGGGCTATTTTTTGAGGTATGACTGTATGGGTATTACCGAGACTCGGTCGATTCTAATTAATGATTAAGGCGCTCAGCGTCATTTTCCCACCAAAAAATCAATGTACGTATGCCAAAACTCCAAATTTGTGTTCCAATAAGTTCCCTAACGAACAATGGAACCTCCTAATACTATAAAGTATAGCAAAGTCTGTTAGTAAGCAATATAAGATCCATTCAGAATCCTCTCTTAACAACTCGAGTTATTGGGACGCAACGGTTCATGACATGGTATCAATGTCTTTGACTAACAAGATGTCATGGTCTTGAATGCCAATAACCACCAATCCGTGTATAAAAACTTGTTAAAGCCTTCATGGTCCCCAATCCGTTGCACAAGTTCTACCGAAGCTGTGAAAACCTCAGCTCTTCTGAAAGCTTCTGTATGAGGGAGCGTGTTAACAAACAATATAAGTTCCATTCAGAACCTTCCCTCAGCAACTCTAGTTATTGAGATGCACCGATTCATGACACCTATAAAGTAGCAAAGTCATCAATTCATTGGAAGAGCTCACATGGAAACATAGATTGAGGGAAGAGAGCAAAAAAGGGATAGGAAAAGAAGAGTTGTCGTGTTGATAGTCATGTGTCGACCTTTGGAGAAGGCAAATGGGGAGAAGGTGGCAATCGTACAATTTTTTGTCATTTTATTATTAATTAATTAATAATAATAAGACGAGTATATAATAGAGCAAGTAAAAATCCATTGGTTAAAAAGGTGGGTCTTTACTTGTTTGTTTGCAATTTAAGGCACACTCTTGTCTTTTTCTTCACTCTTTTTTTTGTTTATTTTTATTTGTTTTGTGTTTCGTTTTGGAAAGTTTTGCCAGAGGAAATGTCATGGGGGGCAAGTTGCATCATGAGGTGGTAAGTAGATTTACCAATGTTAGAATCTAACCGAATCACGTAAATGTACCGGTGTTAGATTTGAACCAAAATCTTTAGGGTTATTTGGTACAAGGAAAATGAGGATTAGAGAAAGTACGAGGATTGTGAAAAAAAGTTTGTTAAAAGTTAAAAAATGTCAACTTATCTTGTTTGGTATTTATCGAGAATAATGAAGTTGAACAAATTCGTAACCACTGTAACTCGCAAACTACAACAACTAGAACACGATACTCTGCTTCAGCAAAAGAGCTAGAAATAATAGCTTGTCTTCAATTTCCATGCAACTAAGAAATTTCTTAAATATACAAAGAAATTTGTAGTAATCTGCCCACTGCCCAATCACTATCACTAAAAGCTTGTAAAGTCAAGTCTGAATCAGTGAAAAAGAAAAAGAAGGAACTCTTTCCAGGATTATTCTTGAGATAACAAACAACTTTTAGAGTAGCCTTATAAATGACAACAATAGGCTTCCTCACAAACTGGCTCAAGTAATTTACAGTAAATGAAATATTTGAGCGGGTTTTGCGCAAATATATTAAATGTCTTACCAGACGTTCAGTAAGGTCTGCAAGAGGAGTTCCTGATTTTATAGACAATCGATTACCATAATTAATAGGAGAATCAGAAGGCTTTGAAGCAAGAAGACTTGTATAATCAATAATTTCTGGAGCATACTTTCTCTAAGTCAGTGACTACCAAAATCAAATCGAGCAACCTCTGAGTCCAAAAAATACTTCAACATTCCAATGTCTTTAAATGTAAACTCTATATCCAGTTTAATTTTAATATGAAAAATGCCAAATCACCCAACCGGCTCATCTGACACATCTACATACAAATACGTTGGTGATATATATAACATACACGCATTTTTTTTTTTAATTTTCGTTCTTTAACTAGACTACTTTATTAGTTACTATATGTTTTAATCGTTAATTTTATTCAAGGATTCTAATATTCATATAGTGATAGGCCCAACCCTCTTAAGGCCCAGATCCTAGAGACAAGACATTCAAGGTCCAAGATCGATTCACCATGCCTAAAAAAATCCAAGTCGCGCTTAGTGTTAAGGCCTCGGAAACTCATCCCAACCTTTGATCCTTCAACGACCCAGATCATTTAGCGGCCAGGTTTTCGCCCAGCAGTTGACATGTGGTTACCCGACCAAAATCTCGAGTAGCTATAAATAGTCCACAACAACATTGATGGGGCAAAACATCATTACCATGCCCCATTAAAAGCCATAGGATGTACGCTCTTCAACCTATACACCCTAGGCTCCCAAACTCCTTCGAGCAACCCCATATGCTTCTCTGTCTCTTACACACTCAGCTCATATGCTTACCAATTCTTTAGAAATTAATTAATTTTTCTTGTCATTATCCAATTTAGCTATTTCTATAATGACTTCAGATCTAAGATGTACATGAGATGGCCTCATCACACGACTATAATTTCAACGTAGCATTACTGTGCAAAAACTTTTATCACTAGTCATATTTGTTCCGGCCTAGCGAGATTGACCCGAATTGATTGTTTGGTACGGATTCGAAGTATCTCGTAAGAATAGGGGCAATTATGAGTTCAGGAGATGATGTAGGTGATAACGGTAATAATGACAAAATGGAAGGATTGATCGTATGTACCAAGAATATTATTTTCTTGTAAACTGATCTTATAGTCTGTTATACGTACAAATACATTTTTTGCATATAAATATTTGTTTCAACAAGTTAAATCTTTAAAAACAGCTTTATATTGTTGGTTTGATCCACAGTTTTGATGAAACGATGGGCCCATTTACTTTGTAGGACGACCCATAATTGGGCCACAGCCCATGGTTAATGTAGTTAGTTGGTTGGTTTGAATTGGTTCGACCCGAGCCTTTTTTTTTTTGTCGTGGAAACTCAAGTTACGGAAGACCATAAATCGTGCACCATCATAAAACCATTAAAAGAGCAAGAAACTCAACTGCACATAATGTAGTCAAATTTGCTCTTAACTTTATGCAGCATGGCGTCTGTATGCATAATCTTACTCTGTTTGCAGTCCAAAATCAAAATTAAGGGTTTAGCCTTAGGTTTTTGTTTGTCCTTTAAATCAAGTTCGACCCGAGCCTTTACATCAGTTGTAAAATTGATGGCATTAACCATTATTATGATATACATTATCCAGAGAGAAAAGATTGTATACAGTGGAAATCTCACACATCTTCAGAGAAAGGAATCGCGTGACGGACCTTTTAACATATTTTGGACATGATGTTAATATTGGGTTTCATTTTAATATCATTTGCACTTCAGAGATTGAGCGAGCAATTGTCAGTGATATTGTTGAGGGTTTGTTTTCCCCGTTTGATATATTCTACCATAAAAAGAGAGACATTGTGTTAATTGTATATGACAATGTTTCTCTTACACTTGTGAGTGTGGGATGTAGGGTTTTGTCCTCAAATTATTCTTATCTATCTAGCCTATATGAGTATCTTGAGTGACGTACGTCTCTGGCCGAGAACGAGTTGTCGTTTTCATTTAGAGACTCAGATTATTGAGTTTCCTGACCTATTTTGAGACCATGAGTGAGAAAATAATCCCATAAGGTTTAGTCATTTTTTTTACTCACTTTATGTTTCGACGAAGTATGATTCTCTTCGATGTAAATGTAAATGTGCTTAAAATTTTGACCAAAAGTGAGATTAGATTACTCCAAACCTTTTAGAGTTCATAAGTCATGCACTCATACTCATTTAATATATTTGATCAATTCGTGGTGTTACAGAATTATCGTGATAGAAAATGCTAGAGAAAAAAGATGAATTATTTAAACAAATCTAAATTATTGAAAATACAATATCTTATAAATTATAATTAAATTTTATAAGCCGACTGATTCAACAACCAGATGAATATGAGTGATGCTACTCGATTAATACAATGGAAAATTGTACATGTGGATATGAAGTGACCATTTTGTTATTAGCTTACTAAAGAAAATAATGTAAAGTTAGTTAAGTGACGATTTGTTAATATTTTCAGAATTAGGTGACCCTTTAGGTATTTGACTTTTGCGCGTGAAACAAGGAAGAGGGCGTTGACACGTGGCATCTTTTTGTTGATTTAAGCTCATTTTCAGCTTATTCTACAGACGTATCTTATTTCTTTTCAAAAAAAAAAAAAAAAAAAGTCAGGACGTCGTATCTTATAATACGGCGTTAACGTATGTCACAACTGGAATCCATATTACTCTGTGTAAGCTACAAAATTAGTAGAGAAGAATTGGTCCAATTACTTTGGAATAAACGATTTAATTAATTGTATCATAACTATGGCATTTATAATTCATAACTTCTGTCGATAATGTGCATTAAATTTACGTAATACCGGTACCATAACCATTAAATATTAACTAGAAATTCATGTAAATAACCTTCATTACCCAATGAATAACACTGTACAACCTAAAGTGAGCTCAATACGCTGACAATATTAAGAATAGAATCTCATAGCCCGAACCATTCACCTATAGACAAGAAGTTCGGGAGGGTAACCACTAATATATGGTTCGGCTTCCCTAATAAAACCCACTATAAAATAATAATTAAAAATTACTTAATTTTAATTACTAGATGAATTCCATTGATAATAAATTAAACACCTTCCAACTGATGACCAGCCAATGAATCCAAAGCAGAAAAGAGTATTTGTCACAGGTCAAAAACCGAATTCACCTTTATAAAATGAGGGACTCATTGTCATCATTCCATATAAAAGGACTAAACACATATCCCTACACTACACTAGAATGCCATCCCAAATCAATTTCAATAACCATATTCAACAACAATTTCCAAAGCCATAGCCATGGAAACCCAAATCCTCCCCATCATCACCCTACTCTCCATCTTCATCATCTCCATCTCCCCAACTCCTCCGACGCCTCGGACTTCTGCATCGCCGACCTAACAGCCCGAGAAACCCCCACAGGCTACCCATGCAAGCCACCCACAAACGTCACCGTCGACGACTTCATCTTCACAGCTTCACCACAAAAGGAAACACCACCAACCCAAACAAGCTCTCCCTCAACCGAGCCTTCGTCAAGCAATACCCTGCCCTCAACGGGCTCAACCTAGCTGCTGTCCGTGTCGACATGGAGCCCGAGGGCGCTGTGCCACTCCACTCCCACCCTTACTCAGCCGAGATGATCTTCGTCGTGGAGGGGACCATCATGGCAGGGTTCATATCCGGGCTGGACTCGAACACGGCGTACGTGAAGAAGCTAAACAAAGGTGAGATGATGGTGTTCCCTCAAGGGTTCCTTCACTTCCAAGCTAACGCAGGGAATGAGACGGCGGTTGTGTTTGTGAACTTTAATAGTGCGGATCCTGGTGTTCAGTTTCTGACGGGGTCGCTGTTTAGGAACACGTTTCCGAGCTTGCTTATGGAGAAGACGACTGGGATTAGTGTTAGTGAGGTTAGGAGGCTTAAGGCTTTGCTTGGTGGTTCTGGTTAATTAATTAATTAATTAAGAGTTTAATTTTTTTGTGTTTTATGAAAAATAAAAGGATGAGTTTTTTTTTTTTTTATAATTTTTATTTGTTTTAAAGATTTGGATGTAATGTCCGAAAGCCGTCTGGTTATTTATAATATTGAGATTGTTGTATTGTTTATTGAGGTTAATTAATTCTTTATAAAACTATGTCATTAGATGTTGGCATATGCAATTATTCAATGAAGAACTGATATGAATTTATGATTAAATAATTTTGATTTGTGTTCAATGTAGTTAAATTTTGAATGAAAGTATGATACTTTGGAACTTAAATTTACATGAATTATTTGGTACAGCTTAAATGAAAAATAATTGCCGTGTTATTTTATATTGGATAGCAACGTATCGTTGTAGGATGTTATTGAGTTTTCTCATCTCAAAATTTAGTTTACAAGGTGAGATTTTCTCTTACACTATATATATAGTGTATCGTGTTAATGTAAGGCAGTAAACCGTTTTAGAGTTGGGTTAGGTTTATGGGCACTGATCAGTAGTATAAATATTGCTACAACATCATCGTTGTAAGTTATAACTTGTATCATTTTCTCCGTAATCCATAATAAGAAGATCACCTTTGCCGTCGTTCCACCCGTGGAGAAGTCAACGAATCAGGTTAATTTCTTGTGTTAGTATCATAGCCTTTAATGACCGCGATGTCTCCGTTCAAATCCCGCTAGCCCCCCAAGTTGTGCACATGACTTATCAAAATATTCATAAAAAAAAAAGACTTATCAAAATAGTGCAAAACCTGAACTCTTTTGAGAGCTTTTGGTTGGCGATGTGTTAATAACTAATATAAACACAAATCTGAGTCCTCTCTCAACAACTCGAGTTATTGAGAACCTCTTCCACTTTTCAATAAAGGGATAATCCAACAACTTCCCTTTCACACATCGGTCTCTTGGACATTTACTTTCACTAATTTTGACTGAATTCCCCTCAATCTCTCAACACGCATGATCCATCTAACGACTGTGACCGAATCTTTGAAAATTTGTTATCAACCTCTAATATCGTTGTTAAGTATTTCAATAAACAAAGAATTCGTGAGAGGTGTGTGAATGACGCTCTAATTTTCATGGAATTGACTCATTGCTCCAATTTGTGTAAAGAAACAAACAATTGTACATCCAATTTCATGGGATTTGGCCCATTTGTACAGTGCTCTTTCAGTTAAGACCACATTTGGTTGTCTTGTAAGAAACGAAAAATAGTGAGAGAATCCTAAATTGGCCGCCATTGATCAAGAGCTTTATAGTTAAGATGTCACTGTTTTCTTAATGTCAGCCATCTCTTAACCTTTTGGCCGCATGACTTGGATCCAACCCAGCCCTTTGGCCATTTCTTAACCTTTCTGGCCAGCGTGTCTTGATTCTTTCTTACCAATGTTATTTAATTAATCTCTATATTCATACTTCTAATATGTATTCGAGATGGTCAATGTGAGCTACTTTACCGGCGGAAAGTTGGATGAAATTTTGAGTGAATAGAAGACTGAAGTCATGTGTAGTAATTTTGGAGAATGAATTATCTCGTTGCTTATATCCAAATTTCATCCAATTTTTCGCTGGTCTAAACAATCCAAAAAATATTTAGAATTATGAGCATTAAGGAAAAAAAAAATTAAACACATATACGATAACTACATTCTCCATTGTTTTAATATATTTCATATTAATGTCTTGCGTATGTTCACCTTAATGATGAATTTACGACCGAAGGACACAAACATAGTAGACGATTTTTCATTCGATTTTCTCCTCGATCATTCTTCAAAACTAATTTATTAACTACGAATAAATTTCTTTATGAAACCCAGTCGAAAAAAAATTAAGCCAATTTCTTAACTGTCCACATATGTTATTTGGATGTTGATCACTATTCCGAATTTCGGAATCAATTCGATGATTACAATGTCAATCCCCTCTTTAAGTGAATGTCGAAAATTGAATCATTTTCATAAAAAAAAGAAAAAAAATTCGAATCACAATCGTTTCACTAGTCTAACACACTATTAATCACTAAACAATTCTTCCTTACCTCTTTGGCCAATATATAATAATATTAAATTGACATGTCACATTTTGTTTTGTTCCAATGCTGACTTGGCCATCCAGCTCATACTTTTTAACCTTTCTGCAACCAATTATTTTGGACGCATTAACACTTATATAAACCTAACAATATTAAACCAAACATTAACACCATCCCTAAACCAAGTTTAGCAACAAATGAGCTAATTAATCTCCCAAATTACCAACAAAATGCATACCCTATATTTACCTCTAATTACCCTACTCCTCATCTTCACCAAATCCGCACACGCCGCGGATTTCTGCGTCGCCGACCTAACCCTCCCACAAACCCCATACGGCTACCAATGCAAGCCCCCCGCCAACGTCACCGTCGACGACTTCGTCCACACCGGCCTCGTCACCGGCGGCAACACCACAAACATCAACAAAGGAAACGTCACCCGAACATTCGTCCACCAGTTCCCCGGCCTAAACGGACTTAACCTAGCCGCCGTCAGAGTCGACTTGGAGCCTGACGGTGCAGTCCACCTCCACAGCCACCCTCACTCGTCGGAGATGATCCTCGTCGTGGAAGGAACCGTCACGGCAGGGTTTGTTTCCGGGCTGGGGACGTGGAATACCGTGTACGTGAAGAAACTGAAGAAGTGGGAGCTTATGGTGATTCCACAAGGGTTGGTTCATTTTCAAGTCAACACTGGGAGTCAACATGCGACCATGTACGTGTCGTTTGCGAAGGCGGATCCTGGTGTTCAGATTATGAGTGAGGCGTTCTTTGGGAATGATCTTTCGTCTTTGTTTGTGGCTAAGGGTACTAATATTGGGAGGGAGGAAGTTATGAGGGTTAAGGCTCTTCTCGGTGGCTCTGGCTGAGCAATGTAAGATCTATTTAGAACCTTGTCTCGACAACTCGAGTTATTGGGATGTGACGGTTCATTACAATTAGCTGTTTTATGGGTTCATGTAATTATATGATTTCTATAGAATAAATGGGTTGTTTGGTTGATGAAATTGGGTTTGAGATTTGGGTTTAAATTCCTGGTCTAGTGGGAATTGTCCTAAATAATATTGCACTACAATTCTCAGTGGGCCGGGAATTGAAATCCAATTCTCATGCCTAATTCCATCCACCAAATTAAGGGTTGATGTTCAGTCGTTATCGATGCATGTGTTGTTTGGTGTGGTAAGGAAATACTAGAGTGTTTATTAGTTACAAGCATGCACACTATCACCATACTATCGCTATGTGAAGAACTGTTACAATAGTTGAATAGCTTGAGTTGTTGGTAAATGGTCTAAATCTTTGTATTCGTGTATACTAAATATTCAATTTGATATATATATTCGTATATATAGAATTAATAATGTTGCGCCCAAATCGATGGAGTCTCTTTGATGGAAAATAGAACTCGTATAGGCCCCCTGACTACTGATCAACCGACTCCAAGGTGATGAGTGAGATCTGCAAAACTAGACAAACCTCAGGTGGACCTCGGTTTGTCATGAGAGGATATATACATACGCATGAGAAAATATATTTTCAGTGTTCCATGGAGAGTAGGGACTAATAGTATAAGCTAGCTAGGGAGTATAAGGAGCGCTGATCTCAGTGCTGGCTGCTGAGTGATAGGACACGATGTAAGCCCCCCCCGGTAAGTGCGCACCGGACCACTGGAAAGTCATGACTGAGCATTTTGTAAGTGTCCCTTTATGGGTAGGGGTGGCAATTTTATCCGAGTCCGCGGATATCCATCCGATCGGATACCATTTAAACGGATATCCGATTCAAATGGATGGATCATAATCAAACCCATTTAAACTGGATTTAATATGGATGGGCTTTATCCAATTACCCAACCAGCCTAATTTCATTAAGCCCTAACTCCAAATTGCTGCAGCCAATTTCATTCTTCCCTAACTCCAAATTGCTGCAGCCAGTTTCATTCTACCATAACTCCAGTAGCTTCGACCTCGAGTCCGTCGACACTCACCCAGCTCAACGAACAATGAGCACCGTCCGTCGCCTTCACCTTCGCCCAGCTCGCTGAATCTCGCCGTCGTCCATCTCATTGAATCTCGTCGTCGTCCAACTCGCTGAATCTCGCCGTCGTCCAGCTCGCTATGAAATTCTTATGAAGCTCGATCAAACCCAGGTCAGAATTCAGAAATCCAAGTTAATGTACAGTTATGTAAGCTTGGCTATGAAATTCTTAAGCAGTAGCAGCAATTACCTTATGAAGCTGAACTATTAGCTCACATTGCTTATTAGTTGTTTCTGAAGTTCCTGAAAAATGGTTATGGGTTGTGGAGTCGTTGAGTTATTTCTCGGGGGAATTATATAGGTCACAACTGGTCGAGAGAGGTTCAAGCCACTACTAATCATATCTTTAACTCATTGACTACTTTGACAGAAGTTTTTGTTATGGTTCTTGTTATTTTTTTGTTTGCTAAGTTGGTTTGATAGTGTTGATATCCTGAAGTTTCGTTGAGTTTTTTTGTTACCAAGACTTTGGTTCTTACTATTTTGATTAGTTGAGCTAATTAGGATGAGATTCAACTGCCAGCAACTGCAGGGGACAAGCACAACCCTTGGAGTATGACACCGATAACTCCTCAACTACTCCTCATCCTGCACAAGTGATTCTTGACAAAGTTCATCGACAAATGTCGAAGCCAGTGCATCTGTTAAACTGTTAGTTTAATCACGTGATTAGTTATATTTGTTTTTCCTTGTTAGACTAGTATTCCTAGTTAGAGTTATTTGTTTCCTTCTAGGATTAGTTAGCAGGTGCAGCTTATTTAGTTTTCCTCTTCAGCGTAGGATTTGTAAACGTTGATCGACATTATAAATAAGAGGAGAAACGCGCTGGAAATTAAGAGCGCACCAAAATTCTTTGCTTACAAGTTGCGAGCTTTTATACTTAATCCAACAATTGGTATCAGAGCTTAGGTTTTGAAATCATGGTCGATTCAAGCAAGAACGACGGTTCCTCGAAGCTAAAAGGGATCGGCGAAGAAGATGGATCGAACGTGAAGATTGGAGTGCGAAGCAACGGCGTTCCAATCCAATACCCGCAACTGACGGATGCAAACTATGGACTTTGGGCAGTGAAGATGAAGATCATCTTACGCTCTCTCGGTGTATGGACTGCAATTGAAGGCGACAGACCAGTCGATGAAGAGAAGGACATGGGCGCGCTGGCAGCCATATCACAATCAGTACCCGATTCTATTATGATGTCAATTGCAACCTGCGAGACGGCGCTGGAAGCATGGGAAGCGATTCGCCAGATGAGAGTTGGCGAAGAGCGAGTGAAGAAATCCTCCATCCAGGCGCTGAGACGACAGCTCGATCGGATGGTGATGGACGATTCCGAGGAGCTTTCAAATTTCACTCAAAAGCTTGTAGCGATGGTGAGCGAGATTCGAGCACTCGGTGGGGATCTAAAAGAGGAAGTTGCTGTCCAACGTCTCTTTGACGCTGTACCCGAACGATTCTCCCAAATCATTGGAACAATCGAGCAATGGGGAGATATTTCAACGATGTCAATGTCTGAAGCGATCGGACGTCTCCGAGCTTTTGACCTAAGCACGCGAAGTAGGCAACGTGAGCATGGAAAAGGAGACGGAGACCAATTAATGATGGTCACTCGCTCCCAACTCGAGGAGATGATCAAGAAGGGAAGAGTCAACCATGAAGAATCGAAAGAAAACAGAAAAAACAAAGGAAAAGATAAGAAACACAGGAAGTTCGACAATAATAAAATCAAGTGTTTCAATTGTAACGAGATGGGACACTTCGCCTCAGAGTGCGAGAAGCCACGACGCGAAAAATCTCACCTAGTCGAGAAGAGTGATGATGATGACGTCGAATCCTTATACCTAACCGAGGCATGTAACATCAAGTCTCAGAAGACGAGAGGGAGAGGAGAGCACTATTCAATGCAGAAACTCAGCACCAAAAGTCAAGGCAAAGAGGAGAAAAATTATCGTACCTCGACACGGGAGCTAGCAATCATATGACCGGGTCAATCGAGAAGTTCACCGAGCTGGATGAGACCATCAAGGGGTCAGTGAAGTTTGGTGATGGTTCAACTGTAGAAATTTGTGGACGAGGAACAATCCTCATGGAGTGCACAACGGGAGAACATCAAACTCTCACCGACGTATACTACATACCGCAACTAAAAAGCAACATCATAAGTCTTGGTCAACTTGATGAAAACGGATGCAAAATTGAAGTCGAAGATGGAGTCATGACGGTGCGAGATCGACAACGACGTGTGTGGGCCAAGGTTAGTAGAGCAAAGAACCGACTCTACGTTTTGAATATCCAACAAGCTGAGCCAATATGTCTCTTGACCACTCACAAGGAAAAATCTTGGCTATGGCATGCAAGATTTGGACATGTCAATTTTCACACTTTAAGAAAACTTGTACAAGGAAACATGGTGGTAGGAATGCCTCTGTTAGAACAGGTGGAGAAGATATGTGACGGTTGCATGCTTGGAAAGCAAAGAAGGAATCCTTTCCCAAGCAAGGCAAACTTCCGTGCTAGCAATCCACTGCAATTAGTACATGGAGACTTATGTGACCCGTTCACGCCAGCTACGAATAGCGGAAAGAAATATTTCTTGTTACTAGTGGATGATATGACACGCTACATGTGGATTGTGTTAATAAAGACCAAGGATGAAGCACTCGAGGCGATCAAGAAAGTGCATGCGGCAGCTGAATTGGAATCATGAAGTAAATTAAAAGTATTAAGGACCGATCGTGGTGGCGAGTTCACGTCCGCGGAGTTTGCTAATTACTGTGGTAGTTTGGGGGTAAAGCATCACCTCACCGCTCCCTACTCTCCGCAACAAAAC
Organism: Linum lewisii; assembly: GCA_034768395.1. NCBI lineage: Eukaryota > Viridiplantae > Streptophyta > Magnoliopsida > Malpighiales > Linaceae > Linum > Linum lewisii. Next base: position 85,200,093 of record CM068296.1, on the reverse strand, counting down.
GAGATTGTTGAGAGAAGGAACCAAACAATCGTTGGCATGGCGAGGAGTCTTCTTAAAAGCATGGACGTACCAGCTAAATTTTGGGGAGAAGCGGTAATGACGGCAGTCTACTAGCTCAATCGTGCGCCAACCAAGAGTTTGACCGAGATGACGCCGTATGAAGCTTGGCACAAACGTAAACCGGATGTTCGTCATCTACGTGTCTTTGGGTGCGTAGCGCACGTAAAGAAAGTTGGAGGGCACCTTTCAAAATTGGAAGACAGAAGCATGTTGATGGTCTTCATTGGTTATGAATCTCCGATCTCAAAGGCATATCAGATGTATGACCCTATATCGAAGAAGTTATATGTCACTAGGGATGTGGTTATTTGATGAAGGGCGAAATTGGGATTGGAAAGAGAAAGAAAAGTCAGCACAAGGTACCTTCTTTTTCCAACACAAGCTTCCATCCGAGTCCGAAGAAGTTCAAGAATCAGGAGAGATTGAACCGGATCTCGAGCCCAAGACACCAACCACATCAGCGCATGAAAGCACACGGGAAAATTTATCCACAAATGATGACTCAAGCATCGGACCACGAGGATTACGATCGCTGGAAGAAATATACAATGAAACAACCGAAGTAGAGACTGTGGATGAGGAATTGTGCTTGTTAGGGCCTGATGAGCCAAATTGCTATGTTGATGCAATGAAGGAGGAACTATGGATAAAGGCAATGGAGGAGGAATTAAATTCCATACGAGAAAACAAAACATGGGAGCTGGTTGAGCTTCCGCAAGGATACAAACCAATAGGCTTAAAGTGGGTATTTAAAGTGAAGAAAGATTCTCGTAACAAAGTAATAAAGCACAAGGCAAGGCTCGTTGCAAAGGGCTATGTGCAACGACAAGGAGTTGACTTCGACGAGGTGTTCGCTCCGGTGGCTAGAATTGAAACAATTCGACTACTCCTCGCGTTGGCAGCCTATGGAAAATGGGAAGTTCACCATATGGACGTGAAATCCGCATTCTTAAATGGAGAACTCGAGGAGGAGGTGTATGTGTCTCAACCTCCGGGCTTCGAGGTAACCGGAGAGGAGACTAAGGTTCTAAAGCTACATAGAGCCTTGTATGGTTTGCGTCAAGCACCTCGAGCTTGGAACATGAAATTGGACAAAACTCTAAAAGAACTTGGGTTTGTTCAATCTCCGATGGAGCATGCAGTATACAAGAGAAGTAAAGGCGGGCCAAGCTTGATTGTGGGAGTATACGTGGATGACTTAATCATCACTGGATCTGACAAGAAGGAGCTAGTGTTGTTCAAGGAGCAAATGAAGAATATTTTTAAGATGAGTGACCTTGGCTTGCTAGCCTACTACCTTGGTATTGAAGTTAATCAGGGAGTGCATCGAGTAACATTAAAGCAATCTGCTTATGCACGACGCATATTAGAGAAGTGTGGGATGAGTAGGTGTAATCCAGCTCAAATTCCTATGGAGCCTCGACTGAAATTGAGCAAGGAAAGCTCCTGTGCCCCCGTAGATGTTACAAACTATCGAAGCATCGTCGGCAGCCTGAGGTATTTAGTTCACACAAGGCCCGATATATGCTATGCCGTTGGAATTGTGAGTCGTTACATGGAGAAGCCTACTACTGAACATCTAGCGGTGGTAAAACATATCCTGAGGTATGTTCGTGGTACTCTCGGGTATGGTTGCTATTACAGGAAAGGAGATGGAGACAACCCGTGTCTCGTTGGCTACATCGATAGCGACGTAGCAGGGGACGTAGACGATGGTAGGAGTACCACAGGTGTTGCTTTCTATCTTGGATCAAGTATGGTGAGCTGGGTGTCTCAAAAGCAACGAACGGTGGCCTTATCATCATGCGAAGCAGAGTACATGGCAGCAGCAGCAACGACTTGTCAAGGAGTTTGGTTATCAAATCTATTGGCCAGCTTGCTAGGATTGAGGAAAGTCGAAGTAGTTCTAAAGATTGATAATCAATCGGCAATAGCATTGTGTAAGAATCCGGTGTTCCACGACAGAAGTAAGCATATCAACACCCGTTATCACTTCATTCGTGAGTGTGTTGAAGATGGGAAGATCGCGATAGAGCATGTACGGACAAATGACCAGTTGGCGGATATCCTGACAAAGTCATTAGGGAGAGTGAAATTCCTGGAAATGAGAAGCAAGATCGGGATTGAAGTCGTAATAGGAGAATAACGTGATTAAGGGAGAGAATGTTAGTTTAATCACGTGATTAGTTATATTTGTTTTTCCTTGTTAGACTAGTATTCCTAGTTAGAGTTATTTGTTTCCTTCTAGGATTAGTTAGCAGGGCAGCTTATTTAGTTTTCCTCTTCTGCGTAGGATTTGTAAACGTTGATCGACATTATAAATAAGAGGAGAAACGCGCTGGAAATTAAGAGCGCACCAAAATTCTTTGCTTACAAGTTGCGAGCTTTTATACTTAATCCAACATAAACGTCACCGCACTCTCTCGTCCGAGGAAAGATGGCCATCCGTCAGTGTACAACCACGGTGGACACATGGCCATGGATTGTAGCCATTGGTGTCTGGCTGGTGTTCCTGATACATGGAACCAATGTAATGATGCAGATTGTTTGGTCACACTTACACAAACTCAGCTGAGACAGGGTCCTTGTTGGTACAAGAAGGGAGTGGCCACATGATTTAGTATGGACCTTGCAATATCTCTCTCCTGTGGTATGTTGGCAATGCCATGGATGCTGCAGCTGGTAAGCACTTCTTTCCCATTATTCTGGGTTGGTTATCTAAATAGTCACTGAACTTTGGCCAAATAACCCGGAAGTCACTAAACAAAAAAAATTGCTATTGACATTACCAAACTTTGACCCATTATCCAAGTGGTCACTGTTAGCTACGGACATCCATTATTTCGTCCATCCGCTGATGTGGTCTCACCAACTCATCCACCACCTCATTTATTTATGCCACATCATATTAATTTTTCCCAATATTACCTAGTCATCCGACCAAAGAACCCAATTCGATTAACCCCACCCAATCAGATCTAACCGAAAAATTATATCCTCCTCCTATCTCTCTCCTCCTCCATCTTCTTCTTTCCTCACCCATCTCTTCCTTCTGCTGATCTGGGCGGCGGCGGATCTGAGCATTTCTCCGGCGAGATTGACGATTGTTCACCGAACATTCAACTTCTTACACAATGCTACTGAGATTCTCACGCACAGTGAAAAATCACTTTTATATTGCTTTGGGATAAGTGTTGGGATGATGTCGCTGTTGATTGATATATGAAGATGAGCCTTAGAAACCCCTAGATGTATCTTTAACTTGATTGTCCATGGGCTTTGAAGAGTGTTGACTTCGGACCTCTCCATAACTTGGGCTAGGGTACATTTGTGATCCTTGAATATTATTTTTTTTATTCAAGTTATGATGAGCAAGATCATTGCTTAAGAAATAAACATTGCTTACATGCCCTTATTGCCATCAACCCTCCATGGAAAACAAGCTTAATTAGCCTTATAGAGCGACATCCTATCTTCCGCCGGTCACAATAGCTCTTTTCTTCTTGCTCTACTGATGGATGAGTCTTGTTTCTACATTTGTTTTTGTTTCTTGCGTAGAAAACACTTATTAATTAGTTTAAAAAGAAATTTGTTTCATACAAAGAGTCCGGTTGGTCCAATGAGAGGTTCAACTTAGAAGATCGATATAATTAGTGGGTGACTGGTTGATTCCTTTTTCTTGTATGCCTTAAATGCCTCGTGCGAGTCCTTGCAAGGCGTGAGAGACAGAAAAGTACTATATATGGTGTTGCCTGTAGACGTATGGAAGCCTTAGGTGTGGTGCTTGAGAGTGTATGAGCCTAAGGTGTATTGAGTAAGTAGGTTTTTGCTGTCTTGTCTCATCAATGTAGGGGTAAAGTCTCCTTTTATGATTTCTTGATTTCGTAGGCGGGTCGCCACGTGTCATCGACTAATTGGTGTCCTAGTGTATGAAAGGATCTCAGCATTCGAATGTCATGGACCGCCGAGATTTCTTGTTGCACGAAATTCTAGAGGTTGGCCTCTTCAGACTTGCGCGTTTGGGAACAATTGGGCTTGGTTCGTCAAGCTGGGTTTTGAGCTGCTGGGCTGGGTGCCCATCAGTATCCTTCAAATCAAACTACAAACAATTTTCTCACTCACTAGTATCACTTTCATATAAATGAGTGCATAAACGTACACATTGTCATATTATAAATGAGTTTTTTTTATATTCACGCCAACCACTACAAAAAAAGTGATCTTTAGCTACTGCAAAATTACAACGGCATGAAAATGCAGTAGCAAATAGTTGATATTTGCTACGGCAATCACTATTTCATGTAGTAATTTGCAGTAGCAAATACTATTTGCCACACCACTATTTGCGACGGGATGCTGGCAGTAGCAAATAGTGGTGTGGCAAATAGTATTTGCTACTGCAAATTACAACTTGAAATAGTGATTGCCATAGCAAATATCAACTATTTGCTACTGCATTTTCATGCCGTTATAATTTTGCAGTAGCTAAAAGTAATTTTTTTTGTAGTGAACCGAGTCGAGTCAAACTTTTTCGGGCTTTACCCAAAAGCTAGAAAATCTCAATTTAACAAACCCAAATTCAACCTGATCCTTATTACATTGGGCTTAAGATTACTCGAAACCTAATTTGACCAGTTCGGGCCGGGTTTTCCACCCCTACTTAAATTAAAGCTTTAAAATCAATCAACCGACATCAAATGTGTATGTGTTCAAATTCACTTAATTTACTAGTAAGTTTTGCTACCAAATATTATCCCAACTCGTTGATTTTGACTACTTATAAACTCCTAATGACTAATACACAAACACACGCAAACATCCAATAATCCCAACACTATATATTAAACCCATTTCCCAAATCAACCAAACAAGACAAAGAAACCATACCCAACACTACTTCCTCAATCAAGAACAAAGAAAAAAAAAAGACTCCAAAACGATGCCGTTTCACTATGCTTACTTCTATATCCTCTTCCTCACAACCTTCCACTCCGCACACGCTGCGGACTTCTGCGTCGCCGATCTAACAACCCAAACCGCATCAGGCTTCCCATGCAAGAACCCGACCAACGTCACCGTCTCCGACTTCGTCTTCACCGGCTTGATCAACCAGGGCAATACCACCAACATGAACAAGGCAGCAGCCGTCCCGGGGTTCGTTCAGCAGTTCCCTGCCCTAAACGGGCTAGGTGTATCCATGGCCCGAGCTGATATTGAGCCAGGTGTGTTAGTCTTAAGTTTTTGAAACCTTTGGTAGATTAGGATGAAGAGAATGATAAATTTAGCGGAAGCACTAACGTAAAGCCATGAACCAAAAATGAACTTGTGATCAGATGGATCTTCATAAGATGGGAGATGGGTCTTTGTCAAGTACCGTTGCATTCGAATAACTCAATTTGTTGGGAGAGGGTTCTGAATGAATCTTATAGTGTTTACTAACACGTCCACTTAGATGAAAGCCCATGAAAGGGAAAAAACCCATGAAAGGGGATTGAAGTTTGCAAAAGTCCAACAAACCTTATGCAAGAAAAATTGTAATATTGGGGGATACCGGGATTCGATGCCAAAACCTTTCAGTCATCAAACTCTGATACCATGTCAAGAATCGTTGCATCCCAATAATTTGAGTTGTTAGGAGAGGGTTCTGAATGGATCTTATAGTGCTTACTAACAATCTTCCAAGAATGTAGTCCTCTCTTCTTAGAACTCGCTCTAATGAGATATGTGAAAAATGAGATGGTAAACTAATTTTGCGAGATCATAACCCTATTTATAACTAAAGGTTATTTGGTAATTTATAATTTAGCCCCTCATTAAATTATAATTATAGATAAACTATTTAGTATCTATACTTTATGTTCATAACATTTTAGTACCCATGACACATTAACATAATTGGTCACTTAATTTTTGTGTCTTACCTTAAAATAGTCAATTTTACACATATATCATATATGCCCAACTAACGATTTTTAATCAAACAAGGTGGCGCCATCCCGTTACACACCCACCCAGCGGCCACGGAGATGATCTACATGGTGGAAGGGACGATCACGACAGGGTTCATTTCGGGGGCCTCGAACGTGGCATACGTGACGAAACTGACAAAAGGTGAGGTGATGGTGTACCCTAAGGGGCTGTTCCATTTCCAGGTGAACACAGGGATGAGCATGCTTTGGGAATCGCTAGCTTTAGTAGCGAGGAGCCTGGTGTTCAGTTGGTGAGTTCTGCGTTGTTTGGGAATGATTTTGGTTCGTATTTGTTGGAGAAGACTACTAGTGTTGGTGATGCTGAGGTCAAGAGGCTCAAGTCTCTTCTTGGCGGTTCTGGCTAAAGTGATTTGATTTTTGTATGGTAGTTTGATGGAACAGTGGTTACTTGTGAGTGAATAATAATGACGTGGAAATTCTAATTTCTAAATAAAAATATATATATTAAGTCCAATTGCATTTTAAATTTTCCAAAAAAAAAAATTACTTTTTGGTTTGGTTTTTTCGATTGAGTCCATTGATCGATCAAAAAAATTGAGCAAGGTAGCTGAAATCGCGTAATGAGTCAATTATATGGGACAATTTATAAATTTTTTAAAGAGAATTTTTTTTTTATCTGATTAGACCTGTTTAACAACTGGTTAGTTTTACAATTGAATTGAGCATTATAGTCCAATCTTGACAACACTGAGAAAAGAAAAGAGAATAGACCTAGATATACATGTGCACGTACAAGAACACAAAACCATACCTTCGTTGAACAACTATAACATCTACGTGATTTATTTCTATTAACTTAATTGTCTACTACTACCTCGATCTCAATAATTGGTACACAAGTCCAACATGACTCAAAAGCATGGAGAAATCACATGTTCTCGAAACACGAATGAAACAGACTGATCACCTACCGGGGTAAAGAAGAGCAAGGTTTTGGAACAATGAACGTACAAGAACCACGATAATAGCTTTAAGGTGTCGAGCATGACTTCTCTAATACCTACAATTCTTCAAGAAGTTATCGGTTTCTAAAACTGATATATACATACTCAAGTCAACGTCTAACTAAGCGTTTTTATCACTAGGCCAGAAGATGTTAGGAATTAGATACATGTCCAATCCAATTTATATTTAACTAACAATTAAGTTGACCAACTCATAGATTTTGGACAACTTAGATTTGAATATACTCACACGCAACCATATCAAATTAATTCCTCCCCACTATATAAATTGTTTCCCAATTTAATCAAACACATAATTAAACCACAAAATAATAAACATAAACGATGTCGTTTCACCTTCATAAATTCTCGGTCCTCCTCGTCGCCATCCTCCTCCGCTACTACTCCGCCCACGCCGCGGATTTCTGCATAGCCGACCTAACCTACCAAACAGCATCCGGCTATGCGTGCAAGAACCCGTCCAACGTCACCGCCGATGACTTCGTCTTCACCAAGCTAACCGCCGGCGGCAACACGACCAACCCAAATAAGGGGGCGGCAGTCATAGGGTTCGTCCAGCAGTTCCCAGCGCTAAACGGGCTGGGGCTATCCATTATCCGGGCCGATCTCGAGCCAGGTGAGATTTTGTAATATTTTAGTTAAAATTTTGTAACAGTGTACCGTGAGTGATAAATTGTCAAACTATGTCTAAAATTAGATAATAGTGACACTAAAATAGGTAGAAGACCTTGTAGTCTACGGGTGAATTAAGTAGCTCCGCCTAAAAAAAGGTCACATGTTCAAATATAATTCACACCCACTCATAAAAAGAAAAAGTAACACCAAAATAGCGTTGCGCCGGCTAGATGATACCACGTCGCCCAACTAGCACAGTGACACCAAAATAGCGTTGCGCTGGCTAGATGATGCCTCGTAGTCCAACCAGCACAATGACACCAAAATAGCGCTGCGCTGGCCAGATGGTGCCGCGTCGCCCAACCAGCACAGCGCTGGTTGGCTTCATTACCACGCTATTATTATTTTCATTTTGGCCCCAACTATGCATCTCATATTATTACATGGCTGGCGCTTAGAGGGTATAAGTGGGCCAGTTCATGACCCAATTTTTATGTGTATTTTGCGTAAAGAGAAAAGAAATTATGTGTATTTTAATGTCCGAGTTTTGACTTGGCCCATAAGGTTATGTTGGCCGACCCACTTGCAGTGCCGCTAAAATGTTAATAAACCGTAATGATGTATTACTAAAGCGAACCAGCATGGTACTGGTTGGGTGGCACAGCGATATAGCTGTGTATGATCAATTATTGTTACAAAATCTTGATTATAAACTACAAAACTCGATCCAGGTGGCGCGATCCCATTGCACACCCACCCTGCAGCGACGGAGATGATCTACATCGTGGAAGGGACGATCACGGCAGGGTTCATATCGGGGCAGTCCAACGTGGCGTACGTGAAGAAGCTGAGTAAAGGAGAGGTGATGGTGTTCCCACGTGGGATGATGCATTTTCAGGTGAACACTGGGAATGTGCACGCCACGGGAATCGCTACGTTTAGTAGCGAGGAGCCTGGTGTGCAGTTGGCGAGTTCTGCGTTGTTTGGGAATAGTTTCCCGTCGGAATTGGTACAGAAGACGACGAATATCGGTGATGCTGAGGTTAAGAGGCTCAAGGCACTTCTTGGTGGTTCTGGTTGAGAGATTGTTTTTGTTGGGATGTATTTAATCATGGCTATTGTTTATTGAGTGATTTTATTTTTTAATTTTTTTTCTTATATTTCATTGATATATGGTTGATTTTTGATTATGTATGTGTTGGAGGGTAATATTGGTTTGGACTAGGACAAGTGTTATGTGTGACCATGTTTTTTTATGAAGGATAAGTTACATTTACGTCTAGGGAGTTCTGCGTCGAACAAATGTAAAAGATAACGTTAGAAATCACTTTTACGCGCTCAAGTGTTATAAAAATAATGAGGATTAATCTGGAAGGTTGCAACATGATTAATCTCTAGTCCTCTTGAATTGTACTCTGTTAGAAATTGGCATGCGATAAAAAGGAAATAGAAATAGGATCGAGAGAGAGGACACAACAATTTAACATGAAAAACTCTTACAGGAAAAAAAAATTCATGAACGCACAACGGCAATCAAAACTCCACTATTACCAGATAGTACAAAAACGTAGTAATTCACAAGATGCGGCTTATCCACTATGAGCTAAACAAGAGGTATATATACAACAAATAAGACTTACCAGCTCATATGATTCGGTAGTTTATCTTAAGAAATTTAGATCACCAAACTTCAACATACTCATCTTCTGACGTCGTAAAATAACAAGACTTTTTGGCCGATCTGAATCCAGAAATCCAACTAAATTTTCTTATCATACAATTAATTGCATCCTACATGATCCAAAATTTGATGTACTAAGTTATTTAAATAATATTCATGGTCAACTTGAAGTTGATTGAGTATACATTTTGAATACTTGGCTTTGCTTCTTAGATCAAATTAATTCGATTCAACCCTTTGTTTTTAAGATATATCATAGGATTAAGAAACATATTTATTTGGTGGGTATAGTTTCAAAGAACAACTCAATTATTATTCATAAAAAAATAACTTAATGCTACAAGCAAATTTGAATTCATTAATCCTAAGTTGTTAGATGTTTGGAAAATTTGGGGAGTTTGGCTTTCATATAGGCAAACCATTTGTCATTTGTCTTCTCCTCTAGTTTATTTGGTGCAGATCGATCTCTTTCACATATGTTATTCTTAATTTGCATCTTCAAGACCTGAAATTTCTCAATCTAGAGTGTAGATTTTGAATTTCATGTCACGATAGTTCTTCATATCTCTTGATCAAATGTTCTAATCTTAGCCAGTGTTCAAAAAAGAGACATTAAGCGCCCGCTTAAGCGTGCTTAAGCGCTAAGCGCAGGTTGAACGTCTCGTTTAAGCACTAAGCGGTTGGCTAGGCGCTACGGTGGCATTTGCGGTGTTAGCGATTAAGCGGTGTTACGGCGTCCAATTTAAAAAAAAACTAAACGCAGCGTTTCTAAAACAACTAACACTAACCCTAAATCTATTCTTCTCCTATGTTGTTCTTCTCCACAGCCGCCACTTCTTCTTCTTCCATAGCTGCTTATTCCACAGTCGCGACTGACAGCATCTTCTTCTTCCATAGCTGCTAACGACAACGCCTTCTCCTTCCACAACGGCGATCGACGGCGCCTTCTCCTTCCATGGCTGCAACCCGCAATGGACGACATCTTCTCCTTCCACAGTCGCGTCTGATGGCAGTTCATCCTTCTTCCTCCGCCGTGACCGATGGCTATTCTTTCTATTCTAAATTATTTGTTATAATTTTTTTTACTAACGCTTAGTCTCGCTTAATCTTCGCTTAAGCTTAAAAAACTCTAGTCAGAGGCTCACCGCTCGCCTAGCGCCTAGCGCCTACTTGAACATTGATCTTAACTATATAGTCTTTTCGGAGAAAATACAATTATGTGACAAAATAAAAATCAAGAGACATTAAGGGCATTTAAGCCGATATATAGACTATTATGTAAGAGACAAATATGAATATCTTATACTATATAGTATTAAATTATTTATGCATGGATTAAAAAAAAAACTTAATTTTACTCCCAAACAGAATTTGGTGTCATGACATAGTTAAGATGTTTAGGTAAAATGGGGTCGTTTGGTATGGGGATTGAGGTCGTTTGGTATAGGGATTGAGAATTAGGGAAAATATGAAAATAGGGGAATGGTGGAAAAGTGTATGTTAAAAGTTGGAGGATGTTAAATTACATTGTTTGGTATGTATATTTGGTAAAGAAAATAGGAGGGGAAGACAGTGAGTCTCATTATTCTATTTGGGGGAAATTAGAATTTCTGATAAAAATAGAAATTGTCAGAATACACATTTTGGAGACAATAAGAAACTCTGGGTATCTGAAATACAAAACCCCAGCTCCATTAGACAGTAAACAAACAATGATATCTCAAAATACAGAGTTTCCAAGAAATACAGCTGGATTTCCCCTATACCAAAATATGAAAATAGGAGAATGGTGGAAAAGTGTTTGTTAGAAGTTGGAGAATGTAAAATTAAGTTGTTTGATATGTATATTTGGTAGAGAAAATAGTAGGGGAAGACAGTGGGACCCATTATACTATTAGGGGGAAGTCAGAATTTCTGATAAAAGTAGAAATTGTCAGAATACATATTCTGGAGGCAATCAAAAACTCTGGATATCTGAAATACAAAAACCCAACTCTATTAGACAGTAAACAAACAAGGAAATCTCAAAATACAGAGTTTTTAACAAACAAAGCTGGATTTCCCCTATACCAAACTACCCTAAGTTTGTTTTTATTCCTTCTAACTTTAGGCTTTCACGCCTCTCTTTCACCTTTTTGGACAATTTCAAGTTGATAGATCATACTTGGGTCTGATTCCAAGAACAATTCTATGCTTATTTGTGTTTGGTGACCAATACAAGAGTTGAATAAACATCTTTTCTTCTTACAAGCAATGTCCAAAATCTTGCATCTCCTACCAAATATATTTCCTACCAAATATATTTCCTAGTACAATAATATTTAGGCACGGGAGTATCTCGGGTGGGGTTCCCTAGTTCGCGGTTCATCCCACTTCGGAGTCTATATGTATTTTTCATGTACATAAATGGATTGACCCAGTGATTTTTCATATTTATCCCAATACATAATATAATTTGAATAAATGGCTCAGTGTCATGATCCATTCTGGATACGGAAGAAACAATGTTACTCTACACCGTAATGTTTGTTCAATAATATCTGAGGTAGAAACATATAATTAATGATAATTGTAAATATTAAGTAGATTTAATATCTTACTCGTGTAGAGATACTATTATTTGTGAGAATTACTTTTTATCTTTTTTTTTTTTGGTAATAATGATTATCATTAATCATGAAAGGTCGTAGGCAAAAATAGTTCAGCTTACTTTTTATCACGCATTTGCTCTACATCTTCGTATCTAGATTGTCTAAGTTCCGCTAGTAAAACTGTCCATTTCATAGTGTATATGATTCTTATATATTTTTCAAGTCGAGTCATGAATAACCTCACGACTAGATATATATAGGGGTCGTTCGTCAAGTGGAATTGAGAGAGGGAGAATTGAATTAGCTAGAGAATTCAATTAGATAGAGAATTGGAGAGAATTGTCTATTTTGAAAGTAGACCGTTTGGAGGAGAGAATGTGAGAGATTGTGGGGTGGAGAATTGATATTAATAAAATAAAATAAAATAAAAAATGAATTGTAAAACACTAAAAATAACCAATTTCTCCAATTCTCTCCCTCCATTGGAGAATTGAAATACACCCCAATTCTCCGTGGGTCCCACGATGGAGAATCTGAAATCTCCCCAAATCCCTCCTCAATTCACCTTACCGAACGGGCTATTTCGACGAATTCTCCAACAAGCCACAATTCACCCCAATTCTCCCAAACGAACGACCGCATAGATGTTTAAGTTATTTGGTAATTCTATACTATATTGATTTCTCGGAAGCTATTAGCTATCCATAATAAAAATTATAATTGTAAAATTAATCTACAATAATTAAATCAAACCCAAATACCACGAAATGTGGATTCAATTCAATTATTTTACTAGTAATTTAAGTACTATGATACAAAGAAAACGCAACCAACCAATAATTCCAATTCTCTATAAAACCTTAAACCATTCCTAATCAAACAGATTACACATTAACCATAACCTAATCAGCTTTTTATCAAAGAAACGATGTCGTTTCCCCGTTATAAAATCTTCTTACTCTTCGCCACTTTTCTCTTCAGCTTCTACTCCGCACACGCTGCGGATTTCTGCGTGGCGGACCTAGCCACCCCAACCCCATCCGGCTACGCCTGCAAGAACCCAGCGACCGTCACCATCGACGACTTCGTCTTCACCGGAATAACCAAACCCGGCAACACCAGCAACCCCAACAAGGCAGTCGCTGTCCTGGGCTTAGTCGAGCAATTCCCAGCCTTGAATAGTCTGGGACTCTCCATAGTTCGTGCAGATTTCGAGCCAGATGGAGCGATCCCATTACACACCCACCCGGCAGCGGCAGAGATAGTTTACTTGGCTGAGGGGACATTGACGGTAGGGTTCATTGCTCCGACAACGAATAAGGCGTACGTGAAGACGATTAAGAAAGGGGAAGTGATGGTGTTCCCTCAAGGGCTGCTGCACTTTGTGGTGAATGCTGACAAAACCAAGCCTGCCATGGCGGTCGTCGTGTTCAGTAGTCCGGAACCGGGGAATCAGGTTGTGAGCTCTGCACTCTTTGGGAATGATCTTGCTTCGGTTTTGGTGGAGAAGACGACCGGCATTAGTGTATCTGAAGTGAAAAGGCTCAAAGCTCTTCTGGGTGGCTCTGGTTAATGATGTATAATTTAGAACTGGACCGAACAGGTCAGTTCAACCTTGCAAATCACGAATTAACTAATTAAACCGGTCAATTTATTTCAGCCATTACATCTGGTTCTTAATCTAACGGTTCCTAAGAAGAATCCTCGTAGCAAAAGATCCCCGTATTATTGGTGTCAAATCGTTAGTGACGAAACGACGTCTAATATCGTATTACAAACATACAGAGGTTGTATTTTCTCAGCAAGCTTTAGTATATACAATCATAAGCGAAAATAAATAGAAGGGTTCGGTTATGCACCTGAAACATAATCACAACGTGTCGTACAAGTAATTCACATCTTCCTCAAGTTGTCTAATCTTGCCTGCAAGTCATCATCTAGACCGCCACCGTCTTCATGATTCCCAGTTGATTCTGGCTGAGCAACTTTGTTCTTCGCAGCTGGTGCAGATACAGTTGCTGAAGGAGTGTTAACCAGCTGCAGGATCAACCAAATTACAGAGTGTTCATTATTACCGTATTAGAACAGTTTCACACAGGACACCAAATCAGAACGATCGGTATGCATACCTCGTTGTTAATATCAATACCAATCTCGTCGAGAACTTGACTCACGAGCTCGTCGGTTTCCTCCTCTTCTTCATCTCCATCAAGGGCATCGTCAATGGCATCCCCATCACCTCTGATGTCATCTCCATCTTCTCATTCTGCCTCTCGAATTCCTGCATTATCTTCTGCAGAGAAGGCAAGTTCATCTGCCTGTTCATCTGCCCCATCGCTTTTGTCACACCTTTCATAGCTTCCCCCATTGCTTGAGTTGATTTCAACGTCTGTAACAGAACAAGTTTCACATCACAGCAAGAATTCAATATCCGTCGAAACAAGAATGGAAATCGACAACACCTTTGACAACTAAAGCTTGACACTTATCCAAGATAGGAAAAAATACTACATCCATTTGTGGGCGCTACAGTTCAAGAAATTCACCAATTACTATGCTCATTTCCAAGTCTCAGATGATGATCAAATGTCAACATAATAATCCTGCACACCTCTTTGCTAAACATGCGCTTACTTTCTTACTAGTATCATCTCCAATTCGCAATTTGCAATTTGTAACATTTAGCAATTCGGGATATGGTTTGAATTCGCAACTTGTTCATAGATGAAGATGGTTGCAAGTTTCTTCATCTAAAAAAAAAGATGGTTGCAAGTTTCGAACTCTAGTGTGGTGGTCGTGACTTCATTTCCCACGTTATCACTACGCCAATTAGCGACAAATTGACTGCTAAATCGAGACAGTGTACCTGTATTCTCAAGGACACACCCTGAAGTTGTGATTTCAGCTTATAGAACTTCTCAATCTGGTGCCTTGTTCTGATAAGATCTTTAGCCATCACTCTCACAGCTCCCTTAAATAAGGAAACCAGCAAAGATCAGAGACTCAACAAATTCAATCTCAAATTCAGCTCAAAAGATTTGTAAAAAAAGTAAAACATACCATCTGACCATTCTTAGCATTCTTCTTAATCTCAGTAATGAGCTTCTTCTCTTGAGTTTGGAGACCTTGCCTTTCCCTCTCTATGTCCCTAATTGACTTGTCGATCATCCTCTTGTTCTCCCTCAGCAGCTCTGCATAAACCGAACTAGATTCTTAAACTTCTCGACAACCAAAACCAATCGAACCAATTGAAATTTCCCCCAAATTCCAAAACAAGGCGAAATCTAGAGAAAGTAGCAACAAGCTTACCGGCGGGAGTCTTCCTGTTACCAAAGAGGAAACTCATCTCGCCGCCGTTCAAATTTTGCGAATCCTGATCTCCGATCAGTCTCTTGCTTCGTTCTTCCGCGTGAAGAAGAGTAGCTTTCGATGATGGCGCGTTTGTTGTTCTTCCTTCGTCTTGACAGGTAAGGTGGATGAAAGAGCAAAAATGCAAGGATTCGTTCTGTGGGCCTTCTTCTGTTTTTGGGCCACTGTATTGAATGGGCTAGAGCCCAATTAAAGAGGTAAGCAAAAAGAAACTAATTGGATGATAATTGATGGGCCTGGATGATAACTGAATACTAAGCCCAGTAAGTATGGGCTTAGAAATTGGTGTCGTATAGTCCGAAGCAAGCAGAACTTTACTCGACGTGCCAGACTTAACTAACATCCTTAATGAACCGTTAGTTCACATACGATTGTAACATCTCAACCTCTTTCGATAAGATCATATTGTATGTTATGAATTTCGGTCTTCACGGATTTACTTTAGGATTCATGATGGTGGCTACTCTGCAGGTCATCCGTATCTTCATTGCTCTAGTTTGAGCACGTTAAACTTCGGAGTTCTTACAATTCGTCGATCATTTAAATTTGTTTTTTTCTTCATTTAAGGTCAGTTTGTTACTTATATCTCATGGATCTCATTTTCGGTTTTGAAGTGAAATTCATCTACGGAGCACCCCCAAACTCAACGTCCACTTTGTGGTTTACCATCGCCAATAAGAGTACGCGAAGATGTTATGATACCACTTATAACAACTCACCTTTTCTGACAATTAAGATATTGTCCACTTAAGGTGTTGTCTCTCACGAATATATCCAACTAACACCATGTCATAATTAACTAACACCGTTTTTTCACCAACTAAAATGGTTGCACAAGTTATTCTTATTGGGGTAACATTTTAAGTACCATATCGATAAATTGTGATAGGTTTGTCTAACTTAAAAAAGTCCACTAATTACAATAGTTTGAGGCCTTTTGGAAGTTAATTTGGTTGTTATCCCAACAATCCATCCTTCAAACCAAGGACCACCCAATCCGGTGTCCATTGCTCAAACGATACACTTTTATGTAAACTTCTTGAACCGTCATTAACACCAACATGACATTCACCCGTTTGTAAGACTTCTGATACAAGTAAATCATCACAGAACCCTTCGCGAGCACCTTGAGGGTCTCCACATCTCCAACTTCTGTTATTTGTCTCATGAACCAATTGATATAATTGTATATCGAACCGCCACCAACAACCGTTGTAATAATGAGTGGTGGTGGTGTGCTCATCTCGTGTAGCTAGTGTGGTACATCATGTCATCCACAACTAAACAAAAAGAAGGGAGGAGGAAGCTAAGTCACGTTCAATCTCTTGTATAGTTGTACGTGTGGTACATCATTGTGCCCCCCTCGAACTTTAGAAGCGCTTGGCTTTTGTTGTATCAGTGGTGTGTGATCCTAAAGTAACGAAACAAACACACATGCGGTTGCTATAAATATGTAAGCTGTACACGTTCGCCAAACGCCCCCTTTATGTATAGTGCTGTCTTCTCAAAGCATATTCATCAACTCGTGCATTCATCATGACAAATCATCCAACATGGTATTGGTATATAGTGTAGTACACGTTTGTTTGGAATTTTGTCATCTTTTTTTAGAATTTATAATTTTTAGTATGAATATGTGGAGTGTGAACACCAATAGTACGTAATTTTGATGTCAAATGAAAGAGTTACGGTCATGATATATATCATAGAATCCGAGATCAGAATGTACCAAGAAAATCTTCAATCAGCTATAACTCATTCGTTTTAACTCCGATTTTGATTCTATCAGGACCCATGCGATCTATGTACAATTTTTCTTTTTCC
Source organism: Linum lewisii (assembly GCA_034768395.1). Lineage (NCBI taxonomy): Eukaryota > Viridiplantae > Streptophyta > Magnoliopsida > Malpighiales > Linaceae > Linum > Linum lewisii. The sequence continues at coordinate 85,182,998 of CM068296.1, read as the reverse complement.
GGCGGTACATATTTATCAACTGAAGATTAAAGATTAAAGATTAAAGGGTAAGGCAAAAAACCCAAAGCTAAAGAGAAGTGAAATTATCAAATTATCAAATTATATAAAACATAAAAACAACAATCTTCTTGGGATCACCGAAGAAAATAACAAATGTTCTCTCGTGTCTTCACTTTATTCTTTCCTTCTTTAGTTTTCTTTTATTAAAGCTCTTATTCCTCCTATCTTTATTGAATCGATAAAAATAGAACTAAAATTACGAAATAAATAAATTTAAATATGGTCATGACTCATGAATTGGATTGAATCGATAAAAATTAAAAGGTAATAATTCGTGTTTAAAAAATAATACTTACACTTTAAAATATATGTACGTATTGATATAGCCAGACTAAGAACATGTGGTTCAAAAGAAGCCAAATTATTCAGAGACTTCCTGAGAAGACAATAAGTTCACTGAGGTAACTTGACTAAAGTACTCCAGCTAAAACCAACCAGTCCAAAGGAAAACAGTCCAGATGACTCTTGATCTGGGACGGGCCAAAATACTAGGTAACTCGACGATAAGAAAGACCATTCCAAGGTCTCAGAGACTTGCTACAGGGGTCCACGATAAACCCTAAACTTATGGAGTATAAAACCCTAACAGAATACACGTGACAAGATCTGGATGAGCAAAGCCTCATCTACGACGGTCATCGCCTTATCATACTCTAAGCTAATTAAAAGGTAGTGCTAAATGTATTACTCATACTATAAACACTACAACAAAAAAAGGATTACAGGTCGGATTCAACAGTAGCGGTTGTACAACCGCCACTATTGTTTAATGACTGTGGCGGTTGTGTATTGGCGGTTAAAACCGCCACAATGTGCAGAACGGATTGTGGCGGTTTTAACCGCCAATACAAAACAGCCACAATACTTTATATTTAAACCCACCCCCCTTCGCTTCACGATTTCAGAAAACCCCAATCTTCTCTCTCTTCGTATCTTTGTTTGTTGCTCTCACAGCCGAAACGACCAACCACGTCCGCCGGCCAGCCTCCGACGCCGCCTGCGTCGATGCCTCCTCCTGCGACGACGACTCCTTCACGCCGCCTCTGATTCCGCCGGTAACTCCCTCTCTCTCACTCTCACCTTTGATTGTTAATCTAGCTCACACCCTCGTCTCTCTGTATGCACGACAGCCGCCGGCCAACCACGTCGCCGCCGTCCAGCCAAGACGTCGGATTCTCCTCCAACCCAGCCTCCTTCGTCCTCCTCCTCCGAAGTCGGGTATGTGACTGAACTTGAGTGTTCTAAACCAAAACCCTAATTTTCAAAAATTGTGGTTTCGTAAAATTGAATCACAGGAAGGTGGCGGCATCGTCGCTCCGCACAGCCAACCTCTCCTCTTCCGTCAGTCAATGGCTTCGACGACTACGTCCTTCGTTCGAGATGGAGAAAGAGAAGGACCGTCGCTAGAGCAAGGAGAAGGCGGCAGGAGCTCACCCCCATTGACGGAAGGATTGGAGGTTTAATAGCGGTTGGGCTCTAATCGGCGGACGGTGATGGCGAATCGGCAACAGAGAGAAGAGACTTGAGTGGTGGTGGCCGGAGCTCCTCGTTCCAAGAAGAAGGGACTCGCCGGAATCTGGGTTTTGCGCCGGCGAGTTTTTTTTTTTTTTTGGGAAAGTTGACATCTACATTGGCGGTTATAACCTCCAATGTGTAACCGCCAATGTTGATTATTAGTGGCGGTTGCTGACCGCCAATAAAGTTCATTTGTGACGGACGTATTTGTGGCGGTTTCCGCTTGCAACAGTGGCGGCTATGTTTACAACAGTGGAGGTTATAACCGCCACTGTTGTTAAAAAAAACTGCCACAAATCCTTCGTTTTGTTGTAGTGAAATATGGGTGCATACCACTGCAAAAGGACAAACATTTTTTTGCAGTGAGCATTCTCTCGGTACTTACACTCATCACCTATATTCTCCTAAACACCCTTTAATATCGCCTAGAACTGATTACCACCCATCTACTATTCTCGTATGAGATAATTCTCAGCCAACTCAAATGACGAGACAACTTTAAATTTAGTGGACCGGGTAATCAAGCTGGAATAACTGTTTGATTAATTCGACCTTGAATCACTCACAAAATAAGTAGAATACAATTCTAATACATGGTTCAAACAAATGGAAGAGTACGGTGGTCCTTGATCACCAAACTCATTAAGCTCAATCATTACCCTCTTAACTTCGCCGCTACTTCACCAACCCCTACGCCTTATAGTATATATATTATCTTATTTAGCCAAATTTAAATTCAGAATTGTATAACTAAATGTTAATCCATAAGAAAAAAATTAATTGAGTTGCTTTTCCAACGTTTTTTAATACTTGATAATTAGCTCAAGCTAACTTTTCTATCATAATTATACACAAAAATTATAGGACCTATGATTTTTCTTTAGAAACCCCAATTTTTATAAGAAAAATCCTAACATTTCATAGTATTATTGCATGTGCTCGTAAGTACTCAAGCATCGAAAAAAAATTAAACTAATATAATACAAGTCACCCTTGTACACACATTGATAGTATAACATTATTAAGAAGGGATAAAATTAAAATATATGTATGGATTCCCTAGTTAAAAAGATCTATGCTCTTTAATTAAAAAAAAATCAATTCAATACACTATAAAGTTTGAATTTGCAAGTAGAAACAATTAAGTAAAGTATAAAAGCCTCGCATGCACATATTATTCGATACTTGCTCAAGATTTCCCACTTCCCATCTTTTTATATAACATTTCATCATGACTCCTTATTAACTCTTTTTACATATTAAAAATTCAATAAACGGTTGGGTCATCTTCTTTTATATTAATGTGTACTATTTATATATTATTAATATGTTTAAGATGATGGTGAATTTTTTTATTACTATTAATAAACAACGAACCTGTTAACGGGCATTGGCAATGCTACTCTTGGCCATTGATCATGCAAGACATCTTGAGAAATCATTTGTACATTGTTGTTTCATTCATTCCTCGTCGCCTCAGTCCCACGGTTGACAAGATAGCCAAGGTCACGGCTTCTCGAACGCTCCTCCCCAATTGGGTAATTTTGATAACCTTCTCTTGGTGATGAATAATATATATTATCCTTTCGGTAAAAGAAATGACTAGTAGGGTTTTGTATGTAGTTTTGTAGTCAAAATTATGTAACAATGTATCGTTGGTGACACATTGTTACGAAAAAAATTGAATTTAGACAAATGTGACACACGGCCAATGAGGCGCCACCCAGCCAACGTCTCCCTGATCGTGTGTCACATGTGTGACTGTTAGCAGTGTTGCACGTGTCTAACGGCTACTTAACGACTTGTTGTCGTTAAGTAGCTGTTAGGCTGCCAATAGGTAGCGAGGCGCTAACTGGCTAACTCATACATTGATTTGTAACCCGATTAATTTGCTCGAGATGGTTTAGGTTTAGGAGACTCCTATCCCCCACTTTCTTTATGGGTACTTGGATTTATCATTAATCAACAACAACAAGTGGTAAAATATACAAGAAGCCTAAAAATCTACTAATTTTGCACAAATTTCACTCAAAACCATTTAAGATCGATTAATTCAGACGTCAAAACCGTTAAAACTAACGTTAAATTTTATAATATATAGTCTAGTTTTTTACGATTAAAAGTTCATGCATACAATACGTTAAACGAAGCGGACGACGTACTTCTATTCTATACAACCGATTCCATTTTTAGCAATAATAGGCAGCTCGATTACCGCTCAGATGTGTAGTCTCGTAAACAGGCAATTCTTCTCTATACCGTTCGATCCCTTCGATTGCCGAAAGATTATCCAGCTCAAACAAATCCGAGCTGGCACAGCTCGCCACGTCATCGTCTTCTTCCTCCATGTCATCAACTGTAGTAGTAGTAGTAGCGTTTTTCCTCTGACAATAATTCTTCAGCAGCTCCCTCGCCGCCGCCTCCACGCGGCGGCTCTCCTTCATGACTCGGATCTTCAGCTCCTCATTCTCCGCCGCCGCCGCCGCCGCCATTACTTCTTCCAGGTTTTTCTGGCCGCACGGCCGGGATTCCTCGTCGACGAGGTAAAACCTCACCGACCGCTTTCCGGAGGAGGCGGCGCGTGAGGACGGAGTTTTGCTCAAGCAGGAGCGGGAAAACGAGGATGCCGACGAGCAATTCGACGAATTAGAAGGCCGGATCTCGTCACGTCCGGCGATTTTAGCCTTCTTGGCAGCACCGGCGGTGAAGAGAGAGTTGAGGAAGCTGGCGAGACGGCCGCCGGGTGAAATCGGATGGTGTTGTTGCTTCGATTTCTTCAGATCTCCGTAGATGTTCTTCAGCGATCTCGATTTCTTCTTCACGAATCCTCTTCCGTCTCCGTCGTCAGATCTGTAGCTATTACATCGAGTTTGAGCGGAAGCAGAGCCGGCGGAGGTTCGAATCGGCTTCAGATTAGATCTGGTTATCGAGTCGTCAGCTGACTCGGATGAATAAAACCCGGTGCCGATTCCGTAACTCGACTCGGACGAGCTGGAACTCGAATATTCAGCTGCGGATTTCCTCCGAAACGCACCGTTTTGACGGCCTCGAATTGCTCCACTCTGTTTCTGGACGCTAATGTTATCGCTACTCTTCCTGTTAGCCGTCGCAGCCGTCGTCGTTTTCTCCCTATAAACCGCCGTATTGCGGCGGCGATCAACGGCGGAGGTGGACGACGACGAGTCGTCGATGGAGCGGTAAATGGAGTCGAGGAGAATGGAGGAGAAAGAAGGATTTCTGATGTTGTTGCTATCTCTGCTGCTATCGTGATGTCGTCTGTAAGTATTGGAGGATGATGATCTCTCCATTGATCGTAACAATTGAGAGAAAACAAAGCTTTAGAAGAAGAAGAAGAAGAGCGAGTGAGAAACCAGAGAGGACAGCTTCTTTTTAATTTGTTCCTTTTGAACCAGAATTGCTTTCTCTTTTTATATGAAATTTTGTTTTATTTTTCTATTGTTTGAGCTAAAAATAATATTATTTATAGATTCAAACGATTTTATTTTTCTCAAATATGGATCTATTTCAATAACTCGAATTATTAGAATGTAATGATTCATCGTATGATTGTCAAAATATGTATGACGTAAATCTTGTTAATTAGTCCTTAAAACGCAGTGAATCTTTGTATATAGTCATAGACATCTTAAGAAAATCTTATGATAACTCGATTTTTTAGAATGCAATGATTCTTCACGTGATATCAAAATATTTATCAACTAATTTTTTTTTTACATTGAATCTTGTTAATCCTTAGAACGCGGTGGATCTTTGCATATAAACATCTTAAGAAAAATCTTATGACATGCAACTCGAATTTTTAGAATGTAATGATTCTTCACGTGATATCAAAATATTTATGAACTAAATTTGTTTACAATATTGAATCTTGTTAATCCTTAAAACGCGGTGAATCTTTGCATATAGACATCTTAAGAAATTTTGATGACAACTCTGATTATTAGAACGCAATGATTCTTCACATGATATCAAAATATTTATAACTTATATTTTTTTTTTTACAATGAAATAATCCTTAAAACGTGGTGAATCTTTTTCATATAAACATCTTAAGAAAAATCAGATGACAACTCGAATTATTAGAATATAATAATAATTCTTCGCATGGTAATTCTTAAAACGCGGTGGATCATTGCATATAGACATTTTAAGATTTCACCTTGTTAATCTAGGATCAGAAACTCCAATTCCTACCTTTTGGGAAATAATTAACTTATTAATAAGAACAATATATATGTTTTATTAATTCTTGAGAAAGTTACTAGACATTTATATTTAATATTATTCGTTTTGAAGTGACATAAGATCCTTTTGTTTTTATGCTTTAGCATAATTCTCCTTACGTGTGTTTTTTTTTAAAATTAGCCAAAAGACAAAGCAATATTACACAACAACTAATGTGATTGCATCATTACACGACAGTTAGCCAATGTTGATTTTTTGGACCCATTTGGTTTCTTTTCTTTTCTTTAGGGGGGAAAAGGTAACTACACACTATATGATCATAACTACTTTATATTTTTTAAAATTTACATTAGAAGCACAAGTCTTGTTAAATTTAATAATTATATGGTTAATAAAGTATTACTACTGTTTATATTGTTGGGAGATTCCACTTAGCTATTGATCCGCCCTGAGAGGCCGTTCAATACTGTGGAGGTTTAGCCCATGAATGGTCGAACTTGATTAGCCTAGACCTACCTTGAGCACGGTGAGGATGTACCTTGCCAGGCGGGGAACAGGCGTTAGGGAGAGTGAGAGTGAGGGCTAGATATGGAATGAGAGAAGAGAATAACAGAGAAGTATTGTGCATGTGCACTGTAAGAGGGCGGATGACCAAAGCCCTTAGCGTGCAGTATCGGGCGTATGGTCTAAGGGTGTTGTATCGTCCACTGTGTGGGGGACCTCCTATTTATGGGTCCAAGTTGGCAAGGGCCCTGGTGCCACATGTCTTCATCCCAGCGGACCGCGAGGGAAGTGCAACAGGGGCCCTTGGATGGGACTCATCCCGTCGACGGCGTGGACCTGTGTCAGAGATGTGACTGACTTGCCTGTTGATTATGACCGGGGCGGTTGTAGGGTGTCAGGGCGTGGTGCCCTGACACCGCCTATACGCCCAGCGGTGGCTTTTGTGTGCTGGAGAGGGCTTCTTGGGCCGGGGGCCCATCAATTGCCCCCTAGCATGGGTAAGTGAATCTACGAATCTATCATTGCTATTGATACTTCTGTTCTAGGCTTGAGGACCCTTGAACTGAGGGACCTATTAACTATAAATATAATCTACATGAGGTTGTTAGGATCGAGTCGGGTGTTAAATCAGATGAGTGAGAGGTTTAAGAGTAGAGTTTTAATCAGAGTTGAACGATCTAAATACCTGTTTGAAAAACTGATTAATTACAAACAGAACTAGTATGACGTAAAATTTTAAAAATTTGAGATTAGCTTGAACTGTCTGGTCTAGTCCTGGTAACACTGAGAGCTTTTTGGTTCCTGGAGACAAAATTACGTAACAAATATATCATCAATATCACATTGTTCAACATTGTAAAAAATAAACAATTGACATGTAGCCAAAGCCGACTAGGTGGCACCGCGTCACATAGCCCCTTAATTAATACACTTAGTGTTTATTAATACTATCACCACCCATGCTCACATGTAGGATGGCGTCAGGACTAATAAAACACTAATATACAGATTATGGGATTGTATGACGTGATGTCATCTAGTCGGTGTTGTGTCACTTGCATGTTATTATTGTCTATTTTTTTGACAATGTTAAAGAATATGACATCAACGACTGTTAGTAACAATATAAGATCCATTCAGAATTCCTTCCCAACAACTCGAGTTATTGGGATGCAACGGTTCTTGACATGGTATCAGAGTCTTTGACCAACAAAAGGTCAAGTTTTCGAATCCCGATAACCACAAATCCGTGTATAAAGGCTTATTGAAGCCTCTTTGGCCCCAATTCCGTTGCACAAGTCTTACCGAAACTGTGCAAACCTATAAGATCCATTCAGAATCCCTTCCCAATAACTCGTTGTTACGTAATTTTATCTCATGTTCTCGACTATTACAAAGAACCGTAACAGTCAACTAATGCGGCTACTTGGGTGCTTTGACTTTTAACACTATAATATGAAAGCAATCAAACCAACACCAATAATAATAGTTGCATGCCTTACTTTTCTAGTCACTCCTGTATTTTATAATTACAAAACCAACCTCACTTTTTTAAAAGCATTTGAGATGAAAGCATCATATAAAATCAAACCATATTTTAATTCACATAATTTTATCATATTTTTTCTATCTAAGATTAAATTAAACTGCTGACCATATAATTCATATTTAAGATTTTAATTTTAAGATTTTCTATCTAAGATTTTTAGACTAATGGAATGAGTATAATTTCTCTTGTGTATTCTAATTCGACAATCAAACTGAAACAGTTACAAAAAAAATATTGACAACAGGTCGGCTGGTTGATGGAATTGAGTCCGGGAATTGGCCCAAATAATTGCATTACAACTCTCAGTGGGTTGGGAATTGAAACCCAATTCCATCAACGAAACCACCCCTTAGTTTACTATCCATGATTTACATTTGAGTCTCCTCGAAAGGTTCAATATATACGAATTCAAATCTTCATAGCGGTTTCACAAAGAGCAAAATGCAACTCTAGGTCTTCGAATTAATCATTGTCTACACAAAGTTCGTATTCATAAAGAATTGACAAGTGCAATTGAAATCAAAGTCGAGAACCAAGCATCACGAATTCGAATCTTCACATTGCTTATCGAAAATGGGGCTACCTGACCATGTACGTATGATGTTGTTATGTCGTACGATGTTGATACCTACGTATAAATATACATGCATGCATGGCGTACGTATCCGATGAAACAATATCAAAATTATAATGATGTCATTATCAATTCATGACATGCATAAGCAGATCACGTTATCCCTATGTAAAACACTGTTATCACTTACCTAAAAGTAATTAGGATATCAGTAATTATGGACGGTTGAGATTGATGATAAAGTTGTGAGGATAGACTTAGGGATGGCAACTAATTAAATTTAATAATTTATATGTAATTTTTTTATTCGATTAATGCGGAAAATATAAGTGTTAATTTGATTAAGGGGTGGGCACATAAAAGCTTGAATAAGAAAAGTTTACAAAAAAACTAGGTTAGAGATGTGTGTAGTTGATTTTGTCCATTCATACATCTATAATCTCATCGCATACGATTAAAACGCATTTCTTTTGGGTTTCGTAGAATAGTATACAGTTTTTAATCAGGAAAAACATCGAGTGACAATTTTGTTATGAAATGTCAAATATAGACAACCATGTTGATTAAGGGGCGTTGCGCCACTCAACCAACCGTCAAAGAGAATCTAATGTTTCAGTTACCATATAGGGTGGTGTGATGTTATCTAGAGTCTGAAACCCTAGATCGCCATCAGGGCTCTATCTAAACTTGTCACGTCTAATTATACATATGTGGTTCTTAATTCGACTAATACTTTTACATTAAATACTTTAATACATTAACAATGGATAATTTGTGAGTGAAACAATGCAATATAATACAATTACTCAACTAACACATAAAGAATGACATTTCGAATTTTCCTTAAAAACAGTACTCTGAAAGTATTGTTATTAACTATTATTCAAAACCGTAAACTATTCGTCAAAATGATATGATAAAACTCATATATTATTAAAATTTATTTACGTACGGTTAACTAAGATGTATAACGATTTAAATTCACCAATTTGATATTCGATACGATTCTGAAAATCATGAGAGCTATCAAAGCCTATGGGATGGGGAATAAAGCAAAGCTATTTATTAAAGAAGAAGAAACCTATTTATTTAATAAAGGAAGAAATGTTAATGAATTATGAATTATGAATTATGAGTAGGTGGTGTGTTATTTTCAGAAATGATTACACTCGTGCTCTTATCCCTTTTCATTTGAACAAATTAAACCTCATATATATCAATTTTTTAATTAATTAGATGATTAATCAAAGTAAAGGTGATTAAGAAAATTACTATTTTTAAAGTAAATTATGTTTCATAACTAATTTTCATGTACTCCTCGTTCATTCTCTCAACCGTTAATTTATGGATGTTTACATTGTTAATATGTGTATTTTATTCATGTTTTATATTTTAGGATATGGAGCGTTATTCTATACCTATTTCTACATCTTTCTCTCTTCATTTATTAGTTTAACTTGAGTTTACTTGTCTTGATACCTTTGTCAAGCAATTATTAAACTTTTCTATGATGATTTTATATAAAAAAAAATTTATGAATAAAGCACTTCTAACCCGAAATTACTTACAAATCGATCCGAAAGTATAGGATTATGATCAGTTTTCAAATATGGCAATCTGTAACCTAAATACCCTAACTTGAAATAAGCCACATCCCAAAATAACCTGCCTAAATTAACCCGACCCACAATAACCTGCTTAAAGTAACCCGACCCGCCAGATTTACCAAGTATACAAAATTGGCTGGATCTACTTTCATTGATATTAGTGGCCCAACTTTTTATGAAGTCAAAAAGATATATCAGATTTAGGATTCCATTACTTTCCAAGAAAATGAATTTCATAAAGTCCAGACAATTTTACATGTTGGATATATCATGATTTCATCTCAAATTTATACCATTTATTATGAATCTCAATATGTGAGCTCTCTAGTATGTTTCGTTACGTTGTGAATCAGTTCATCTCAATAACTCAGCTACGTTGAGAGTTTAAACTAGTTTATATTATATTTCTCAATACAGATCTTTGAAAAATTTATAAAATGAGAATATAGCTTGTACAAGTTTATTTAACTCATGTGCAATGGTCGTCATTTTCTGTCATGAATTTCTAAATCCAGCGAAATTATTCTCACAACTAGAATTGAATTTATGGAAAATTGACACTTGAATTGAATTCCTTGTTTTTTCGCAGCGGAATTGGAAGTCAGAACTGGTAAAATCCAAATGAATTGTCAATTCCTTTTCATTTGCATGAGTTGAAAATGAAACTAAATTGGGTCCCAAACGAGATTTATTTCCAAACGAATTTGATCTCACGTTAATAAACAGAAAACAAGGAAAACAAGGAATTGGTGATCCCACCAGATTTTTACCAATTTCGGATCTAAAATCATGCGTGAAAAAACGATACAAAAGATTAATCAAATTCAGTACGAGTATCATTTGATCAAAGATTCTAATATCACACAGTATATCAGGTCACTCCAATAACTCGAGATATTGAAAGAGATCCACAACTTTTAATGCGATGAGACCTAACTAACATGAGATTGAATAAAAAGGTTGGAGATTCTCTTTCTCATATGAGCAAATGGAAGTTATATATAGATGCCATAGGCCACAAGTAATTATAAAGGAGGATAAAAGATACCATTCCCATCAAGCTAAGATCGATGCACACGATAAGCATCTAATGAATGTCCCATTGACAATGCCCATTAGTTTGTTTCCGCCATTACCAAACATCAATTTCCCATGGTGTTCAAAAGTATGAACATTTGGTGAAATAATTGATGTTTTAGGGTCTTAGCTAGTGATATGAACCTTTATAATATTGATGGTCCCGCACGGCGTACACACCAGGCCGAGTTGCAACATAGCAGAAATCCTAGAGCTATCAGACGTCTAGGATTCCCCCAAAGGCTGGGTTGTTTAGCAGCCAAGGCCACAACTGCGACCCCACGGAAACCCTATCAACCAGACGCCTAGGTTTCCAACCGTCAACAACCAAGATCGTTCTCCAGGTAGTTCACCAACTAGCCAACAACATGTGGCGACCTAGCTCGAACCCCGATGCACTATATACAGAGATCTGACCCCAACATTGATGGGACATTGACCTAACACTCAGAGGATACACCTTAAATAGTATACACTCATTAGTACGCTTAAGGAGGCTCTCCTACTCAAAACCCTCAGAGGTACCCTCGGTACTTCTCTATCTCTCACTCATACACTCACCCCCCCCCCCCTTCTTTATACACACATGTAACTATTAGTCTTCTCACTATTGACAAGGAGAACGACTTCACATCCGTCAACTCTCCAGATTGAACCTTCATTGTACGCTTAGATCCACTTGGCCGGGACAACATGCATGTTAATTGTTGCGCTTTAATGCATTTTGGGGAGACCCAACTAGCTCTAGGTTCGAGTAGCATTACACTCTTTATAATCGGTTGTTATGTCAGATTGATTACTCAACACCTTTGACCTCTACTCGAATCTGATAAAAAACGTGGGATCACTCACATTATGCATCATAAGGATGATGCTTGAATTGTCACAAATATACCTTACATGATTAATTTAACTTGTGATCTAGTGAAACTACATTGGTTTTACCCAATTACTCAACTCAAGCCAACCCATTACTCGATAAACTCGATACTAACAATTCAAGACCGAAAAACTCATAATAAACCAAACCAATAGGTTAATACCACTCATAACCCAATTGAGCAGTAATTAAATTGATGAGAGATTGGCTTGAAATACAATGGAACATCAAGAAAAGGGGAAACAGAAAATAGTGGGAATATCTTATCTCTTTACTGCACGAGTGTTCATAATTGTCTCTGCCTTGGATTTCCATTCACAAAAAGAAATTTAAAAGATTTTTATTCTAAGTGTGGGGAACAATCAATCCCACCATCACACACGTGCTTCACTAACAAAACCGAGGTCCCGAGCTATCAAACCAGCAGGTTAAGCGGGTCAACGGGCAGGCTGATCAGGTTGGGTTGAGTCGAGCTAAGTCGGACCAGCATTTTGACTGATCTTACTAAGAGCAAGGGGATTCAGGAGCAATAGACACATTTTTTAGATCGAAAAGGGTGTGAGAAATGAATCAGTCAGATACGCTACAGTTCCATCTATTCAAGACCAAGTTACCGAATTCAAGATCGCTAGACTCACAAGTTCAATCGAGAAGCCTTACAAAGTGGGACATGGAGGACTATGTAGATGGTGAACAAAGACTTGAGGGAGCACAAGCTATAAAAAGAAGATTTGACATTTAGATATGCATTTCAAGAGCAAAGGGGTTTTCTTTTCACATTTCACATTGGAAACTTAAAGCAGACTTTCTACAACTACTCAAATCCAAAGGGCGAAAGGATGAGGAGGAAGAGGGGGTTAGATAAGGGGAAGACATTTTCTTTACTTTTTCAGAAGTTGGTGGTCCAGTTGAGATGACTCAGTTGAGGCTGTTGCTGATGGTAACCACCTACTTGAGCACCAGGTGGTGCTGCTGCTGTGGCCACACCGACACCGACTCCAATATTACCGCTCATCACCGAACCCAAATGGTGTGGGTTGGCCATCCCAGCTGGCTGCGGCTGAGGGTACAGACCAGGGTACTGCATGTGGGAAGACTGTGCAGCGGCATTGAACGACGCATGGCCAGCGTGAGATGGTAGATATGCAGCAGCGTGGGGTGTTTGTCCCTGCATTTGGTAGTACTGTGCAGATTGCATGCTGGGTAGTTCCCTCGGGTTCTGAACCCACATTTCAGATGTCTCGGCCTGCCACACGGTAGAAAACAGTCAATAAGTAAACAAGAGGAGCATCGGATTTTTCGTGTGGTGAACGAAATGAAGGATGAGATGAATTGCAAGGTGCCCAGTGCACAAATGCTGACACCAGTCCAACAAAAAAACTAAGGTTCCAGATGGTTCTTAGGAAAGAAATGAAGTATGAGATGAATAACGAGGTCTAATGCACAAGTGCGTACACCAGACCATTATTCTTGTTATAAGGAACTAACAGGTTAGGGGATTACAGGTCATGGGTCGATCAGGTTGCAGGTTCATCAGAATACCAGTCATGGGTCAATCAAGTTGCAGGTTTATGATCACAGTTATGGGTTGTTGAAGTTTGGTAAACTCACGTTACGAACTAGGTCAAGTCAAGTTGCGAATGGGCTGAGTAAGGGACTGGAATGAGTTAGGTTTATCAGAGGTACGATGTGTAAAGCAGTTTTAAGTATTTACCTGTGGGTTAGGGACATAGAGGTTTCCATCTTTGTATTTGATCCGAGAGGTGTCTTCAAGGCCAGTTCCATTTCCAACTACACCAGTTGCATTAATTGTATATCCAGTTGGGGTTGCATAATTTGCAAAACCAGAGGGACTGCTACCAGTAACTGTCTTGAACTGCTGAACTCCATACTTTAACCCGTTGGTGTTGAGGTGTGAGCTACCTCCAGGCATCAGCACGTAACTGCTGCCGTTTGATGGGTGCGGATATGCATGATTGCTAGAATATCCAGGCATGGCCATCTGTGGTACATAAACTGGAGAGACGAATTGGCGATATGGCAACATATTGGTGTAATGTTGCATGTGAACTTGTGGATACAACTGGGCCATTTGTGGATGCTGCTGCTGGTGTAACGTCGGCATTGTTGATGCTGGAATGCTGTTTGCTGTGTGTGAAGCTAGAGACTGCACATCATGGATGTTAATTGAACATTAAAATTGCTTGAATGGAGAGCTTTGGGTAGCAGGTTAAACAAAAAACGTTCATGAAAAGGTGCATAAGTTTACCTCCTGTGGAGAAGGCAACCCCTGCCCTCTCACTGTTTCTTCTAGCGAAGGTCTAAAGTATGACATGTCATAACCAGTCTGTGAATCATACGCCTGCAAAAAAAAAAATGCAGATGAACTTTTGTCCCAAATTGAGAATGGGAATAGAAACGGCACATGTAAGGAACCTTCACCAAGTGATGGATCAACTTAAACATGGAACTCACTTGAAAACTTTGTAGTTCAGAAGGATCTTGCTGCTGTTGTGAGTCGGAGCGATCATAAGATTGATTGCTTTCTTGAACCAAACCCATATCAGCATAATTATCCATGTTCTGGGGACTTGGAGACTTATCAGGCAACTGATGTTCAGATTCTCCACCTGAAGCCGGAGAATTCGAACCAGAATATCTTAACTTCTCATCCGATATTTCATCATGCTTAGTACCAGAAGCATCATCACCAGTAGACTCAGGAGCAGACACTGTCATACTGTCAATAGCCCCACTGCAACGTTAATAGCATATAAAAATTTCCACTGTAATGGCAAGCAATTGAACTAATGGACAATGCTGAAACATAATTAAAAAAAGTCATGATACCCAGGCTTCAAGGAGCAATACCCTTGTTGAACATTGTTTATTTTTCAAATAACAAACATCACGTTTTCCTGGTAAAGAGGTAATAGCCATAGCCATTTTATATATCATCATTTGAAATACATTCACAAATAAAGAGTTTTGGAGACAATTGTTTGAGGATATTACACATGCATATGAGCTTGTCCAAGGTTGGGATGAGAATTATAATAGCAGTAATTCTATATAGACGTGAAAAATTAGGAAAGTAGGAAGTGAAAGCTAAAACTCCAGAATACCACAAACCTTGAAGTAGATTCCCTATTGTTTTCTTCTGCAGATCCAAATGCTGAAACTCCAGATGCAAAATTCCTGGTAGAATCAAGCTCAACCCGAAACTACCAAAGGTAAGCCTGCAACGGTCAGTTTCAGGTACTCGGATATGTTGTGCAATGATCACATTCTGGTTTTTGTTTACGTTCACCAGTGATAACTTATCATGCAAATCTACCACCACAGGTTCAGAGTCCTTGGAAGTATCAGCAACAGGTGAGCTGGACTTCTTAGGTGTTCCAATCACTCCGGGCCCGTTGGCAGCTGACTTTTGGCTTGATTTTGGTTTCCACTCTTTATTATGTTGAGAAGCTGCATAGGAAGGTCACAGTCAAATACTAGTACATCAATAAATTTTAAAAGAAATGGAAAAAAACTTCAAAGAGTAAATGGAAAATAGAAATAGATGGCCACAATACTTTAATACCCACAGACAAAAAACCAGTAATGCATTGCTTGCAGCAAATACGTAATATGATGCCTTACCCTTTTGGTGACCTGTAGCTTGCTGATGAGTTCTGCTGTTATACTGGTTGCCTAAGAATGGTTTGCTGACAGGAATACCAGACATGCCAGAATCAGTTGGATTAGCTTGACTGGCTTGTTCAGTCTTAGATATTGCAAGGAAAGGTTGGAATGTCTCTGTCAAAGAACTATCCTTCCCCAATGTTGAAGTAGATACAGATACATTTATCCTAGGACTTCCAGTAGTTTGACGGCGACCTCCTACCACACCAACTTCACGTTTAATAGCTCCAACAGGAGCAGATGGTCTGGAATCGGGTGATGGAACGTGGACAGGATCTGTTGACGAGGAATACACCCCAATGACAGGGACAGATTGGCTTTGAGAAATATTAGGTTTTCCTCCTTGTACACGTGAAGATGCACTCGGAGTCACCGCCCGTTTCTCATCATAATTAGTTCTCCTGTCAGTTCCACTCAAGTTAGCATCTCTATTTTGCCGAAGACCTTGAGAATCAATAGGCCCAGTAGTACTCTGAGATGGATTTCTTTCAGCTGATGCTTTTGCAGTGCCTGAATATGCATCTGAACTGAAAAATATTCAAAAGTGGAAGTAAGAAATAAAATGCTTCCACAAAAAATAAACTACAGCCAATAACAAATAATTGGATTCAGTGTGTTGCAAAATAATGTATCCATCCGAAAAGCACCACCCCATATAACTACTATAAGAAAACATGAAATAAGATAACAAAATGAAAGAAAACTACGAAAACGTATACAAAATGGGTTAATCCAAAGATGAATATAATTGTATTATTGCTAATGTGGAAAAAGAGCAAGGCATTCATTCTATCATATTCACATCTACAAAATTCAACTATTAATATTTAATCCAAACGTCATGCAAGATAAAGGATTTTCAGACTCGAGACCAAATTTGTCATTGTCAATATTTAACTTCTATTTGACTTGTAGACCAACTCAATCAATAGCATAAATGCAACCCTATTACTATACAATAGCAACTTACTTCAGCATTTACCTAAAAGTTCAAAATTATGATAACACTGAAAATAGAAAATGTGGAGGAGAAACCTAACAGGAAAGACGTAAGCATACCCCGTGACATTAGTAACACCTTGCCCATTGGATGATGAACTTTGAGACAAATCAGACTTGGGATCTTTAGCTGTATTTCCATTGACTCTATTGTCTCTCACAACACGAAACTCTAGATTCGGCCCATTATTACTAGGGGCAGCATGACGGATGTAACCTCCTCGCCTAGCAATGCGGTCAGTAAATACCCGAACACCTTGATTAAAATTGTCAGAACCTCTTCTAGAATCTCCAGCACCCCTGTAACCCTGATTAACGTTTTCAGAACCTCTTCCAGACTCTGCAGCACCCCTGTAACCCTGTTTAACATATTCAGAACCTCTTCCAGACTCTGTAGCACCCCTGTAACTGTGATTAAAATTCTCAGAACCTCTTCTGGACTCTGCAGCACCCCTGTAACCTTGATTATAATTCTCAGAACCTTTTCTGGACTCTGCAGCACCCCTGTAACTCTGATTAAAATTCTCAGAACCTCTTCTGGACTCTGAACCACCCCTGTAACCCTGATTAAAATTCTCAGAACCCTTCTGGACTCTGCACCACCCTTGTAACTCTGATTGAAATTCTCAGAACCTATTCTGGACTCTGCAGCACCCATATAACCTGTACCCTGAGGCCATGAGCATATAAACCCATGAGTAATGTTACAAAAAAAGGTAAAGCTATGACATATAGAAAGTGAGTACCTCTTTCTTCCTATCTTTTCTTCTCCTCACCTCATGAAAGGGATCTGAAAAGAAGACAAATGAAGTCCGCTTGAATAAGAAAATATGCTTCAATAAATGCACAACAGCACAAGTGCCACTTGCAGGCCAAAGATAGAATAGAAAACAGTCTACTAAACACTACTAGTTCAACTATTGTCGAATCCTCAGTCAAATCCATACAATAACAACCACAGACATTTAACAGAAATCCAAAGCTTTTAGATAACAACCAAACTGCACTAGTGTATGTTTTATGAAACTATTAGCTCAATGTCAGCAGCTACAGCCACGAGCATAGATTGCAAGATATCATAGCACACTAAGAACTCCAGTACACAACACTGATCATCATACAAGCCTAAACATAGAAAAAGTAATCATTATGCAAGCCTAAATATCCAGTGATAAGTCTAAACATCAGATCCGAATGATGATCACGTGCTACCGGAGGCTTCAATATGAGTAAAACAACCTCCTATGTAGATAAAACATCCCAAAAAGGAAGCTAATTTGAGCTTCCAACCAACAACATCAAAGGCCTATAGAAGCATAATTGCTAATTCATTCATCAGCAAAAAACAAACACAAAGGTTACAAGAGCACTCTCCAAATAAGGGACTAACATGAATAAGAAGAGCAAGCTGAGCCAATGAATCCACATCATACAAACTAAGAACTCCTATACACAACAATGGCTGACATAGTGAAAGTGATAAACTTTTATACCAGGCGGAAAACTGATAATCATCAGAAAAGAAGAGCAAGCTGAGCCACCAGCAAACTAAGAACTCCACAGCAACAAATGATCAGCTTCTATACCAGGCGAGAACAGCAAACTGATAACCATCATACAAGCCTAAACATCTAAATGATAAGTCCAAACTTCAAACCAGAAACTTCAACATCCAAAATAAAAGCATATTCATCAAAACAAAACACACCCAAAAAAGGAAGCTAGTTTGAGTTTCCAACTAATAACATGAAAGGCTCATACTTCAACTCCCCCACATTGACTGCAATGATACACCAACTGGCCAAATTCTACAGTCAACCAAAAAGTCAGCGCGAACCAAGCAAAAAAAAGCCAGCAAAGGAAACAAAAAACCACGGCGAAAGGAGATGGAAACAAAACCTTGATTAAGCAACTTTTGAGCAGTTTCATTAGGGTCCATATTGCTCTCCTTGAGAGCCATATAGATATCGGAATCGGAGAAGCTACCGACAATCTCTTTAATCGATTGAATCATTTTCTTCACTTTAGCAGAAAGCGGCTGCTGCGACTGAGTCCCACTACTGGAAGAAGCAACAGCGGAAGCAGAAGCAACCATCTTTGAAACAAAGCCACGCCTACAATCCGAAGAAGAAGAGCTGAAGCAGAGAGGAAGATGAGCTGGGGTTTGGTTGCGACTGGATGATTAGGGTTTTTGGTTTTTTTGAGTTTGGGAGGAGGAAGAGAAGCAAAAGGCGAGGGTTTTGAAAACGCCCACTGGAATCACTCGCGCTTTGAATTTGGGGTTCTTTTCGGTTTTGGCCAACTTTACCGCTCAAGAGGTGGTTAATCAGTGCACTTAACCGGTCACATGAATCGAACCAGTTTTGTGCTTTTTTTTTTATCGTCTGTGGTAGACTGGTAGTTGGAATAAATTACATATTTGCCCCAGAGAAAAACAGGCTTGGCCCAAACAAGAATACTCGATACTAATTCACTTATGTGTGGGCCGGTTCGGGAAATGGGCTTGTATGTTTCTTGGGCCACAGGTGGCCTGGTTAAATGGAATTTAAAGCTTTGCAAGAGTTTGTTAGTGCTGAGGTCATGGTCAGGGTCTGTTGTTTAGGATGGATGGGTGCTGCAGAGATGAGTATTCAACAGTTTGTGCAGCCCAAGTCTCCCATTGTCACCCAATCAGCGCACGTCACGTGCCCTCCTTCCAACGCCAAATGATATGGGACCCACCTTGTTTAACCCATACCTCTGGCGGCTTTCAAGCTATCATTCATTTATTCAATCACATAGACAAAAGCAAAATCATTATTTTCTGTTAGAAAAAAAGGAAATTTAAAAGTAACGAAATCCCTAGACCCTTCGCTGGTGAGAAAAATGCCGGTAGTCCGCCGGCGAAAACCCGCCGAATCCGACAAGCCGTCCACACCGGCTCCTTCGGATGACGACATAAGCGGAGGAGGAACAACGACCGGGAAAGAGGATGAAGGAGAAGACAGTAAGAGGAAGAACAAGAAGAGGCGGAAGAAGAAGCCAGCTGCCGACAAGCCTCCGCTCCCGCCGCCTCCTCCAGAGGAGATGAAGAAGAAGAGGAAGGCGATGGCAAGAGTAAGAAGAGGATGAAGAAGCAGGCAACGAAATGGTCGTGCGTGGACAGCTGCTGCTGGTTCGTCGGCTGCGTATGTTTAACCTGGTGGGTGCTGCTATTTCTCTACAATGCTATGCCGGCTTCATTCCCTCAGTACGTCACTGAGGCGATTACAGGTCCTTCGCCCGACCCGCCTGGAGTGAAGCTGAAGAAAGAAGGGCTCAAATCGAAGCATCCTGTGGTGTTCGTCCCCGGAATTGTGACTGCTGGTTTGGAATTGTGGGAAGGTCATCAATGTGCTGACGGTTTGTTCCGGAAACGGCTTTGGGGTGGCACCTTCGGCGAGGTTTATAAGAGGTAATAATCGAGAACTTTATCTGCTGATAGTTGAGAATCTTCTTTTGGTTTTCGTATTTGTTTGATTGCGTGAGATAGTGGACAATGCTTGAAATGGAAAGAGGATTAGAGGTATGGAAGATGCCTAATTTGCTTAGTTGATTATAGGAAGTAAGCTGATGTTGAACTCACTTGAACAGTCATTGTTCGAATTGGATAATTGGAGGAAGTAGATATGTTTGTCGGACAAAAGGAGTTCAGTTTCTGATTGCATCCCTTATGGCTTTTAAATGGTGATTCCAATGAGATGTACCATATTGATTGATGCAGTAAATTATGCTGATAGACTGTATGTCGTTACATAACTATACCGAACTAGATCCTCCTGGTATAAGGGTTGGGTCCTGTATCTGGACTTGTAAGCTGATGTAGAACTCACTAGAACAGTTCTTGTTCGAATTGGATTACTGGAAGTATATATGTTTGTTAAGTTTAGGAACTTTGGTGTGTGATTGCATCCCTTTGGCTTATAAATGGTGTTTCCAATGAGATGTACTATATTGATTGTTGCAGGCCATTATGCTGGGTGGAGCATATGTCGTTAGATAATGAGACAGGACTAGATCCTTCTGGTATAAGGGTCAGGCCTGTATCTGGACTTGTAGCTGCTGATTACTTTGCTCCCGGGTATTTCGTGTGGGCAGTTCTTATAGCCAACTTGGCTCGTATTGGTTATGAGGAGAATTCAATGTACATGGCTTCCTATGATTGGAGACTTTCGTTTCAGAACACAGAGGTGTAGCCTAACTCCTTTTTTCTTAGACTGGTTGCTTGTGTTATGCTCTTGGCCAATGATGTTTATTGTAATCAATTGATCAGGTTCGTGACCGAACATTGAGCCGCATTAAGAGTAACATAGAACTGATGGTTTCTACTAATGATGGGAATAAGGCAGTCATTATTCCACATTCTATGGGAGTTCTGTACTTTCTGCATTTCATGAAGTGGGTCGAGGCACCAGCTCCAATGGGAGGTGGAGGTGGACCTGATTGGTGCTCTAAGCATATCAAGGCAGTGATGAACATTGGTGGACCATTTTTAGGTGTTCCAAAAGCTGTTGCTGGGCTTTTCACTGCTGAAGCAAGGGATATTGCCGTTGTCAGGTTTTGTTTCCGCTATACTCATTTTGGTACTATGATCTTTTGATTGCTTGGTTGAATAGGAACAGAGCATGGTAGTGTTGCAAATAGCTTGTTTCATAAAGCGTTTGTTGAAGTTTTTACTTTTTTGACTAACTAGGAACTCTTAGTAAGGTAACATTGTGTGCTAGTACTTCTGTTATAGCATTAGAAACGATAATGAATATAATCCTAGAAGGGCTGATCTTCTTCATCCTTGATGCCTGTTATACTTCATGGCTTTGGATATCTTGAATCATCTTAACATAGCACTTCCAGACTTTTCAATGGTTGCAGACACGGACTATACTTCATCCATTCTGCAGTAGTGGAGCCTGATCAGTCTTATTCGCTCCAATGGACATAACTAATTGATTCCCTTGTTTCTTATCTGTTTGTTTTCAGTCCAGCATTCATGTATTTTATCATCAATCTGTACAGTAACTATTTGGAAATGTGCCTGTTATGCAGGGCTCTCACTCCAGGCTTCTTAGACAATGACATATTCCGCCTCCAAACGTTACAGCATATAATGAGAATGTCTCGTACATGGGACTCAACCATGTCCATGATACCTAAAGGTGGAGATACTATTTGGGGCGATCTGGATTCGTCCCCTGAGGATGGCTACTCTCCTAGCAAAAGAGGGATGGGAAACAATGAGACTGACAGTGACAATAAGCTTGATCAGACAACTAATGTTCACTATGGGAGGATTATATCATTTGGGAAGGACGTAGCAGAAGCACCTTCATTGGAGATTGATAGGATAGATTTTAGGGTAAGTTCGTATGTTTTCATAAACTCAGGCTATGTGATATCCTTTCGACAAGTTCAGTTACAAGCTTCATATTTCTTATCATTCAACAATTTTTTTGTTATTTCAATTTACAGGATGCTCTTAAGGGTCAAAATGTTGCAAACACTACCTGTCGTGACGTTTGGACAGAGTATCATGACATGGGACTTGGAGGTATTAAAGCTGTAGCAGAATATAAGTCATACACTGCTGGATCCATCGTAGACCTGCTTCGTTTCGTTGCCCCGAAAATGATGGATCGTGGAAGTTGCCATTTCTCTTATGGAATTGCTGATAACCTTGATGATCCCAAGTACAATCATTTCAAATACTGGTCAAACCCCTTGGAAACAAAGTGAGTTCCCCTTTTCATGAGCTGTAAGGTTGTTTCTTCTAGAATATGGATAATCGATAAAACAGCATGGTCCAAATTTTCACGTAGAATCTGTAGTTTGATTGTCTTAGTTAAGTAACGACCATAACCATTTACGAGATTTGTCCATGCTTTATTACTTGGCATCACTAACTTTTGTCACCATAGGTTACCCAATGCCCCAGACATGGAAATCTTCTCTTTGTATGGAGTTGGTATACCCACAGAAAGAGCTTACATCTACCGATTATCTCCTGCTGGTGAATGCTACATCCCGTTCCAGATTGATACTTCGGCAGATGATGATAGTTGTCTCAAAGACGGTGTGTACACAACCGATGGGATGAAACAGTTCCTGTGCTGAGTGCAGGATACATGTGTGCCAAAGGGTGGAGGGGGAAAACCAGGTTCAATCCTTCTGGAATAAGGACTTACAACAGGGAATATGATCATTCCCCTCCAGCAAATCTGCTGGAAGGTAGGGGAAGTCAGAGTGGTGCCCATGTCGATATAATGGGAAATTTCGCACTGATTGAAGATGTACTGAGGATTGCAGCTGGAGGTACAGGTGCAGATCTTGATGGTGACCGAGTCTTTTCTGATATCTTTAAGTGGTCTGAGAGGATCAAGCTAAAACTCTAGGTAAGCTCTATCTTCTTCTTCTTTATCTTGCATTTGCACATTGGTACTAGGCAACAATCCCAATCCATATTCATAAAAGAAAAAACCCCAATCCATGACCGCATAGCTGTCAAAATTTGACTAGATCTTAGTCCTAGCCCGATCTAACCCAATCCCTGATCCAAATTGATCAAAAGTCAACAACTTGTAACTTGTCAAACTTGAAAAACTGATAGAACCGGCAACCGCAAGAGATTTGTGATCCAATTGACCCGTAACTTGATGAACTCGTGATCAAATTGATATTTGGCCTTGTAACTTGATTGACCCCGTGACAGCTCTACATTCGATCCTAGATCCATCTAACCATGTGTTAAATTTCTTTTCCTGCATTTAGATTCATCTACTTATCAATGTTAATCTGAATCTTCGTTCTTTTCATCCTAGATCCACTCCTTGATGCTGAAACTAGACGCTGGTTTCTCGACAAATGGAATTATGTTCTGCTTCATTCGGACACGATCTTGTTGGTACATTGCCTGAGTTTGGACATTGTTTGTTGCATATTGAAGAACAAGTTACTAAGAAGCTCCGGCAACCTAGAAGTTATGGATGCGAAAGGCTCAAGCAGATCAACAGTTGTTTGTGTTGTTGTTATTGTTCCTCGTTGTAAATTATTGATTCAGCTCTTCCAAGAAAAGCTGGGAGAAACAGACTTTGTTGGTATTCAGTTGCAGACAACTTATTCATAGGTTATTCTTTTTACTGTTGTCTCAAAGGATTTAACATTGCCTGTAGCGTGGACTAGCCTTTGAAAGCAGTTTGATAGGTCCACAAGGCATAAACAAATTTCTTCAACTAGTTTTTTGTGTGAGATCTTTTCAGTGTCTTCTCAATAATCTAATGTTTTTACTCCAAAACTTCAAATTTATTAATGATTCGCAATCTGACAAACGTCAACCAACATCATCACAAGTCGATAGAGTACATAGATCGTTTTGCCAGAGCATTAGTGATCTTGTTACTATCTCTACTAACAAAGGTAATCTTACAAAGTGGGTTGAGAAATCAATAGATTCTTACAATCATCTATCACTCTTCCGAATTCTGTGGCAATCCCGGTTGTTGTGCTCCATCGCCTGCTTCACTTCTAAACCATCAGTCTCATAAACAACTTGTGTCAACCTGAGTTCCGCTGCCCGAAGGTAGCTTGCCTCTGCTTCTTTGGCCATGGCATACTTGTGAACAACATTTGGTTGAAAAAAATCATTCTTCCTCCCGAGTCCCTCGCAACCATCCCCAACCCGTGGCAACGACGCACATCATGGCAACATCAGTATTTATCTTCATAGTGCTTGTCGGAGGCTTATGTCACCTACAACACGTTGTCTCTCATTCTCTGTGAGTCGCCCCTCACTTAGTTATCTAAGCGAGTCTCCACTCATTCGTACACGTCACCCCTAGACTCACAATTATTTCGTTCGTCGTGGACCCACACTCTCTCACTGCGTTCTTTCCACATAACCCATAGGATCGAAAAGACAACTTTCACCTGCTTATGACCCAATTGAGATTATAATTCGTCACTTTGGAAAGACCATTAGTTCTACTGGATATTGTTGAATCAATATGATGTGTCTTGGAGTATTTTTATTGAATTTCATAGCACAAGAGGGGTGTCAATTTTGACCCGAACACTTTGAATGGGAGTGAAAACAAAGTTCAGACAATGTGGGAAATAACAAAATAGTGGTAAACAACTAGGAGCCCAAATCTCTAACTAACCATTAGTCGCCTTATAAAACTTTTCACGCAAGGCACCTCTGATATTTCTCTATCTCGTTTTGTACTCTTCATTTTGTCTAACTAATACTTATCTTTTACGAGAATGATTCACAAATCACAACTAGGGGGATTCTCACATCGAATGAAAGTCAAACTATGTATTTAACCATTAATGATACGTTGTGTACAATCTAATAAATTTGACTCGTTTGATTATATTAACCGTAATTTTATTCAACTGATTTTTCTTAGAGATACTCAGAAGTAAAAGCCTTTAAAATTTTATACAACTCCAAGGTGGCCACAATTCAAACCAACCACGTCTATAACTTGGATCGATCAAAAATGAAACATGTCCAATCCACAATTTAGTAAACCTATAACCTTATGAATCCACAACTCGATGATCAACATAACACGATTTATTCGACAAACTTACATCCTAATTAACCAATGATTTGATTGTTTCACATCCATCCAGGCCATCTATTTTAAACTGCTATATTATGAAATTGTTATCAAAGTTCTCATGTCTTCTCTTATCTTGTCCTAGTAATAAAAATGTTGAATTAATTTTGTAAGATCTCATGTTTGAGTCTCAGTACCATGCGTATACAATAACGAATTTGATTCAAATAAAAATAAATTAAAAAAATTGTTTGAATTATGTTTAAATGAAAAATGTTTGAACGTGACGAGCTAGGTGACAATATCCCATGCCTTCTTAATAAAAAAGGCACAATATTTATTTATTTAATTATTTTTTTACAATTAGACAACGTTATTAAATTTAAATAATAATTCGTTGTTTTTTCATATAATAACACAAATCTTTGATCTTTCTCCCCTCTCTATCCTTCTCTTTGAGCCACCACCATTAGCCTCCTCCTCCTCGATCACACCGAGTCGTCGCCGGTCGCCAGTTCCCGTTTCTCCGATCTTTATTCGGTTGCTGGAGCTCTGATCTGCTCGCTTCTGAATCCTCAAATCCCCAAAAACCTTCGTATCACCCGTCAGCTCATCCCCGCTCTTCTTCCCATTCCCCCTTAGCTTTAACCCTAACTTCTCCACATCCAATTCCTCTCTGGGGTTGACGGGACTCTGAATATTTTTCCAGCTCTTCTGAGGTAAGGACCGTGCTCTATGTTACCCCACATCCAATTGAATTTGAAACAGTTGTTTTGAATGTGGGACATTTGTTCGTTTGAGGTGATAGATTTACAGTGATAATGCTTGGAATAATATAAATTCCTCCTGGAAATCCTTCCTCTTTATTGTTGGGAATCAGTTGAGGATACACTTTTGGTTTATCATGCTAATGCTTGTTGTGGCTGGATAGTTGGATTGATGGAACCAGGATAAGGAGATGAACAAATAGGATTGTGGGAAGATAGAAATTGAGTGTTAGTAGTTATGTAGCAAGTACTATGGTTGCTATGGTCTTTTGTAAGTTATAGGAGCTGTTACATTGTTTGAGCTTCATCTAGAAAGGCTTCGTTCGTGAAGCTATGCTACATCGCCACCATAATTCTCAGGGCCATTTGCTTTCATTCAATATTATTTAAAGCTTTGCAATAGTTTGTTAGTGCCTGAAGTCATGGTTTCTCACTTGTGTGTGGTTGAACGCAGGGTCTGTTGTTTAGGATTGGTGCTGCAGAGATGAGTATACAACAGTCTGTGCAGCCCAAGTCTTCCACCAATGGTTTTAATCGTCGGAGAACTGACAGGGAAGGAGGATTTAGATTGGAAAATAAACCTCAATCAGGAAAATTGAGTCAGGGTAGATCAATCAATGCAATTGCACCAGGGACTGGCACGACTCAAGTTTATGAGAGTCCTTCACGTGACAGGCTGGTATACCTGACTACCTGCCTTATTGGGCTGCCTGTGGAAGTCCAGCTAAAAGATGGATCCATATACTCGGGAACATGTTACACCACAAATGTTGAGAAGGAATTTGGTAAGCTTTCTTGCGTTTGATTGGGAAGATATGAGAAGCTTTGAAGTTAGCCATATCATGATTTTTCTAAGGATTTTAAATCTTGTTTGTTTCAGCAATTGTTTTGAAAATGGCTCGCTTGACGATGGATGTGCTTCATCGAGGGAGTAAGACAGAATATATTAGCAAAGCTCCTTCAAAGACTTTGATCATACCTGGAAAAGATGTTGCACAAGTTATAGCTAAGGTTAGTTGCATTTATTTTTTATTTATTTATAATCTGATATCTAAAACAGCAATTTTCTTTTGATTGCATGAAAGTGTTATATGTTCATTCCTGGCAAAAATAATGATCAAGTTGTTGAATTGTTTGTTTCATTAGTCATTACTTGTGCTATAATATAGTTTCTTTTGTAATTGTGCCAGGATATCCCAATAACTGTTGATGGACTCTCCAATTTGCTCCAAAATGAAAGACATCATGATATTTTGATTGATTCGATCATATCGCGGTCCCATAATGTTGATCCAGAGAGAGAGCTGGAACCCTGGGTACCCGATGGAGATGATCTGCAGTGCCCTGAACTGGAAAACATATTTGATGGCTCTTGGAATAGGTCGGTATGATAAATATTACTTACTTTGATTTTGTCAGTAAATGTTTTCCCTTTTCTCTGTGTGGTCAGTTACAATTTACTGTTGTATGGTTTCGTTAACATCTATTGCTTTCTACCAGGAATGAAAATCCTATTGGTTAGGTTGACTTGATAATGGGTTTACTGTTATAGTTCGGTTGCTTTATCATTCCACAATTAGAGCACCCACCTGGCCACCAAAAATAAGGGAGGATAATGCTGATTAATATGTAAATTGATATGCGGGATGCTGATTCTATGTGTATTCATTACCATCCGAGGTATGTGATATTCACTTGACTTTTCTACTTAATTTCAGGGGGTGGGATCAATTTGAAACAAACAAAATGTTGTTTGGAGTGAAAAGCACTTTTGATGAGGAGCTATATACGACAAAGTTGGAGAAGGGCCCTCGAATGAGAGAATTGGAGAGGGAAGCTATGAGGATAGCAAGAGAAATTGAGGGCGAGGAAACACAAGATCTACATTTAGCAGAGGTAAATTTTCTCTAGGTTCTCTCCAGGTTAATTTGTTTTATTATATTTTCTGCAAGAGAAGTGATGGAATATCTTGCCTGAAATCTGGCTTTCAGGAAAGGGGCATCAACGTTGGTGACGATTTCGATATT
The DNA here is from genome assembly GCA_034768395.1 of Linum lewisii. NCBI lineage: Eukaryota > Viridiplantae > Streptophyta > Magnoliopsida > Malpighiales > Linaceae > Linum > Linum lewisii. The sequence continues at coordinate 85,154,970 of CM068296.1, read as the reverse complement.
GATGAGGAGACTAGGTTTTCATCAGTAAACAGAGGCAGAGGGGTTGATGATAGTGGATATGATGAAGATGAGGATATATTATTAGACAAACAGAACACCGAAACATTCGGGGATGTATCTGCACCGTTCACTGCAAAGACTGATCTTACCCGTGCTAAAAGCAATGACACTGCCGGGGTGTTGTCATCCTCTTCAGCGGTATTCCTTTTCATATCTTTCCTGATGACAGGTTATTTTATTTAGGAGATGGAATTTAAGTGGCTGAAGAGATATATTCATATGCTTTTGTAGTCCTCAGCAGGCACTGTATGTGTGGAATATCTTTCCATTTTGGTTGTGTACCCAAGATGAATTCGACAATGCTAGTGAAGTTTGTTTCTGGTTTTAATATTCAGGACTCTAACTACATTCATACTAATAGTCTCTTTCCTTTCTTACCTAGGACGAACCACAATGTTCTCGATCGAGTACTGGCTCAGATTTGTATCAGTCCAACGCTCATGACAGTTTGGAAAGTGATGGAAGGTCGGTATATGTTCACTGTTTCTTCATTGTATTTGCATTATCAGAATGGTTTATAAAGACTGTTTTCGCTATTGTATTGTAAGTGACTAAAGAGCTCACCTTAAAACTCCAGGAATACGGATATTCCGCAAGTTTCACAGGGTGATGATAGCATTAAAGATTGTTTGGAGGAGAAAATGGTGAGGCATTACTCCACCTGTTCCTATGACCCTTGATTCTGCATCACTAGTTTTGTTTTGACCAATGGTTCTAATGGAATATTCTGTTCCTCAATTACAGGTAGTCGCAGATGCCAAGTTTTCCAAGTCTGGTGGTGAGTTACTATTTTTATCTTCCTTGTACCGACTTTGGAGCACAGAAGTTTGGCACATGTAGTGTTATTAGCAAGTTAGTTATCTTCTTACATAGTTGCTTTTTGGCTGATACATTCTATACTTGTTGCCTTTTAGAGTCCCGATCTTCAGATAACAGGCAGACTGCTTCTGCGTATACGCCTTCGTTGAAAAGTCTTGAAAAGGAAATATCATCTACTGAACCAGAGGCTGTAGTCTTCGGCAAAGTGGTTGGAGAAACTTCTGCTGTCAATGCTCGTGGACAAACTAGTAGTTCCACGTCATGTTCAGAATATACTGGTGCTGCCCCAGCATCTAGTTGCCCCGCTTTGTCTCCAAGCTCATCAGTCGGTTCGTTATCTTCTGAAAAGTCAACACTGAACCCGAATGCGAAGGTGCGACTTAATGCTGTGTGTGCATTCTATTGTTTAGGAGACTAATCTTGCTGTTTACATTATATTGGATTTCTTGTTCATTTCCAATGGTCTTTTCTTCTATACGACCGCAGGAATTCAAATTCAATCCAAATGCAAAGAGTTTCAGCCCGTTGCAGTCATCACCACTTCGGCCTCTGCCACCAGTTTCTGATGGTTCCTTCTACTTCCCGACTAATGCGACCACTGCACCACAAATGCATGGAATGCCAATGGGATTTGGAGTAAGTATTGAATTGGTCACTTTACAAGACCACATATTTTTGGTTACTTACTGTACGGATGATTGCTTTCCATGCTTTTGTGTTCAATTGCCAGTAAATAGATTGGTAGGTGTTGAAAAATGCTCCTCTATTTTATTCCATTAACATCAAGGTCTTACCTTTTGATAACGTGTTGATTATTGTTTCACAAATGATCCTTTTTGTTGATATCCTTGGTGAGAAGGAATATGCATCTTCGATATGTGATAACTTCTATCGTTTCATGCTGCCTACTTTCTGCATTTTTAGTTTACATTTACAAGCTTCTGTAGTAATCAATTCGCAATGTTTATGGTTTAGGGCTATACAAAAGACTAACAAGATTATCTGTCTTGAACAATTGCAACTAATTCTGGAATCTGCAGATGGGATCATCATTCAGTGGGCATCAGCCTGTTATGTATAATCCACAAGTAGCATCAATGCAACCACCCCAAGCTTATTTCCACCCTAGCGGGCCTCAGGTAAGCTGCTGTTATCTCGACACTGTCATTGTTAAAAGCGCATCTTGTTTCATCAAACAGATTTCCAGTTGCGCCTAAGAATGTGTTGTGATTGCAGTATGGCCAACAGATGCTTCTTGGCCATCCGAGACAAGTGTTGTACATGCCAAGCTACCAACCTGTAAGCAATTCTTATATTAATCTCTTCATGTTAAATAGATGGTTAGCTTACTGATATGGGTATACTTCTTTGTTTTGTCGGAACGTGTGGACAACAGGATACGCCCTACAAAGGACGCTAAGTTGAGGAGGTACCCATTAAGATCGATTAGAGTTACGTTCGTAATTATTCTTAGTGGGCGGTACCCATTAAGATCGATTAGAGTTACATTCGTAATTATTCTTAGTGGGCGTGACGAATTAGCCTCATCGCAGAGGGCTGCTGTTGTTGTTGCTGCAGAAGAATTTCAATGATGATGAAGAGAGAAGGTAGGGCTTTGTTGAAACACTTTGCAAGATCTCTTCTTTTGACTTGTGGAAGACTAATAGAAGAAGAAATTTGGCTCTGTAATCTGCTCCATAACATTACTTACTAATTAACATGAAGAATTACAAGTCTTTTTCAGTTTGTTCTTTCCTTTTTTTTGTACTTTCTTTACCTTCGTTGAATGTATTACTATGAGATTAAAAATAAATAAAAAAAAAAAGAAAAAGAAAAAAGGTAGCTAGGCTAACAGTGTTTTGTTCATTGTTGTTTACAAATTACAAGCCACGACTCCCATCGGAAAGTACTATAATATCGTGCATAGTGACCTATATGATGAGATTCAATGCATTAGTGTTGCTATGATAGCTCCTGAGCATAGTGATATATGTGACTTACTCGACAATCTCACCGTCGGAAAGAGGAAAGTTGTTAGTTTCATTGATGACTATTCTCGGTTTATAACACTTTCGAAAACGAAGGTAAAAGCCCCTAGGAAGTTTAAAAGTTTGCAACGCCTCGACTTGAAACAAAATGAAACTATGATGCCCCTAGTTTCGTATGCTAATACGTAAATAGTTATTTTAATTTATTTATTTTAGTGAAATCACCCGTAGCTAGGCTAACAGTGTTTTGTTCATTGTTGTTTACAAATTACAAGCCACGACTCCCATCGGAAAGGGCTAGTATGTCGTGCATAGTGACCTATGTGATGGAATTCGGTGCATTAGTGTTGCTATGATAGCATTTGTGCATAGTGATCTATGTGACTTACTCGACACTCTCACCGTCGGAAAGAGGAAAGTTGTTAGTTTCATTGATGACTATTCTCGGTTATATAACATTGCGTATTCATAATTCAAAACACATTCATTAATAATTCCTTCAAAATGGCTAAATCTTTCTCACTGATTATCTTCTTCATCCTTGGTTCCTTAGCATTATCTTCTACCCTGCTTATCAGCTTCAGCAGTGCAGCTTCAGATCTTCAGTCTCTCTTTCTTCTAGCTAGTAGGGTCTACAGGAATTTGATTGACTAGTTCGGGTTCGGGTCAGATACTTCATTTTTCGTATCCAAAACGTCAAAATGACCCTGTTCCAGAATGATCGCCTAGTGTTGTATGAGTACCTCGTATAAGATGTAAATGGGGTAGTAATCAGTCCTTAGGTGATCCGACTAAGAAAGGAATGAGGATGATCGTGTGTAAGGAATAACGTAAATGTTCCCTACCAAGTGTTGTCCCCTCTGCAGAGGAGTCAGTGCAGTATTTATAGCCATGTCCTCTGGTGACGTGTCTACTAAGGATTGGTCGTTTTACTTTAGCGATCAGGGTCGTTCACCCCAGTTGTCGTGATGACGCCACGTCTCTCTAGTTGCTTTGAAACCCTAGGGTTGCTGGGGTTTTGCAGTGGGCCTCCGAGGCTTTAAGATGGGCCGCTGCTTGAGACGATCCAACCCTAAGGATGAGGTCAACAAATCACTAAATCATTGACTCTCAAGATGACTGGTAGGGCCCATAATCGTAGGGTGGGGCCTCTAATCGCTGGGCTCTGGGCAGGATCCGTGAGGCCCATAATCGTTTGCCTATGGCCTATCAATGCTCTCAAGTCTATCGCTTAGTTTCCTGCTAAGTGGTGGACTTATACTCTAGTCACCAAAGTTGCTTATCCAAAAACCTTGATCGCTGCTTAGGGCCTATCAGATCCCATATTGTGAACATTCTAATGGTAAAAAAAACCTAATAATGTGTGAATGCTTAGGTGTATATTGTCTACATGGGAGAGCTTCCAAAGAAAGTTGTAGTTTCTCTACACAACAACTACATACAAATATGCTACTACAAGTTCTTGGCAGGTTGGTCACACAAACATACACTATATAGTAGTAAGATAATATGTTGTTAGAATTGAACTTAACGTCAAATTGGACAAGGTTGAACTGATATAATAATCTATTTTTTTGTTTTCACATTTCGATATGTCGGTCCAATATGATTTTAGATTTTGGGATTTCTATAACGGACAGGAATACTTTAGCTAGTTCAATGATCTATAGCTACAAGAGGAGTTTCAATGGTTTTGTTGTCATGTTAACTAGTGAACAAGTGAAGCTACTTTATTTTATGAAAAATATAGCATAATTTAAAATCACAATTTTTTTAGAATTGCAAAGCGTCTACAATAAAAAATTTGAAAGAAAATTATATGATAAAAGTATAAAAACCACATATATAAAAAAACTGATACATGTATTCGAATTAGAATTACTAACAAGTATGATACAACTTTACAAAGATTCACCATGATCATACATATATGTTACATGATCAATTCTATCGAGTCTTTATTATCCAAATTCTAACCCAAATCTTCTTACATTTCAAATATATCCCATATAAACCAACCCGAAACTCAAATTTAACCAAACCGGCCAACATGCACCCCTATTGAAGTTTTTTTCCTTCCTTATAAGACAATTGATCAATATTAACCAAAACAAAACAAAAAGATAAAACACAAACCCTCATTCCAAATCACCATTGGATTCGAACAATCAAACTGATCCCCAAAACTTCAAGCTAACGATTCAACCTCTCCGACATCACGACACCAACGACAACAACATTGAACATTTTGATGATGACGACGGATTGCTCGATCGATGAGCTGAATTGAAGAACTGAATGACTGAATGAGAAATTGAGTTAAGTCTGTTAAACATAGATGATATATTGTGACTAATACAACATTGTTTCATATTAGGTACATATCGGTTTGGGTATGGGGTGGATACTTTCAAACCCGTCTCCACCCGTTACTCGCTTTAACTGAGTAGCGAGTTTGCACATACCTATCAACTTTACCTAATCAACGGTTTATTAGACAAACTTACATCCTAACCTTATGAATCCACAACTCGATGATCGACATAACACTGTTTATTAGACAAACTTACATCCTAATTAACCAATGATTTGATTACTTCACAGCCACCCAGATCATCTATTTTAAATCACTATGTTATGAAATTATTATTAAAGTTCTCGTGGTGGTCTTTTCTGATCTTTTTCCTATTAATAAAAATGTTGAATTAGTTTTGTAAGATTTCATATTTGAGTCTTAGTGAAAGAATTTGATCAAACTATTTTATAACCCGTTACAAGAATTAGTTTTTGTCAAAAAAATTAATTATTTGATCTCATAACTAGTTCTTATTTTTTTTATAAAATAGTTTAAATTATATTTAAATGAAAAAAATGCTTGAACATCTAATTAAATTAAACCGATGCCTTCTATTGAAAAAAAAAACAATTTGACAACGTTATTAAATTTTTAAATAATAATTCGTTGTTTTTTCATATAATAAGTAAACTTGCACAAATCTTTGATCTTTCTCCCCTCTCTATCCTTCTCTTTGAGCCACCACCGTTAGCCTCCTCCTCCTCGATCACACCGAGTTGTCGCCGGTCTCCAGTTCCCGTTTCTCCGATCTTTATTCGGTTTCTGGAGCTCTGATCTGCTCGCTTCCGAACCCTCAAATCCCCAAAAACCTTCGTATCACCCGTCAGCTCATCCCCGCTCTTCGTCCCATCCCCCCTTAGCTTTAACCCTAACTTCTCCACATCCAATTCCTCTCTGGGGTTGACGGGACTCTGAATATTTTTCCAGCTCTTCTGAGGTAAGGACCGTGCTCTATGTTACCCCTAGTACTATTCCCAGTTTCATGGCGGTTGATGAATCTGAACATCCTGTATGAAATCGAGCTCGCTAGTTAATGTTTTGGTGCTAGAATTATTGGGTTTTTGTTATTGTTTCTTTCTGATTCCATTTCCGGTGAATGCTTTGGTTTGCTTCTTGATCATGCTGCATTATTGGTGGGGATGAGTTGAGGGTAAGCTGTGATTATGGTTCCTAGGGGTTTTGGTGGAATGGAATAGGAGAATGGCGTCTGCAATGAATTACTTGAATAGGGTATTCAATTGAATTTGAAACAGTTGTTTTGAATGTGGGACATTTGTTCGTTTGAGGTGATAGATTTACAGTGATAATGCTTGGAACTATATTATTTCCTTCTGGAAATTCTTCCTCCTTATTGTTGGGAATCAGTTGAGGATACACTTTTGGTTATCATACTAGCGCTAGTTGTGGCTGAATAGTTGGATTGGTGGATCTAGGATAAGGAGGTGGAAGATAGAAATTGAGTGTAAGTAGTTATGTAGTAAGTACTGTGGTCGCTATGGTCTTTTGTAGGATATAGGATTAGTTACATATTTACATTGTTGAGCTTTATCTAGAAATACTTCCTTTGTGAAGCTATGTTACATCGACACCATAATTCTCAGGACCATTTGCTTTCATTCAATATTATTTAAAGCTTTGCAAGAGTTTGTTAGTGCCTGAGGTCATGGTTTCTCACTTGTGTGTGGTTGAACGCAGGGTCTGTTGTTTAGGATTGGTGCTGCAGAGATGAGTATTCAACAGTCTGTGCAGCCCAAGTCTTCCACTAATGGTTTTAATCGTCGGAGAACTGACTGGGAAGGAGGAATTAGATTGGAAAATAAACCTCAATCAGGAAAAATTGAGTCAGAGTAGATCAATCAATGCAATTGCAGCAGGGACTGGCACGACTCAAGTTTATGAGAGTCCTTCACGTGACAGGCTGGTATACCTGTCTACCTGCCTTATTGGGCTGCCTGTGGATGTCCAGCTAAAAGATGGATCCATATACTCGGGAACATGTTACACCACAAATGTTGAGAAGGAATTTGGTAAGCTTTCTTGCGTTTGATTGGGAAGATATGACAAGCTTTGAAGTTAGCCATATCATGATTTTTCTAATGATTTTGAATCTTGTTTGTTTCAGCAATTGTTTTGAAAATGGCTCGCTTGACGAAGGATGTGCTTCATCGAGGGGGTAAGCCAGAATATATTAGCAAAGCTCCTTCAAAGACTTTGATTATACCTGGAAAAGATGTTGTACAAGTTATAGCTAAGGTTAGTTGCATTTATTTTTTATTTATTTATAATCTGATATCTAAAACAGCAATTTTCTTTTGATTGCATGAAAGAGTTATATGTTCATTCCTGACAAAAGTAATGATCAAGTTGTTGAATTGTTTGTTTCATTAGTCATAACTTGTGCTATAATATAGTTTCTTTTGTAATTGTGCCAGGATGTCCCAGTAACTGCCGATGGACTCTCCAATGAGCTCCAAAATGAAAGACATCATGATATTTTGATTGATTCTATCATATCGCGGTCCCATCATGTTGATCCAGAGAGAGAGCTGGAACCCTGGGTACCCGATGGAGATGATCTGCAGTGCCCTGAACTGGAGAACATATTTGATGGCTCTTGGAATAGGTCGGTATGATAAATATTACTTACTTTGATTCTGTCAGTAAATGTTTTCCCTTTTCTCTGTGTGGTCAGTTACAATTTACTGTTGTATGGTTTCGATAACATCTATTGCTTTCTGATACCAGGATTAGAAATCCTATTGGTTAGGGTGACTTGATAATGGGTTTACTGTTATAGTTTTGGTTGCTTTATCGTTCCACAATCAGAGCATCCACCTGGCCACCAAAAAGAGAGTGGGGGGGAACTGTGACTGTCCTAGATGCAGGATAATGCTGATTAATATGTAAATTGATATGGGGGATGCTGATTCTATGTGTATCTGAGGTATGTGATATTCACTTGACTTTTCTACTTAATTTCAGGGGGTGGGATCAATTCGAAACAAACAAAATGTTGTTTGGAGTGAAAAGCACTTTTGATGAGGAGCTATATACGACAAAGTTGGAGAAGGGCCCTCGAACGAGAGAATTGGAGAGGGAAGCTATGAGGATAGCAAGAGAAATTGAGGGTGAGGAAACACAAGATCTACATTTAGCAGAGGTAAATTTTCTCTAGGTTCTCTCCAGGTTAATTTGTTTTATTATATTTTCTGCAAGAGAAGCAATGGAATCTCTTGCCCGAAATCTGGCTTTCAGGAAAGGGGCATCAACGTTGGTGACGATTTCGATATTGATGAGGAGACTAGGTTTTCATCAGTATACAGAGGCAGAGGGGTTGATGATAGTGGATATGATGAAGATGAGGATATATTGTTAGACAAACAGAACACTGAAACATTTGGGGATGTATCTGCACTGTTCACTGCAAAGGCTGATCTTACCCGTGCTAAAAGCAATGGCACTGCCGGAGTTTTGTCATCCTCTCCAGCGGTATTCCTTTTCATATCTTTCCTGATGACAGGTTATTTTATTTAGGAGATGGAATTTAAGTGGCTGAATAGATATGTTCATATGCTTTTGTAGTCCTCACCAGGCACTGTATGTGTGGAATATCTTTCCATTTTGATTGTTTACCAAGATGAATTCGACAATGCTAGTGAAGTTCGTTTCTGGTTTTAATATTCAGGACCCTAACTACATTCATACTAATAGTTCCCTTTCCTTTCTTACCTAGGACGAACCACAATGTTCTCGATCGAGTACTTGCTCAGATTTGTATCAGTCCAATGCTCATGAGCTTGGTAGACAGCAAGCAGATGACAGTTTGGAAAGTGATGGAAGGTCGGTATATGTTCACTGTTTCTTCATTGTATTTACATTATCGGAATGGTTTATCAAGACGGTTTTCGCTATTGTACTGTAAGTGACTAAAGAGCTCACCTTAAAACTCCAGGTATACGGATATTCCGCAAGTTTCACAGGGTGATGATAGCATTAAAGATTGTTTGGAGGAGAAAATGGTGAGGCATTACTCCACCTGTTCCTATGACCCTTGATTCTGCATCACTAGTTTTGTTTTGACCAATGGTTCTGATGGAATATTCTGTTCCTAAATTACAGGTAGTCGCTGATGCTAAGTTTTCCAAGTCTGGTGGTGAGTTACCATTTTTATCTTCCTTGTACCGACTTTGGAGCACAGAAGTTTGGCACATGTAGTGTTATTAGCAAGTTAGTTATCTTCTTACATAGTTGCTTTTTGGCTGATACATTCTATACTTGTTGCCTTTTAGAGTCCCGATCTTCAGATAACAGGCAGACTGCTTCTGCGTATACGCCTTCGTTGAAAAGTCTTGAAAAGGAAATATCATCTACTGAACCAGAGGCTGTAGTCTTCGGCAAAGTGGTTGGAGAAACTTCTGCTGTCAATGCTCGTGGACAAACTAGTAGTTCCACGTCATGTTCAGAATATACTGGTGCTGCCCCAGCATCTAGTTGCCCCGCTTTGTCTCCAAGCTCATCAGTCGGTTCGTTATCTTCTGAAAAGTCAACACTGAACCCGAATGCGAAGGTGCGACTTAATGCTGTGTGTGCATTCTATTGTTTAGGAGACTAATCTTGCTGTTTACATTATATTGGATTTCTTGTTCATTTCCAATGGTCTTTTCTTCTATACGACCGCAGGAATTCAAATTCAATCCAAATGCAAAGAGTTTCAGCCCGTTGCAGTCATCACCACTTCGGCCTCTGCCACCAGTTTCTGATGGTTCCTTCTACTTCCCGACTAATGCGACCACTGCACCACAAATGCATGGAATGCCAATGGGATTTGGAGTAAGTATTGAATTGGTCACTTTACAAGACCACATATTTTTGGTTACTTACTGTACGGATGATTGCTTTCCATGCTTTTGTGTTCAATTGCCAGTAAATAGATTGGTAGGTGTTGAAAAATGCTCCTCTATTTTATTCCATTAACATCAAGGTCTTACCTTTTGATAACGTGTTGATTATTGTTTCACAAATGATCCTTTTTGTTGATATCCTTGGTGAGAAGGAATATGCATCTTCGATATGTGATAACTTCTATCGTTTCATGCTGCCTACTTTCTGCATTTTTAGTTTACATTTACAAGCTTCTGTAGTAATCAATTCGCAATGTTTATGGTTTAGGGCTATACAAAAGACTAACAAGATTATCTGTCTTGAACAATTGCAACTAATTCTGGAATCTGCAGATGGGATCATCATTCAGTGGGCATCAGCCTGTTATGTATAATCCACAAGTAGCATCAATGCAACCACCCCAAGCTTATTTCCACCCTAGCGGGCCTCAGGTAAGCTGCTGTTATCTCGACACTGTCATTGTTAAAAGCGCATCTTGTTTCATCAAACAGATTTCCAGTTGCGCCTAAGAATGTGTTGTGATTGCAGTATGGCCAACAGATGCTTCTTGGCCATCCGAGACAAGTGTTGTACATGCCAAGCTACCAACCTGTAAGCAATTCTTATATTAATCTCTTCATGTTAAATAGATGGTTAGCTTACTGATATGGGTATACTTCTTTGTTTTGTCGGAACGTGTGGACAACAGGATACGCCCTACAAAGGACGCTAAGTTGAGGAGGTACCCATTAAGATCGATTAGAGTTACGTTCGTAATTATTCTTAGTGGGCGGTACCCATTAAGATCGATTAGAGTTACATTCGTAATTATTCTTAGTGGGCGTGACGAATTAGCCTCATCGCAGAGGGCTGCTGTTGTTGTTGCTGCAGAAGAATTTCAATGATGATGAAGAGAGAAGGTAGGGCTTTGTTGAAACACTTTGCAAGATCTCTTCTTTTGACTTGTGGAAGACTAATAGAAGAAGAAATTTGGCTCTGTAATCTGCTCCATAACATTACTTACTAATTAACATGAAGAATTACAAGTCTTTTTCAGTTTGTTCTTTCCTTTTTTTTGTACTTTCTTTACCTTCGTTGAATGTATTACTATGAGATTAAAAATAAATAAAAAAAAAAAGAAAAAGAAAAAAGGTAGCTAGGCTAACAGTGTTTTGTTCATTGTTGTTTACAAATTACAAGCCACGACTCCCATCGGAAAGTACTATAATATCGTGCATAGTGACCTATATGATGAGATTCAATGCATTAGTGTTGCTATGATAGCTCCTGAGCATAGTGATATATGTGACTTACTCGACAATCTCACCGTCGGAAAGAGGAAAGTTGTTAGTTTCATTGATGACTATTCTCGGTTTATAACACTTTCGAAAACGAAGGTAAAAGCCCCTAGGAAGTTTAAAAGTTTGCAACGCCTCGACTTGAAACAAAATGAAACTATGATGCCTTAACACGTTTGTAACAAACGTATTCATAATTTAATGAAATTGTAATTCCATATCATTGTATTTGAGATTGAGTATCGGACTATGAGACGACTAAAACTACAAATCCTTATAACATCTAGGACAAGCAATTTTGTAATTTACCTTTTGGTTAAATTAAAAAATAGAAGTGCACGTAGTAAGTTAAATTTTTTTTTGTATACTCTGTAGATAGTTAACAAACAATTATCTAAATCTCGACCAAAATAATGATTTTTAAGAAGTCGTCAAGCTATAGAATGAACAACTTCATTTGTTAAACAACGAACCATGTCTAACCGAATGATAGGGAGGAAGACGCGTAATGGAAGATTTCATCAATATTTGCACCACCAGTGAAGCAAACAACCATGCATGAGAGAACTCGTGTAAAGACAAATCGACATCTATCGCAGTCAAAGAACACCACCATCATGCATCCTTACAAACAAGCAATTCAAAGACGAACAAATCAACTAATCGAACACATAGAGAAAATGGGTAGACAAACAATCACACATCATTGTTTTGTTTTCATATCCAAAGATATATTTAAACCCAAAATGCAGGCCAAAGAATGAAGCAACAAATTCTAATAAGTGACAGAAGTTCAATTACTTTGGTTTTGAAACAGTCAAATTTCAGAAATTCCCATAGAACAAACAAACACAAAATTCATAGTTTATCGATCATTGTCCAATCAAACATCATCGACATGTTTTGCATATGCAAAGAGCAAATCATTATCGTCGGTTAGATGGTTACATTTGCTAACTACTTTTCTGATGGTTTCATACAGGTTTGTTGGCAACCTAGACTTTCATCTTATCCAGGTACATCCGATCCTTGTAACTGATTTTTTTTACTTTCACGATGTGTACTCTCGTTGTTGGTGGGTTAGTTTCTTGCAGGTGGATATACAATGAGGTTCGAAATTTAAAGATGCGGAAGTTGTTGATCTGTCAGGTTCATTCAAATCCTGGAGGGGCTATTGTAGAAGAGATTCTTCAGCGGCAAAGACGAACTCCTGCTTGGCGCTTCATGACGGTTCGCCGTTCAGGTAACATGGCAGTCCATCACGTGGCTCACATGACCCTAACTAACCTCCCAAGAATCATGAAGGTAGACATGACTTCCTGAATTGAGACTTGATGTTCCTTCCTTTTTCTGATGGCTGTTTCTCCACAAGGAGCCGTCTATGAAAAAATCAAATCATTGCCCAATCACAAGCAGGCCAAAGACTGCAGCAAAAATTCCCAGTAGAAAAGTTCAACCTTAAACAACTAAGTGCATCACTTTCAAGACATGGCCAAGTTCCTAAAAGCTTTATATAAAAACCCACTAAATCAAAACACATTCATTAGTAATTCCTTCAAAATGGCTAACTATTTCTTACTAATTATCTTCTTCCTTGGTTCCTTGCTCATCAGCTTCAGCAATGCAGCTTCAGATGTTCATAAACAGGCAAGTCTCTCATTCTTCTAGCTAGTAGGGTTTACAATAATTAAATTGACTGGTTCGGGTTCGGGTCGGATACTTCATTATTCGTATTCAAAATGTCAAAATGACCTTGTTCCAGACTGATCGCCTGCCCCAATAAGGTATGAAAGCTCAGTCGCCTGGTGTTGTATGAGTACCTCGTATAAGATGTAAATTGGGGCAGTCAGTAACCAGTCCTTGGACGATCCGACTAAGAAAGGAATGAGGATAACGTATCGTGGGAATGTTCTCTGTCAAGTGTCTGTCCCCTCTGCATAGGAGTCAGTGCAGTATTTATAGCTCTGTCCTCTGGTGACGTGTCTACTGAGGATTAGTCGTTTTACTGTAGCGATCGTGGCCGTTCACCCTAGTCGCTGTGATGACGCCACGTCTCTCAAGCTGCTCTGAAACCCTAGGGTTTTGTAGTGGGCCTCCGAGACTTGAAGTTGGGCCGCCACTTGGATGAGGTCAACGGATCACTGAATCGTTGACTCTCGGGATGACTGTTGGGGCCCATAATCATTGGGCGGGGCCTCTAATTGTTGGGCTCTTGACAGGATCTGTGAGGCCCATAATCGTCTGCCTAAGACCTATCAATTGCCCCCAAGTCTATAGCTTAGTTTCCTACTAAGTAATAGACTGATGCTCCAGCCACCGAAGTTTCTTATCCAAATTTCCTGATCGCTGCTTAGGGCCTATCAGACCCCATATTGTGAACATTCTAATGGTACAAAAAACTAATAATGTGTGAATGATCAGGTGTATATTGTCTACATGGGAGAGCTTCCAAAGAAAGTTGGTATTTTCTCTACACAACAACTACATGCAAATATGCTACTACAAGTTCTTGGCAGGTTGGTCACACAATCACACATTGTATAGTAGTAAGATAATATGTAACAACATTGTTGTTAGAATTGAACTAAACGTCAAATTGGACAAGGCTAAACTGATATAATAATCGGTTTTTCTGTTTTCACATTTTGATGTGTCGGTCCAATATGATTTCTAATCGGCTTGTTTTAATTTTGGAATTTCTACAGGAATGCATTGGCTAGTTCAATGATCTACAGCTACAAGAGGAGCTTCAATGGTTTTGCTGCCATGTTAACTAGTGATCAAGTGAAATTACTCACTGGTGAGCTATTTATTCTGTGAAAAGTATAGCACACTTTTGAATCACAATTTTTTTAAGAATCGTAAAGCGTCTACAATAAAAAAATTGAGAGAAAATCACGTGATGAAAGTATAAAAATCACATATATAAAAAAATTTGATACATGTATTCGAATTAGAATTACTAACAAGTATGATACAACTTTACAAGATTCATTATAATCATACATATATGTTACATGATCAATTTTATCGAGTTTGTATTATCCGAATTCTAACCCAAATCTTCTTACATTTAATATATCCTATATTCATATAATGTTTCATTTGGTTGAGTTAAATAACGACAACGATGTAAATTTTAGGTAACAAGTTACAATTAAACCAACCAGACACTCAAATTGAACCAAACCAGCCAATATAAAGTGATCAATATTCACCGATAAAACACAAACCCTCATTCCAAATCACCATTGGATTCGAACAATCAAACTGATCCCCAAAACTTGAAGCTAACGATTCAACCTCTCCGACATCACGACAACAACATTGAACATTCCGATGATGATGTGATCGATGTTTGCAGGAATGGAGGGTGTGGTTTCAGTGTTCCCAAGTGGGAAGAAGAAGCTCCACACAACAAGGTCATGGAGCTATGTTGGACTTCCAGAGAATAGTGCAGCAAGAAGACCAATCATTGAGAGTGAGATTGTAGTTGGAGTGATTGACTCTGGAATTTGGCCTGAATCTCAAAGCTTCAATGACTCTGGATTTGGCCCTCCACCCTCCAATTGGAAAGGCAAATGTTCCAATTTCACTTGCAACAAGTAACTATCTTACTATACTCTATATACTATATATCTCTCATTACTTGTTTGGAGTCGTTTCGACTGTAGCTTCTAGAGAATGTAGTTGTTAAGATTGAGTTTGAAAAGAACGATCTGCAGTGTCAGATTCAACAAGTCTAACGATCAGGCTTGGTAATGGGTACTCATGGGTCCGAATACGACATATTCATTACCCGCTGGTTTATTAAACGAGTATTATCCGTACCCGCCCAACGAGACTAAACAGGTACAGAATCCAAACCTTCCCCACCCAGGATGGGTATCGGGTGAACCCCTAAATTTCTCTACATCTCGATTGCAAATGGATTTTCAAGATAGAACTATGATTTTTAGAGCATTAAAGTTTTGAGAGGTAATGTCATAAACCGTTGCATCCCAATAACTCAAGTTGTTGGGAGAGGGTTCTGAATGGATCTTATATTGTTTACTAACAGGTAACGAAGGATTGCTCGATCGATGAGCTAAAGTGAAGAACTGAATGACTGAAGGAGAAATTGGGTTAAGTATGTTAAACATAGATAATGTTGCTAATACAACATTGTTTCATATAGAGTACCGATTGGTTTGGGTACGGGGTGGATACTTTCAAACCTGTCTCCGCCCGTTACTCGCTTTAACTGAGTACGGAGTTTGCCCATACCCATCAACTTTACCTGATCAACGGATAATCTCCACTCAAATCAACTGAATTTCGGATGGTTACCCAATATTCAGATACCATTGTTAGGGATCTACTGGGAGGAGGACACCCCTTAGTGTCATTACATCATGACACCTCTTAGAACCATAGGATTGGTTAACAGATCTGATGGACTAGATTAAAATGGACAAAATAGTAATTTAAAAACTAGTATATATAGTAAATAATATTAGTTGTTCTCACAAACCCTAAAAAATACAATCAGCCGCGAAAATGGATGCTCCCAACGCGGAACCCAACCGCCGTCACCCGTCTTCCACGCCCCTCGCCGTCGCCGCTTCGCACGCTCAACCATCACTGCCGCATCCCTTGTTGTCCTCACCGCCGCGTCGCACGCCTAGCCACCACGACGTACTCCCTGCCATCCTCCGATACGAAAGAGCTCGACGAGATCGTGGATGTCACCGCAGGCCGTTATCGGACACTTGACCGGCTGGACGTTCCATTCATCGATGAGAATAGCCCTGGCATGCTCGCAGAGCAACTTGCACTCGATCTGACGGTTCAGATCTGTGTGGGACAGCATCGTGTCCTTGCTCCACTCTTCCTTCTTCTCCACTCTCCTGCTCGTAGACGTTTGATACTTTGTCCATGGATAAGGTCAGGTATGTAGATAGGGAACTGAGAGCTGAACCAATGTTCTATTTCCCCCTCATGTCATGGCCATGGATTTCTAGGGTAAGTGGAGATGCAGAGATGCAGGAAGAATGAAAATAGAAGAGAGAGAAAGAGAGATGAACCAATGTATTATTTTTCATATTTTCAGATCTGTGATTCAAGAAAAAGTTGTTTCGGTTGACGATTTGGCAATATGTATTTTGATACCGAATTTTAATTCTAGATCTTGTGATTTGGTTAAATAAGGTTAGATCTTCATCTTTTTCTTCGATGTGTGTTCCAAAATTTTAATTAGTAACAAAGTCTTCATCTTCTTCTTTTGGGTTTGTGTTCCAAATTAGGAATTTGGAACAAGGTTAAACTAATGTTTGAACTAATTTTAAGATTATTCTTTTTTTACTAGAAGATTGTTCCTAAATATGAAAAAGGAACAATGAACAAAACTAATTTTAAGTATGAAAATGTTCCTAAAAACGAAAAAAGGAACAATAAACAAAATGAATTTAAGTATGGAAATGTTCCTAAAAATGGAAAAAGGAACAATAAACAAAAATATTATACAACGGGTGTCTATAAGATTGGTCCTAAATATGAAAACGGAACATTGCATAAAACTAATTTTACGTATAAAAATGTTCCTAAAAATGAAAAGGGAACAGTGAAAAAATATTATACAATGAGAAAACAAGTGGCACATAAATCTTTGGCCAGGATTTGCGCCGCCGAGAAGAAACCAAAATTAGGAAGAAAACGATAATGTTTAATTAATTAAAAATAAAAAGAAATCAATTCCAATTAGGTAACTGTCCACAAATTCGGGAAATAACTAATAAAAAAATCCTTCATGCTAATAAAAAAGGAAATAAATATATTTAATATGAATATGCAAATTAATAGATGCAATTACTCTTTTATCCATTTAATAAGGACCATTAAATCAAAACCAAAAAAATGGAGGGTGGATATTTGTGTCATCATATGAGGGACACTTCATGTGTCATGATAGCAGGATTTCCCCCATTGTTAAGCCTACTAACGACTCGAGAGTAACAACTGATTGACATAGGTTACACGGGTGAGCAATTTACTTGGTCTAATCGTCAGGAAGATGCAACGGTCATTTATGAACGGCTAGATCGTTTTCTTTTCAATCCTGTTTGGTTAGGGATTTGGCCGGAGTCAGCAGTTACTAATTTATTGCCGGTGGCTTCGGATCATTCTCCGATTTTGCTGCATCTACAGCCTCCTTCGGTTTGATTGTCGGTGGGTGGACAACCCCGAAGTTGAGTTATTGATTCGACATTATTGGAGAGTCTCATCGAATCCGGGAACTCACCAATACCGATTGATGTCCAAATTAAAGGATGTTCGCCATGCCCTTTTTGATTGGTGTAGTGCGGGGACCTCTAATTCGGCACGGTTAATTCGTGATTGTGACTCAGCACTCCGAGTAGCTCTTCAGTCTACTAGCGTTGATTGGCCTGAGGTTCGTCGCCTAGAGGACACTTTGAACGCCGCTCGTCGTCAAGAGAATCTTTATTGGAAGCAGCGGCTACGCATTCGATGGCTGGAGGATGGGGATCAAAATACAAAAATTTTCCATCCTGGTTGTCCGTGGTCATAAGCGACGACGTATTGACCCCCTAGTGGACGAGGTGGGAGTGGTTCACTCTTCTGAGGCAGCTAAAAGTGCACATGCGATCTCGTATTTTCGTTCTCTTTTCTCCTCAGAACTTCACCAGGGCTACCTTCGTTGGATGCTTTGCAACTTTATCCTTTAATCACTCAAGAAATGAATCAGGCTTTATTAGCACCTGTTCTTCCGTCAGAAATCAAAGTTGCAACCTTTTCAATTGGCGCAACTCAATCTCCGGGGCCAGATGGCTTCGCAGGGCTCTTTTTCCAACGTTACTGGGATATAGTAGGTCATATGGTTATCGATGCGGTACAAGATTTTTTCCATAAATGCAAAATGCTGCGCACCCTTAACCATACTTGGATCACTCTTATTCCTAAAGTCTCAGATGCGAACTCAATGCGGCAGCTTCGCCCTATCGGACTTTGCACGGTTCCTTATAAGATCATTTCCAAAATCATTACATCCAGGTTGGGGGATGTCCTTCCAGACATAATACATCCATCACAGAATGGGTTCATTAAGCAACGCTCGATCACAGATAATATCCTCCTTGCTCATGAGCTCATTCATTTTCTTAAAACTCATACTGGGGATCAACACTTGATGGCTTTAAAGATTGGCATGGAGAAAGCGTATAATCGAGTAGAGTGGGAGTTTCTATTTTCGGTGATGCGTGGGTTTGGCTTTGCGGCCCCCTGGATTGCTCTAATACGGGAGTGCCTTACTTCCGCCACTATGGATATTCTAGTTAATGGTGATCCGAAAGGATTCTTTTCGCCGACCAGAGGGCTTCGACAAGGTGATCCCTTATCTCCTTTACTGTTTGCCATTTGCTCTGAGGGCCTCACACGACTTATGATGTCAGCAACTACTTCGGGAGCGTTGTACGGGATTCGCATAAATCAGAGATGTCCCTTCATTTCTCACCTGATGTTCGCAGATGACACTATTTTATTTCTCCGAGTCACTGACTCTTACATTCACACGTTGTTATCTCTTTTTGAACAGTATAGACTCATGAGTGGCCAGAGGGTCAATTTGGCCAAGTCGGCAGTTTTGTTTAGTAATAACACTCCTCCACATGTTCAGCTGCGTTACAAAGATGCGCTTGGTGTCCGGTTTCTTGACCGCTCAGAAAAATATCTGGGGTTACCGTGTATCATTCTTCGATCTAAGGAAGAAACTTTTAGGTTCATTGAAGACAAAATGGCACTGCGCCTGCGTAGTTGGAAAAGAGAGTGTTTATCAGGATTCATACGCTGCTTTAATCCGTCATTTCAGGCTTGCCAGTTTATGCCATGTCGTGTTATGAATTGACAGATAATATGTGTAAGGATCTGAATTCTCTGATGGCTAAGTTTTGGTGGGGCCAAGTCTCTGATGATCGCCGGCTCCACTGGCTCTCTTGGGCACGTTTAAGCCTACCAAAGGACGACGGTGGGTTGGGGTTCCGGGATTTTGCTACTTTCAATAAGGCTTTGCTGGCTAAGCAGTGTTGGCGTATCCTTACTAATCCTGATCTTTTGTTGTCTCGGGTATTGAAGAGTGTCTACTTTCCTACCACAACCTTACTTTTAAGTAATGGTCGGGGACGACCCTCTTGGGGCTGGCAAAGCTTGATGACAGGTCGTGACTTTTTAAAACCAGGATTGGGTTGGCAAATAGGATCAGGGAGACAAGTTGATGCTTTGCAGGATCTTTGGTTACCAGGGGAAATTCCCTCTCGGCCAACGCTCCGTGGCCCGGGGGTATACTTAGGGCCACCAACGGTAGCAGGGTTTGTAAATCAGGGCAGATGGAATTTTCCACTACTTCGGTATTGGTTCTCTGATGACTCAGTGCGACTGATTGAGTCAATTCCACTTCCGTGGCGTTCACAACCTGATCGTCGGGTCTGGATACACTCACCGTCAGGAGCGTACTCTGTCTCATCGGGTTATGAAGTTGGCATGCAGTCTAGACCAGATTTGTTCTCTGCTAATTTATCTCCAATGGAACGATCGACATGGAATTCCATTTGGTCATTGCCAATACAGCCAAAGCTGAGATTCTTCCTATGGAAAGTCCTGTATCGTATTCTTCCCACGCTACAAGGCATAATGATTCGTGCAAGGAAGACTTCAATGGACCCTGTTTGTCAAATATGTTACAATGCTCCAGAGTCATTAGAACACTTACTTCTTCACTGTGTGTTATCCAAGCGATTCCTTCCGATGTGTTCACTCACCCCTCCTGATTTGGGGGACACTCATATTGCAATTTATTGGAAATCTATTTTGCTCACTCAACCCCATCTGAAAGATATATGGGTGCTAGCATGGTGGCGTTTATGGAAAGGCAGAAACAGAGTTGTTTTTGATAGGGCTCAGACGCGTCTGGAGTTCTTATTCCAGCATTTCCATAGTCAGTTGGCGGGAGCATAATCTTATTTATGGTCCGCTTCGTTCATCTTCTCTTCCTTCTCCCTCCCCTCCTCTGACTTCTTGGCTCCCTCCCCTCCCATCTCGCTTGAAGATTAATGTTGATGGTGCCGTGAGACATCCTTTAGGTGGCTCTGCTGGCTGGGTCCTTCGGAATTCGAACGGGGTTGTTCTTCGAGCAATGGCGGCAACATACCCAGGTATTTTGGATCCTTTTGTGCTAGAATTATTGGCATTTCGAGATGCTTGCACTTGGTGTTTGTGGGCTGGTATTTTGCAGGTGGATATTGAGGGAGATGCAGAGCTAGTCACATCAAAGCTTTTAGCAGGTTTAATTCGAGCAAATCCTGGTGGAGCAATCATCGAGGAGATTCTTCAGATGTGGAGGGGAGCTCCATCTTGGCGTTTTATGACGGCCCGTCGCTCAGGTAACAGGGCCGCCCATTACGTGGCTCGCATGGCCCTGTCTAACCTCCCGAGGGTCATGGAGGTAGACATGACTTCTCGGGTTGGGACTTGATGTTCTTCCTCTTTTTTGTTTGTGTGTGCTGTCTCCGTATCTCCGCAAGGAGCTGCCTTTGGAAAAAAAAAAAAAAAATTTTGAATCTAGAGGTTAAATAATAATGATCGTAATAATGCCACTAGTCATATTAATTTTAAGAAATAAGTAATTATTTATTTATTTTCATTGTAAAATGTAAAATTATTAATTTACAATAGAATATTCAAAGTTCGCATCCACTCTGGCAGCAAGATAATCGGAGCAAGATACTACAGAAGATCAACCCCCATCCCGCCGGCGGACTCAATTTCTCCGAGGGACACAGGCGGCCATGGGACCCACACAGCTTCCACAGCTTCCGGATCACCAGTCCCCAACGCCTCCATGGAAACCCTAGGCCAAGGCACCGCTCGAGGCGCCGTACCTTCCTCTCGAATCGCCTTCTACAAAGTATGCTGGAGCGACAGCTGCTACGACGAGGATATCCTCGCCGCATTCGATGACGCCATCGCCGACGGAGTCGACGTAATCTCGATCTCCGTCGGCGCGACCGAAGATTCCGTTGACTACTTCAACGACACGATCGCGATTGGAGCTTACCACGCGATGAAGAAGGGGATTCTGACATCGGCTTCCGCCGGGAACGACGGTCCGACGGCGGGGACCGTTCACAACGCGGCGCCGTGGATTATGACGGTGGGCGCGAGTACGACGGAGACCAAGTACGTGACCAAAGTCCGGCTTGGGAATGGCGAATCGTTCGTGGTAAGTTTTCCCAATATTTTTGGGTAAATTCACTTCGTATTGGTCACACAGTAGTCAGGAGAGCCTTCCTAAATCCTGTCAGCCTTTACAATTTTCATAATTAATGGTTAAAATGGTTTCGAATGCAGGGTACTTCAGTGAACACAGTTGATCTAGGCAACAAGATGTATCCAATCATCTACGGCGGAAACGCTCCAAACCTAACCAGGAAACATCAATGGATCTGAATCAAAATGGTGTTTCAGGGACACCTTGGACACGACTCTTGTGAGAGGAAAGATCGTGCTCTGCGATGCTATAAGTTCAGGAGGTGGTGCGTCTACAGCTGGAGCAGTTGGTTCCATAACTCAGACCACTGATCCCTCTTATTTGACAGTTTCCTACAACTTCCCCGTCCCAACTTTGTGCCTGCTCGGAGCCAATCTCTCCAGTTACGTCTTGGAAACAAGGTCAGAACTTCGAATTGCAAATTATGTCAAGTAGCTAACTTAATGCAATGAATAATACTGCTAGCTGTTTACAAATGTTTGGTTGAACAGAAACCCAACTGCAACAATATCCAAGAGCATTGAAGTAAAGGCTGGTGAAGCACCACTTGTGCCATACTTCTCATCTAGAGGGCCAAACCATCTAACCAGAGACATTCTCAAGGTAAACTCTGAAAGTGAACAAGCTTTATCTATTTGTTTTTCATGTTTCAGAACTTCTGATAAAAACAGCTAGCTTACGTTCTTTCACATATGAAGCCTGATATTGCAGCACCTGGAGTAAACATATTGGCAGCTTGGTCTGAAGCCACAACAGCAACAGGAGAAGAAGGGGATAGAAGAGTAGTACCTTACAACATCCTCTATGGAACTTCCATGGCTTGTCCACATGTAACTGGTGCAGCTGCTTACATCAAATCTTTCCATCCCGCTTGGTCTCCTGCCGCCATCAGGTCTGCCCTCATGACCACAGGTAAATAGAGTTGCCTAATACGAGACGCTGTCAAAGGTTACATAACACGAGAATAACGTCTTGCCTTGGATATTACTTTGTGCAGCTACCCCTATGAGCCCTGGCAACAACCCAGAAGCAGAACTTGCATACGGAGCTGGACTCATAAACCTTACCAGATGCAATGATCCCGGACTTGTGTATGATGCTGGAGACCAAGACTACATCAAGTTTCTATGTGGACAGGGTTACACTTCTACACAGATCAAGCTAACAACTGGCCAGGATGATGTTAACTGTTCCAGTGTGGGAAAAACCCTTGTTTGGGAACTCAACTATCCTTCCTTCACTTTGTCAGGTGAGCATCCATGGTGGTAGTCAAAACCTGGTATTAAGGCTCAGAAGTTTACACTATTGTAATTTGACTATCTTGCAGGGGAGCTGAGACAAATGTGACGAGGGTTTTCCTGAGGAGGGTGACCAATGTTGGTGCAGAAGTTAGTAACTACAAGGCCATGATCTCAACTTCCTCAAAAGAGCTTGAGATTAAGGTTGATCCAGAAGCTCTGAGCTTCAGCTCTGTTGGGGAAACCAAAGAATTTAGGGTTTCTGTGACTGCAATGTTGATGAACAAGACTAGTGGTGGGGTACTCTCTGGTGTTTTGGTTTGGTCTGATGGGTCTCATCAAGTGAGAAGTCCTATTGTTGCTCATACAATTTAGAGATTTTGTAAAAACAATTTTTTATGGCAATTAGAAACATTTTTATTTATTTTTAACTTATGAATGAAACATTTATTTTAAATCAGTTATAAATCAAAATTTTCCATAAGGTTCTGTTGGTTGAGTTGGCGTGGTGAAGTTTAAGTGATTTGTAAAGAAGGAAGAACTTCTCCCTATTCATCATTCTCACCCAGCTATCATCGGGCAATTAATCTCCTCCACAACCCCCCTTCTTGGTCAACAATGGATCCTAGTATGGTGGCGACTTTGGACATCACTCAATTGGGTGATTTTCGAGTTCTTCCAATACTCACTTCATGCATTTCAATGTTAGTACCTTCATGGTCTTGACACATCCCTTCTGACAACCCCTTGGCCTAGCTCCCATTCCCCAGAGCTCGTGATCGAAAATCTGGTTTCCGCCCTCGCAACATCGTCTCAAGATAAACGTCGACAGCGCTATACATTCTCCTTTAGAAGGAGTGGTTGGATTGGTGGTTCGTGATAACACAATCGTCATTCTCTTTGCCATTGGTAAGTCTTACCCATGTATTTTAAACTCATTCACTATTGAGCTTTTGACTTTCAGGGATGTATGCTTGCTTCCCGTAGCCAAAGTTGGATGAATGTCTACGTCGAAGGAGATGCGATGGAGGTCTTGGCTAAAATCTCTCACAAAGAACACTTGTGGAGGGACGTTGGTGAAATAATTGCTGATAATGTCTTCCTTGAAGCAACCCCAAATCTCTGTTGGGCCAGACATGGATTTAACTACTGGGCCAGAAAGTTCTTGGGCCTATACTGAGTTTAGGCTTAGCCAGCCCATGGTCCTAATCCATCATTTCGTGAACTTTTAAATAATCCGGACTCCATTTCAAATACAATTAACCATGCTTCAAAAAACCCAGATTCAAATCCGCTCTATTCCGATTATACCCCTAACCGTTTTCTTCTTTCCACAGTTTCTTTAATATTTTTTTTTTCTCATTAAATGCATAATTTTAATTTGACATCCATAAACAAACAAAGACCTTCTTCGCTTTTTCTTCTTTCAGAATCAGCGATTCTGAACACAGTCTCAGAGAGAGAGAAGAGAGATAGAGAGAGAGACAAACAGAGGCGTTCATGGACGCGGGAGTAGGAGCGAACTACAATCCCCGTACGGTGGAGGAAGTCTTTAGGGATTTCAAAGGCCGGCGAGCTGGTTTGATTAAGGCGCTAACTAGTGGTAAACTTCTAACAGTTAACCGAGAAACAAACTAGACGAGTAGACAGTTCGATTTCCATTTGTGAGCTTTTCTGCTCCGGTGCGGGGTCCGACGATGCGTCGGATTGTAGGCGTTTACTTCGTTTTCCCTTCAGTCTCTCTCTGTTTGGCGCTTTGTTTTTTCCCGATTTACTTGGTTTTTGTAATGAATTTTTTTTTGGGATTTTAAGCGTCGTTGTTTGAATTTGCGGAGTGAATTTCGATCTTCTTCTGGTTCTCGGTTTAGATTAACGTCTTAGGATATGAATGAAAAAGCATTGTTGACCGTAGGTTTGGCTCCTTCACTTAGTGGTACTGTAACTGTTTGGCTGCTCGGTTTCGTTACTCACATTTTCCGTCTTTTTTTTTTGCAGATGTTGATGAGTTCTACCAGCATTGTGATCCTGGTAAGAGAGGCTACTCTTGAGTTTGTCGATAATCTTTCATATTTCAGACATTCAATTGCTGTATCATTTCTGTTAAGTTCAGTATTCGTGAGATGTATCTTTGTTATTTCTCATGCTTTTCCAATGTTCCTGATTCATAATACAATTTCAAGTTTTGTTAGCACTTTCATAGTTCTTGTTCAATGGTTTGTTATCATGTGTGGATACTGTTTCCTTTGCTTTCTGTTGAATGGAAGTTATTATGGGATCCACTGCTGTATGTTTACCCCATGTCATTTTGCATTTAACTTGTTACCTGAAGAAGTATGAAATGGTTACGGGAATTTAGGGAAATCCTTGTGCTCAGATTGGCAACTGTTGAGAAGAGGATTGGTATAGATAAATTTATTATCTTGCTGCATTGGCATTCCATGTTTGTCTCGAGAAGTACGACACGTGGCTCCCTTCATTTCTAGAGGTCATATATGCAATTTTTAGCTGTGATTTTGTTAAATGTAACTTCACCCATACACCTTCCTGGACTGTTGTTAGTCATCTTCTGCCTTCCCTGCAACCTTGTGGGTAGAAGTGTTTTCTTCTTGGATGTAGTTCGTTCCATTTGCGGTCCTTGGTTTATTTTTCCATTTTATTTGTAGGCTGTAGCTACCTGTCGGTCCATGATTTTAATGGGCTCCTTTTCATCTGTTTTTCATTGCAGAGAAGGAGAACCTGTGCTTGTATGGCTTTCCCAATGAGCGGTGGGAAGTCGCCTTGCCAGCTGAAGAAGTGCCTCCAGAGCTTCCAGAGCCTGCTTTGGGTATTAACTTTGCTAGGGATGGCATGCAAGAAAGGGACTGGCTGTCCTTAGTTGCAGTGCACAGTGATGCATGGTTGCTTTCTGTAGCATTCTACTTTGGAGCCAGATTTGGGTTTGATAAAGCTGACAGGTTAGCTTATCTTTGATGCATTTACGGCCTGCTCTTCCCTTGTGCAAGAAAATTAGCCAGTCTGAGGCAGATATGACCCTATGAACCTTACTTTATCACAGTATTACATGCTAACTGTATGGTTTTTGACTTTTCATGTGTTGTGCAAATGATAGTATGGTTTTACTTGAAATGCATAACTAATTTCCAAGTACCTTTGTAGATGGATGGAACATACTGAAGAAATTATTTAACAAGTCTGTGAGTTTTAAAGTTCTCGATGTAATGCAGGAAGAGGCTCTTCAACATGATCAATGATCTGCCGACAGTATTCGAGGCAGTGTCCGGGCCAGCCAAGAAGCAGTCCAAGGAAAAATCGTCTGTCTCAAATAACAGCAGCAACAAATCAAAGTCGAACTCCAAAGGGGTAAGTAAAGGAAATTATCTGCATGGCCCTTTAATTTATCTAAGAAAAGTTGATACGATTACATATATTATTATTATTATTTTAGTAGTGCTTAGGAGGTTTATTAATATTTCTGTTGTTCTGTTTTAGTAGAATTAGGATTTGTGTTTCAGCTTAGTAGGGTTTCCTTTTTTCTAATAGTATTTGGTTAGCTGTGTTGCTATATAAACTCGGAAGTTCTGAATGTCAACCCCAAGACATGTATGATGATGACACAGGAAGTTCTGAATTAGAGATACCAAAACAGAAAATGTAGTATCCAGATTAGGAAACAAGTTCCGGACTTTGCATTTGATAAGTGAATGAGCTCTTAAACATTTCGTACCTGTTTCATATCTCATATACGCGGTTTGTTTGTCATGTCCAAGCAGAGGGAGCACCAGGTTAAGTATGCGAAATTGGAGCATGAAGATGAAGTGTTAGACGACGAGGAAGAAGAAGACGGCGAAGAAGACGATGAGCATGGAGACACACTCTGCGGAGCATGTGGAGACAACTACGGAGCTGACGAGTTCTGGATCTGCTGCGACATCTGCGAGAAGTGGTTCCATGGAAAGTGTGTGAAGATCACACCAGCTAGAGCCGAGCATATCAAGCAGTACAAGTGCCCATCATGCAGCAGCAACAAAAGATCTCGCCCGTGATTGCAGAAGAAACGAAGAACCCTAAAAAACTGTTGTCATTGTCAAATTAGTGTCCTCAGGTTGTAATGTTCAGTGTAGCTCTGTGGTAGTGAGTGAGTGAGTGAGTGTTTTTTAAGACTGGAGTAGAGATCTTAATCTAGGGTTTCCCTGTGTCATTAGGGAAGATCAAAATCTGTGTAATCATTTGTCTTAGACTGGCTTCTCAATTTGGGTCAGAATTTCATCTGAGTGTTTTAATTGTTTGTCTTCTTGATAATGATAGCAAGTATCAACCTGAAACAAAGTTGCAAATTTTACTCTCTAGGGCTATTTAGAGGCTGAGATTTGATTGGTAACAACGAGTTTCGACTCCGTTGTTGTCGACTCGAAATTCATGCATTTTCGTCGATATTCGAGAAGCGATCAGATCTATGAAGCTCCTCTCTAGCTGACAACTATATCGAGATGCTGAGCTCTAATTAAAAGATTTCGATGAAAAGACAGAATATGGGACTCATATCTACATACAAGTTATATACACTCGTGTATAGAAAGAAGCTTCATACAAGATGTATGTACACTGTATATAGACGTCATACACAATATCATAACATACATGTATAAGTATGATACAAATTGTATACTACGAATATCGTATATAAACGTTCATACAAAGTTTACAATAAGTAGTCTGAATTTATTTTGACGAGTTTTCAACAACGGACTAATGTAGATAGACTTAGATGATCGCCTAATGTTAGAATTGAGTTCAATTTTGGTAAGAAAGGCGAACTAACTATTAGGAAAAAGTTGGCTGATCATAACATATAAATTCTCCGTACATGGACACACGCTAATAGACGTAATTTAGAGGCAAATGCTTAAACATGAGCGTAGGGCTGAAGTCGACAAGCCGTCCCCAGAATTCTAAGAAACCCAATCTGTACATTGATAATCAACGGCTCATCCTATATGAACTCCAACTTAGAAAGTAATCATCTTGATGTGAATTGTTGAAGCGTCGCGACTTAACAAATAGCCTCCTATACTATAAATCGCTATTTTTATCCCTCCTATTTCGACTACTTTGTTGTTTTGGTCCTTTCGTTTTGTCTTTCGTCTTCTTAACATTGAAGCTGAACACATCCACACGCCGATAAAAGAGAGATAACGGAGGTGGGAGATGAAGAGTTGGTTAGGGAGGTATCACGAAAATTATAGCGAAATACGAAGAATTTTAATACCACACATTTTATTCGTCGATTTCATTCTATCTAATTATATGTACTTATATTACTAATTAAAACACACTTAGTAAGCTAATACATGACTGTTGGAGCTAATTTGGTGCAATGAATGTGCTTCAATTAATACCACAAAGATGAAAGTTGAAACGGAATGACTCAAACGATAAAATGTTTAAAGTATGAGGGGGTAAAAATAAAATCCAACCTATTTTCGATTGTCGTCATATATCACCGAGTTTGATAAACAAGTTGACATAATATTGAGTCTGTTGACCAGTTTGACCAATTTAAGGAATAGTTTTGATTAAGCTGAGAGGATTAATTAAGCAATCTATTCATAGCTAATTCTGCCTAACCATCAACAAATCCTAATCAACTCAAAAAAATAACAGCCTCCCCTGTCACCTAATTCTGTCTCTTTATGCTTTTCTTGACGACTCATTAATTCTCTATTCAACGTTAACGTTTATTGTAATATAATGAAGGGAAAATATCACGTTGAACCCCTCTACTTTTCCAACTTAACAGATAGCTCCCTATACTATAAATCACTCATTTGACCTCCTCCTACTTCGGTCACTTTTCCTTTTGGTTCCTTCCGTTCCAACTACTATATTCTTAGCATTAACCCAGAGTTAGCACACCGATGGAGAGAGATATAGGAGATAAGAGACGAAGAGTCGGTTAGGGAGATAAATTGGGGAGGCATCGCGAAGAGTATGATGAAATACGAAGGGTTTTAAAATCATCTGTTTTATTCGTCGATTTCATCTTATCTAATTATATTTTATACCTAATGTTCTTCAAGTTTCTTTCTACAGCTGCATTTTTTCCCAATATGATAGATCATCATCTCTACCAAATTAGTTTTTTTTTTCAAATCTCCCTATCTATCATTTAACGACATGTAGATTCTTATACTTAAAAAAATATTAAAAACATGTTTATCTATCAAAACGTCAGTGGGTAACCAATACCCTCACTTTTTTTGGGGCACCGGAGTGTTCACCATCTAATTATATATATTTATATTCTCAATTAAAAAATGGTTAGTAAGCTAATACATGGTTATTGGAGATAACGTGGTGCACTGAATGTGTATCAATTAACATAATGAAGACGAAAATTAGAACGAAATGACTCAAACAACAAAGTAGTTGAAGTAGAAGGAGTAAAAACAAACGGTTTATAACGTAGGGGGCTCTATGTAAATTGGCAAAATAAAGTGTCCTAAATTGCTATTTTCCCTATTATTAACCATAATATGACAAGAGTGCGTGTATATATATACCGTAACATCATATAAATTCCATTATTCGAAACCACCAAAAAAAAAACGTGTATATACATTACATATGAGTATATGACGTCGTCCTGCATATCAAGCTGCATAAACGACGTCGTCTCGGCGCACCGGCCGACGGCAATTAGCTACTCCAGACTCGCCGGCCAGAGTCTCGTTCTGGCTGGCGAGTCTGGCCGGAGATTCGGAAGCTTCGAGGAGCGTTGCTATAGGCAGTTGTTCCTTAGGAGCTACACCTTCTGTAGGAAGGAGACCTTTCCCGACAAGACGAAGCGGCGTATTCGGGAAGCTGTAGGAGGAGGAGGAGTAAGGAGGAGAAGATTAACTGAGACGGCGGCGAAGAAGAAGTTTCCGGCGAGGAGGAAGAGGATGATTGTATGTTTGAGGAAGGTGACGTGTTCATTGCTGATTAGGTTTTTGAGGAGATTGAAGATGACTTGTACCACAAGGGTTTATACGGCGTCGGATTGATGTTTAATGAATAAGCAGATTAAATTAAATGTTATGTGTTCTTTAGTGTATGATTTTTCTTAATATTCATATAAATTTGTGTTGTTGTCAACTACATAATGAGGTTACTATTAGTACTAATCTTTGGTACTAATTGTTATCTTTGTGCTCTTTGAACCTTTTAATTTGTTGGGAATTGGAATTTTGTAGCCTAATTTAAAATTTTATGTACCGTCAGTAGCCAATTGCGTAACTATGTCCAAAACTAGCACAATCTGACTAGCAGCCAGCACATAGCCAGCCAGCCAGCACATAGCCAGCCAGCCAGCCAGCTATGCGCTGGCCAGCAGGCCCACAACACATAAACATTGCAATATAAACATTGCACAACACATCAGTCATTTGCTCACTTTTATAAACATTGCAATTTGGTCACTTCTATTTACCTATTTTACAAATGGATTATTAATTATTATTATTATTATTATTATTATTATTTTGATAATATAAATCGTCCTTGATAAAATGATAATATATCAAAGCTATAATTAATTAAAGAAAATTATATTAGCTGCCACAATATCTTTGAATTACATATCCCGAGGTCACGTTTGTTGGAGGCACAACGATGAAGGAGACAACGACTTCCAATAATAGTTTTAACTTTGAATCAATCAGCGCATAACCAGCGCAACGCATAGCCAGACCAGCGGGACGTGTCCTCGGGTCACGTTTGTTTTAATTTTAATTACGAATATCAACGTCATGTTTGTCGTTGTCTCATTAATTATTGTGCATCCAACAAATGTGACCGCGAGATCCGTAATTCAAGATATTGTGGCGGCTAATATAATTTTCTTTAATTAATTATAGCTTATATATATTATCATTTTATCAAGGCCGATTTATATTATCAAAATAATAATAATAATAATCCATTTGTAAAATAGGTAAATAGAAGTGACCAAATTGCAATGTATATAAAAGTGAGCAAATGATTGATGTGTTGTGCAATGTTTATATTGCAATTGTTTATGTGTTGTGCGCCTGCTGGCCAGCGCATAGCTGGCTGGCTGGTTATGTGCTGGCTGCTAGTCAGATTGTGCTAGTTTTGGACATAGTTACGCAATTGGCTACTGACGATACATAAAATTTTAAATTAGGCTACAAAATTCCAATTCCCCTTAATTTGTTCTCAAGTTGTTGGTTTTCAAAGATAAGTGTTCGAGTTTAGTGGTATCTGAGCTAAGAAATTAGTTAGGAGGCTGCTACTAAACTTAATAATTAGTTCGGTGGTACCTGCTACAATTTATGTGGTTTTGTCGATAGGAATAACAATCTGTATTTGACATATTTGTTTTGTGGTATGGACAGTGGTGAAGTTAGTGGAGGATATCTTAGGTTCAAGCTCAGGATTTCTTGGACCCAAATAGTTAAAATATGTATATTTTATATGTCTGGTCCATTACATTTTATGATGGTCTACTTAAATCTTGATATTGTCACTAGGTATGAGACGAGCTTGGATATTTCTTATGCCCGATCCACACCATTCTCAATCCACTCTGTACAAAATTTGTAATAATATTTAATAACTTCTAGCATTTTTTTACTCTATACATGTAACTAACTCTCAGAGGAAAGGGATCTACGCCCAACTTTTTTGGGTTGCAACCGATTCCAACCAAATATAGAAGAGGGAAAACGTCATTTTAATCAAACATGGACCTCTTCCTCTTCCGATCTAAACTACCACTCTTTCGATCATATTAAACTTCCAAATACCGCACTTTTAAGGTTTTGACGATTTTGGTGATAGTTACTCTACGAAAAATTGACCAATTCTTCCTAGATGTATTATACTGCCTGTAATATAAGCTCTGCCACGTTAGGCCTCGAAATTGGATCAAAATCCAATCATTTAAGCCAAAATAACATACTTTTTGGTTTTTGGCGATTTCAGTGATGGTTAAACCTACGGAAAACTGGAAAAAATGCCTAATTATTTCCTAGATTGTATGTAACTTTCTGTAATATAAGCCCTGCAATGTTAGGCCTCGAATTTGATGAAAATCCAATCATTTAATCCAAAATACCGCACTTTTAAGTTTTTGGCGATTTCGGTGATGGTTAGCCTACAAAAAATTGGGAAAAAAATGAAAAATTGCTAACTCTTTTATGGATGGTATGAAACTACCTGAAATATAATCCATGCCACGTTAGGCCTCGAAATTTGATCAAAATCCAATCATTTAAGCTAAAATACTGCACTTTTTGGCTTTTGGCGATTTCGATGTTGGTTAAGGGAGTTTCCTACCATCCAGGAAAACATTAGCCATTTTGAGTTTTTTCCAATTTTTCATAGGCTAACAATCATTTAAGCTAAAATACTGCATTTTTTCAGTTTTTGGCGATCTTAGCCTACGAAATATGGTGGTGATTTCAGTAATATGAATGAATCACATTGGAGTCTACGTTCACATGGCTCGTTTTTTTTCTTCTCATGACACTAAGCTTGTTTTTCTCTCTCCCGTCGCGACTAGAAACATTTAATACAATCGCAAAGGCCTCGTCATTTTCGAATTACTGGAAATCCTCGAGACTATATTTTACATTTGGCTCGTAATGGTCTAAAGTATAATAAATCGAAGTCATCCATTTTGTGACAAAAAAATCTCCGAGGTAACCTAATACTTGGAATTCTTATATTATTAACAATGTTAATGTCTTATTCATAAAAAAAAAACAATGTTAATATAATAATATCTCACGTTGAAACTATCTAAGTAAACAAAATATACAATTTCATTAATTATAAATGAGTCATCATTTAACAAAATCTTAGATGAAGAATTTGATTGTTAGATTGGTTGTAATAGAAGAAGATAAATCAAGCATTTCATCCTACAATATTAACTTGACAAATATTAACTTGACAAAGTTGGAAGGATAAAAAATCATTTTCCATATTACCAATAAAACCAACCTTAAGTTTTTGGTGGAAAGGTAAGGAGAGCCCTTACGTATTATTAATAATAAAACGAGACGTGCAAGAACCAACCAAGTCAAATCTCAGTTAATAATGGAGAGAGATGTCTGGGGAATCGAAAACATGCAAACCAAGGTCAAGCTCGTGACCCATATTAGCTAAGTAATTCGTAGCAAAATATGATTCACGAAAAATAGATGAATGAAAATCTGTCAATCCCTAGAAGAAAGCTCATAGAACTGCTGAATGATGCTAGCATGTTGGTTATTGACCCCATCCGGGTTGGTAAGCATCCAAAGCCGCTTTAGAATCAGACTGGATTCTAAGCTTCCTAATGCCAAGGTTCCACACCAACTTCGCACCCTCCACGATACCCTTAAGTTTCGCCCTCGTAATTGAGCAAACACCCAGATTAGCTGCAAACTCGGAAACGAACCTCCCATCACCATCTCGAATAAAACCTCCAGCAGCTGACCTACTTGGATTAGAGTAAAGAGATCCGTCAGGATTCAAAGAAAACCAACCTTCCTTCACCGGCCGCCCTAGTAAAAGTTAATAGTGTCCCGATTAACTTGTTTCTAAATTTTAAACTTAGAACTAACTATAAAAGGTAATCAAATCACAAACTTTCTATGTGGTTTGTTCTACATTACCCAGGAAAAAAGAAAATTAACAGTGTAATTAATATAAATCTACAACTTCCTGTTCTTAGAAACTACTGTAATCAAGAAGAGCAAGACAAAAGAATCAATAAAAAAATTGCACTGCAAGTTTTCAACAGGCTCTTTTCTTCCCCACCAAGTAAACCAAACCCAGAACAAAACAAAAAGCTACTACAATCTTTTCTTCTTGACCTTACACCCTAATGGCAGATTACTTTATATCCCTTTCTTAGTTATACTCACTTCTTCCCACTTCTCTTCTTCTCTTTCCCCACTCTGCACCAGTTTCCTCGCCATGGATATACCAGTTACAGCTGCTCGCTTCAGGACCTCGGATACAGTAACATACTCTTTGAAGTCTCCATTGCAATCGGACAGTGGGAATCGAAAGGAGTTTCCTCCAACAGTAAAAAAGGTCTACACTTTGTTTAGCTGGGCTGCCTGTTATGCATAGTACATGTACAAGCTGTTTGCCGCGGCACAGGCAATCGAGTTCTCAGTTGGATGCCATGCTAGGTGCAGCAGCTTTGTAGCGGAGTCGAGAGAGTTGCCATTTGCATCAACTCCTTGGTTCTCCGATCCTGCATTAAGATAGATCGTTACATGTTTGCTGCATGGATTGGCTAGGAGGGTATGGGTATGAAGAGGTACCAACCGCGTCGTACAACACGTGTTAACGTTGTGAGGGATCTTGAGGGTCTTGAAGGAGTCTGAACTTGTCTCCTAGAAATTCAGAAACAGCAGTATTTATGAGACTGGTGTACATTATCATGATCAATAACGGATCGAATATCGAAACTACCTCATAGGATTTTTGCTGGCTTCCAAAGTTGTTGCCTCGCTACTTCCAGGGGAGCAACCAAACACGCGGAATAGATTGCTGCAGTTGCAAATACAACACGTTTTAAGGATGCAATCACTAAGTTTTCTATTTTTTCACCACAAGCAGCCAGAGATATGAAAAGCATATATATACCTATATGATCCTGTAGCTACACGGGAGCCATCTCCACTCAAACAACACTCAAACTTGTCGAAGATAGAATCATTTTCGTATAGATCACAGAGCTGCAAACAATTAAATGCTATCATTAACAAAGGAGTAGAGCGGTCAATTTAAAGTCTCAAGCATGGGAAGGAATCTGACCTTGGGTCTTAAATGTTCATGAACCTGGAAGGTTGAAACAGGGCCAGAATCCATATTGATATCCCACAACTAAAAGCAGAAAACATGTGGAGAGGAATCAGAAAGATGTAGAGAAGACAAATGTAAATAACAATGTCTGATATGATATGAAATTACAGACATCAACATCATCCCAGTAGAATATACATAGCAACCTTTCAAGACAGACGATTGTAATGAGGGACAGATGTTAATAATCTCATTTGGTACAGTAACACAAACCTTTAGTGTCATGTAATCACGACTAAGTAAGTATCGCCCATCTTTTGCAAATTTAATATCAGAAATTGAAGCAATTATCTCTGTGAAAAAGGACCGAGTGCCTGGGGCCTCCTGTTCTTCAAACCTGCGAGGAAGGAAACTAGTTAGAACAATCTATGGTTTGTACCATGCAGTTGACTCATTAGTTTTTATGCAACAACCCTGGTCTACTCTAAATTACACTGCGGGCATTCCCTTCTTTTAATAACCCTTTCTTTAAACCAACGCAGTCATACCGAAAGCATACTGAAAGTGACAACAGAGATATGGAAGAGAAATTAGGAGCCATGTGGGGTCAAAGAAAACTTGCAAAACCACAGGATCAGATCATGTGGAGAACTCACAGTTTAGCATGAGAGTCGCAGAGAGCTGATTGTCGCAAATCAATTAGTCTGATTGAGCCTTTTGAACTGCTATAGGCTAACATATTACATTGATTGGGGTGGAATTCAGCTGAAGTTATTACCTCTGCACAAAAAATCACACAGAAGAATAAACTAATAAATAGTGCATGATACCAGGAAATAGGAGGGGACCAAACAATAGTGTACAGATCAGGAAATAAAGATGAAAAACTAGTAATCCATCACAGCTTCCCCAGAATCGAGAAGTGCACCAAATATAAAGATCCTCATTGAAGAAAGCAAGGGTGTAAGACTTAAGTAAAACAAAACACCAAAGAGAAAGTAACTGTTGGAAGAAGATATACTCTCTTTTTTAAGCAACTTAACATCACATATTAGATCTAGATTACTTACCAGTTAGATCTTCCATATTTGCAGGTTTGACATCAACAATATTGAAACTTTGGTTGCTAATTTCCAAGTTCCAAAGATTTATTCGCAGATCATCAGCTGATATAAAAGTCTCACCATCACTACAAAAAACGAGAAATAGTGTTATCTTTATTTTACTAACCAACCCCAAGAACTAGAGAAGCTAGGCACAACAAGGGATGTCCCATTACGCAAATTACAGACAGTTTTGATGTCATCTGCTGATAGGCATGAGAAACGGAAACTCTGGCAAGAAAGGAACCAGATAGTTCTTGTGAAAAGAAGGTAACAAAGCAATAACATATTAACATCACAAACACCAGTGTACACCTCACCACATTATTCCATGTCATCACTGTGTAAAATCTGTGTTAATCTTTTTTAAACAGTTGCAACCAATGTCTGTTATACACCCCTAGTAACACGAGAACAGCCTCATTTTCTAGGCACTATGCTTGAAAATAGTGGTAAAGGGGAACATGATTTCCCCATCCTACATTGACACAAAAGAAACCCCCAGTGCTCTTTTTTTTATTTCTCAGGACCAAATGAACCCCCTCCCCTGTTCCCCCATTACATATCTAGTGTGAAGACAAAGGGTAAAAGAATAAGAAGTCAAAGGCAAAAAAAACCAGAGAGAAGAAAAAATTAAGTGATTTAGTGGAGAAAATAAAATATCATAGAAACGTATCATAAACAGAAAGAAAAATCACCCAAATTAACATATACGAACGACAAACAATAGAGAGTGACCTAACCTATTGCTTGAAATGGAATTAATGTGATAATCATGAGCATGGGCATACACCCGGCGACATCTTGCCACTAGACTTGTTTCAGCGCTAGTAACCTGCATCACATAATAGTTAGATACACGTAGCAGAAGCAGTTTTGCAGACATAAAATACCAAAGAAGTTCATAGAGTAGAAACAATTGACACTTCTCAGCTCTAGCAGCTAAAATTACTTCATAATGGGGGAAGAAATACATCATGAGCATCTGAAACAAAGAATACCCAAGATAGAAATCACTAAACCACAGAAAACCCAATAGTTCATGATAACTCGACTCATTCCACTGAACCACAGACAGTTGATTTGGTCCTGTAAACTATCATCATGCTAACAAAGCCAAAAAAAAAAAAAAGAGAAAAAGAGAGGTTGAGAAGTGTAATGTATGCACAGAGATAATGAAGTGATCCAAGTACAACTACCACTGGCAAACGCAGTGACGGGAATCCTCCGGCTGGGATGGCAAAATCATTGCTCAACCTATCTGTGGAACCATTTGCTAGATATGGCTTAGGAGCACTTGAATTACTTGAACTAGCAATACTACCATTTCCTACAGCTTTTGAAGGTTCCACATTCATCTCCGAGATCTTCTTGACCTTCTTTTCTTGGACCTGTTATCAGACAGAAACAGAAAATAAAATAATTCAGTATACAATCTCACGTGACTTGATGATTTATTAACTACATCACATTACTAATTAGTTTAATCAGTTAGTTGCCAAAAAAGAGTAAGAAACTGAACCAGTATCATATTACACAGCCACAATACGATTAAATACAGTCCATTTTCTTCAAAGTAGACAGTTCATTCCCATTTGTATATCCCTGTTTCAATTTTCTGAAACACATAATATCATATTGGGAAGCAAGTCAAACGGTAATGTATTAACCATCTAGAGGCAACTGCAACAGCTGAAAGTTTCGGACACTCATCATATTATGCAATTTACTAATAGATAAAATAGCTTCAGATCACCCAAAAGAAAAAGCTTTTCAGATACAAAAATATGGAACTTCCCTACCTTCCAAAACTTAATTGTCTTGTCATTTGTAGATAGAAGAAAAAGAGCACCATTAGCTGCTTGGCACCATCTGATTTTGTTGATTTTCTCCTCTATTTCCAAACTCTTGAGATAGTCAAACTGATGGAAACAACGTGATATTAACATATAAATCCAATAAAATCTTACTTAAACAACTGAACTTCTGGAGAAAGCATACCTCTGGTTCGTGGCTCTGAAATTCTGTTTTGTAACGAAACTCAGGGTGCCTGCTGATTTGGTAATCCATCCTTTCCAGATCTCTCCTTGATCCACCACCATGCTACAAATCATGATGATCATATTAAGAAAGTGTGAAGCAGAAAAAAATATTCAAATATATAATGCTAAAATTTTGTTAAGAACAATAACTCACATCCTTAGTATCTGTCCTCTCAAAAAGAACCACCCGCCCTCCGCGGTCCCCAGTAGCAAGATGATCCCCAGTTTTATCAAATTCAATAGCTGAAATTATGTCTACTGCAGGATACAGAAAAACAAATAAGAAAAGAGACCGGAACAGTATTAGTAAAATTGGTATATAAAATATAAATTATTTATTTTAAGTCAAGACTTCGCTAGAACACAAGTAATTTTTCAGAGTGATTTTCATTACAAGCAAATACTTGCACAAACTTCTCTTATATGCAACCAAATTGTGCATCTTTGGAGTATATATCAGGACCTAATCAAGCCAAAGCCACAATGCAGAAACATACCTACAAAATCTGTGCTCACAAATTATACTTCTACGGATATTTCATCCTCCAATTAGACAATCACGTTCCAAAATTGCATAATAAATGGGATTCTCTGCAGTGATAATAACTAACAACTGATCCAATCTTCAAGCATGTTGAACATAGAACTTGCTTAAAAACATCCAGATCACTAGTAGTCATAGGCATTCACTGCCTTTATTCGGTAGGAACACTTATTCTTTCAGTTTAGTCTGTCCGCTACAATAACAGTACATGTCTTCCAGATATTGCTCTCCACGGAAGGAACTAACGCAATTCTCTTAATTAAAATGGCATAAAGTAAATGTGACTGGTACTAGCCTTCGCGGAAGGAACTAACATGAATCTCTTTTTTTACCCAAACAATCAACCCCATACCGACCTGACCCCCAGGAACAAAAACTTCATTGTTCACGATCCTCTCTAGAGCATTTCTTCTTGTGATTGAACAAGGGAAAAGTCAGACCAACTAACAACATACTTGGGGCAACACTCTCCTTCCATTCCTCGACTTGCAGTCGTATAACCTTACATACTTGATGAGAAGCCATTTATCTCAATTACCCAAAGTGAGAACATATGAACCACACTCACGGCTGGTTACTTTCAGGTGTAAGCCAGGAAAAGTGAAAAATGGGCTGGGAATCCTTATTAAGCATTCTAATGAATTGACTGATGTTTTCAAATGATTATTTTATCCAACTCCATTCTAATGTAACACATTGACTAAAGATCAACAGCAATATCTAAACTAAAACAAACGATTAGATCATGTTTAGATATGTAGACTCCACTATATCTGCATTCCTCTAATACAAGATGGGGAAAACAAGAGCTCCATCAAGTTATAGAAACCATTATTCGAAAACACGGCATGAACAAAAGCAAAAAAAAACAATTTAATGTGAAGGACAGGACTAGTATACTAGCTTTATAAGTGTGGTTGAGAAAAGGAAAAGGAAAGGATGTAAAGCAGCACATGGGTCAGATTCACCATAGTAATCAGAGCTACTAACTTCAGTTCTTAAATGCAGGACAACTCAACCCAAGTCAATGATTGATTAAGAAAACCCGTATGATCAAAGAACTATCCATCCAATCGCAAACATCCTCAGTCGTCCTGTTCTAAGAGCAAGCTAAGGGTTTTCCAAGGTCTTCAACCCATAACTGGATCTTGGTTCAATGGTGTCTAGGTTTGTGGGTCATGAGTGTTTGCCACCTTGTTCTAGGGGTTTTTGTCAAGATTTAAACAAATATGGTAATTCTCCAAGATGAGAAAATGAGCTCAACAACGTTAATGAACAATCAAGGAAGCTTTCATTTCTCTTTCGATATCTGAAGTGCATGCAATGTTTTCTGATTGTATAATTAAGTTAACTAAGTTGGATATGCTAGAACTTCAATGGATATTGCTTCGAACTTAACGGTATTATCAATCAATCATTCACATGTATAGCATAGTGAATTAGATTTAGCAGTCTTGCATTTAATGTGAAGGACTGCATGTAAAATGTGGTAGGATAAGGAAGAAGAAAATGATGCCAAGTAAAAATGGAACGTATTCACTGCTATCTACAGCTACTAAATTCAGTTCTTAGGTACAAGACTACTAACCCCAATTTGGTCCATGCCAATGATTGATTGGTAAAACCACATTAAGATCAAAGCAATATATATCAAAGTTCAATGATTCACTGCTTGAATAACCTAGCTTGCACAATCGGAAAACCATTGAATCTACTTCACAAAAACAAATAGAAATGAGAGCAAAAGAGACCCCCAATGTTCACTAACTTCACCAAGCTCACAGAGTTGTCCAATATCACAACAAAAGAAACCCAGAACAAGAACACAAAACACTCGTCGACCCACAAACCTAGGCACTAATTACTCACCGACCCACGATCCGTATTCCGGATCCAAGACCTAGGAAGCCAAACTCCAAAACTAGCTCTGAACACAAAAGCTGGATCCAAGGAGGAGAAAGCAAATTGGTATCTTACCTTCCTGTAATTCCTCTCCTGCAGTAGGCTCGCCGAAGACCTGAGAAAATTTCCACTCAAGAGGAGGCGGTGGCTCGCCGGAGTTGCTGATGCGACCTCGTCGCCACCGTTCATTTTTCCCTAATCCTTAGGTAAAGGAACCCAAATGATGAACAAACGAATCGAAGAAAAAGCATACGCTGAAGACCCAGATTGGAAAAAGAAAGAAGTCCACTCCCCCAATCAAAAACCAATCAACACCCAATCAAAAAGAGATCGCATCTTCTTCGCTTCCATTTGACAAATCCCAGAAAAAAACCATCAACCAATCTGCTTCCCTTCTTCCGCCTTAATTATCTAATGAAGACGATACAGATTCTTCGAGTTCGACCGTTGACACACTGAGAGAGAAAGAGACAGCTCCCGTTCTTCTCCCTTTGTGTTGTAATTTTCTCCTGCCTTAATTTTCTCTCTCTAGAAGATTTCACTGTCTCGCTCTCGCTATAAACGAAGAGAGCAGCAAACGAAAAAAAAAGGGGGGATTGAACAGTAAATTAAAATTACATAAAAAATAGAGAAAAGTTGGATCCTTTGCTATTAAGGATATAGCAGAAGCAGATGGTACTTTCAGATTTCAATAGTTCAATTAAGATTGAACTGCTTTTAATATATTTAGCAGTAATATATCAAAACACTGAAATATTTTTTATATGAATTGTCATCAATTGAGATTGACCTTTTTTGGATAAAGAATTTCATTTCATCAAAATAGTATGAAGTGCAATATAAGTTTTTTCTTTAGAAAAAGTATCAATTTATTAATGATCAATGTTGTAAGATCGTATAAAACGAATGTAAAGTGGTTACGAATCAACTAAGAGAGGCACTATCAAAGATGTGAAATGTAAAAATATGAGATTGTTTAGCTAGCATATGAGCAACCTCGTTTTTTTGGCTCTCCTAAAAACTTAACACTCCATGCGGGGGCATAATATCCTGGCACGTACGTATGATCACACTAAACTCGGATGTATCCTCATATATATGGCCGGTCCATAGCATGAGCAACAAGTTTGGAGTCCACTTTCAGTATAACATCTTGCAATCGCATACCCTGCATCCACAAAATCACTTCGTATAAGGCTAGCACCTCGCAAATCCTCAGATTGGAAAACCCGTGTGTTGTCGACATTCATTGCTCAATAATCCTCCATGTGTGGTCTCAGACAATCATTCAAGCACGAGTTTGTGAGTCTACAAAGACCTCACAGTCTACGTTACACTTAAGTTGGCCAGGTGGAGGCGGGTGCTAAAGTTGACACTCCTCGTTCGGCGGTCGATCTAATTGGCTCTGGATCAAATAGTCAACTTAACAAATAGCCCCCTACATCAAACATCACTCTTTTTACTCCCTGCTCCTTATACCACTTTCCTGTTTTAGTCCTTCTGTTCCAATTTTCATCTTCATGGTATTAATTGATATGCATCCAACACATCATATACATAATTAGATAAAATGAAATCGAGGAATAAAATGTGTAGTTAAATCCTTTTATATTTCACCACTCTTCGTGATACCTCCCCAATTTATCTCCCTAACCAACTCTTTGCCTCCTACCTGCAATATTTCTCTTAGTCATGTGTCCAAATTTAATGTTAAGAAAATGCTAATTGAAACGAAAGAAAAAAAATAAAATATTCAAAGTAGAAAGAGGTAAAAAAAAAATTATAACCTAAAAAATGATTCGTTAAGTTGAAAAAGTAAGTGTGCAAATTCCTATTTTTCCCTTATTAAAACCTCCATTGTTGGTTTAGTTAGACTTGGACCGTTGGTGCTCAGGCTAAATGGGCCACAACCCCACGGAAACGTGAGGCCCATCTGTGGCCTACATGACTAGAGGCCCATTTGGCTATTTTTCTTCCAAGTTTCATATCTACTTTTTGGTTTAATACATTATTTTGCCCTATACTATGCAAAGTTAACAAAAATAACCCTTTACTAAGTTTTAATCGAATTAAACCCCTCTACTTTAATACTTTCAATAAATGCGTCTTTCCGTTAACTTCTTCGCATGTTAGGTGTCTATTATGCTAATTGTACATGTCACATCAGATTATTTGTTCATGTGGCCTCTGCATTAAACTTTATACTAAAAATCTAAAAGTTTAAGACTTCAAAAATAAAGGGTTAATACGCATTTTTGCCCTCATTTCCCTTCTTCTGCTTTCTGAACACAATGCCTCTGCAAATTTCTTATTCTCTCAGCAACCATGTGTACAAAATAGCTTACTATACTAGTTATATGCCCAATCAACAAATTTAACGGGGTGAATGAACAAGTTATGGGTCGTTTGGTTTCTGTGATTTGAAAATAGTGTATTTGTTTAATATTATGGTTTTAGAAATAATGTTTTGTGATTAAAGCTTATTTGCTCAAAACCTTTGTTTGGGAGTTGCTTCATATCAATTGAGATTTGGGTGGGTGTTATTATAATGAAGCAAAATTACTCTTTTATCCTTGTTATAATGAATTACAAAAGTGGCAATGATTGTAATAATGTAAAAAGGTAGGACATACATGTAAATGAACATTGGCTCCAAATCCATTATTCTCAAATCACCCAAAAATGCAAAACTCGGATAATAGTTGAGTTTTGAAATCAGTCATTTCTCTCTCATTTTTCATCTTCAAATCACTCATTTTTTAAATCACAAATTAAAAAAAAAAAAGTTTCTCCTAAATACACATATTCACAAAAATCAAACGACCCATGAGATGACACGATTGTTAGAAGAGTAAAAATAGAAAGGTTAAATTCAATTGAAAAAAATAATAAATAAGTATTTTTGTTAACTTTTTGCATATTAGAAGAACAAGTCATTCGATTTAACGTGGGAAGAATCATTCGATTTATTTAACATTGTCGATCCTCGTAGATCCTTGTATCTGTCGTCTTCTACAACGTAAAATAAAATTCAATACTTGTCAAACGTTACGTGCTCTATCCAAATTACTCACTTACTCAAATTCTGACATTTTATTTGTCAGACTTTCAATACAACTGATGCCATAGATACTTGAGCGCAATTCTGGAGACAACAATAATAATGTTGTCTCTAAGACAACATTAATCTCAGCCGTTCATTTAATCTAACGGTTGATATTTTTTACTTGTTCTTTTTAAGCTTTTCATCTCATATGAACGGGATCTCTTTTCGACAAACTATTTTCTCGGTCGAATAACGAGTTGGCTGGAGAGAGATCCTAATTTTTGGGACATCATTTATGTATGGGAGCGTCAATGATGACACACTGAATTTTTTCGTCTCTACAGTTTGTACGAATTTCATACAGAGTGTATGTCATATACAGATTGTACAATGACATACAAAGTGTACGAATTTCATATAGAATGTATACAATTTGTATGAACTATTTACAATCCTAATGTTAAAAAAAACAATTTGTACAAAAATAAATACAGAGTGTACCACCCTCGTACAAACTATATACAGTTGGTATACAGATCGTACAAAAATAAATACATAGTGTATAATTCATGTACAAAGTGTATACGGTTCCCCTACAGAGTATACAACAATAAATACAGAGTGTACAAGCCTCGTACAAAGTGTATAAAATTTGTATACAGTGTGTATAGACCGCATACAAACTGTACAGACATGCCAACAAGAAATTTGTCAAGGAAAATATTTTTTTTTTAGAAAAATAAAATTTTTCCAGAATCATAGATCTATTGGTGACGATCACGTGGGTGGAAAAAATTTTGTCAACGGAGGCTCGGGTGATCGAAAAATTCATCGAGAAACTTTTTAGTGATAGAAAATGTGAGGAAACTTCAACAAACTAAAATAACTTGAAATTATAAACAATGAATTAAGACCACAAGATGAAATAATTAAGATCTAAGGGAGGGGATTGATTGTTGCATTGGATGCAACAAAAGTGACACATTGTCACCGGAATTGGAGTCATAGATACTTACTAGCTTTTGTACCTACAGTCCTATAGGCGATGATGTTTCACCCATTTGTATGATCATAATAAGAACAAAAAAATTTCAAATGCAATTAATTATTATTTTTTATTC
The DNA here is from genome assembly GCA_034768395.1 of Linum lewisii. Lineage (NCBI taxonomy): Eukaryota > Viridiplantae > Streptophyta > Magnoliopsida > Malpighiales > Linaceae > Linum > Linum lewisii. The sequence goes on along the minus strand of CM068296.1, from coordinate 85,110,446 downwards.
TTAAATTTCTAGTCATTATATTATTATACTCACAATTTCAACACAAAATTTGGACTTTTCACCATTATAAATAAAGAAATGAAACTATGTACCAAAATAAATCCCACTTGATCAACCTCCTCCTACGAATCGACACGACTGGTAGACATGTATGATCAACCTCCTTCTCCCAGGTTTCAAATGGTATTTATTTTTGTACATGGTTTCATTTTTTTATTTATTACGGTGAAAACTCCCACAAAATTTCAATGAGTGTTTTTTTACCTTATTTAAAAAAAAATTATATGTTAAATCATGTATTGATTTAGAGATTAGTTTGAATATGATTATTTTATTATGTATTGTTACATTAAAATAGCATGTTTATATTCCCAAATTTGTAATCATTGGTCAAATGTATTTAACAATATTTTGGCTTAGACTTTGAAAATATATATTTTAATGTTTACTTTTTTTAAACAATCTTAGAGTTTATTAAATGAATATTCTATTTAATTGAATAAAATAAATTAATTTCAAAAATTAATTTAACCTTATCTAGACTTCATTTATTCAGCTAGTTTGTTATCAAACTTAATATTCATAAACTTCATTCATACATTAAAAGGTTGCTTAGAGGTAAGTTGGTGTTGAAAATCCTAAGACGCTAAATTCGAAACAATAACTTATTTAAAAATACGTCATTCAAATATAGGAAATGTAATCTTTGAGGATGAAAAGTTTCATTATAAATACAAAGCTCATATGTAGTCCGTAAAACGTCCCGACAACAAATAATAATGATCGTACTTTCGTCACTTACTTGTATAGTGCGTCACCGAAATAATATTGCTACGAAAGACCTAGTTGATACTCATTAATATATATATTGACAAATGTATGTATACAAATATTTCATTGTTTAAATTTTAGTTCATGGGATTTTGAAAAGAATAAATGGGTGATATGTAAAATATAAAATAACAATTTTATATAGACATATATATGAACTATTAGTTAAATACATGAGAGATTATAGTTAACAATACTTACAATCATATTAAATAATATATCTAATAGAGTTCAGAAATAACCATATACGCACGATAGCATCAATGCATCCATAAAAATATTGTCATCTTCACCCTCTAGCATCAATGCATCCATAAATATACACAACTCACTTATCCCTATCATCACAAAAATTCTTCCTTATGAAGTTCCAAACTTAGACTGTAAGGTGTTCATATACACTTCCAATTGTCTTAACAACGACGAAGGAGGTGAAATCATTGGTCATGAAGCTGCTAAAGTTGGTAGTGGCTCTTGGAATTATTGGTACTCTTGATTTAAATGGTTATCCATTGATTTTTTATTTTTGAGAATTTCATGGAGATTGATCAATGAACCCATCCACCAATTACTACAAACCCAATGGAGTCATTGTTGCTGCCTTGGCGCGATGGCCGAAACAATCTCAAATATTAGTATTGTGTGATGGACATGATGATTTGATCTCTCTCGTTGCAGAGATTTGAGTCGCTAAATTTTGACCCGTCATAGATTTTGGTTGGAGATGGGATGATGCTTTACGTATTAAACTCGAGAAGGAATGTAGCCTATTAAAGATGAAGATTATAGATGAAGAAGATAGAGGAAATAGAATCTTCAATCATGCTATAATGGGTTTGGTTGGATCGAAATGAGTTGTACCTAATGATTGAGTGTTTGATCGAAATGAGTTCAAAATGGGTTTTAGTTGACATTGATGGATGGAAAATTGAACAAAAGTGGACGAAATATTGATCTCTTCCTAAATCAAACTTAAGTCATTGATGTGTTAAAGATGAAAGTTTAAGTGACGAATATGATAGATTGCCTTAACTTGAATGACCAAAATGTTATTAACCAAATTATTAATTAGCTCTTATTGTTAGAGCATTTATTAAGAGTTGATATAATTTTTATTTTTTATTTAAAATTTTTAGATTAGGTGGAAAATTGAGAGAATAGATTTGTCCTATGCGGCAAAAATAATGTGATGATCTCTCATAGATTATTTTAAGAAGATATGCCCGGACCTTTTTCGGTCGGACCCAGAAAAGTAGAACAACTCAGGTTTAGGCCGGATTCACCAAACGTCGAGGCTCACTAAAAGGTAGGATTCAGCCGTATGAAAGCCCTAGTCACCATGCGGAGGTTGAGGCTACAACCGACTATACTAACCAATCAGGGAGCGCCACGTGGCACTCGCACGTTTCACCAAGAGACTATAAGTAGCACATGACCCCGCCACTAGAAGGGGCACACAACATACCAACACCACACCTACACTCCTCCATTGGTCGTACGCCTGCACACTCGTATGCTCCCTCAAACGCCTTCGAGCACACCCTGATACTTCTCTGTTGCGCACATCTCCCTTCATATAAGCTTACCCCTTACTCGATCATCCTCTCACGTTGTCTGACATACTGAGAGGTACCCTCTTGGCATCAGGAGTCAGACGATACATCCCGACAATCTACCAGTCAAACCAAATTATTGGACCAATCCATACTCTTTGGGACGGAACAGATACTATATATGGTGTATCATAATTATTATCGATAAAAATCAATTGCATGCCCTTCAATATCCAATACCCATTTACCACTACATGAACATCACAAACAAGTGTCACGAAAGGCAAACAACTCAATATATAAATATGAAATTAGTAATATACTAAGGGCCGTTTGGTTGATGGAATTGGGTCCGAGAATTGAGACTCAATTCCCGGTCCATTGGGAATTGACTCAAATAATTGCACTACAATTCTCATTGGGCTGGGAATTGAAATCCAATTCCCAGACCCAATTCCATCAACCAAACCACACTACAAAAAAATATACATTTGGCGTCGGTTAGACATGGTTTTTAGCGTCGGTCATAGCCGACGCCAAATACCGACGCGAATAACAGCGACGCTAAATTATAGCGCCGGTCGAAATAGTAACCGACGCTAAATGTTCTGACCAACCGACGCAATATTCGCCCAGCCACCCACTGGTTTGGTTAGTCGGTTGGGTGGGTTTAGTTTTTTGTTTTCATTTTTTATATTCGTTTTTAATATTTGTTTGTTATTTTCATTTTTATATTCGTTTTTTATTTTTATTTTTTCCAGATCTGGGTTTTCCAAGATCTGGATTTTTCTAGATCTGTGTTTTAGTAGGGGCGGCGGCGGGGTGATGTGAGGGAGGGGCGGTCGTGGTGGTGTTTGGAGGGAGGGGGCGGCGGGGGTGATTTTGGAGGGAGGGGCGGCGGCGGCGGTGGTGTTTGGAGGGAGGGGCGGTGGCGGCGGCGGTGTTTGGAGGGAGGGGGCGGCGGTGGTGGTGTTTGGAGGGAGCGGCGGCGGCGGTGTTTGGAGGGAGGGGCAGCGGCGGCGGTGGTGTTTGGAGGGAGGGGAGGCGGTGGGGTGATTTGGAGGGAGGGGCGGCGGCGGCGGTGTTTGGAGGGAGGGGCGGCGGTGGTGGTGTTTGGAGGGAGGGGCGGCGGTGGTGGTGTTTGGAGGGAGGGGCGGCGGTGGTGGTGGTGTTTGGAGGGGGGCGGGCGGTGGGGTGATTTGGAGGGAGGGGCGGCGGCGGCGGCGGTGTTTGGAGGGAGGGGCGGCGGCGGTGGTGTTTGGAGGGAGGGGCGGCGGCGGCGGTGTTTGGAGGGAGGGGCGGCGGCGGTGGTGGTGTTTGGAGGGAGGGGCGGTGGTGGGGTGATTTGAGAGGTTTTTGAGAGAGTTTCAGGAGAGAGAGGAGAAGGATTTAGGGTTAGGGTGGTGACTGAGAGGTTTAAATAGGTGTGTGTATTTAGCGTCGGTCGATGACCGACGCTAATTTGAAAAAACGCCTGACGCTAAATACAGATTTTTTGTAGGGTTAGGGTGGAAATAGGTGTGTGTATTTAGCGTCGGTCGATGACCGACGCTAAATTGAAAAAACGCCTGACGCTAAATACAGATTTTTTTTTAGGGTTTAGGGTGGAAATAGGTGTGTGTATTTAGCGTCGGTCCATGACCGACGCTAAATTGAATAACGCCTGACGCTAAATACGGATTTTTTTTCTAACCGTAAACCAGATTTGGCGTCGGTCATTTAGCGTCGGTCGACCGACGACCGACGCTAAATGTCGGTCAAACGCGAGTCAACGTTTTAGCGTCGGTCGTTTGTCCAACCGACGCTAAATACTTTCGTGCCGACCGACGCTAAATACTTCTTTTTTTGTAGTGCCACCCCTAAGATATAGTTGTAACAACTATCTGATGCATATACCCATTAGCATCATGAATTCAATCGGAATTGATAAGATATTAAGATGTGTTCCATTCTGTTCAAATTCAAAATGATTAAATGCATACACTAATCAGATTGTATATAACTTGGTCAGTTGCTCCCGCTAAAAGTGAGGGTAACTAATATTTGTGCTATCTACAATGATATTTTTAGTGAACCAAATGTTTAATAAACCAATAGATTTAATCTTAATAAAGTCTAAATTAACCTTAGTTGAAATTTTTAATCAAATCTCCCCATCTATTACTCTTTAAAGACGTGTAGATTCTTATTCTCCAAAAACAAGATATTAAAAACATGCTTATCCATCAAAACATTCGTTCGTAATAGCTTTTTATTTCTTCTTCTCTCTTATATAGTTTTGTACTTTTATTTGCCTTGTTTGTTTATTGGATGTAAAATACTAAAATGATACGGCAATTATATTATATAATAATAATAATAAAACATTCCCTACTCAACCAAACCAGCTTTCCACTATAAATACCAAGTTGATTGCGTACGAGTCTCTGCAGACTGATCATCATGAAGAGGAAACAGAAAATCGGACTAGTTCTTAATCTTATTTGTGTTGCTGGAAATCTGGTTTGCTGGTTACTATTAGCATTAGCTCCAACCTCAATCGTTGCATCTCGACCATCGACTATGTTCGTGCCAGCATCATCTCCATCGTCGACCACTGTTCACATAGGTACGTCGTAGACAGAAACTCTGTAGTTGAAAATCGTTGCATCTCGATAACTCTAATGATATGGTCGATCATGTATGTACAGAGAGCAACGCGGTCGTCTGCTGCTTCGCCAACCTTTTTACTTGCTGCACCAGTACTTGTTGCTGACGATGCTGATCGATCCTAGCTAGGGTTTCCCTCTTTCAGATCGGTTATATTTTCGCTCAAAAATAGTTACTAAGGGTCTGAGTTACCCCATCAATAAGCTATGAACACAATAATGCGAGATACCTATCTTAACCTTATTTTCTGTATTATTTTTGGCAAAACCTAGGTGCATGAATTAATGGATCATACATCAGTTAATGATGACGTTTGATTATAAATAGGAAAATCATGAATATTATCAATTGACAAATTATGTCTATGCTAGCTCAATCCTTATAATTCAGTCTCGATTCAACATATCTCACGAAAATGGGCTATCTTGAAAGAGTGTTGTTGTATCATCCTCAAATAATATCTTGATAGCAGCGTGTGAATATAGCTGCACTTGTACTCGACTATAACCTCTCTCCCATACTAATTTTAAACATGTCACGGTGTCTCTCAATTCAATCTTGATGATTGAGCAAATCCACATACTAATTTGTTGCAAGCATCGTCGTAAGCATATGGGACTAAGCATTCTATGGCTGCTCGTACAAAATGATTGTGCAACTTGTGTTGTTCAACACGAGTTCTAAGCGAAGGATGGCGTTAGAAGATTCGAGAGACGACTCCCTATATTTAAGACAAGATTGTCCCGCTAGTGCTTCAAATAGTGAATGTCTATGACAGTAGTAGTCTTTCGAGTTAAAACTTTTAACTGAGTTTCTCTTGTAGAAGAAGCAGAAGGAAGAACATTGATTAAAGTTGAAAAACAACGTTTGAATCATCTTATGTAAATATACATTTTTATAAGTGTCTCTATCTTCGAGAAGAAGTCTCCTTATGTACAACATTAAGGGGAAAACGCATTATTGGTTGAAAAGTCAGGTGACGAAAAAGTAAATACTAAACGTACAATGACTAATCCAGAAAATTACATTCCCCGCGAGTAGCTTTAGTAGCATTATGACACATAGTACTACTCATCAAATCAACTCGTAGAAAACCGGTTTAATTTCTATTTCGATTACAAAGTTAATTTAAACCATTTTCCCCTTTGGACTGGGATTCCTATTTCTTACGCCCAAACGGATTTACTCCTCCGTAACAATATAAATAAACCGAACCAATTCAATCCAAATCAAACCAAACCAAACCAAACCAAACAGATTTCCTCTGTTCAAAATTCCTTCGTTTCCCTTCCTCGCGAGATTCATCAATGGAGTACGTTCAATCTGGCCACTCGCCGCACCTCTACGGCATCGTCGACTACAAGGAACTCCGGCGATACTTCCTCCAGTCTCGTGACGGGAATCTCACTCTCATCGACCAGCACGAAGTCCAAAACCCGTCTCCGCCGCCGCTCTGTTTGGGCACGCTCAGAAATTTACGTGATCTGCTTGGAAGAGATATCCGCCGCCGCCACGGCGACGGCGACGGCGGAGATGCCGTGCCAGCATCGGTTTCATGAGGGGTGTGTAGTGAATTGGTTGAAAGAGAGCCATTACTGCCCGATTATTTGAGATGCCGACTGAAGGGAAGATGGAGGTGGATATGGCCGATTCGTGGATGGAATGTTGATCGTTGAAGGGTTGCCGGAGATTTTTCCGATGTCCAATTTGAGAGTGTAATGTTTTGATTGTTAAGGTTTAGATTAGAAACTTAAATGCACATTATAGCATTGAACTTTGTAAATTTTGGCATAATGGTCATTCAACTTTTTCTCTATCCTGAAATATGATTAAAGGGTTGTTTGGTTGCAGTGATATTGATATTGATAACTGCAGATATCATGATATTCAGAATATCATCATTTTTTTGTGCTGAATATCATGATATCTGGGGCCAAAAGTGATATCAATATCACTCAATAGATATTCATGTGGGGAGGTGAATATCTTCAGAGTGATATTGATATCACAGTTTTTGGACAATTCTATCCTCACCCAACCTTCGTAATTATTATGTCATCAACCCCATTACACTAATTTATTTTGTCTTGTGTTTATGTATTTTATTTATTAATTAATTAAGATAAATAATTATTATTTAGTTTTAATTACTTAATTAGTATAATTAGAATTCACCATGAAAATTATTTTAACTTTTTATTTTATTTTGACTAGAAAAGGGAGATGTGTAAGAGGTAAATATAATACTAATTTTTTTTAATGAATGAGTGTTTAGTATTCTAAAAATGTAATTAACCTGAGTAATTAATTTGTAAATACATTCACGAATTAGAAAAGAGAGATTACAAATTTTATTTTCTAAACACACATGATTTTTATTAAATGTTAGGACTTAGGACTACTTTTATACTTTGTTCAAGCAAATGAGGGTATTTTGGCAGATTCACTCATACATTCACAATTCATCACTTATTTAAATATCACTACCCCAAACAATGATATCAAGCAATCACTTTTACTAATATCAAATACTAACATATCAATATATTCCACATATCATGATATGTAGATATCATCCAACCAAACGAGCCCTAAACTTTCATACTTTTTTTTTTATTGAATTGTCCGACGAGGAGAGAATTAAGCTAATCAAAACCTTTAATCGACCAAAAAGAATCAACAAACAACACCATTAACAATTATAACATAAATCCGATCCTACTCAAAACATTCCCAATCTCAACATTAAAGTCTAGTTGACAAATGAATGGAATACTCGCAAAACTATATATCAAGTTAGAAACTCGCACTAAAACTTTAATCTGTTACACAATGATCTCATTACTACCAAACAAGTTACAAAGTAGTCCTACTGACGTCGACATTGTACTTTTTCTTCCATTTTCCCACGTCACTATTGACATGTCATAAATTTATAATTAAATTCAAATTGATCTAACCCATTAAATTTAGTTTTTAACCAAAATTATATTTATGGATTCAGTTGTCGACCCTCAACAACTAATCGAGGATTTATATCACTCATTAAATCAACTCATAATTACTAACCCATTTGATTTTTTATGCTAAATCAAATTCCATAAGGCCTAACCCCCTTACTTATTAAGATAATTATCGGGTCAAATACTTAATACATTCCAAAATTATAGGGCGGGTTACAAACTCGTCCTAAATTTTTTATATGTTATTAATTGGTCTTATTACTATGAAACGAGTTACAGAGTAGTCCTAATAACGTTATTAATGTACTTTTTCAGCCATTTTTCCACGACACCATACGTCATCGAGAATATAATTTAAAATTCAGCTTAAACTAATTCATATCTAAAATTAAATCAAACTAACTCACTAGATTTAGTTTTGAACCAAAATTTATGAGCTAGATGGGTTTATATTAAAATTTGAATGAGATTGCTGAAATTTAAATTAAATTTTTTATGGTGACATAACTAAATGGTTGAAAAAATACACGAATGACGTCATTAGGACTAATTTGTAACATGTTTCGTAGTAATATGACTACTCTGTAACGAATTTAAATTGTAGGATACGTTTGTACCTGACTTATAGTTTTGATATGTTTTATGTATTTACCCCGATAATTATCTTACTACTTACTAGTACAAGACGGATTCCTAATACTAATCGGATTCCGAATACCACCATTAATAAAACTAGATTAGTCGCGGCCTGTTGCTCGACTTCAACATAAGATAAATATTTAAAACATTAAATATTTAGTACGTCTGGACACAGCCCCTTCGAGTTGGCCACGGGGCTTCCTATCCTTTCCAAACTCAGTCGAGTGTCTTCGTACCTCCTAAATTTTAAATTCTTTACAAAGTGAACTCATTACTTTAATACGAGTTCGGAGCAGTCCTACTAACGTCAGCGGTGTATTTTTTTGGCAATTTTACCACGTCATTGTTGACATGTAATAGAAAATATAATTTGAAATTTAAAAAATAAATATATTTAAAAAAATAAAGGTATACCTGCCAAAGAATTAAAAAATAATTGTAGACAGCCCATTGGCCGATTTTTTGTGTTAATATTTTACCGAAAAATATTTATTTTTATTTTTATTTAGATTACTTAGAAGTGTGGTTGAATTTTTTCTACTTTTTAATATATAATAATTTAATTCATATGTTGGTAAAAAATTATAAATTTGTTATCAATTGTTGGAATATAATAAATAAAAGCATTAGCAACTTTTGTTTGATTAAATAGTAAACTACTCCAATCATTAGGTGTGACATTGTTGGTTGTTCACTTTGTCTCTTAAACATGAGGTTGAGAGTTCGATCCTTGTTCGTGAGAAAATAATCAAAAATATTTGTTTGCCAAAATCAATTTTTATCCAAAATACCCTCATTCCTAGAATGAAGGAGAAGCTCTAAAATCCCCAAAACGCTGACGTGTCAACTAAAAAAAATGGTATCTGTTTTAATGTATTAGTAGAGGTAAACCCTAACCCCTCATTCCGCCCAATTCCTTATCTGTCCAAAATTAATCGCTTCCCTTCCTCGATTCATCAATGGAGCTCAATCAATCCAACACTGATCAATCGTTGACCCTCAACAACCCACCAAATCCAGTCGCCGAAGACGACCTGACTTCCTCGCCGCACCTCCACGCCACCGTCGTCATCAAGGACGTCGTACGAGACTTCCTCCAGTCTTCCGACGGGAACCTCACGCAAATCGACGAGGAAGAGTACGAACTCCCCGACCGTCCGACGATCTATTTAGGCACGCTCGGAATGTTCCAGAACCGCCCCACGGAGTTCGTCGAGCGGGTCGTCGGGCATCTCACCCGATTTGGGTTAACCGAACCAGAAAGCTGGTTCACTCGAATACACGAGTTGTTGACCCAGGCGTTCGAGGGAGGCAATTACTCATATAAGACACCAATCTACACCCTTAATTTCTTTAATATAGATCTAATGGTTAATATGAAATGGGTATTAGGTTAAATTGTTTAATTGGTACTGCTTTTTTTAATTCCCGTTTTGGTTCTACTTTTAATTAGCTACCTCATTTTCACTTTTTGCCCATACTTGGTTCCCCGCAGTTAGATTATGATCATTATCCAACGGCTGTAAAGAGTGTCCTCATATAAAGACTCTTAATGGGGTTCTCACAATAGTAGAACCCTTTGAGGGAATTGACCCTCGCACGTGCAAAGAAATGGTGCCGTTTGAATTCGTTTTGACTTTGTACAATGACTCCGTTTGGGACGAGGAGGAGCACATGCGGTTATTGATGATCATATCGGAATCGGAGGAGAGGATGGTGCCGACGGTGGAGACGGCGATCGGGAAATTGTTGACGGCGGTGGAGGTCGGAGAGTTGGAGGATGAGAATTGTGTGATCTGTTTGGAAGATTTGGGCGGCGGTGAGACGAAGGCGACGGCGGCGATGGCGATGCCCTGCAGGCATCGGTTTCATAAGGGATGTATAGTAAATTGGTTGAAACAGAGCCATTACTGTCTGATTTGTCGATTCGAGACGCCGACGGAGGAGAAGATGATGGAAGTGGAGATTGCCGATTTATCGATTCAAGATCTCGACGGATGAGAAAGATGGTGGTGGAGAAGGGAATATGCCGCCGGCGATGCTCTGATGTTCAGTTTAAACGTGTAGGGTTTGGGTTTAGAATTTAGATTACTGTAAATAATTACGTATTGATAATACATTATTGAATTCAATTACAATATTCATCTCTAAGTATAATTTAGGGTTTCATAATCATTGTTGTTGTCGTATTAGAACAAATACAAAGAGAAAATAAAAGGAGAATAGGAAAGTCAATATGTAGCAAGGGGACAGCCGTCTGCGGTGGAGGAGCGTCTTGACAGAGCAATGGTAAATGAGGAGTGGAGAGAAACCTACCCGACGGCGACACTGACAAACCTGACAGCCACAGCTTCGGATCATTCTCCTATAGTGCTCCAAACGCAAGGGGAGTATGTGCAGAATGGGCGAAGGCGTTTTCGTTTTGAAAACGCGTGGTTGACCGATGACGGGCTAAGGCAGGTGGTGGTGAACCATTGGATAGGTGCGGATATTGAGGAAAAAAGTGCCAACTGTATCTCTGCACTGGCAGCTTGGGGGCATAATCAAAGAGCCCATTTCAGCAAAGACATAGCGAAGGAAAGATCGAGAATGGAGGTGCTACGATATTTCGACGACCCCATCTCGATCCGCAGCTATGAGGAGAGTAAGGAGACAATAAATAACCTATTGGGTCAGGAGGAGGTGTACTGGCGCCAAAGAGCAAAACAGTTCTGGTATAGAGATGGAGACATGAACACCAAGTTCTTCCACCAGAGTGCCAACGATAGAAGAAGACACAAAGCTCTCACTCGCCTTTAATGGGAGTATGGAGCTTGGGAAGAAGACGACGCTAGCATGGGCAAAATCGCAGTTGAGTATTTCTCCACGCTTTTCAAAGCTGACGCGGGGGATCTAAATCCTGTGATGTAGACGGTTAGGCCGATTGTGACGATGGATCATAATGACAGCCTGACGACGCCGTATACTGATGATGAATTTCGGATGGCGTGTTTTTCGATGCATCCGGACAAAGCACCGGGACCAGATGGGTTGAACCCGGCTTTTTACCAGAGATTTTGGGATGTGGTCGGGCAAGACGTGATCCAAGACTGTAGGCAGTGGATCGCTTCGGGCAGAATCCCCACGGAGGTGAGGGGAACTGACATTGTACTACTGCCGAAAATAGACAATGCAGTGAGGATGAAAGATTTTCGGCCTATCTCCTTATGCAACGTTCGATATCGCATCTTGGCCAAGGTCCTCGCCAACCGCATGCAGAATATTATGTCGGATATTATCCCCGAATAATAGTCGGCCTTTATACGAGGTAGATCGATCGTGGATAACGTTTTAATTGCTTTTGAAACTCTGCATACGCTTAATCTTCGCAGGAAAGCTAAGGAGGGGGAAGTAGCTCTTAAAGTGGACATATCGAAAGCTTATGATAGAGTGGACTGGAAATACTTGGAAGCAATCATGGAGAAGATGGGATTCGTGAGGAGCTAGATTGATTTAATGCTCATGAGCATCAAATCAGTCGAATACTCGGTGGTGATAAACTCCTCGCGTTCGGAGCATTTCGTTCCGGAAATGGGTCTCAGGCAAGGCTGCCCGCTCTCAGCTTTCTTGTTTCTTATATGTGCAGAAGGCCTTTCGGCGATGATTAGGAAGGCGGCAGCGGAGAACCTGATTCATGGTGTCAAGGTCCGGCAGTGACCCACTTGCTTTTTGTGGATGACAGTTTCTTCTTTTTCAGAGCTGAGATCGAGGAAACCCGTAAAATCAAGGATATTTTTCAAAAGTATGGTGCAGCTTCGGGTCAGCTTATTAACTTCTCGAAGTCTGGCATTTTCTTCAGTAAAAGCATGTGCAACTCCTTAAAGGGAACGATTAAAGCAATCTTGGGTGTCACAGAGCCTTTTGACAGAGGTAAATACCTGGGGATGCCATCGTTTGTGGGTCGGCGCAAAAAGGACACGTTCAAGTATGTGAAAGAGAGAATCTGGGAACGTACCCAAAGCTAGAAGGGGTGGCTGCTATCTAGTGGTGGCAAAGAGGTACTAGTCAAATCGGTACTGCAAGCCATACCTACTTATTGTATGAATGTGTTTCTGCTTCCAGTTACCCTTACTGCAGAATTGGAGCGAATGATGAATTTCTTCTGGTGGGGCACGAACTCAAATGGTAACGGGGGAATTGCATGGATGAGGGGGGAGAGATTGAGCGTGAAGAAAAGGAATGGAGGTATGGGGTTCAAGGACTTACATGCGTTCAATCTGGCCATGGTTGGGAAGATAGGATGGAAGCTCGTGATGGATCAAGATTCTCTTGTCGCAAAGATCTTCAAAGCTAAATATTTTCCAAAAGTGGATTTTATGTCGGCAACTTTGAGAAGTAACCCAAGTTTTGCGTGGCACAGTATCTTGAAAACTCAGAGCTTGATTCGTAATGGCTATAGATGGCGGATTGGCGATGGTAAAGATATAAAAGTCTGGTTTGACCCGTGGTTGAAGGAAGATGATAGGCAGTGTATTATGTCTCCGATGGTGCAGGGCCTCGATGATTTAAGAGTGGTGGATCTGTGGATCCCGGGTACGAGGAGCTGGGATGAAAAGCTGTTGGAGGAGCTCTTTCTTCCGGAAGATGTGACGGCGATCATGAGAATTATTCCGCCGGCGGAAGATAGTCGGGACACTAAAATCTGGCGAGTTAGCACGGATGGCTGTTATTCGGTTAAGTCTGCCTACAAGGAATTAATGGACCATGCTTTTCAACGTAACTATCTACATCAGCATGGGGCGTGGAAGGAGCTGTGGGATATCCACTTGCCACCTAAAACCCTTCACTATATTTGGAGGGTTGCAAAAGGCGTGCTACCTCTACAGGGAGCAAAAATGGGGTTGGGGAGCAGTCATTCGGAACCACAACAGAGATTTGGTGGCTTATCGTACAGGTTGGGAGAGAGGCCAACCGGAGGTGAGAGAAGGCGAGGCTCGGGGGCTGTACGAGGCACTAAAGTGGGCAGAGAAACGCCACGATAGGTAGGTCATATTTGAGGTGGACTGCCAGCAGGTTACCAACGCTTTGGCGAGGCAGGAGACGGACAGAACGGAGTTTGGAAACATCATTCAATGCTGTCGTCGAATCCTTCAAACCAATCCGGGATACAGAGTTGCTTTTATTAGGAGAAACAGGAACATGGTCGCTCACGAACTTGCTAGACGATCTTTTTCCTTAGCATCGCCCTTTGAGAGGCTTGTACCTCCTATTTGGCTCGAGAGTGCACTCGCTTTGAGTTGCAACAGTTCGGATCATTAATAATACGAGCTTGATATTTCTCTCAAAAAAAAAAAGCAAAGACTAAACTACCTCACATCTAATATAATACTCCCCTCAAACTCACGATGCAAACATTGAGAGTTTGCTAACTAAGAAATAGAAACGAGATGTGAAATGACCCTTCGTAAGCTGGTCGGCAATCTGTAGTGAATGGAAGACAAAAAGGAAGGGAAAGAGTTTGGCAGATTATTCGGCCAATGAAGAATGAAGTTATTAGTTGGTTTTCTTTAATATAACGAGGTTTTCTTACCCGAGAACTCACTTATAGCTAGTCTGGTTGAGTATTACAGGGAGGATTGCACAAGGAAAAAGTTGGCTAGTTGGCATCTTGTTATGGATATAAGTTGTGTGTAACAGTACGTATGTTTGTGTCAAATAAGTACAATAATATATTTGACAGCGTTTGATGCTTACGCTTTGACTAATGACTCTAACAACATGGTGACTCAATTGACGACTGAGAGTTAGTGATGGCGTTTGACTGAAAAAGAGCGAGGTTCGAACAATGGTGGCAAGTGTTGATATGGGATGACAATGAAAAAATTTGTGAACAGTCCTATGATGATTTGATATAAGATAGGGTTTTGAATATAATGGGTACCTTTAGATGAAAAAAAAAAAAACATAATTCTTAGTTTTTTTTAACTTAAATAAACCAGCCAATGAATTAGGTACAAAATTAGTGTTTTGTAATAATCTAAACTCCCAAAAAGGTTGGATGACATGACATAAAAATAGAAAATTAAGGATGTGAAGTTGTGAGAGGGAGCTTAGTAGGATCGCAATATGCTAAATGCAAAGTCGATAAAGTTAGCCAATTTGGCTTATTACATTCACACCCTAACAACACATAAAGTGGTACAAAGAACAAATTCCTTTTCACGAATAGGGTTGTTTGGTAAGGGTGCTAATCAATTGATTAGTGTAAAATACCATGCTAATCACCAATAATCTTGCTTTTTCTGTTCTAATTAGTTGGCTAACTGGCTAACGAGTGATAAGTTATCTTTTCACATTTAGCATATATGTATGGCACATTTATGATATCAATATGGAACATAGATTTAAAGCTCAAATGTCTAAGGTAAAATATAAGTAAACTACACTAAAAAACCTAGGTATAAACGTGTAATTATTTTTCTAGTAAACTATAGTACAAACCACAAAGGCTTTTCACGGAGGTCATGCGAGTGGTCTCGAGCCGACTGTTTCTCTCGCGGGATGGGGACCACATATAGCGGACATTTGCAGCCTGCTAGACTCACTGACTCGGATCAGACTTCTTGCGGTTCCTCATCAAGCTAACATGACAGCTCATTATGTGGCTCGTCGTGCGCTTCGTTGTCTCCTAAGTCAGAATTACGGATTGGGTGTGCACTTATTTATTTGCATGCTTGGTTATCTCCAGCGCTCCTACGAGAGTTATATGCGGGATAAAAAGAATACAAAGACTTTCCAAGCAAGTAAATGAGTAAAGCCACCATATTTAAAAACAAAGAAAGAACTGATACGACGTCGGAAAGAAACCACTACTACAACAAAGTGGGAACTCTCCCAATCAAAATTAGGATTTAGGTGGATAGTGATAAACTGATAATTCATTTTTTCTATTCTAACTTTTAAGTTGCAGCCCATCTAGTCTATTTTTTAAGCAAAATGTTAAAAATAATTAATGTATAATTTTCATTTCGTTAACTTCCTCTAAAAATATTAACACGACAAAAATATTATAAAGAAGTGATGAAAGATTAGATGATCGAAATATACTAAAGAGATCATCAACAAAAAGATTAAATGATTTGTAGTTTGTTCTCGGTTAGAGACGTTCCACCTTCTTCCAAACTTCAATAGACCATGTTATGAGTAGGTTGTTGGGATAGAACAAAAACTTATCATGCATGGGAGGAAGGATGAAACTTCTTGTGCGCCTTCTATCTTGCTGAAACCCTTGCCGTGGGCTTTAGCATCTGGCGATTCGGACTCGGGTTTTGGTAGCCATGATTTTCTGGGTTCGGACTCAAGGGAGTCTGGGCCCATCAAGTTTAAATGTAAACAGATATAAATTAAATAAGAAAGAATGAAAAAAAAATGTATGACATGTGAAAAAATTCTACCATCAATCTCCCCTTAAGGACCAAAAATTTCAGCATCAAAATTCATAATAGCCTCTACATCTAGGCTTGGCAAGGAAGCCCAGTACTCCGGGTACCCACCCATTATCCGGCCGGATTGGGTGGGCTTTATCCGGTCAAACCGGGCAGCTGACGGGGCCGGGTGGGCCTGCTACCCGCTGATACCGGGTCACGGGTGGGGAGCGGAATTGTACTACTTGCCCCGGACCCGTACCCGGCGGGCGGCCCGGAAACAAAACGACGTCGTTTTTATGTTCATATATATAATCAGTTGTAACCATAAGCTCATTTGATTCTCTCCCATTCTGAAAAGTAAAACAACCCAACGGCGGACGTCTCTCTGCCGATAATCTCGTCAACTTCCCCAAATAATCGATTGCCAATCCCTAAGATTTCTACCCCATACACTGACTACACAATCCTAGCGATTTCTTCTCCCCAACCCACGATTTTCGACCTCAGAATCATCCTAATCGTGCTGAGATTAAAGATCCAACGGCACAAACAAATGACGAGTCTTGGCGGTGGATCGAGCAAATCATGCTTCGAATCTTCAATTACATATAATCCTTCTCCAATTTCCCTTCTTTCTTTCTGTTTCTGTTACAAGATTCGTAGTCGTAGTCTTGGTCCTAGTGCTATAAATAGGGTGTCGACTCTTAGGTTTTGTATTCAGTGAACGTCTCACCTCACCTCTGCTATTGTTTTGTTGTTCTGGCGCTCAGGAGTTTGACTCTGGTCCTTGCCGTCGCTTCTGCTTTGCTGTAACGGCTACCACTCCCAGGTTAACACAAATACACTATTTTCCCCTCTAGCTCGTTATTCATTCGATCACCTTTCTCTTGTCGTTGTATATCGTTAATTGTCTGATATCTATATATAAATTACGTACTGCAGGTAAACGTCTGGACATCTCAGGAGTGGAGTAGAGACAATACTCATTGCTCCCGATAACTGTAAGTGTTCTGAACACTCAGCATCCATTTATTTATATTTCAGTCAGTCAATTATTATTGCGAATGAGTTGTTATGATAGATTTGATGTTGTTTGACTTGATTTTTTGTTGGTTTGTTCACTGTTCGGTTATGGTTCATGTAATTTCAGTACTTATGATCTTGATGTTTGTTTTCTGCCAAAAACATATGAACATATCTCTGCTGTGTAAATTAGTAATGTTATATGCTCATAGAGTTCTGTAATGTAATTTAATACATGCTGTCAACTACAATGCTTTTGTGTGAGTTCTAAGAATGATCATCATATTAACTTAGAACTTAGAACTCCATTTAAATTGAAAGCTTAATCTTATTAAGGATATAAGGAGCTTAAATATCATCAATTGTCTGCTGTGTTTTATAAATGACTAAAAGGGATTTCTGCAGTCTTATAATCTCAATATATATTTTCTATTCTATTCTCTCACAAATCTGAAACACATCTACGTTAATCTTAGTATCTATCTATTCTCAATATCTGAATCTATCTTAAATACTCAATCTCAGCATCTATCTTCAATTCTTTCAGAAATCTGAAACTTAACTAGGTTAATCTTAGTATCTATTCTCAATCTTTGAATATCTTCTATTCTCAATCTCAATATCTAATTATCTATCTTTAATTCCTAGTCTCCATATGACAGTATCTATCTTCTTAATCTTAATCTTACATCTTCAAAATAGTAATCTTCTGAAACCAACTCTCAAAGTAGATTCCAATTTGTTCAACATTCTATACTCATTTGATTCGAACCAATAATTTTCTGCCTCTTAAACAGATGGACGGTGCTACTAATGATCATGCTATTCAATCCCCTCCTGCTCATAACCAACCTGAACCCTCTCCTGCTCATAACCAACCTCAGCCCCCTCCTGCTCATAACCAACCTCCACTCCAACCTGAACCTGTGAATCCTGAAAACCAACCACAACCTGCTGCTATTGTTGGGGAACATGATGTTGATCAAAGCAGATTAACATCTGATGTTTGGGTCCATTTCAGTAGGAAGAGGGTCAATGGGGTGTTGAAGGCTAGGTGCAAGTATTGTCTTAAGTTACTTAGTGGTGACTCCAATAGTGGCACTTCTCACCTTAGAAACCATAACAGAACTTGTATCCGTAAGAAAATACATGATGGTCAACAAAAAGTCCTGGGTCCAAACTTTCTTCATAAGGGTAAAGCACAACTAGTGGTCACTGAATATAACTACGAGGTCGCGAAGAAAGAGTTGTGCTCAATGATCCTAGTCCATGAATACCCTCTTAGTATCGCTGATCACTTAGGTTTCAAAAGGTTTTGCTGTGCCCTTCAGCCATTGTTTAAAGTACCATGCCGCAACACCATGAAGAAGGAAATCTTAACCCTTTATGAACTGACCAAGACTAAAATTCAAAGGGAAATAGATGGGAATCGGGAAGAGTAGCTGTGACAACTGATATGTGGACTGCCACTAATCAGAAAAGAGGTTATATGGCAATTACTGCCCACTATATTGACAATTCATGGAAGCTTCGAAGCATTTTATTGAGGTACTCCTCAAGAATTTTAAAATTTGATTAGTCCCCTTCATTTGTTTGTACTTAAGTGAATTCATGTAGACGTGAACAATTTTCATATTTTTTTTGTAGGTTTCTTTATGTTCCAGCTCCTCACACAAGTGTGCGGTTGGCTAACCGCCTTTGTGCTAGCTTGCTGGATTGGAACATTGATAGTAAGTTGTCGGCTATTACGCTAGACAACTGTACTACCAATGACTCTATGGTCTCAATAATTCGAAACAAACTCGTGCCATCTAATTTGCTAATGGATGGTTCTCTTCTACACATGAGGTGCTCTGCTCACATTCTTAATTTAATTGTTAGGGATGATTTGGATGTGATTAAGGATGGTATTGATAAAATACGAGAGTCAGTGTCTTATTGGATTGCCACACCGAAGAGAGTCGAATTTTTCATTGAATCAGCTAGGCATGTTGATGTTAATGTTAAGAGAAAGCTGATTTTAGATTGTCCAACACGATGGAACTCCACGTACGAAATGCTTGTTGTTGCTATTCCGTACAAGGATGTGTTCTACCGTTTGAGGCTAAGAGACAATCAATATGACTCGGTCCCTAGTAGTGTTCAATGGGAATTTGCTACTGTTATTGTAGAGAAACTGAAAATCTTTGCCGAAACCACTGAGTTATTTTCTGGTAGCAACTATCCAACTGCTAATCTGTTTTTCTCCAAAGTTTGTGATCTTAGGCTGGAATTAATGAATTGGCAAGATGATTCAAATCCTGTCATCAGTGAAATGGCTAGAACAATGTGGCTTAAGTTTACAAAATATTGGGATGACATTCATTTGGTACTTGTTGTAGCTGTAGTGTTGGATCCGAGGTATAAGCTTCACCTCATTGAGTATTATGCTACAAAACTTGGCTTTGCTAATAGTGATTTGGTTGGTGATTCGGTGAAGAAGATAGTTTGTGATTTGGTTTTGGCTTATCAAACAAAATCGAGTAGTCAAGTTGGTTCTAGTTCTTCTTCTACTGCTACTGATTTGGACTTTGAGTTATTTATGAGTCAAAGGAAAAGGACGAGGACTACATTAGTGACTACTGAACTTGACCATTACTTGGCCGAGCAACTCATTCCTAGAACTCTTGATTTTGATATACTTTTATGGTGGAAACTGAATGGTCCCAAATATCCCACTTTGCAACAAATTGCAAGGGATTTTTTAGCTATTCCAATCACCTCTGTCGCATCTGAATCTGCTTTCAGCACTTGTGGGAGACTATTAGATCCCCACAGGTGCAAACTACACCATTCTACCATTGAAGCTATGATGTGTGCTAGGAGCTGGGTGAAGGACGAAATTAGTAAAGGTATTGTTCTGTTTAATTTTGTATGTTGTTTATTTAATATCACTAGTTGCATTTTCAATGGTCTAATTACTAACTACTTCTTCATCTTCTGTTTGACTGCAGAGCCTGACACGAAACTTGCTGATTTAGAGAGTGTGTTCTCGGCATTGGCTGTGGAAGATGAAGCTAGAGCAGACGAAGATGGTAATGTGTTTCTGCCTTTCTGGTTGTCCACACTTGTTTCTGATTTGTAAACTTACTGTCATTGTGTTGGTTTACTGACTGATTTACTGTATTCTTATCAATTTTATGGCCAGCTGAAACAGCCCCCCTCTGATCTTCTCATTTCGAATTCCAGTTGAAGTTTGATTAGGTAATTATTTGTATGTTGAAATCTAAGATGTGGATCAGTGGCTGTGCTGAAATAAGAATTTATGTGTGGCACTTCATGTATGCTGTTTTCTGTAGTTATGCTTCTGCTGGAGTCCTGGAGTGCTGGTGGTGGAGAGTTGTTGCAGCAGATGGACAGCTGATGGTAGAGAGTTGCTGCTGATGGATAGCTGCTGATGGAGTGCTGCTGCTGCTGGAAATCTGTTGGAGCTCAATATCACTGCACTGCTGCTGGAAATCTGTTGGAGCTCAATATCACTGCACTGCTGCTGGATATCTTCATCTGGAGTTGGAAGCTGCTACTAGTTGTTTTATTTATTGATTTCTTCAGACTTTATATTCCATTTCTTTCGAGTGGGTTGAGACTTTGATTATTTCAGTTTGAGCTGCTATTGCTACTGAGACTTTTGAGTTTGATTTTGAGATTGTTACACTTTTGACAATTTGAGCTGCTAGCCTGCTACTGCTGCAAGTAATATGATCATTGCTACTGCTACACTTTGACAACACTATTATTTGTGTTTTAGAATCTGCAGCAATTGTATTACTTCTACTTCTGTCATCTACCAATAACTTCCTTTGTTTTTGCAGATCTGCGTCCTCAACTGCTCATGCAGATGCTCTTTATTAAATTAACATTTGTTAACATTTGTTTGTTTAAATTAGCAGTTGTTTGTTTACAGTTAATTACAGCCTTTTGGTGTTTTCTTTTATGCTGACCGGGCATTACCCGACAAACTCGTCCACCCGAGAGTGGGTGGGGATGGTTTTGAAAGCGTACCCAATTAGCATGGGCGGGTGGGCACGGGTAAAACCCGCCTAGCAAACGGGCGGGGATCGGATATAGCAAACCCGTCCCCGACCCACCCGTTTGCCACCCTATCTACATCATTATGAATAATTTGATTTTCTTATCAGCACCCACATAATTAATTAATTAATTAACAATGTTCTGTATAAAATAATGTGGAGAAATTAGCGACTTGCCTTCTAGCTAACCTGAATATTCCCTTGTATATTCCTCTCTAGCTTTACGGGTAATTCATATAGACTCAGAAATTGTTATTTTATAATTATATTAATTGTTATGCTAAAATTGATTGAGTCTCTTTGATGGATAATATAATTTGTATAGCAGGCACTGATGAGCCCCTGACTCAGGGTATTGATAGACTATCTCCAAGGGGATTCTTGACTAATGAGTAGTATTGTTGGGGTGTTATTTGTGGTTTGCTGTTATTCATGGGTTATTACTATGTTACTTGTGTATTATTTGAGTGCTACTTTATCAACAAATAACATATGAGGAACACGGTGTTACTCATATCTTATTATTGTGTTATTTGTCAATATGAGTAACACATGAATAACACGTGACTAACACATGAATAACAAATAACCACAAATAACATATAAATAACACCCCTAATAACACTTGTGTGCCGCGGTGGATGGATTTGGTTGTTAGCATAGAAGTCGGACTGGAGAAGATTTTACAACTAATAATGTTATCAGTAAAGACTAAAGTCATTTATAATTTTTAGTGAAACTCGACATGGTCTATATTGAGTATAATATTTGTAATATGCAAAATTCACAAACTATGTCTTACCAAAGAAACAAAAAGAACAAAGTTATTAACAATCGTAAATCATAAATAATACTAAACATTACAACAACAAAAAACACAAGTGGCATTAAAATTAGTAATTTTATAGGTAATAATAAGATTTTTCAGGTCAATTTATTGACTCTAAACCCAACCCTTACTCATCCAAAAAAAGGTTAACAAGTAAGGTTCATTTCAGTTTTATGTGCCAAAATAACAAACTTAACCCTAAATTTTCAAACGAGTAATTAATTTCTTGTCGTAAAGAACTCATTCCACGTCTAAAAAATATATAAAATTTCTTCTATTTCAAATCACCTTCAACCAAATCTCAAATTGTCACCAAAATCGTCAAAGTGGTCAAATTTAATGATATTATATTATGCATCCAGCCAA
This sequence comes from Linum lewisii, assembly GCA_034768395.1. Taxonomy (NCBI): domain Eukaryota; kingdom Viridiplantae; phylum Streptophyta; class Magnoliopsida; order Malpighiales; family Linaceae; genus Linum; species Linum lewisii. Next base: position 85,088,117 of record CM068296.1, on the reverse strand, counting down.
ACAAAAATCATGCTTGAAATTCTTCATAAATGTGTTTCAAAATTCACGTTTAATTCGAAATGAAAAGCTCCTAACGAATATTCCCAATATTCCCGCGTCTCACAAACTCCCCTGTTTTAATTTCAGAAACCCTAATTTAAACCGTGAACCAGAAAGGTCGAATATTAATGGTGTGCTTACTCTTCCTTACTTTTTACTTTTAGTTGCCAACCGCTTTCCTCAATCCTTGAGTGCGTCATATTTCTTCCAGTAATATTCTTCGGAATCAATCCACAAATCGGATCTTGATCTTCACCTATAAATACCCAGTTCTTCGTTTCTTCCACAATCCCAAACCAACATTCATCGATCAAAAAACAACAACAATGGCGGGTAAGATCGTTGCAGTTTTCGACTTCGACAAGACGATCATCGACGTTGACAGTGATAACTGGGTGATCGATGAACTGGGTTTCAATGATCTCTACAATCAGCTTCTTCCCACCATGCCTTGGAACCCACTCATGGTATACTCTGTTTTTTCCTCAGTTCAAAACAGAGTGTCTCTGTTTTTTTTGAGTTCTGATAAACGGTTGATTTTCAATTTGTTTCCTTCTACAGGATAGGATGATGAAGGAGATTCGAGAACAGGGTAAAACAGTTGACGAGATTGTTCAAGTTTTGAAGCGGGTTCCAATCAATCCCAGAATTGTTTCCGCCATAAAATCTGCTCATGCTCTGGGGTGTGAGCTGAGGATCGTGAGCGATGCGAATGTGTTCTTTATCGAGACGATTCTTGAACATCTTGAGCTGAGGAATTACTTCTCAGAGATTAACACGAATCCAGGGTGTGTTGATGAAGAAGAAGGAAGGTTGAAGATCTCTCCTTTCCATGATTCCAACCAGTCTCCCCATGGCTGCTGCCTCTGCCCTCCAAACATGTGCAAGGTAAAACTAAAACCCACTTCTGCTTTTCATTCAGAACGGTCTCCCAACAACTAAAGTTATTGGGATGCAACGGTTCATGACATGGTATCAGAGTCTTTGATGACCGAAAGATCTTGACATCGAATTCCGTTAGCCTCCAGTATAACAATTTATCTTGCATAAGGCTTAGTGGACCTTTGCAAACTTCAATTCCCTTTCACGAGCTTTCATTCGAGGGGCGAATTAGTAAACACTATAAGATTCATTCGAAATCCTCTCGATTCACGATAATTCTGAAGTAAATTCTGCATTTTGTGATCAGGGTATGATAATAGAGAGGATCAAGGCAACATAGGGAGCAAGAAGTTGATCTATCTAGGAGATGGGGCAGGTGACTACTGTCCAAGCTTGAAACTCAGGGAAACGGATTATGTGATGCCAAGGAAGAACTTTCCAGTGTGGGAACTGATCAGCAAGAACCCTATGCTGATCAAGGGAGAGATCCATGAATGGAGTGATGGAGGGGAGCTTGAGGATGTTCTGCTTCAGATTGTTCACACGGTTTGCTGTGTTCATAGTACTGAGTTGTTAGCTGACTGCAAGTTCCAGAACATGGCTGCTGCTGTTGCTGTTGCAGCTCCATTTCCTCAGCGGCCAGTGTCTGTCCCTCGGTAGATTAACTGTTTATGTTCTTTTTAATAGTTTGATCTTTTGATTTCTGTTTAAGATGAAAGAGATGTAACTCTGTAAGTTTTATGTTGTGGTGATCTATCTTCAAGAACAGTTAATTGATCAAATCGTTCAAAAAAAAAAAGTTAATTGATCAAATGAAATGAAACCTATATCATCTTGTCTTCTACCAACTAATCTTTCTAACCCTGATGGGCCATAGGGTAGGGACCACTTTGGAGTCCAAACCAACTTGGGTCGGCCCATAAAGAAGCCATAGATGAGACCTTGAGATTGAGAGGCCTCGGATTATGAATTTGGGTTTGTGAATAGGTAAGTGTTTGGAACTTGGAAAAGTAATTATCGAACTTAGTCATCTAGAATATTTGACACCCAATATGGTGATCGTTACGAAACAAACAAACAAACAAAAAAGTAGTTGAAATTTGGAAGGTTGAATGTGTTAGGTCTAGGATGTGTTAGGCATCATGTCTCTAATGAACGTGTAACAAACCAAAACACTCAATGCAACTGAATGGAAGAGCCGCGTCGAAGGAGAAAGAAATGCGAGTCAGCATAAGTTTAAGTTACATATTATAACGAAAAATCCAACAAGTAATAGACAAATTGATTAGGTAGTGATAGTATGTATGATAATAACTTCATGTCTGTTATTCGAATGGAAACTGGATCTCTATAAATTAAATTCATAAAATATTTAATTGAAAAATTTAAAATTTATATGTGCAGTACATTTTTTAGTTTAGTCATGACTCTTGCAAGTATTTGCTAATAGAAGAAATCTAGCTCAATTAGGTGGGTTGGCATCTGATTTAAATACTAGTTCAACTAAAGTACTTCTTAATAGAAATAATAATGTGACATGTGATTCACCATACTTGGTAAAACTTGTTAAGAATTGTTATTCAGTCAAAATTAGGGTTTTTTATGAATCAAATCGTTTGTGAGCTATTTGAGGTTAAACCTGTAAAAATTGCTAAAAAACTCGCTTGGATGTTGACTCGATAGTAAACGAGTTAAACTTGAGCCAACTATGGCTTGATTTAACGGGTTCACAAGATGACTTGGATCGATAGGTTTGCAAGATGGCTTAGCTTTGTGAGCCAACTCATTTATGGCTCATAAGCAGCTCGATAAGAGCTTGTTAGTGACTCGTGAGTAAAAGCTTGTAAATTTAAGATGAAAAATGGTATATGCTTGTAATTTTTTTTTTTTTTTGATGAATTATATGCTTGTAAATTTTAGGGGAACTTGTTTTAGAACTCTGACTCACCTATGACTTTTTAGAGTAAAAATTTCAAGTTGAATTCAAACTAAAAATTACTGAAGTTTGAGTTAAGCTCGATCTCAACTCGTCAAGAATAATTAATTAACAAGATTCGAGTTAGCTCAATCCTGATATGAGATTCAAACTTCTAACTCGAATTCACACTAAAGTTTGCCTACAAAATAACGAACCAAGTTTAAATTTAGTAAAAATCTTAATCCTAATTAAGTAATGATTATTAACTGATTACACACAAATAGTAATTAATAATTATAATAATAATAATTCATCCAATCAACCAGCACAAACCGTAAAACCAACCAAAACTAAAAAATCAAAATCAATCTTTCACTCACATATTAAAACAAACGAAGAGTCCATCACGCAATTCAAGAAGAAGACCGACCACCGGCGGCGAGAAACCCGGCCGATTCCTCATCCAGAAACAAGTCCTCCGTCTTCCTAACAACTCCATGCGCCACCACCGCCGCCGCGCCGATCAATACCGACCCAAACACATTCCAGAACACACCCGTCAGAAGCAGAGCAACCACCGTGACCACAGACATCGTCCCCAGCACAACGCGGTCGTCGACCAGCTTCCCGAACACCACAATCGGCTCGTCGCGGAGGAAGTAGACGAACAGCCACCCGGCCATGGCGGCGATGAATACGATGAGCGAGATCGGGTGCCAGAGGAGGCTGAGGAAGAGGATCCCCAGGCAAATTAGGGCGTAGTTCATCCGGAAGTAGGCTGAATTCGTTCTCAGCCGGCTCAGCGCGTCGGCTAGGGTTCCGGGGATTCTGAGGCTGCGGAGGTTGAGCATCGATTTCCACGGTCGTAGAGTTCCGATGCCGTCTTGGAGGCGGTCCTTGGCGCGGGAGATGTAGGCGAGGTTGGAGTATGGGATGGAAGGTACGCTGCGGCGGCGGCGGAGGAGGTGGTGGTTGTGGTGGGGATTGTGCCGTAGTTGGTCATCGGGACGAGTTTTGACTTCAGACGGCGTCGTTTCCGGGAGTTTCGGAGACTTTTTTTTTCAGAGACGGAAGAGAGAAATCCAAAGGTTAAAGATCGATGACGATCGTTTGTGGGTTTTAACGGAAAGTTTTCTCTCCCCTTTCTTTATTGCTTATTGGCCCAAACAATTTCTGATTTTTCAATATTGGTCACTCGTTGAGCCCTTATGGACAAGCCGTGACTCGATTAATTTGTAATTCGATAAATTCATGACCTGATAAAATCGTGATTCGATGATTTTGGTGGATCCGTAATTTGATAAACTTGCAATGCGATAAATCTGTAACTATACTAATTCGATTTGTGACTCGGTCAACACACATGTTTGACAACTCTACTCGTTACCTAGCTACAATTCTATTAATTAATGATTATTTCCATGAGGGATAATTAAGAGTTTTTTTTTAACTACGAACAAGTGATTTCAATTCTTGAATGTTAGACCGAACAATGCCATCAAGCATGTCAAGAAGATTTACAATGATTAAACCACTATTGCAAGAATCAAGACGCAGGGCTGGAGAACGGGGCGGGTTCGGGTACCCGAACCCTAACTATCACGGGTTACGGGTACCCTAATGCTCGAAGCTCATCCCAAACCCCGAACCTGTTCGGTTTACGGGTACCCTAACCCCGAACGGGGTCGGGTCGAGTAACCCACGGATACCCGAATTTGACTAAATTAATTTATTTTTTGTTAATTAATTCACTTTTAGAGTACCATGGGTTTGTTAATCATTAAATAATGCATTATTTTTTTTCATACCATGTGCAGCACATGAATTCATTTGTTTGAAATGTACATTCCTCATTTGTCATGACCTCATTTGGTCATTCCATTTCAAACCCAATTAAACAATGAATGTATAATAATAATCTCCTTACCATCAGATGAGAGTCACATTTAAAGGCTAATTGGGGGATTACTTTCGCAACCAGAGGTTTGAGTTGATAAATGATACGGGTAGATGGATCATTCTTTGGGGGATTACTTTATGTAGGCGCAGTTGAACAGTGAATGAGTTACAAGTTAATGTCATTATTATAACATTATGTCAACATTACAGATTATATAATTTTATTGTTATTTGGTTCGGGTTGAACGGGTATCTCGGGTAGAACGGGTATTAACCCATACGGGTTAAGGGTACCCTAATCCAAAATTTCAATTCCAAACCCCGAACCCGAACGGGTTACGGGTACTCTAAACCCTCACGGGTTCGGGTAATCCCATATCCGTACGGGTTCATTTCCAGCCCTACGCGAAAATGCACAACATGTCATCATTAATATCTACATCAAACTAATCACAGAAAAAAAGTAATTCATATTCATATATGCATCTTTAAAATTCAACAACTCAAACAGGAAAGGGTCAATACAATAATTGATCAGTGATAAGCATGGGCCATGATAACGTGCAATCTTAGCTTATAATTGATCAGTGAGTATATGAGGTCAAGGAGAAGAAGCCTAATGTTCTTCTATGTTTGATCCTTTTGTAGTTGGAACTTTTGCTCATGTTCTCTTTTACTTTGTTGCTTCTTCTTTTTGATCAAGTGAAATGATAATAGAAAAGAAGGTTTATTTGTGGAGCCCTAATTTTTATTTTGTAGGTTTTAATTTGTTTCTACTTTAGACATAGCATCTTCTAGGTGATCTTGAGTTTTGATCATAACCAATTATTCAATCAAATTTTTGCACCTATTGGTTTGGTCATGATCGAGTTTTGGTCCGTAGCGACCAAGGGAATCAACATGTTTTGGTCTTCGGGAAAAATATGAAAATTTATTCGCAAACCAATCTATCCAATGTTTTTTACATGCGAGACAACTGTCCACCCATAGGACTATCTAAAATGTTAGGTGAGCCTTGCGAAAATACGATTATACCAACAACTTTTCCAATGTTGCCATGGCCAAACAACTTCCTTTAGGTCTTCACTAAAATGTAAGAGTGAGCTGTGGCGAAGGAAACCGAAACACATATTTCAGTGTTATGGCATAAATTGTTTATACCTAGTTGTTTAGATGGTTCCAGAGTAGTATGCATGTGACTCGCAAAGCAAGCTAGGGACTAGCCTAGTTTTTATAGTCTTTATAACCTGTTGTTATGATAGCTTGGCTGATTTAATTTGGCAGGCCCCCTGACCATTTCCCTTCACGCATTATTGGGCCTTTTTTGCTATTTATCTGATGTTCATTGAAGCCCACAATCCTCCCATCCCATGCCTCCTTGCAAAAAGATGAGCGAAAACGACCGATTTCATTTTTCATCGTACTTATCTGACATAATATTTTAAGATTTTTTTTTGGAAAATAGTACTTTGGCCTCCTCTACTTTGTCAACTTAACAAATAGTCTGTATACTATACATTGTTTTTTTATCCCTTCTATTTTGGCCACTTTGTATTTTGGGTCCTTCCATTCATACTTTCAACTTTATGACGTTAAATGTTGTGCATTTAGTACACCATTTTAGCTCCATAGTCATTATAGCTTACTAAGCATTTTTTAATTAAGACTATAAGTATATATAATTACGTAGGATGAAATCGGCGAGTAAAATGTGTGATTTAAAAACTGTACTTATTTCACCAGAGCCGTGCAATGAATTTCGGAGGCCCTGTTCCAAAATTGTGGTATGATCATATTAGAAAAGTACCCACCCTGACTTAGACTCATTATCATTCCTAACCTATATGAAGTTTTGTTAAAACAATAAAGATTTGGAATAAATGATATATTTATATACAAATAATAAAATTATATTAACACTATACCAATATAATAGAGACTAAAATGATAATAAAAATAAAAAACATAAAATAAAACACAAACAATGTTAGTTAATAAACCATAAACTTTATTTCATTTTGTCAAAGCAAAAGATCAAACCCTTGTCCATCCAAAGACAAAACATAAGTCAAACCACTAGACCATCACTATATCAATCTCTATTTTTTGCATAGTTTCTTTATGATACATTTCTCATATGTTTCTACTTAACGGAAAATTTGGAGGCCCTGTGCCGTAGGGCAGGCCAGCACACCCTATTGGGCGGCCCTGTATTTCACCATACTCTTCACGACTCATCCCCAATTTACCTTCATGGCCAACTCTTAATCTCCTACCTTTGATACCTCTCTTCGTCGATGTGTGGGCATGTCTAAATTTAATGTTTAAAAGACGAAAGTTAGAATGGAAGGACCTAAAATGCAAAGTAGCCAAAGCAAGAGGGGTAAAATCAACGATTTATAGTATAGGGGGCTATTTGTTAAGTTGGAAAAATATAGGGGGTCAAAGTGATAGTTTTCCTTTTCGAAATTATAATAATAATTATTGTGAATAATGATTGCTTAGAAACATTTTTTTAATTTTGTTTCGTAATAATGCGAGCCCAGATCATGTTTACGCAAATCCAATTCCTTACTTACAGATCTATTGATCTAATCATACAATTGAACAAATTGTGTGTAGACAAGGTATAATTATAAGTAATTTCTCTAGTAATCTCCATATTTTTCCGCCGGAAATTCATATTTTCGGTGGGAAATCTCAATACGTTTCTTTTCCCAATTTGCATATCTGAATCTTTGTGGTGGGTCTTCTCTGTTTAGCCATTCTGGTATCTGGGTTTTGTATTTGTAGTGTGTATGTATCCATGTGAATGGACGGGAGATCAAGCTACTTGACGCTCGGAGAGAAATGCTGCGCTGTTCTCATTCCTCTAATTGGCATCTGTGAGGTCGTCATTCTGAGCTTCGTTGGCTGCTTCGCCGATCTCGGCGGCGGCCGGCCGCCTTCTCGGAAGTACGCCTACTCCTTCGCCGACTTCGTCGAAATCGCCGGCAACTCCCCATGTAATTTGGTAGAATTCCGTTGTTTTATTATTAGTAATTAATTTCCTGTTCTGGGTTGTTTTTTAATTTTGATTTGGCTTTTGTGCTGTACAGTTACTGTGAATGAAGTGGAGGCTTTATTCGAGTTGTTCAAGAAAGTCAGCTGTTCCATCATCGATGATGGCCTTATTCATAAGGTAAGAAGATTCTGATGAACTTTTGTGGAAAGTCCTGTGTTCTGTGGACTGTAGGAAGATTGTATGTTTGCTACTCAGGATGGTAAGGTTTCATGTATGCTTGCATTGTCCTGCGAAAAGGGTTCGAACCCGGATTGACCATTTGGAGTTCGTTGTTGTGTGATTTATACTTTTGTGAACTGTTGGAGGATTGAATCAGCGAGGTTAATGGTCTGTAAGATACTAGGGATGACGATGTTTCGTGTGATAGAGCATTGTCCCGGTATTAGGGTTTGAACCTGGATTCACTAGGTCAACCATTTGGTGTTCTTCGTCGCAATTTCGTTACGGGATTGGTACTTTTCATCAGCAAGGTTAACGTTGTCCTGGTAAAAGAGTCACAACTCAGATCACTAGGTCAACCATTTTGACTTTTTGAGTTCATTGTCGCAACTTCAATTAAGTGATTTGTACTTCTGATCATTGTAAAACCCTAGCATGATCTGAATGTTGGTGTTTGGTGTTCATTCGGTGACCTCGATTTGAAGGAAGAGCTCCATTTGGCACTGCTGAGGACACCGGTGGGTAAGAACCTTTTCCTGGACCGGGTACGTTCTTGCTTGGTCTTTTTCTTTCTAATCCCGGAATCAGTACACCAGCGTCTGATGATGACTGTTGGGCAGCCAGGTGTTTGATCTTTTCGACGAGAAGCAAAATGGTGTGATTGACTTCGAGGAATTTGTGCACTCGATCAGTGTGTTCCATCCGGGAGCTTCCATCGAGGACAAGATCAATTGTAAGCCTCTCGAAAGGAGTAGCCTGTGAGTTTGTTCTTTCCTTTGTCTGATCGTGTGTTGCTTGGGAATGGTGCAGTTGCTTTCCGGCTTTATGATTTGAGACAAACTGGATTCATCGAGAGAGAAGAAGTGAGTAGGAGAAACTCACTTCTTGATGAATTCGGTCTTTTTCTCAATACAGTGTTGATGATTGCTTGATGTTTCGTGCTAGTTTAATTTCTTTCGTTTTTTTTTTGCGGTTTCAGGTCAGGCAAATGCTGAACGCTTTCCTCTTGGAATCCGAAGTGCAGGTCTCGGAGACCATTCTCGAAGCCATCATAGATAAGGTTGGATCATTATACCCTTGTATATACATTGTCTCATTGTACGCTAGATTCGGATATTTCGGTGAAGATTGATCTATCAACATGGTTGCAGACATTTGAAGATGCTGATGCTGATATGGATGGGAAGATCAACAAGCAAGAATGGAAAGAGTTTGTCCTTAAGAATCCAGCACTCCTTAAGAACATGACTCTTCCTTACTTGAGGTTACTTAAACACCCCCTCCCTATATCAATTTACATCATCGTCGTCAAAATTCGAGCTAATCGACGAGTGTTCTTGTGTTTTTTTTGGTGGTGTGTATGCAGAGAAATCACAACTGTGTTCCCCAGTTTTATCTTCAACACACAAGTTGATGATTGAAACTTGAAGCAACATATCAATGGCCTCAACTCAAAGTTGGATGGGGGAATGATTGATTATTCTGTTCGTCAATTTGTTAAATCTTTTGTCGCCATTACATTCATCAATGTGCAAATCATCAATGTAGTAAGAGGCTTCACTATTGGCATTCATTATCAACCAACCCGGAAACCGTTTTTCATTGGTTTAGATGAATTGGAGTAAGCTGTGTTTTCAGGTCCCAACTAGGATAGGATTTAGGTTGAATTTTCTATTGCCTCTACCGAATCCGGTTTGCTTCTGTATCTCATTTGATTGACAGAAATTGTAGCAGTATTCTGCCCTAATTCTCACACGAACAATTGAAACTTCATACATGTTTTCCAGGCTATGCTATGGATACAGTTCAATGAACCTATCAAGGCTTAACCCTTTAAACTCAAGTTGACCAGCTTAGGGCATCTAGGCTTTTTAACAAATCAATTATATATACATACGCTATTTTAATAATCACTCCTAGCGACTCCGGTCACCGTTCAACTGGTCTATGCCACCACTACTACTAGCCACCGTCCAACAAAACTCTAGCAGTATTCTGTCGTCTCCGGTCATATTCAGGCGAAGCTCCAACAAGAACACACACCACCTGTATTTTCAATTCTGCATTTATGTTTCAGAACTCCGGAATCTGAGTTCTTGAAAATGACTGCCCAAACAACTTGATGGGTTAGGTTCCACAACAGTGCCTTCGATGCAGGAGGACAGTGAGAGGCTGTAGGCATGGAAAGTGAGCTTGCAAACAGCATGGAGTCCTTTGATTCATTGAAATGACTAAACAATAACGATTGTTTCGACCTTCAGTAGGACCTGTGCCCTCCCTAAAAACATGAGACGAACTGCACTTCTTATGAGACCAATTCCTCTGGAAACCATTATGTGATCTGTGATCTGGCCTTTACATTTCGATCACAGCGTAAAATGTAACAACAGCAGATGCGGCACTGGTGGAAGCGCAAACTAGGATATTCGAGTGGAGATATGGAAGCTGACTTGAAAACCAGCTCATTGCAGACTTTTCTCTGCATCAGGCTGTTTCTTTCTTTACTGCCAGGGAACCTGTGAGCAAGGTATTCCATATCTGAACTTTTGAATATCAAGGAGGCATGGCGCAACCAAGGGAATAGCAATGACCAGTGATTCTCGGATCTTGACGAGGAACATATACCAATCTGCAAAAATGATCAAGAAACATGATTAGTAGCTGTCCGAAACAATTACTAAAGGGAACTCTCAGCTTCTATTCAAATACATACAAACAAGAGAACAAGCACATAGTAAATGATAGATATTTCAGAAGAGCTCTGATTGTCCTTCGCCAACTAGTGACTGTAGATATGGACATAGACACAAAATAAGTGCACTCAACAAGCACTGAACATCGACTCCAGTCTAAAGAAGTCATTCTCAGCGACGAAAAATCAAAGATAGCTCCTAAATAAAATTTCCTGTTATGTAGCAAATCTACAGCCTTCTGATTAGAGATCTTCCAGCAATCAACATGGAAAACAGAAACTGCACCTCTCTACAGCTATGCAAAGGGATTCAACTTTGTAACGACAAACACTGTTTTCTGGACAATTACAAGGGTAACTTTCTTTGATACCTGCACATCCCCCACATCATTAAGTCCATAAGGTTAGGATGGCATTGTCCTACTCCAGAAGCCCCCACAATAAAAGTCTATGTCCAAATAACCAAAGACTAGCACATAACATGAAGTGATTAACCCTCCACCTATCTAGACAAGCAATCTATTGTAGGAATCTCTATGCAACCATATAATCACCTTCTGGTTGGCGAGTGTTCGTCTGGAGAATGCACGAGTGAACGAGTGGCGGATAACAAACACGAACTTATAGCTATGTCCTTCAATACTCTAAGCACAAAGCCTTCTCATCAACGTATTCAGTTAGAGAGAATTATCTAACAGCTCTGAAGACCAGACTGAGGATGATTGCTACTCAAGGAATGTACTTTACCTCTCCTCATCAGGCCCCTCCAATCAGGCGTTCTATAAAACCCAACAACCTAATAAAGTCTTCTTCTAGGGACATCATAGTATCAATGACTATACCATGTCCTATTAGATTCCCTATTTAAGGCATTGAAAATAGGCGGTCATGTAAGTTAACACTTTCAGAATAAACCTATTAGAAACCTACAATAGCACTAAAAGGATGCAATGAGTTAACTCCAATTCATCCAAGGGATGAAAGTATTACTAACCGCAATCAAGTGCAAATGGGAAGTTGGAACACCTAACGCCTAGATGACAAGTACAGTGAACAAGTACCAACCTATAATAGCTTCAGGTAAATAAAACGGTCACATCCATTAAACCGATATACAGAGACAGATACCTGTCCATGCAGTCTGGTAGGACAGCTTCTTCTCACAATACATGCTCAGTGTCCTTCAGAAATCGGAGGATCTTTTACTTCCATGCAGTGTCTTCTATGTGGCTAGGTGACCATGAACTTGACTGGTTTCATTGAACCAAGGGCAAGAATCTTGGGCAGTGTCAGTATCACAGCAAAGTATACAGACTCTACGACCTTTGATCCAAGAGGTTATAGAAATCATCGAATCTGATAGCCGATCCTTTGCAGTCCAGACAGTTTCCTCTGGTATCATCCAGTCATTCTCAAGTGTGTAAACCATGTGTGGGTTTGTTCACAAGAGTCCATCTCAGAGGCTGGTCATGGTCTGTTCATTCTATTATCAGCACTTAATGCATGTCATTGTGTCACCACCACACAATGCTCCAAAACTGGCCCTCACAATTCACATCCAACAGCCTAACTTAATGAGATGGATATAGAACATTCTATAACTATGCTTTGGACAATCCATCCTTAAAATAAAGAGAGTCGTCAAGTCACTCAGTTCAAACTCAACTCTAGTAGCTAGTACAACCTTGATGCTTCATAAACATCAGAGATGTCAAAACCAATACATGAAGGAATTCAGGAGCTAATGTATCTCCAGAATTTCCTTTATCTAACAAAACTGCATACAGCAGTATAAGAATACAGGCAAATAGAACTCCTAGAATTTGAAGGAAGTGGCCAGGATATTGATCCTAGTATTATTCAACTGAAACCGGGGCATATCCAACATCCCACAACCTAGACCATCTAATCCTTGGTTTTCCCTCCAGGCAGAATGCCCTCTTGGTACTATATGATTAATGGTTAAAATTACATATCATTAAACAAAGGTTTCAAGGATCCAGCAATCTAAAGTGCTAGCAGGTAGTTTCAGTCACAAATTACTTTGTGTTTTGATACTCAAGAAAGGAGTGTCTGCAAAACTGAATATTGCCTCTAACAGAATAAGAAGCACTTTCGCCCTAGCTCGATTTCTTCACATGCTCAAACATTATGAGCAACAGCACCTGCTGCCAGGAACAGTGTTCAAGAAAGCGCAATTAAGCGGCCGCCAAGGCACTAGGCGGCAGCTTAACGCCCCGCTTTTGATGTAAGTGGTGAAATAAGCGGTGAACATGCTTAATCAGAGGTCGGCGGCGCTTAATCGACGCTTAATCCAAATAGGCGGCACTTAATTAGAATAAGCACCCAAATAATAATAAAAGGAAACTCTATGTTTTGTTTTGTTTTGTTAAACTCCAAAACGATACGAGTGAAGCCCAATCCTAATTTCTCAGAATAAACCTCCAATTTCTTTATGTTTTTATGTTTTTTTTATGTTTGTTTGCTTCTTTGTGAGAACATGAACCTTGTTTACCTTGAATTTTGTTTATGCTTGATGTTAATTATTAAGTATGGTATTGCAAACTATTTATAATTTTTTAATTTTGGTAAAAACGCCTAGGCTACATCTAGGCAAGCTAGGCGCTAGGCAGAGGCTCACCACCAGCCTAGCGCTTTCTTGAACCTTGGCCAGGAACTTAAAAGCTTCCCAACAAACTATGACACTATTTCTTAACAGGAAAAAAATATTCCTTACCAAAAACCATCTCGGAGACAGGCCATAACAGAATTTTTCGACAGAACACCCGTCCAAAAAGGATAAAGAGGAAGGACAAACAAAAGCACGAGACTATGCAGATATAAGTTTCTAGAAGAATCACTAAGCATGTCGATATCAAGGGAAGTAACTAGGCAGCAGCTTACTTATTTATAAACTTTCAGATTACCAATTTACCATGATAGTATATTGATATAAAATTATAACCATGGTTCAATAATTTAAGAAAGGTAACTAACCCAGCAATCAGTTTAGAGTGACTAACAACGCATTCTGATAAAAGACCATTGGTGAGAAACAGGTAGCCTCACTAACAATGACCGAGGTAGATGTTTATGCCATTTCGAAGAACCAACTTGCAACCACTTCAGCGCCGGGGCATGCGAGGTTTCTCCCATGAAGCTGAACCAGTTCCATACGAAGGGGATATGTCACTAGCAGTAGAATCCTAAGCAACAACACAATGATTATAAATAATTAAATATAGAAAGATTTGTCCAGAATGAATACTGCAAGAGCAGCTAGCAAAACTAATGTGGGTATAACATGTCCATACCATATAAGATGCATATCCATGTCCATATGTAGCCGATAAAGCCCCATCTGGGTTGCCAAACCTCAGTCCATACGGTCCACCTTATATTAATGAATCGAAGACCAAACAAGGGAATGAGAAAGAACACAACTCGAGCAACAACTCAACAAGAAATCCAAGCTAATGTTCAGCAGCGTAAAGGAACAGAAAAGAAAAATGAAAACATACTTCAGTTAAATAGTAAGCGAGCTCACCACAGCGAATATATTACTTATAATCCGTTATGAACTCTTCCGGAGACCAATATTATTTTCTTATTAAATCTTTAACCTTTGGTGGTGAATGTGCTGGCAGAGCTAAAACAAATCTTCCTAAATCTCACTCCTCGTCATAAAGATTATATCAAGATTCCAGAGGCAATAATTAGATTCCCATTCTTACCATCCATTGCACAATATTGATTTACTCGTTCAAAATACATGGAACAATTTTCACAAAGTTACATATGCAAGACATACCAGCATCCCAGGACCGTGGATTGGCACTGACACGCTCTGCACGCAGTTTTTCGACTTCCCGTGCCATAGAAACCACGTTTCTCTCCAATCCTTGTCGCTGCTCTATCAATTCAAGATTTGCCTGCTTTTCATATTCAATAGCACCTCTGAATGCACAACAGAGTCTCAGTTCAGGAATATGAATGTCAATTCAAGTTGAAGAACAGCAGCTGTTAAACAAGTCATCTGAAAAGAAAACTATATCATGAGGGTTTTATCATAACATAAAGAACCAAACACGGACCTCGCATGCATAAGGTCCTTGTGCAATCCTTCGATCTCCCTCTTCAAACCAGGAACCTGCTTATTCTCAACTTGAGCTCTCTCCAGGTCTTTCTTCAGGCTCTGGACCTGTGCAACAAGATCCTTCTTTGCATCCCTAAGTTTTTTCACCTCAGCTCGCAATTGAACAGCTTCATCCTTCAACGGCTCAGTAGCGCGGAGATCAGCCTCCAGTTTCATTCCTTTCTCGATAAGCTCCCTGGATCGCATCTCCTGCTCGTTTCGGATCTCACCAATGACAATATTCATACAATGAAGCTCCTCCTTGGCAGCACCAAGCTCCTGCTGCAGGGCAATTCTATCTTCCACCAGCCTCCGATTTTCTCCCAATAGCCCCCGCATATCAGCGTGCTGCCTTTCAAGCTCCTCCTCCAGCATAGCAGGATGAGGAGGAAGAGGACGATGCGGCATAGGAGGACCCCGGATGTAATATCTCTCAGGAGGGAATCCATGGCGATCACCGTACACTTCACGTGGGACCCGATTCCTCCCCGCCATTACTTGTGCACAACAAAAACAGAGAATCAAACCAATTAGACAATGATCGATTCAATTCCATCTCATTGAACCCTAAATAGTTCGAATGAATGGAAGACTCCGGAAAATTATGCCGACTGGGAAACTGAAATTGAAGAATAGCTGACTACTTACTGGACAGTGGATCAGACGAAGAGAGTGATGATCAATCTGGCGAATAAGACGCAAAATTGGTTGATAGTGTTCTAGAATGGCGATGATTCGAAGCTGTTGTTCTTCTTTTTCGGTCAGCTCAGCTGCCAGTTTGTCCGATTCCGTTCCTCATCATTATACTTTTCGTCCATTTTGGCTAATTTTTTTTTTTCACAAAATAAAATTATATTTTTATGATGATTTTTTTTAACATATTAATTTATAATCAGTATTTGGGTATTTTTTATGCTTGCTTTATTTGTGATTGCTTTTTTTTTCATCTTGATATAAAATTTACAGTAATGTTTATAAAATTATATTATTTCTATTTTGTACTTATAACTCCAATATATATATTTAAATTCAAAATTATCTCTTAATAAATTAGTTAATTCTTTGCTATTAGTATATATATCTTTTTAATTGATAGCATATCGCACTAAATTTTTGAAAAAAATTGAGTTTTTATTTTTATGTTTTTTCATATAATGTGTGTTTGTTCGATCTACCTCACGTTCCACACAAAAACATGTCTTGAATTCGATCTATTATGAGGCGTGTTTGGGTATTAAGGTATCCTCCTCGAGCAGATTTATTATCGTTCCTAATAGTAGATATATTGTATAACTAATAAGCTAAGAAACGAGTTGGATAATCGAGAGTATGATTATCATTAATGTAACATTTAAATGTTACATGAAAAAAAACATCTAAAACTACCTTTCTTCTCATCTGAAACGACATCGTTTTCAATCCATCGCGCCTCCGCCTGCCTCTCTATCCGCCATCATCGGCCCTGGTCTCTCTCTCGTCTCCTCTTCTTCTTCTTCAATCTGCGGCGACACAGCTTTATCTCCCTCAATCACTCTTGGTTTCGCAGGCTTACAGCAGCTGAGAAACCATTCAGCCCAGTTAATCAGTTGCTAATCCGCCGTCAACGTCCGGAAACCAATTTCTGGTTTATAGGTGAGACCGCGTTCTTCATCGGAATCTGCGATTCCCTTTCGTTTCAGGCTCCGATTGCTTGTATATACCTTCATCGGACGGATTGCGGTGGAGATGTCTAATCAATTTATTGCGGAATTCTGAATCGATTGCAGTGCTAGGGTTTTTTGGCGATTTTGGGACGGATTACTAACTAAGGAATGTAATTACAGGCAGTCGGATTTGCTTGTTATATCAAGCTTACTAGGAATACGAATACGAATACGAAAGATGCTCTCTGGAGTCAAATTCATTCCCCGGGATCAAGTTGACGAAGTAAGTTTGTCATTGTGGATCTTTTGATTTGACCCATCGCGCTTCTTTCTCTTGTGGGTTTGTACTCCCTGTTCGAAATCTGAATCAAATGTTATGGTTAAAACTGAAGTACGAGAGAAGAAATACTTATTCCACTACAAATAATTCCTAATTAGTACTTCCTTCCCCATAATGACTTTTAATTAGCCATTGATGTGGCAATGTTCTGTAGGTGGTGGAAGAAAGGTGGGGCTCTCTTGGTCAATTGGCCGTCTCTACTGCATCTCACAGGGCAGCACCATCTCGTGCTCATCTACATGCCATTAGAAGTAGACAGATG
This sequence comes from Linum lewisii, assembly GCA_034768395.1. Taxonomy (NCBI): domain Eukaryota; kingdom Viridiplantae; phylum Streptophyta; class Magnoliopsida; order Malpighiales; family Linaceae; genus Linum; species Linum lewisii. The sequence continues at coordinate 85,071,084 of CM068296.1, read as the reverse complement.
AGGCAGAAAGAGGAACAGCGACCTGCCACAGACGGTCAACGGAAGCAAGATATTGAAAAGGTGAATTTCCATAAAATCTTGTGGATTGAAAGCTTTGCAACTGCTGTGAAAGAGAAACTCTGATTGTTTTTCTTAATTTTAACGTGGCTGTTGTTACCAGACCCCTGATAGGAGTTACTTGAAGGATGTTTCTGTCCGACATCCTGAGATGAGAGCCCCTAAAGTCCGGGACTCTTTATCTTGGGGAAAGCAGAAAACTCCAAAGGTGTCTGCGAATGATGCAATCATTATATCCAGTGCAGCCTCCAGCTTAAATAAGTTCGCTAATGATGGAAACTTTATGAACCAAGTCCTTGGTCAGACTAATGATTTGGGTAGTTCAAATGCAAAACTAGAGGTCGTCTCTAGGGCTGATTCGTCCGAGATGATCCAACCTGTTGAAGGTACTGTAGTGATTAAGGAAGGAATGACTGCAAATCAATTGGCAGCTAAGGCCTTGCAGCTTCGATTAAAAGGAAACCATGAAGAAGCTGATAAATTGATGGTGAGAGAACTTTTCTATCTCTAATTCTCCCCAAAATTTGCTAGTTTCTGCTTAGGTGATTAATGGTTGACTTCTTTTCTGCCCATTTTTTTCTCTTCGTACCAGAAAGAGTCTGAAAAGCTGAAGGAGAAGCAGAATGCTGGAGAGCAAATGGTTCAACCACAAATTGGTGGAAGCTCTAACAGGTACTTTCATATCAGAACTTAATTTTTGTTCGAAGTTCTTAGTTTCAGGAGCTACCTAGCTCATATTCGTCTTTTTTCCCCACTGACTCCCACAACAATAAAACAAGGAGAGAAAAATAATCTGATGTGTCCTTTGGTGTAGTGGTAAATAGGACATAGTCTTTCCATACGTCACGGAGTTATGTGATTTTCTCTGAAATCATCAATGAGTTTAGTTCATTTACATGGAATAACCTGTGCTTTTCTCTTTCTGTCTAGATATGTTGCACAACACAACACTCGAAAGAAGGATGATGATAATGCAGACAAAAATTTAGCCAGAACCATAATGCAGAATAAACAATATAGCTTATCAGGCCGTGCTGATGACGAGTATGATTATGAGGATGGTCCAAGAAAGAAATCACGAAAGAAGGAGAAAGACAGTGATCGCAAATCTGAGAATATCAATCTTGGTAGGCGCATCGTTACACAACAAGAACGCTGTATGTTTTGCTTTGAGAATCCAAACAGACCAAAGCATTTAGTTTTGTCGATAGCAAACTTCACATATCTGATGTTGCCTCAAAGAAAGCCAGTCGTACCAGGTCATTGTTGCATCTTGCCTTTACAGGTAAGCTTAGCGTAATTACTCGTGATTTTATTTAGTATGTTTTGACATTTATACCAAGTCCCATCGGTTTTACTAACTGAGAAATTTCTTTGCAGGACGAATCATCTACAAGGACTGTAGATGATAACGTATGGGAAGAGATTCGAAATTTCAAGAAATGCCTCATAATGATGTTTGCAAAGCAAGACAAAGAGGTAGTGTTTCTTGAAACGGTGATGGGTTTGTCCCAACAGCGTCGCCATTGCTTAGTTGAGTGCATCCCTTTGCCACAAGGTGTGGCGAAAGAAGCTCCTCTTTATTTCAAAAAGGTTGGTACTCTGGTTTTTATGTCATCCTGTTTTCAATCAGCTTCCTTGCTTCTGTTCTGCAGTCATGAAAATGTTGCTAAAGAATCAACCATTCTATCTGACAGGCAATTGACGAGGCTGAGGATGAATGGAGTCAACACAATGCAAAAAAGCTTATTGACACGAGCGTAAAAGGGCTGCGTGGATCCATTCCCAAGGACTTTCCGTATTTCCACGTTGAATTTGGTTTGAACAAAGGGTTTGTCCATGTGATTGATGACGAGAGTCAGTTTAATGGTAGCCTTGGCCTGAATGTCATCAGAGGAATGATGCAGCTACCGGAGGAAGATATGTATCGACGAAGGAGACAAGATTCTGTAGAAGGACAGAAGCTGGCAGTTGCTGAGTTTGTGCGGGATTGGCAACCTTTCGATTGGACCAAACAGCTTTGAGCCTCTAGATTTGTTATGTGCGTGGAACTGTAATTTCAATATGTTTTTGCCAGCAACGAACTGATTTGGTACTGATCTTACTGCAAATGCTTCATAGCCCTAACAAGTCTGTAAAAAAATCCCATCTAATTGTACAATCTTTTTGTACCTGATATAGTCAACTGAAGCTTAGATTAATGATATGATTGCTTCTGAACATTGTGTTGGTGTTTACATATTCAAACATCGAATTGCTAATAGTGAGCGATTCTCTTTCTTCCCCTGCTCCTGCCTCTTCTCCTCCCACTTGAGGCTGAAGTTGATGTTGCTTTTCCTTGAGCTTCTTCCTCGCTTCCATCGTCATCTTCATCGAAACTTTCAGTTTTGTCTGTTGATTCTCCTCCCTTTTCTTCTTCGTCATCATCAGTATCTTCTTCTCGTTCTGGTTGCTGTTTCTTAGAGAGCTGATCTCGAAGCTCCCTTATTTTCTGCTTCTTTGAATTTAGAACTGCAAGGAACTGGAAACATACAAGGTCATTAAAACTGTGCTCAAGTAAGTCCTGGTGGAATGGGAGCTAAGGTATCATCAAACTGCATCCCCAGAACAGACGGAACAAAAGATAAATCAAATTGATCCGTGCATCAGATGAAACTCAATCCATCTAGTGTGTCGTAGAAACAAACAGACTAAAGTTTGCAATTCAATCAAAATAAGTCTTCTTTTTTGGTAAAACTCAAAATAGATCTTCAAGAACAAAGGAAAAGATGTCAGCAGCAAATTGGTAATGTCTGCCAGTAATTTATGCAGGTTTCCCATGATTCTAAGAAAATGAATGGCTTCAATTGCAGTATCCAGGTTATTGGCAGACAGAATCATCAGCATATTAAAATGGGATAGTTGAATCACTTATACCTTTGCATATATTGCAGATTCAAACTCAACTTTCTCACTGCAATACTTCTCACTTTGTTCCAGGCATTTCCCTGCTTCCCCTCTGATCCGTTCAAATGACCGAGTCTTTCTAACAACTTCTTCCTACACAAGTTGTTTAGCCAAACAGAAAAGTTAATGTATATGGGAGATTGAGAGCACATATGCAATCATGGTTTTGCTTTACTGAGACTGAACGGAGTTGAATCAGAAGCCAGAAGGTGGAGGATCCTACACTGAGCCTTATATTTGCGTCCATAAGAAAATCCAAGATCCTCGATGTAGTCTTCTTACTATCTGGCGATGGCTGGAACTTCCATCTCCATTGTAGCGTCATCCCTTCCTTTTCAAATGTCCACGATAACTGCAAAAGCAACTCAACTATTACTAAACCATGTTACAGATTTGGAGCCTATTCCACTACTCTCAGGATCAGAAATCGGAGCAGTGTACAAACGAATTATCTATCGCTTCATTCTTGGAACAGCTAAAAGATGCGTTAAGGGAAAACCAAAAGTAGAGGGAAGCTGAAGATTAACTCGTTTACAACCATCGTTGGCATCCTCGAACCTGTAGACTGAACCAGGGATTTGAAACCCTAGATGCTTCTCAGCCAATTGAATGTACTCAGAAACCGACTGATCCCACTGCGCCGCTCTTTCCTCAACCTCATCTTCCGTAGCTGCCAATTTGGGCAACAGCTCAGACCAGACAAAAAAAGAAGGTAATACGAAAAGTTCCGATAACCTAACTTTACTACACTCATCAATCAAGAGCTAGCATCTTAGAACGGAAGTGGACGACAGGGATTTAGGTTTTAATTATACCATAGCAAACCCAAGAGTGAAGGCCGTCGGTGACCGAGAGATCGAAGTGAGCTTCGAACCAAGTTCCTTTAACAAATACTGGTTCCCTCGTATCGTTGTGAATCTCGAGCTTCATGCAAGTGTGCCTCGTCGCCGCCGTCGTCTCCATTTTCGCCGTCTGAGGGGTCTTGCTCAACAAGCTTTGCTGCTGTAGCTTTGGCGCCGTGATTGTTTTCTTTATTCAATATATTCATTTGTTTCCGAACGGCAACGTTTTATGCGTTTGAAATTTGTGTAATAACGGGCTGGCCATATTCCTTCCATAAGACCATCTCCAATAAGGAGTTCTAAATTGCTATCTCAAATTGCTAAAGTGCAATTTTTAAGACTGCGAAAAGGTGTTCTGCTCCAATAGTGCTAGTCTTAAATATAAGACTGCACTTTAACTTTCTGATTAGTGTTTATATATTCTTAATTTCATCATTTCATTGTAATAATTTGTCTATAATTTTTCTATAGATAATATTTATTAATTACGACGAACAAACTGATATACTTTTTTTTTTCATTTTCACTTTAAAAAAATTTCGTGAACTATGACACTCATGTTTATTTATTTAGTTTTGTGATACCTCCTATGTATTATATATATAATATTTATTGGTCGAGGTGGAGATCAGTGTTTAACCTTCTAAGGTTGGACCAGTTTCCAACCAAAAATTCGAGCAATCTAGATCATTAAATTGATCAAAGGTCAAATGGTGATCTAATGATTTAGATTAAAGATTTAAAGTTGAAATATTCTAACATTTGCTAAGGGTTAGACACCGATTAACCACCTTAATTGTATACTATCATCTACATTGGAGTACATTTTTTTTTGTAAGAGTTTAATTGGTTTGGTAAATAATTTTTAAATCATGAAACATAAGCCTGTGACCACCAAAAACATAATATTTGTAAAATTAAAAAGATTAATAAATGACATAGCACTCAAATAGATGACAGGTGAGAGGGGTTGTGGACCCGGAGCTGACACAATTTTTGGGCACTTTGGCATTTTGATCATACAGAAATAGCACTCAGACTTCACTTATTTAGCAATTTGGCAATTTGACTTTTGTTATTGCAGGTGTTTTAGTGCTAAATTTTTGCAGTTTGGCAATTTGACCCTCCTTATTGGAGATGGTCTAAGGGGTGCAGCAGAAGGCTTCAACTCTTACAGCAACGGTACTCACTTCTTAAGTAGGCAGTCATCTTTCCCCAGTGATTTTGGAGCGTCTAGTAATTTAGGTTCGTCAACTAGTAGCAGCAGTAGCAGTTCATGCAGGTTTGAGCGGACAAGGAGTTACCAAGATGGAGTGTACCAGCGAGGGTACAGTTCTTTCGGAGGGCCTTATGATGGCATAAGGGACTACGTTCCACAGGGTAGTAGTCATCTACCTTACGCCAATGGGCAGATGGATGCAATGATCTCTAACCAGTGGCAGTTGTCACCAAGCACAGATTTTTCTTTAGCTAATATGAGAAATGCAGAGGGTGATGGATCATCGGCATACTTCGGCCAGGATTATTCATCGAATTTGGCTTGTGGGGTGAATGGCTATTCGATGTATCGGCCTTCAAATGGTCGCTGAGAGGAAGGGAATCATGAGTCCGGTGGGAGACGAGGAAAAACGGAGCTGCCGGCCAGATTTAAGTGTTTGGTTTGGTACGATCCGCCGTTTGTAATAATGTGAGAGGGTTTTTAGTTTGAAAGTGATGAATGAGGTTGTATTCTTCTTCTTTTCCATAAGGCATATACGTTTTGTAAAGAGTGTTTTCTCTTCTCTTTATGCCTTTTCCTTTATGTCTCCAGTATCCACCAAGCTTTTTAGTTTATTACAATTACCCTTCAATTTTAATATTTGGTTATTAGGCTAGAAGGTACATTTTGGTGTGTTAAGGACTGACACAAACCAACCTATTTTTTATAGATTAGGAGATTAGGGGTGGTTTGGTTTGGTTTGGTTGATGGAATTGGATCTAGAATTGAAATCCAATTCTCACCGAGAATTGTAGTGCAATTATTTGTCAAATCCCAGTGGGCCGGGAATTGGAACCACATCAATTAAACAACCCATATAGTGTTTTTTAGAAGTGGGTTATTGTTCCAGCCTTGTCGCCTGGCCCAATAATGGAAGCCCAAGCCTGTTGGTCGCGAGGGCGTGGTGTACCTCGTAAATAACGTGGGGGGAAGTTAGTTCAAGGAAAAGGGGAGGCGATCAGTTTAAGGAATGGGAGAGGGAGGCGAGTAACGTACCGCGGAGCGTTTGTCCGCTGGGTAAAAGTGTTGTCTCCCGGTTAATAGGGTATACGGGGGTATTTATAGTACCCCTGCCTTGGTCGCCAAGGCTGAATCTTAGCCACTCGTTTGTAGCCCCCGTAGGATGTTGACACGTGTCTGCTCTGTCTTGGAACCCTAAGTGTCGCCAAGTAACCCTAGGAGGCCGCCGAGCTGGGCCGTCGCTTTGGGCCTTACTCCACTTCCTGGGCCTGCCTGTTCGGCCCATCTGATTTACCGCCTAAATCCGGACCTCCAGCCCTAGCCGCTGTGTTCAGGCTGCCGTGTGGGCCGCCTCATGGGTCGCCGTGTGGGCCTTTGGGCCTCGTCGGGCCGGGCCCATCAATTGCCCCCAAGCCCTTAGTCGGGCTTTGCTTGGCTGAGGGCTTACTTATAACTCGGATCGCTTGTCTTGTGATCGTCGTAGGAGGGCCCATCAATTGCCTCCGAGCCCTTAGTCGAGCTTTGCTTGGCTGAGGGCTTACTTATAACTCGGATCGCTTGTCTTGTGATCGTCGTAGGAGGGCCCATCAATTGCCTCCGAGCCCTTAATCGAGCTTTACTTGGCTGAGGGCTTTTGATCGCCTATGTTGTGTCGCTTTATCGCTTTGCTGTCCTATCGCCTTGTTGCTTTGTTGTTTTGCCGCTTTGGTGTCTTAGTTCTTATCGCCTTATCTTTTTTGTCGCTGCTTTCTATCGCGCCCCTTCTTTCCAGTTTTTCATGCACCTCTCTACCGCTCAGGGTATTATGGTCTTTTACTCTCTACCTTGCTGGAGAAGTTGGGGAAATCGGGGTATTTCAGTAATTGCCCAGAAAGCCATCATTACCTTATCCCTTCAGACATCACCTCAGCTGCGCGTGCCCCCAATGAAACGTCGCGACGGCTCGACTTCCCGCCAACACGCCCTTTTAACCGCACGTGTGCCTCACTCATTCACCGCGACGGTTCCACTCCCGCTCACTGCACTCCTATATAAACCCCATTTTTACCGTCTTCCTCCATTTTTTACTCTTTCTCTGCCACCTTGCCTCTCTGTTTTTACAGTTTGCTCACCTCCACTGCTTCTTCCTTCCTCCGCCGATCAGAAAACGCTTCATTTTTCCTTCTTCCGACCACCGGAAAACGTTCATCTCTCTTTGCCATTTTTCAGATGTCTGGAGCTCCCCGACGCCCACCTGGTACGTGACTCCTCCCTTCTTTCGCACTCTCATTGCCGTCCTGCCGTGTGTTTCCTTCTCTTTTCTGCTTCTTGATATTAGTCTTGAACCATGGATTCCGATTCCGATAGCCAAAACCAAAGTCATTCCTACTCCGCGGGTACCGACTCTTCACCTTCTCCTTCATCCTCTCCTTCATCCCCTCCTTCAACTTCCAGCCAGTCTCCTGAGCCAGTGTCCTTAAATCCTCCATCTATGGCCGAAACCTCGTCTGCCCAAATTTCCGACGTAGCAGAGGAGAATTTTGATGAATCTCCTGCCCTGCCTTTTTGGGGTCCCCACCAAAAAGGATTCGAGCGGGCCCGTCATGGGGTCGAGATTGATCCTGAGGCGACTAGAGTCACCGGCTCCTACTCCATTGGCAACTGGCGGTCCATGTGGGGAAGAGCTACTTGTGACGAGCGCACGGTCATCGGCCCGGGCTACTTTCCTTCAGGGTCGGTGGAGAAGATCGCCCGCGTTCTTCCATTCGCCATGCTGCCGTCTACCTGGGAATTCGCCGTGGCCTCTCGGCTTTCCACTATTGGCAATTGCCCGCCAGGGTGGCACGGCGTCTGGACCGAGGCCTTCACCAATGGCCTTCGCCTTCCGCCATCCTCGTTCATGGTCGCCCTGCTTGGGTGCTTTGGCGCTTCTCTTGGCGCCTTTAACGTCGGGTGTTGGGCTACAGCCTCTGCTTTTGAATGCAGCTGCGTGACTAAGAAGATCGCCCCCACTCTGCGGTTGTTTCAATTAATTCATTATGCCAAACACACCTCCAATGGCATCAGTTTCGTTCGCCGAGCTGATCTTACTCAAAAGGGCACTTACTCATCACCGAAACCTCGCCCTACATGGTACCATTCGTTTTTCTACTTCCGCCCCAGCGACACGGATCACCATTGGGCTTCGCTGCTCCCCTCATCCTGGTCTTCTGGTGACGTGAGTTCTTTCAACGCCGAGCTTGATCCTACTCCTGATGAAATACTCCTACGTCGCCAGATCCTTCTTGATTGCCATCACTTATCGACCACTTCTGGCCTACGGACTGCCCAGGCGGGGATACGAGGAGGTATACTTTATGTCTTAGGCGGTGCTGATTGTTTTCCTCCCTTCCTAGTTGTCGCCGTTCATCTTGCGTAATTGAGTCGTCGTAGCCAAACCCTTAGGAATGTATAACCTTTACCTTATCGCCTTTTTGTGCTCTCTTCTCTTTCCTTTTTTTTATACAAATCTTTGGATGTATTTTCTCTAGGCGCCGTAAGCCTCGTTGGGTGCCTCCTTAGTACCACCGCGCGTGGTCCTGTCGCCGAGACTCGTCCCAGCCGCTCTGAGGCTGCCCCCGTCGCCCCTGCTTCTGCCCAACCTTCGCCTGACAAATCTAAGGGGAAGAGGAAGGCGGCTGAGACGGATGAAAGCCTCCTTTCTTCAAAGAGGAAGAAAAAAGCTGGGGTTTCCAAGCCGAGGAGAAAGGCAGGTGAGGGCTCCAGCAATCCACTGCCGCCGCCCCCCCAGTGATAGAGGTGGAGGATGTAGATGCTGAGACTGAAACTCCCCTCCGCCGCTCTCGTCGCCAATCGCCTCCGGCAAATGACAATCCTTCTGTGGGGGAGCCCTTAGAGCATCCTGCTGACGAGAACGTCATTTCATATGACGACTCCTATTTTCCTGACGAACCTATTCCTCTTCCCCGGGATCCGGAGCATCCCGAGTCTGCGCCGGCTGCGGAGCTTGATCTTCGTCCCACCGAGCCTGCTCGCGACCACTCTCGCCCGCCTCCTGTCAACATCGACCGTGCCCGCCGAGCCGGCTGGACAGAGCGAGCTAACACTCTCTTCAATCGCCCTGCTCCTGCTGGTCGCGAGGGCGAGGGTCCCTTTCGCCTTCCCTACTTCGCTGTCGTTCATCCGGTGGCATCCCACATATCGCCCCGGATGGCGAGTGATATCACGGAGGAGTTCTCTCGAGGTGTCTACGAGGGGGTGACCGCTCCTGGTGAGGGCTCGGAGATTTCGGACCTGCATGGGGCAACTTCCTGCCGCCTCCTTCAGGTACTTATGGAATGCGTCATTTATTTGCTTTGTCCTGTTACCTTAGCTCTGCTCGCTGCTTCTTACCCCTTACATTTGTTTTGCTGCCTAGGCCGTGGCCGAGCTCGGCGATCTCTCCTTTGCATGTAAACACATGCAGGAGGAGAATCGGAAGCTGAAGGAGGATGTTGAGAATCTGCGCTCTTTGCGCATGGATCTCACCCGTTATCATAATGAGGAGAAGGTATTTACTCATCTGCCTCTTCTTTCTCCCCTTTTATATATACTATTTCCCGGCTTGTCACCTTACGATCCTTGCTAAACCCGCACGTTGTTGTTTGTTTTTTTTTTATCTTAGCGACGGGCAGATGCAGCGACCTCTGCTGCTGAGTCTCTGAAGGAAAGCCTGGCTGAGGCGACTGGGCGGATCTCCCAGATGGAGGGCGTCCAGGAGGACTTGCAATCTGCTAATAAGTACATTGTCGCCCTTGAAGCCGAGTTGGATGAGGCTCGTGTCAAGGTTGCTCAGGTGGAGGAGATAGCCGCCGAAAGGGACAGAGCTAAAGAGCTGCTTAATGACTCTCTGGCGGCTGAATCGGCGGCGGATCGTGATCTTGCCGCTGCCAAGGCTCAGTATGATGAGACTGTGGCTTATTACACTCATGCTCTCGGCGAGAGTATGCGTGTGGTAATGCGCAGCTGTCGTAATGAGTTCTACGAGCTGTTTCCCAACAAGGGCTGGCCGGGGCGAAAAATGGTTCGAGCCGTCCTCCGCGGTCTCAATCGCTATAACTTTGGGGTTCCCGACCTTCCCGATGCCGAGGAGGAGGCTTATTTTCGAGATGCTGCTCGCTTGGAGCGGGAGATAGTGGCGGCAGATGCTGAATATGTGGCGGCCACTCGCCGCAGCCGTGGCCTGCCTGATCTGAATCTCGATGGATCAGAGGTTCAGCCGCCATCATCTGATCAAGCCCCCTCGACCAGCGGCAAAGACTTCAATTCCGCCGCTGACCCTTCCGAGGCTGGCGAGAAGGGCTCCGGCGCTAAAGACCCATGATCCCGCTTTCAACCTGTTGTTATTATTGCTATCTTTTCAGACAATCATCATGTTTCTGCGTGCTGTTGCTGTTTTCCTCTCTTTCTCCTTCTCTTTTTTTTGTAAAAACTGCTTTATTAAACTCTTCCTCGCGAATTTTCAATCTTTGGTCTTTTATCTTATTACACCTCTCTTGATCGCTTTGCTTCTTTTCATCATTAACTAGATGTTATACCGATAGCTTTGATGCCCTTAGGTCTTACACAGTGATTTGTTAATGCCCGTAGGTCTTACATAGCGATCCCAATGCCCTTAGGTCTTACATGATAAATTTGATGCCCTTAGGTCTTACACAGCGATTTGTTAATGCCCGTAGGTCTTACATAGCGATCCCAATGCCCTTAGGTCTTACATGATAAATTTGATGCCCTTAGGTCTTACACAGCGATTTGTTAACGCCCGTAGGTCTTACATAGCGATCCCAATGCCCTTAGGTCTTACATGATAAATTTGATGCCCTTAGGTCTTACACAGCGATTTGTTAACGCCCGTAGGTCTTACATAGCAATCCCGATGCCCTTAGGTCTTACATGATAAATTTGATGTCCTTAGGTCTTACACAGCGATTTGTTAATGCCCGTAGGTCTTACATAGCGATCCTAATGCCCTTAGGTCTTATATGATAAATTTGATGCCCTTAGGTCTTACACAGCGATTTGTTAATGCCCGTAGGTCTTACATAGCGATCCCAATGCCCTTAGGTCTTACATGATAAATTTGATGCCCTTAGGTCTTACACAGCGATTTGTTAATGCCCGTAGGTCTTACATAGCGATCCCAATGCCCTTAGGTCTTACATGATAAATTTGATGCCCTTAGGTCTTACACAGCGATTTGTTAATGCCCGTAGGTCTTACATAGCGATCCCAATGCCCTTAGGTCTTACATGATAAATTTGATGCCCTTAGGTCTTACACAGCGATTTGTTAATGCCCGTAGGTCTTACATAGCGATCCCAATGCCCTTAGGTCTTACGTGATAAATTTGATGCCCTTAGGTCTTACACAGCGATTTGTTAATGCCCGTAGGTCTTACATAGCGATCCCAATGCCCTTAGGTCTTACATGATAAATTTGATGCCCTTAGGTCTTACACAGCGATTTGTTAATGCCGTAGGTCTTACATAGCGATCCCAATGCCCTTAGGTCTTACATGATAAATTTGATGCCCTTAGGTCTTACACAGCGATTTGTTAATGCCCGTAGGTCTTACATAGCGATCCCAATGCCCTTAGGTCTTACATGATAAATTTGATGCCCTTAGGTCTTACACAGTGATTTGTTAATGCCCGTAGGTCTTACATAGCGATCCCAATGCCCTTAGGTCTTACATGATAAATTTGATGCCCTTAGGTCTTACACAGCGATTTGTTAATGCCCGTAGGTCTTACATAGCGATCCCAATGCCCTTAGGTCTTACATGATAAATTTGATGCCCTTAGGTCTTACACAGCGATTTGTTAATGCCCGTAGGTCTTACATAGCGATCCCAATGCCCTTAGGTCTTACATGATAAATTTGATGGCGCGAAGACATATATTAGATTCAATCATTAGGGCCCTTAGTTGCCTTAAAAACTAGCCTCGGTTACAAGTGTCTTTTTAATCATAATATCGCCTGAGATGCATGGAGTTCCAAGTTTTGGGGATCTTTGCTCCATCTAACTCTGCTAGTTTGAAGGTGTTGGCCCCTACCACTCGCCGTACTCTGTATGGGCCTTCCCATCCGGGGTTGAGCTTGGCCGCCCCGACCGCCGGCCTGAAGATCTTTCGCAGCACTAAGTCATTGAGCGCGATGTGATGTGGTCGGAGCTTTAAATTGTACCGCCTGGCTAACTGCTCCTTTTCAGCGATCAGCCGCATCTGTGCCTTTTCTCTTTTTTCCTCAATCATATCTACGTTAAGCATCAATTCTTGTTCGTTGACCTCATCCCTGTATTCCTGTATTCGGATAGATGGGATTGAGATTTCTACCGGAAGGACCGCCTCAGTCCCTTACGTCAATGTGTAGGGAGTCTCCCCTGTCGCCGTTTTATAAGCCGTACGGTGAGCCCATAGTACATGATCAAGCTCCTCGACCCATACGCCCTTACAGCCATCCACTCTTTTTTTTAATCCTTGTAGAATAAGCTTATTAGCCGCCTCTGCTTGTCCATTAGCTTGTGGGTAGGCGACCGAAGCGAATCTCAGATTTATCCTCAGGTCATCACAAAATTCTTTAAAGACCTGTGAGTCAAACTGAGTTCCATGGTCACATATAATACTTTCTGGTATACCAAATCTGGTGACGATACTTTTAAATGCAAACTTCTGTATCTGCTTGGCGGTGATACTTGCCACCGCTTCTGCCTCAACCCACTTGGTGAAATAATCAACCGCCACGATGAGGAATTTCCTTTTCCCGAGGCTTCCGGAAATGGGCCTAGGATATCCATCCCCACCTCGCGAATGGCCACGGGCTGACATTCGCCTGGAGCGCTGTTGCTGGCAACTTGTGATAACTTGCAAATTCCTGACATTTGTGGCATTTCTTCACCAGGTCGCCAGCCTCCTTTCTCATTGTTGGCCAATAGAAGCCCTGGTATATTAAGTTCCTTTCCAAACTTCTTGTTCCCAAGTGAGTACCACATACTCCTGAATGTACCTCCTCTAGGGCCCAAGATGCATCCTCCTCTCCCAGGCATCGCAAGTATGGACCCATAGCTGATTTTCGATACAGCTCTCCCCCTATTATAGTACACCTCCCTGCTTTTCGCCGGAGCTTGGTCGCTTCTAACGGGTCACTTGGTACAGTGTCGTCATCCAAGTATTGAATAATAGGCGTTCGCCAGTCACTTTTCCCAATTCCGTTAATCATGTGAAAACACTGCTTCATCCTTGTTTCCTTTTCCACTGTAACCATTCACCCTTCTTCAAAATCTGTCGCCGTTGCTAGTTTCGATAATGCATCCGCGTGGCAATTCTCCTCCCTAGCAATCTGGGATATAACCACCTGTTTGAATTCCGATATAAGCAGTTTTACCTCGTCAAAATAAGGGAGGAGCGACTCCTCCTTTACCTCAAAGCTTCCATTAACTTGGTTGACTACTATCGCCGAGTCTGAGAAAACTTTGATGTTAGTAACCCCCATACCCTTGGCGATTCGTAAGCCAGCCTCCAATGCCCCATACTCGGCTGCATTGTTGGTTCGATTAGTTGCGAATCGCAATGCAACCTCGTGGAGGATCCCGCCAGGAGATCTTAGGACTATCCCCGCGCCTGATCCTCCTTTACTCGAGGCCCCATCTGTAAATAACGTCCACTCATCGCCTTCCTCGTTATCTTCTTGTACCGCCCCTTCGACTACAAAGTCCGCAAGGACTTGAGCCTTGATCGTCGTTCGCGGTTGGTACCGAATGTCATACTCGCTTAGCTCGACCGCCCACTTAGCTAGTCGCCCTGCCACGCTCATAGATCTTAACGCATTCTTAATCGAAAGATTCGTGAGCACATGTATTGTGTGTGCCTGAAAATATGGTCGCAATTTTCTGGCCGCGCAGACCACAGCGTATGCCATTTTTTCTATCACCGGGTACCTTGTTTCAGCATCGACCAAGGTTTTACTTGTATAAAAAACAGGGTGTTCGGCTTTGTCCTCTCTTCGAACTAAGACCGCACTAACTGCCTTTGGAGAGATTGCAATATAGAGAAATAAATCTTCATTTGACTTTGGAGATGCAAGTACAGGAGGGGTAATTAAAAATTGCTTCAGCTCTTCAAAAGCCTTGTTACATTTGTCATTCCATGCAAACTTTGATGCATTCTTTAAAGTCGCAAAGAATGGAGCGCAGCGGTCGGCGATCCTGGGAATGAATCGATTGATTGCCGTCAGTCTTCCAGATAGAACCTGAACCTCCTTCACAGTCTTTGGAGGGGCCATCGCTGTAATCGCCGCGATCTGCGCTGGATTAGCTTCAATTCCTCTCCTGGTTATGAGATATCCCAGGAACTTTCCTGATGTTGCCCCGAACACACACTTCAAAGGGTTCAACCTGAGCGAATACTCCTGCAGTGTATTGAAGGTTTCCCTTAAGTCGCCAAGATGGTCATCAGATCTCTTACTTTTGACCAGCAGGTCATCCACATACGCCTCCAAGTTTCGGCCGAGCTGCTTGACAAAGACTTTGTCGATCATTCTCTGGTAAGTCGCGCCCGCATTCTTGAGCCCGAATGGCATCACTCGATAGCAGTAGTTCGCCGTGGGCGTCATGAAAGCCGTTTTCTCTTGATCTTGCTTGCTTAAAGGTATTTGATGATATCCTGAGAACATATCCAGAAAGGACAGCATTTCATTGTTCGCCGTTGCGTCTACCAGCTGCTCTATGTTGGGCAAGGGGTACGGATCCTTGGGGCAAGCATCGTTAAGGTTGGTGAAGTCGACACACATTCGCCATGCTCCTGACGATTTCTTGACAAGAACTACATTAGCCAACCACTCAGGATACTGTACCTCTTTGATAAACCCTGCCTTCAAAAGTTTCTCCACTTCATTTGCCACCGCTTGCTGCCTTTCTCTGCAGATGTTCCGCCGCTTTTGCTGGACTGGGCGACTCCTGGGTTCGATCGCTAGAGAGTGTTTGATGATGTCTGGAGCAATTCCTGGCATGTCACTTGGTGACCATGCGAACAGGTGCGAGAACTCTCGGAGCAACTTGACCAACTCCTGTTTCTTGTTATCGCTCAGGTAGGATGAAACTCGAACTGTCTTACTTTCATCTTCTTCGAACAGCGGTATTGGGACGTCCGATTCTGCTGGTACGACTCTTTCTCCCTCATTCTCCGCCTCCAAGCTTATGGTGAGGTACGTGCTTTTAGTCGCCGCCCTGTAACACCTTCTGGCGATGTCCGGGTGTCCCCAGGCAAAACCTATCCCTTCATTAGTAGCGAACTTCAGTACTTGGTGCACTGGGAGGAGATTGCTTGGAAGGCGGCGAGTGCAGGTCGCCCTAGGATCATGTTGTACGTGGATTGACAATCCATGACATGGAAGTCGATGGATCGGGTGACCTGCAAGTCTCCATCCCCAATGGTTATCGCCATCGTGGTTATCCCCTTGATGGGAACTGTGTGTCCTGAAAATCCTGAGATGGTAGTTCTTGTCTGCCTGAGCAAGCTAGCTGGCAGGTTCATCTTTTTGTACAGCTCCCAGAAAATAATGTCCGCAGAGCTCCCTTCGTCAACCATCACTCGCTCCACTCGGCTATTGTGTGTGATTACTTGAATCACCATCGCTTCCAAACTTGGGCCTCCTACCCTGGCCATGTCTTCTTCCGAGAATCCCAACGTTGGGCGACTGACTTGGTCTATCATCATCACCTCCTTTGTTTCCTCCTTTCTGACTTTCTTTGTCGGGCAACTTTCCCCACCGAAAATGGTTTGATAAACGTGGTTTACCTCAGGTCGAGGCTTTTTCTTACCATCTTCATTGTCCATAGGCTCCTTAAGTCGGGCGAAGACATCACCCTTCTTGTCTTGTGATTCTCCTTGTCCACGGCGATCATCTTCTTGCGGCTTGTTTTTCCGCTTTGAGCTGACAATGAAATCCCTGAGACGTCCTTCGTTTATCCACCTTTCGATTTCATTTTTCAATTCCCTGCAGTCTTCAGTGGTATGCCCATGAGAGTCATGGAAATCGCAAAACTTTTGGCGACTTCGCTGATCCGCCGGAGTGAACATTGGCCCCGGCCAGTTGATGGGATGTCCCTTATGCTGCATATACAGCAGAATCTTTCTTCGCCATTCTGAGAGGGGTGTATAATCTGCCCTCTCCTCTTGATATCCTCTCTCCTGATAACCCCTTTGCTCTCCAGGGTATCCTCTCTCTTGGTAACGCCTTTGCTCCCCTGAGCGATATTTCCCTTATGGTCGTGTCTCGGAGGGCTGCCCTTTGGCCTGCTTGTTCCCTGTAACGGGCTTTTCTTCCATCTTCGCCGCTCCACCGACAGGCTCTGCTAACTGCTCCTCAATCAAAATAATTTTGTGCACTCTGGTTTCCAAGTCGGACAGCGACTTCGGAGCCACCTGCAGCAGCGACTCCCGTAGCCTGTCGTTATGAGTCGACTGGAATAAACTTGCCGCAGCGATTTCATGATCTACCCTCTTGATGGATTGGACGACTCCAGTCCATTCATCAAAGAACTCCTTCAGCGACTGGTTCGGCTTTTGCCTCAGGCTCACCAGCGCTTGCAACGGGACCGTCCTTGTTTTCTTGCACTCATACTTCTGTGAGAAGATCCTCGCAAAGCCCTCCCACGATGTTATGATGCCCTCCGGTAGATTCATGTACCACTCCCTGGCTCGCCCTCCCAGTGTCGCCGAAAAACCTCTGCAATATGCGGCGTCACCAGCCTGCTACATTTGCATGGCGATCTGGAAGGCTTGCAAGTGCTCGTCCGGGTCGCCAGTACCTACATACCTATCTAGGTTGGGCGGAACCAACCCCTTAGGTAGTGGCTCGGCGAGTATCGCCCTGGACAGAGGTTGACGAACCGCCATCTGTGCGGGGGAGATTTGAGTAGCCGGGAGGAATTATTGTAACACTTCCAAATGGGAGTCCTGTGGCGATTGCCTGTCCTGAGTGTTGGCCCTGAGAGCTTGAGCCTGCTGGGCGATCACTGTTTTCAACATCTGTGTGAGTTCAGCATTCTGTTGCTCAAGGGACCGAAATCGCTGCTCCAACAGCTCATAGGCATCGCCGGTCGGAATAGTACTCTGGGACTCCGAGTCGCCCTCGAATTCGCGCTCCATGTTTCTAGTGAGGTTTGGGTCTGTTCGAGAACCTGGGTTGACATACTTGACAGGTGTTACTCCATCTCCTCTTTCGCCATCCTCGCCCATCAAAGTGGGAATCGCTGATGAAGCCATTCGCCTTGAAAAGTCGCCTGATCGCCCCCTATCTGGCGCGCCAATTGTTCCAGCCTTGTCGCCTGGCCCAATAATGGAAGCCCAAGTCTGTTGGTCGCGAGGGCGTGGTGTACCTCGTAAATAACGTGGGGGGAAGTTAGTTCAAGGAAAAGGGGAGGCGATCAGTTTAAGGAATGGGAGAGGGAGGCGAGTAACGTACCGCGGAGCGTTTGTCCGCTGGGTAAAAGTGTTGTCTCCCGGTTAATAGGGTATACGGGGGTATTTATAGTACCCCTGCCTTGGTCGCCAAGGCTGAATCTTAGCCACTCGTTTGTAGCCCCCGTAGGATGTTGACACGTGTCTGCTCTGTCTTGGAACCCTAAGTGTCGCCAAGTAACCCTAGGAGGCCGCCGAGCTGGGCCGTCGCTTTGGGCCTTACTCCACTTCCTGGGCCTGCCTGTTCGGCCCATCTGATTTACCGCCTAAATCCGGACCTCCAGCCCTAGCCGCTGTGTTCAGGCTGCCGTGTGGGCCGCCTCATGGGTCGCCGTGTGGGCCTTTGGGCCTCGTCGGGCCGGGCCCATCAGTTATACAAGTAGTCACCGACCTTTAATTAAATAACCCGGAAATCACGGATTTTCAAAAAAATTACCCTTTCATTACTGAGCTTTACACCAACTTGTTTTTGCCCGATCCCCTTATAGGTTTTTTTTTTCTTATCGTTCGGTTAACAGGCCCATCCATTCCATTTGGGTAAAAACACGCAAGTGAAGGTCAAGCCCATCAACCACCAATACTTTGGTCCTTGGTGAGTAATTGGGTCAAAGTATGTGGGTCAAATAATTTGGACTAGGCTCGGTCAAAATTGTGTTTAGACCAAATTAATTGAAGTCCACCGGAGTTGGTTCGTTAAAACTCGAAAGGTGAGGAGAGGGAGAGAGAGAGAAATAATGAGTGATGACGGTTTAAGTTGGAATAAGAAGGTAATATAAGATAGATTAACGAGTTTGGTTTCTGTGAATGGGATGAATATAATAATTCAAATGAAATCCTTACATTTTTAGAAAAGTGATTTAAAAATATGTATGATTTGGGCACAAAAATTGTTGATTTCAAAACTTATTAGGTAATAGATGAGTTTGGCTGAGGTAGTCTTGTGGATTTGTTTGTGCTCTTCTGAGCCTTAGTTGTACTAAACTGTTTTTTAATGATATGAAACCCTAATTATTCATAAATAAAAAAATATTATAGAAACCAAACAGAATCCTAACCCTAATGTTAAAGTATTATTCCGAAAACAATAAAATCAAAGCAGCATGTGAGATGTATAAGCGAGTGGACAGAATCAATTTAGTAAAATGTACATTTATTTCAATTATTTGTGCTTCAACAATATTGATCACACATTCAAGCATCGCCGAGAATTTCTATCTCACTATTCCACGGATGGGGTAATTCACAAATGGGATGACTTTTTACTTATGATTATCTCAAGCTGTCAACTATTTAGGATTCTATTCGGTTGGTTAGGCCTACAGTGCAGTGGTATCACCTTGTTTGGGGGGCAGTTAGTCGTCCTAGAAACAGTTTCTTCGGCTGGCTTTATATTCTGAAACGGCTCTCCACAAGAGATCGTCTCATCAGATGGGGGATTCCTTCTGACCCCCAGTGTGTGTTATGTGCTTCAGGTGTCCCAGAGTCTCATAATCATCTATTTTTTGACTGCGATTATTCGAAGGTTGCATGTGATATGCTTCTTGGCAAACTAACTAATCTCAGCTCCTATGATGGTTCTGTTATTCTTAGCATTTTCAGCAGGTTTGCTAAGGGTAAAAATGCTAGAGGTATCCTTTGTAGAGCGATTTGGAACTCCTTGATTGCTAGCATTTGGAAAGAGCGTTGCTCTCGGCTTCAGGGTTCCCCTCCTTTGACAGTTTCTTCTTTGGTTAAGCTTATTTTGAGAGAGCTTAGTTACCAAGCGCTTGGGAGTACTGTTTTCTCCTCAGCGATTTCTTCTTTTGGTTTTTCTCTTCAAATGTAACTATAGGTTCCTTTTCTTTGTTTATGGTTTGGTTGTATTCTGTAAGCACTGAGGTTTTGATCTTCCGATCTACCTCTTCATTTTTGGAATGAAATTAACCTATTCATCCAAAAAAAAAAATATTGATCACACAATCAAATAAAAGAATAATAAATAACTTCAATCTCCATACTAATTTGAAATCTTTATTCTATTACAATATGAATACCAAGCTAATTTCCATATACTAAAAATTGTTCTTCTAATTGAGAAATAGTAAAACACCAATTTCCCTGTTGAGGCTTAATTTTAAAATACAATATTACACTGCAGGCCAGTCTGCATATTACATTACATGCAGCCTGCCGTACGTCTTATTCGTTATTCCATTATAATTAAGTATACATATTACAAATAAAATAATATAATTACTAATGCTCACCAAACGGTCGTCCATATAGCTATAACATAAAATGTCTTCTTACTTCCCCACCACAAAGTATGTTCGTACGCGGTACAGCCACTCACGACGAGAAATCACCGTCGTCGGCAGTGGGAGGTGGTGGTTTTGAGTGCCGGACACGGAAGCTGCCGGCGCCGTCATAGTTCATTTCGGTCAAGGGGCAGTTGCCGGGCCTACCTGGGGTGTGGCCGCAACCAGAAGCACCAGTGCCTGTAACTGGACCTCTCTGAAGAGACTGATGATCAATCCAATAAAAATGGACGTCCTTCTTCTTGTTAACCTCTTCCAACGGCCTCGATGCAGCCACCAGCAGCAGAAGTAATATCGTTACTACTGCCATGGTCAGCTGCATGGATTTGCTTCTAAAAGCGGCCATAATATATATGTATATAAAAAGGAGAAATTAAGTTTGGAATAATGTATATATGGTGAACGCTCCGGTACCCACTGGGTACCGATACCTTATCACTAAAATTTCATCACAGTAATGTTTGAATTTTAAAGTTTGAGAGTCTTAGTTTAGTGTTAAGGGTTTAGGATATAGTGTTTGGGGTTTGAGTTTGTTTTGGAGGTTTATGATATTTTAATTTGAACTTTTGGTTAAAAGTTCGAGTTTTACATACGATTCAGGATTTGAGCTTATGAAGTAGTATTTGAGGGTCAGAATTCGGTGTTTAGGGGGTAAGCATTATTCAATAGTGCTCTTGATTTATTACAATAGATTTAGGACTCATTATTTGAATTTTAAGCATTTAAAAATGTGAATTTAGAGTGCTAGGGTACCGATACCCTATGGGTACCGATACCCTATGGTGAACACTCCGGTGCACCCACTAAAAGTGGGTGCATCGGGTACACCCACTAACATTTTGATAGATAAACATGTTTTAATATCTTTTTTTTTCGAGTATAATAATCTACATGTTGTTAAAGGATATATAAGACGATTTGAAAAAAAAAAACTAATTTGGTAGAGATGATAATCTATCATATTGAGAAAAAATGCAGCTGTAGAAAGAAACCTGAAGAACAATAGGTATAATCTTATACTATGATGACTAAAAATTGTAATTAAGCTCAATTTAGACTTATTAAGATTAAATCTATTGATATAAACGATTAGTTCAATAGAAATATCACTCTAGACAGCACAAACGTCAGTGGGTGTACCCGATGCACCCACTTTTAGTGAGTGCACCGAAGCGTTTACCATATATATATATATCAGAAAATGTGATAGCTTATTGCGAATATAAGTAGAAGCATGAAATTATTTGTATTTATAGGGGTGGGAAATTGGGAATGGTACGTATGTCTGGTTTGAATTAGAATATTAATTAAGGAATTATTGACTATTTTGCAACGTATGAACTGGTTTCGTTTATATTTAATTACTTAATAAATTAAGATTCAGTGTGTTTGTGTTTGCTAATTAGGTGAGCATAGGATAGAGGTAAGATGGAAAATTACCCAGCAGCTTCCTATTGTTAGTAATCAACTTGTACGTTGGGTAATCAGATATTTGAATTTGAATTATGAATATAGAAGTCTGTTATGCAAGTAATTCTTTTCCTTTGACACGAGGCTCAAAATCAAGTCTAACCACAGGGAAAAAAAAAAAACTTATTTGAAACCATGACGTATGTAGTAATTATGTCGATTTTAAGAAAATTATAATATTACTTTTCACCTATTTTTATTTAGTTTTCTATAACCGTCCCTCATAGTAATTATGTCACTAAATTTAGGACACATTATTTGAGTTTTAAGTTTTTAAAAAATGTGAATATATAGGGCTAGGGTACGGTAACTTATGGGTAATGGAGCGTTTCCATGTATATGAATGTATATTTATGTATGTATTAAAAGTTCTAAACTAAATTTATATTGAAAATTATTAATGATACTTCTCTCAATATGTACATTGTAATATACGAAACAAACAAGGGCCTTTTCACTAAAATAAATAAAAAAAATTAACTATTAACCTAAATAAATACGTTTCAAAACTATTGATTTTTATAAATAAAATCGCCCCAGGCCTCGGCGATATCGCCCAAGGCACAGGCGATATCGCCCCTGCACCAAAGATTTCTGATCAAACCGATTCTAAACTAGCCAACCAACCGAGTAAATGCTGTCTGGCTGGACACATGGCGATCTCGCCCAGCCACAGGCGATGTCGCCCCAGACACAGGCGATATCGCCCGGGCTACAGGCGATCTCGCCCGAGGAGTAGACACCGGGCAAACTCGCCCCAACCCCTATAAATACCCCATTTTCAACCCTACCATTCCCCCACACCACTCTTTAACCCCTAAGGCAAAGGTAAGTCTCTTTTCTCCCTTTTTTTTTAAATTACATTATTTAGTAGGTTTTAGGTTAGAGAATTAGTTTAGGTTTAGGTTAGAGAATTAGTTAGGTTTAGTTAGAGAATTAGTTTAGGGTTTTAGGTTAGAGAATTAGTTTAGGTTTAGGTAGAGATTAGTTTAGGGTTTAGGTAGATAATTTTTTCCAAAGTGATTTATTAACATTGTCATATTGACGTTGTAGGATTTTTATAAAACAGAGAGGACCTTTTCTCGCACCATTACACAAGGTACGTAGTACATATATTATTTATTGTTCTTATGTCATTGTGAACCATGTCATTATTTATGGATAGCTTAGAGAATTAGTATGATGTTGAGGTTAGCGAATTAGTATAATATTGAGGTTAGACAATTAGTATAATATTGAGGTTAGACAATTAGTATAATTTTGAGGTTAGAGAACTAGTATACTTTTGAGAAAGAGAATTAGTATAAAATAGTTTTCCTAACAATTTACTATACAATAGATGTCGAACTATGGATGGGATGAACCGTTGGTTGATCAGACTCCTGAGGGCGTTAAGCCTCAACCTGGTGATTGTTCTCTATTGTAGGGGGAGAACAAGCATAGGGCTACTTTAGTGTGGCGTGACCCACATGCGTGCAAGGCGCTGAAGTTGCGACAGCGTAGTTCTTGCTTAGAGTGGAGTTCAGAGTACGAGGCATTCTTGCGAGAGTGTCGACTCCTCCCTGTTGTTCGTTTACTCGGTTTCACACCGTGTAAGGAGCTCGTCACAGCATTGATTGAGAGGTGGCGGCCAGAGACTAACACATTCCACCTGATACCGGGCGAGGCGACGATCACTTTGGAGGATGTTGAGGTACTTACAGGTCTTCCTATCGATGGAGTTCCGGTTACCGTAGCGGTGGACAGACGTGATCCGGGTGTTATATGTGAGGAGTTGTTGGGTGCCCGACCCCCAGCTGGGAGTTGTACGGGACAGTCAGTGAAGATCTCGTGGGTGAAGGGCATGTTTGATCGTCTACCGGCTGGAGCTCCAGCAGATGTTGTTCTCCGCTATGCACGAGCCTACACTTGGGTTCTTCTTGGCGCCATTCTACTAGCTGACCGGACTGGAGACTTGATACCGGTTCATCTACTCCGGCTTATTGGGGACTCTGCGGTTGCATCCACGTTCAGTTGGGGTAGTGCGGTACTAGCATGGCTGTATAAGGCCATGGGGAGGGCGGCCTTCTTCACGGCTGGGAGTCAGAGGGGTACAGGTGACTTGGGAGGCTTCACCTTGCTGGTCCAGCTCTGGGCCTTGGAGAGATTCCCGATCACAGCCGAGCGCTACGTAGCAGGTGGTGACCCACCAGATGCTGACACCGTTCCTCGTGGTGTGCGCTGGATGTCTGTCATCCGGCGCCACCAACATCGCGTGGCTATGAAGCTGGAGGAAATACGCTACGCACTTGATCGGAACACGGAGTTCGTGGTTAGGAATCTTAACCTCATGTACATACTCTTTCATGATTTTCTTAATTCTCCCTTACAACATATTTATTAATTCTCCAGTGGATGCGTACGCCTTTCGAGAGGAGGACTATCAGTTGGAGGCCGATGTGTTCTGGCGAGCTGTTTGCCCCATGCTGTGCATAGACTGTGTGTCATGGCACCATCCTGATCGTTGCATGCGTCAGTTCGGACATGGTCAGCGTATCCCACAGGACGCCGAGCCTGCTGCTCGCGTCGAGGAGTTACTAGGACTAGACTTCAGAGCACCAGTACATGATTGGGGTGCTAGGTACCTACAGTACTTACGTCTCTGGGAGGAGCGGGATCAGCACATTGCCGAGGGCGAGGTGAGAGCAGATCCATTGAGCCACCACTTCCATGATGAGTACGACGAGTGGTACAGGAGCCACCACGACCCTGTCCACGAAAAAGATGAGGTTGCGGGATCACTGGTAGGCCCGTGTGTGGGATCCAGTCTTTAGGACCCAGTATTGGTTGGAATGACTGAGCATACACTAGCTGGGTCTTGGATACCAGATAGAAGGGGCTGACGTAGTTTTGCCAGTTAGCACCAGCAAATTTGCAACAAGCTACAGCATGGGAGCACGGTACCTTGTACCCCTGGAACTTCCCGCATGTGCAAGTCCCCTTACGATTCGACTGCCTATCGAACCGAACAACGTAGCTATTATTACCGCTACGGTTCTGATTGTTTGGACCAGACTTAACCTCGTAAACCCCGTTAGCCGCATCGTACGGCAGCACGTAGTGTCTGACGAAACTTGACGTAGATTCTTTGGTTAATTTCTGACAGTACTTCGTATACGCGTTCCCTTCTGCCAACATTCCCTGGTATTCCCCACGGCGCCTATGCCAATACTTGACCATACGGTGGAATGTGTGCTCGATCACAGAAGACATGGGCAAACGTCGCACGCCTTAAGTACTCCGTTCACGCATTCTTGCGCGTTGGTCGTCATGGTTCCCCACCGAGCACCGCCTCCCTCAGTGTTGTCATAGGCCAAGCTCCATAAGGGTAGTTCCTCATTCACCCATTTTGGCTCCCGTACGTTTTGTTCATCATGGATCGCCAACCATTCTGCCTTCTTTGCCTCAAACTTCCGCACATTCCCTTCTATTCCTGCGGGTAGCGATGAAGACTTCTATGAATATCTAGTTTGTATGACAATATTGTATTAGTTAAGTTCAAATATACACCGTAAACAAGTTGACAAATACCTAAGTTCCAAAGGCGAGATTTTAAAGTTTGGTTGCGGTGTTTCTTGTTGAAGTTGCTTACGTAATGGCGTAGACACCACCTCCATACCCACCCTCGATCAATGTTGCGCATTGCCGCTGCTATCCCCTTGTGTCGATCACTGATGATTGTTATGTTGGCCCGATTGGTCACATGTCTCTGTAGATTCTCCATGAACCACTTCCAATTATCGGAATCCTCTTTGTCAACTATGGCGTACGCCAATTGAACAATCCGATGTTGCCCATCGAATGTACTAGCCATCAACAACACTTGCTTGTACTTGCCCGTGAGGAATGTGCCGTCAATGATCATGACCCCAGAGCAGTGCTTGAAGGCTTCTATGCATGGCCCAAACGCCCAAAACACACTCTTGAACATCCTACAGTTACCCGCCGGGTGGGTTATGATCTCGTACCGTGTCCCGGGGTTTGTGAGACGAATAGCATTCAGGATTGTCTCAATGTTGTTGTATGATGCCACCCAGTCACCGTACAGCTTCTCGACAGCACGTTGCTTGCCAAACCACGCCTTCCGGTACGATATATTGCGGTGGTACTTCTCCATAATGCAATCAATAACTGTCTCAACCTTCAACCCCGGCTCTCTGCGCACAATGTGCATGATTGCATCTGAGATCAGCGTGACATCGAGCTGTGGGTGGGGCCCTAGTATCGTTGACTGGTCACAACTGTGGCCGTTGTTGAGTTGTCGTATTACCCAGAATCCATATCTGTTGCTAAGTGTAGAACGCTTCCTCCAAGGACACGTCGGGTCGATGCACTTGATGGCCCATTCCTTCGGGTTGGAAGTGATTACCCTGTACTTATAGTTGCGGATGACTGCTTGGCTCTTCGTTAGGGACACCAGTTGACCTTTGGTAGAGAATGTCTGACCCAAGAAGAATTCCATCTCCACCGCAGTACGCCTTCGCTGGGATCTGGAAGCGCCTGTCCATGGAGTAGGTGTTGGAGATTGTCATAATGTCGTCACAGTCGTCACCCTCGCTCGTGGCATGTTCCAGTGGCACATGAACTTCCACGCTATTTGCTGTGGCCCCCCCTTCTTCATCGTCGTCTTCCTCGTCGGTTTGGCCAATCTCATCGTCGACGTTTGGATTCCCTTCGTCCGCCGAGCAATGGCTCCTTTCATCTCCAGAATCGTCAGTGCTGACATATTCATCTCGCGCCAACCCCTCTTGGTCAACCTCCTCCTCCTCCGGACCGATATGACTGGTCGCCATGTATTCCCCATCATACGTTTGGCTCTGCTCTGCCATCTGATTTGGAATGACCCCCGAGAAATCGGAGAACTGAGACGGCTCCTCTTCCATCAAGGCGTACAACTCGGCAACTTCGAAAAATGGGTTGACGCGAACTAAGTCGTATATGACTTGTACGCCGTTGTCGTCCGATATCGGCCTAGAAACGAAATGCGACAGATTTCCCTCAGAACTGTATATCGGCATTCTCCAGACAAATGACTGGATTATCTGATCCGCTCCAAGACCCATTTTCCGCCGAAACACGGTAACCACACTATCATAGGTCGCTCGCTTGGTCATCTTCAGACGGACATTATTTCCCCCTTCGTAGGATAAGCCGGTCCAATCCTGGACGATACGGCCCCCCAGAAAACTTGGATTCGGAATTCTCGTGACAAAGTGTAGTCGGCCATTTTAGAATGTTAGTTCTTTCGATTTGGTGACTAACCCCGAAACTAACAAGGATTTATAGGGTGGTTAGTGATCCGAGATGTAGGCGATATCGCCTATGCATTAGGCGATATCGCCCATGCCATAGGCGATATCGCCTAATCCTTGGCTATTTTCACACCCGTGACTCAACCGAATCTAATCACGGACCCGTTTTAGAGTCACGGGTGACAATCCTTGGTGCAGGGGCGATATCGCCTGTGCCTTGGGCGATATCGCCTAGGCCTGGGGCGATTTTATCTATAAAAATCAATAATTTTGAAACGTATTTATTTAGGTTAATAGTTAATTTTTTTTATTTATTTTAGTGAAATGACCAACAAACAAGTGATATACAATAGGATTTTCTTTTTTTGACATAAATAGTTATAGAGAAGACGGAAAGACAACAATCACACATAGATAGAAAAGTATATCTCAGCTAAGGGTGTCAAGTCTACTACCCAGGCATATGAGAGGTTATTCAGGGTCATATGTGTCATGCAATGGGCGACTTTGTCATCTATACAGTAAACTATTTGAAAGCACCGAAAAGGAGCATCGTTCTTCATGCAAAGTATTCTTTTGTTCATTCGTGGCTCCACATGGATTGTTGGTAACATGTGCGGTGTGAAGGCGGTTGAGGACCTGTTAAACATCCCCCTACCGCTCAAAAGCACCAAAAACACGCATCCCACAAAACAATTAATTATATTAGAAAAAAGTCAAGTATACCTGGATATTGCGTGCCAACCGATTTTTTCAAAACATTTTTTTTCCAAGGTTAAACGTTGTTAAACTATGTTTCAGGGTTCAGTTAATAACTACGTTTTAAAGTTCAATCTCTACCTCAAGGATTTCATTTGTACATTTACGGTTCATAATTTAATAACTACATTTCATGGTTCAATTCATTTCATAGTTAGTGAATTCAATAACCACACGTTTCTGGTTTATGAAAAAAAATTTTTTTTTGGAAAAGCTCTCAAACCCCCTCCCCCGATAATCAATCATCTCCCGGACTGCATGTTGCCGGCCGACCCTCTCCAGTCACTGCCGTCGCTCGTCTGCCTCCTCGTTGAGAGATTGGGCTTGGCCCCGGCCTCTTTTCTCATTGATTCCGTCTGGCCGATGCGCTTTTTTTCGACAGAAATCGGCGGCTCCTCACCAAAATCCATTCTCTGGATCTCCTTTGCTCCTGATCTTTACGCCAGTTGCGGGTCTCCCGTATACTGTATTACAGGCTCTTCGGAGTCCTGACGACGCCCTTGTGATGTATTTCCTAATGTTCTTCTCTTTCAGGTTCGGGGTTGAAGGTCCTCGGGTCCCCTTTCGGCATGGCTTCATTTTCCATCTCCTCGACATTACCTTTGCTACAGGCTCCTGGGCGGCTGTATTCGCAGTCATTCAGATTTGGGGTGTCGGGGTTTGGTTTGTTGAGTCTTTTAGGTTTTTTCTCAGTTCCAATAGGTATATTTTCTCGTTACCTCGCCAGAGTTCCGGATTGCGGGTTCAATTCGATTGGGTTAAAGCTTCCGCCGATCTCCGGCTCCGATTCCAAGTTTTTCCTTGCGGATCGCTGGTTCGGGCTCTAGTTCGGTTACCCTGCCTACCCAAGTTGGTTTTCGTGACCTATTTTTTCGGTGATAGGAGAGTTGGATGGAGATTGTGGTGCCGTTTGATAACTAAATTTTATATCTACTAATACATTGAAGCAGATACCATTTTTTTCAGTTGACACGTCAGCTTTTTGAGGATTTTAGAGCTCCTCCTTCATTCTAGGAATGAGGGTATTTTGGATAAAAATCGGTTCTGACAAACAAAATTTTTTGATTCTTTTCTCACGAACAATGATCGAACTCTCAACCTCATGGTTAAGAGACAAAGTGAACAACCAACAATGCCACACCTAATGATTGAAGTAGTTTAATCAAAGAAAAGTTGCAGTGTTTTCAACGTAACAACAAGAAAGCATAACTATAATGCTTTTGTTTATTATATCCCAACAATTGATAACAAATTTATAATTTTTTACCAACATATGAATTAAATGATTATATATTAAAAAGTAGAAATAAAAAGTAGAAAAAAGTATATATTAAAAAGTAGAAAAAATTCAACCACACTTCTAAGTAATCTAAATAAAAATTATTTTCCGGTAAACTATTAACACAAAAAATCGGCCAATGGGCCGCTGATAATCTAGTTTTGATTAGACTCCCTTTCTCTCTCTCCCACTTTCTCTAACGTATCTTTATTATTTGGATTATAAAGTCAGATGTTATTCCTCTTATACCTCTCATCCTACTTACCCTCAACTTCGCCTTCCCTCTCTCAGTATTTCCCTGTTCCCCCTTTGTTCCAACAAAATAGCTTCCTCTGGACACCAACCTAGTCCGTCCAGGTTACCGAGGTGGATCTGAAAGATGCTCGGGAAAGGTCGAAGCTTAGCTTGCTTGCTCGTATCTTTTGGGATGAATCCCGGGATCTTAGGTTGGTGGAAAATTCGTTCATCCCGGTTTGGAAGTGTGACAGGGTTCGTATCTTCGATGTCGGGTATGGATTATATCAATTTATTTTCCCCTCTGTGTCAAAACGTACCTTTGTGCTGGCAAAGCAACTTTGGTATTTCCAGAAGGCTATTATTCATTTCACTGATGATATGACCCCCTCCAAAGATTTGTTTGATGCCCTTCGCTTTATGCTTATTTGGGTGAAGATCATAGGAATGCCCTTTGCATATCGCACCGTTGCTGTTGGTCGGAAACTATTGGAGCCTATGGGTGAGGTGGTCCGCATGGGGTACTTTGATGCTCATAAGCCGGAAGGATGCTACGTTAAAGGCCGAGTCCAGATGGACCTGTTCAATCCTTTTTTGGGAACGGCTCCGGTCAAGGGAGAGGATGGGTCTTCGTTTCAGGTCTTCTTCCAATATGAAGGAGTCCCTTGTATTTGCTACCTGTGTGGATATCTGGGGCATGTTATGGGAGATTGCTCCCATTCGGATTTGGTGTTCGACCGCTCATTAGAGACTCGTGGATTTGTGGAGTTACGGATCCGGATGAGGTGGAAACTGAAGGTCCGAGCTTCCGTCGATTGATCCCCGCCCGTCCCCAGGGCCGAAGGGGTAGAGGAGTCCTTCCTCCTTCCGTTGCAGCTGGGTTGTCTTCTAGCCTGCATCAACAATGGTCCCAAACTCGTCAACTAGGAGGACGAGCTCGAGGTATCGGTCATGTGGTTGAAGGGTCGCGTCCTGCTCTAACCCTCACAGGCCATCTTTTATCCCCTAGGTGCATTTCCTTTCACCACACTTTAGGCCCGGTTTTTTCAGATGTGGTGCTATTTCGTTTTTCCTGTATAATGGACTTGGGCCCAATTTGTTTTAATATTTCTAATTTTAATTTTGTGTAGGCCTTGGCATCCGAAGTTGGAAATGGAACGCGGGCCGACCCAGGGTCGCGGCCCACTGGTTCGAAGCAACCCGCTGGAGCTGCTGGCACAAGTGTCGTCCGGGATTCCTCTGGCCCGCGTCCGCCGGCTGCTGTGTTACACCCTGAATTTTTTTTCGAATTTTAACAAAAAGGGAACACAAGTTCATTCGAGGCTTAAGGGTTAGTTCGAGTTGGTCGTTGGTAGGATTCAATGTGAAAAGGTGAATCACAATCAGACCGAGTTAACAGCTAGCTGGGTAATACTAATTAATGAATGACTTGTAGCCTGGCTGGTTTTTGGAACCAGACCAGCACTCAGCCAACCCAGGTTCGAATCCCAGCCTTGACAATTCATTTTATTTTTTTATTTTAAATCCGCCCAGCACCAAAACTACGTCGTTTTTGGTCATCTTCTTCCTTGGCCCAACAATTCAACGACCATCAATTTTTCCGGTGACTCTTCCCAAAGGTCAAGGGCCATTTTTCTAGCGTTTTCGGAACGTGAGACCCACCAGAACGTGGGACCCACCAGAACGTGGATTAAAGCCTGGAATCATGCTACGAACATAAATCCATTAGGAAACGGCCAAGATTGATGAGAAATCGTCCCTACTCTGACGACTTTAGAGAAAACGACGGCAACCCCTCTAGATTACGAATCGGCTCGTAATCTTATCCTCTTTGGCGTTATTCGACACCTCCGAGCCTATATAAACCATCCGTTGCTTCAGTTCGAAGCTTGCACCACTCGAGATCCAACTAACTCGATTTCCTTCGTTCTCCGATGATGCTTCCGATGAAGGTTCGGACGGTACACTCCGGGCTTCGTCGAATCGATACAAAGCCACCAATCAATCCATCTCGAGCCTACGAAGCTTTCCCCCCTATTTAATTATGGTTTCGAGCAAGTCTCGTGGGGTTTTGGTCGTCGTCGGCATCAGACACGGCGGCTGGAGCGTTCCTGCAAATTGGAGAAGAAGATGGAATAGTTGCAGTTTGGTCACCCAAGTCTCTATGTCACAGTTCAGTCCTCCAATTTAATTTAGTTACTATCGTGGTCCAAGCCTATTATTCTTTGACAGTTTGGCCCTCAGATATTCTATTCTCTTAGTTTAATCCTAAACTCTAAATGGTGACAGATTTGGCCCAACTAACTTTTCAGTTAGTACAATTTGGCCCGGGAGTTACGACGGTTCGTTAACTTCTTATTTCCATCCGATTCAAGTTACGGAACCGATTTCGAAGTCAACCGACTCAATTTATAGGTGGGTTGGTTCAAGGGGGTAAATTCCTAATATTTTTATTAGTTAATTTACATTAAATTAACTAAAATTGTTTAATTAAGTATTTCCATTCCAATTATTTTGGAAATGAGCTCGGGTAATCACCTTAACACGGAGCATTGGATTTATCGGATGAATAGAAGTGTTGGATTATTGGATAAGTGTTATATTCCTTAGGGAATATTAATTCCTTAGTATGACGTAATAATTGTTATGATATTATTACGAGGACTTATATATCACCCATAACTCCTATTCAAATTCTGAGGGTTAGATTTAACTTGGAATAAGATCGCATGTGAAACGATGTGGCTGATTGCTTTGGTGGTTAGTTAAACCAATGGATGACGTGATGGATTGTTAAATCCATATAAACTATAAATCTATTACTTGTAGGTACTATAATACCTTGATGATTTGGATGACTAACTGTTGTTTGTTGGTTGTTCAGAGTAATGAGTGACGCGGATCCTCATTAATTCCGGTTTATAAAGTTATGATGCCTAAGGTTAGAGGGACTTAAGTAGTCCGAGTGACTCCCCTACTTACCTGGAAATTAAGACAGAAAGTCTTGGTTTTGACAACAAGGTGTCGTTTCTGCAGAAAGTTCTATCTTTCCGGAACCGTATAGGTGGAAAGTAAAGCCTCGCTAGCTAGTCCTCCGCCGGGAACATCGATGGATACGGGTTCCTACCGGGTGATGGAAGTTGGGTATTGTTAGCACCAATCGATTCACAGTAGATGGGTATGGATAGCCCCAACCGGATGATAAGAGTTGGGTGGAATTAGCCTCGACCGGATGATGGGAGTTGAGTATTGATAGCCCCAATCGATTCATGGTAGTCGGGAAGAATAGCGACTCTTGTGAAGTCCCTATTACAGGCTCAGGAGTAAGCCTTATCGATGATGGCGTAGAGGTTAGCTAGGCGGGAAGAGGGGGCGCCCTATTGTTTGATGAAAGTTGTTCGAGTTTGATCTCGATATTGTGTGGTACTATTAGAATTGTTCATGGGATGTCTTTTTGACTGGTGATTATGTGTGTTAATGTTTCGCCTATAGGTCATGATTGGAATGTTGGATTAATATTTCTTGTGACAGGTCATTTGATAAACGGTAACGGTAATCTCCGTTACGGAAGGATGATTATGGAATTACTGGTTTGCGTTGTTAATTCCATTAAATGTGTTCATTCATGTTTATACAGAATAATCATGATAATGGACTGACCCCGAGCCACCCACCAGTTTTGCAGGAATTTCCTGGACAAGCAACGGACCACCGGAGTTTCTTAAGGCGTGTCGGAGCAGTGGATCATGAGACGGTGTAATGGCGACTTGGAGGGTTGCTCTCAAGTCGTTGGGCCCATTTCCATTGTAAATGATTTCACGGTTAATACCCTAGTTTTATGGTTGGTTTGAAAGTAGTTGGTCAAAGTTGTATTTTTCAACCTTTGAGTCATCGTCTGTCCCGGGACACGTTGTCGATTTACGTTTCATGAAATTGGGGTGTTACATGCTGGGTCTCCATCTTTGGGCCCTGGCCCGTCTGGCGTGGGTCAAGGGACAGTCCCCTCTCCGAGTTGCTGCCTAGAGCTGCCGACTGGGCCTCTACAGCTTCACACGCCTGGGCTTGCTCCTTTGGTGGATGCTCCCCCTTCTGGAGCCATTAAACTCAAACTGGAAGCTGAATTTGAAGATGGTGAGGCAGGCCAACCTCACTTTCCATCCAGCCCGTATGGGTCGAATTTTGGTTCGAAAATTTTAAAATCTATCATTGTGTCAGATTTTTCATCTATTTATTCAGAGGATCCGGCTCTAGGGGTAAAGCAGCCAGCTGACGGATCTACTCCAAGTCAGGGAGCTAATTTTGATACGGATGCCCTTTTTGTTTCTAGGTCTGAAGATGATGAAGAACTCGAGTCGAATAAGGATGATACTATTCAAGAGGTGGAGGTAGCCAACCTAGATCGGCCCCCAATCGCCAAATGAGTTGCCTCTCATGGAATTGTCGAGGATTGGGGACTCCCTTGACAAATCAAAAACTGTTGGAACTTGTTCATCAAATTAGTCCTCAATTTTTATTTTTAAGTGAAACTCGCATGGATTCAGATAGACTTAGAATAAAGCTTGCGCCTTTGGGATTTTTAGATTTTGAGCATGTAGTGGGTGTAGGAACTGGGGGTGGTTTGGTTGTTGCTTGGCTTCCCCACATATCATGTCAACAAGTATTTTCATTTTCCTTTGTCATTTGTATTAGATGGCTTTCTCCTCTAAATAATACTTCTATTTATTATATTGGCGTCTATCTGTCTACGATTGCTTCGATTCGTGCCACTCAATTAACTCGGCATCGGTCCGCCATTCTTGGGTTGTCCGGTCCGTTTGCAATTGGTGGAGACTTTAATGCGATCGCTCTCAATACCAAAAGACAAGGAGGCAATGACCCAATTCCGAGGTCATTAGCTGATTTTTCTGCGTTTATTATTGATTTGCAGTTGATTGATGTTGGCTTCGTGGGCCCTGAATTCACGTGGTCAAAACATAATAGAATTGAAAATACTTTAATTAAACAACGGTTGGATAGATTTTTAATTAACCTGGATTGGCTTCAATTTTGGCCGGAATCGATGGTCACCCATGTTGATTGTCTGGGATCTGATCATCTGCCAATTGTTCTCCGACACATCCCCCCTCTTCGCCATTTAAACGACAGTTTAAGTTCGATATACGATGAGCCCGAAACCCAGAGGTTCATCTAATGGTGTTTCGGGAATGGCAACGGCCTATGTCTGGATCACCACAATTTAAATTGCATGACAAACTGAAACGGTTAAGGCATGTGCTATTTAAATGGGCTAGAAATGGCTCCTCTAACTCTGCAAGACAAATGAAAGAATTAGAAGAGGAAATCAGGAGGGCTAAATTAGAAACAACTATTGAGTGGGACTTGGTTTACTCCCTTCAGTCAGAATTAGCAGAGGCAGCTTATAGAGAAGAACTGTACTGGAAACATAAGGCGGCAGCTCGATGGGCCAGGCTTGGCGACCAAAACTCTTCGTTCTTTCACAATGCTATTAAACAAAAACGTCGTAAAAATTCAATCATGTCCCTCGAGGATCCTCAAGGTCGGGCATTTACAGATCTGGACAATATGAGTCGAATTGTCGTGTCCTTCTATAAGGATTTATTTTCCACGGACAACCCCCCGAACAATTTTATGTCATTAGTACCACCTATTGATGCCAATTGTCGCGTTTCTGACGAAATGAATGCGAAACTCACTTCTCCGGTCACTCCTTTAGAAATCAAAGAAGCAGTATTTGCCATCGGTGCGCACCAGGCCCCAGGCTCGGATGGTTTTTCTGCAGCCTTCTTCCATGAGTTCTGGGATCTGATCGCCTTGGATTTAACTAAAGCTATCACAAACTTCTTCGAATCTGTGGATCTCTTTCCAGGTCTTAATCACACTTGGATTGCGTTGTTGCCTAAAGTTCATGAGGTTAGAACTATGAAGGAAGTCCGCCCAATTGGTCTTTGCAATGTCTCTTACAAAATCATAAGTAAAATCCTCACAAGAAGACTTGGTCAAATCCCACTGTTTATTATTAGTCCTACCCAGAATGGTTTCGTCCAGGGTCGAGCTATTGCTGATAACATCCTTATTACCCAAGAAATTATGCATTTTATGGCGGACAGGACCTCCGACCAAGTTAAATACATGGCCCTGAAGCTTGATATGGAGAAGGCGTATGACAGAATTGAGTGGCCTTTCCTCTTTACTATGATGAGAATGATGGGTTTCAATGAGTTATGAATAGCCTGGATACGAAAATGCGTGACTACTACGTCGTTTGCAGTTCTTTTCAATGGACAAAATAAAGGATCTTTTCGTTCATCTCGGGGACTCAGGCAAGGGATCCACTCTCCCCTCTACTGTTCGCCATCTGTTCCGAAGGCCTGTCTCTGATGCTAAACCATGCTCATACTTTGGATAAACTGGCAGGAGTTCATCTTAACGCATACTCGCCTATTCTCACTCACCTCATGTTCGCTGATGACACTTACCTGTTCCTGCGGGCTTCAACAGAAGATATCACGAATATACTAGCCTTGTTGGCTAGCTTCCAAAATGTAAGCGGTCAAAAGGTTAACCTTCAAAAGTCGGATGTCACTTTCTGTAAAGTTACCCCTGATTCGGATCGAGCAACCTTTGGAAGAGCTCTTGGGATGCGTGAATCCTCTGAAATGGATGAATACCTCGGACTCCCAATGAATATCCGACGGTCCAAAATAGAAACATTCAAATATGTCGAGGATTTGGTACTTAGCAAACTGCAATCTTGGAAAGGTAAGTTTCTGTCCCCTGCAGGGATGGATGTTTTAATTAAATCAGTTCTTTCAGCCTTACCGGTTTACACTATGACCTGCTTTTTACTTCCCAAGAGGAATATAAAGCGTCTTACAACATTGATTAGGGATTTTTGGTGGGGTCATACTTCAACTAACAAAAGATTAGGTGGGTAGCATGGCCCAAACTTTGCACTCCTAAATGTGAAGGAGGACTAGGTTTCCGTGATCTACATCACTTTAATCTTGCCCTTCTTGCTAGGCAGGGTTGGAAAATAGTATCCGAACCTAGCTCGCTCTTGGCTCGGGTACTCAAAAGTAGATACTTTCATGACTCCACATTCTTTCAGGCAGTAGAAGGATCTCGTCCGTCCTGGGGTTGGAGTAGCATCTTGGCTAGTAGGGACCTCCTCATCCGTGGCTTGAGACTTCAGGTAGGCACAAGGGCGCGGATTGTTGCCTTTCGAGATAACTGGGTTCCGGATATTCCTCCACGCCCCCCAAACCGCATCTCATCTGCGCTACCTTGGGATCCAGCCACCACAGTTTCTGTGTTTATTGACAATGGGTTGTGGGATTGTTTAATGCTCAACCAAGTTTTCTCTCCAGTCAACGTGTCGCTCATCAATTCAATCCCTCTCCCCCTAGAAGAACTCCCTGACCAATTTGTGTGGCAGTTCTCTGACTCAGGTGCATACATGGTCCATTCTGGCTACGACCTTGTTCATCATAGCATATCTCGAGTTCCGATGTATGGCCCGATATCCCCTATGGATGCTGGAGCTTGGAACAGTATCTGGTCTTTCCCTGTTCCCCCAAACTCCAATTCTTCATCTGGAAATGTATCTTAGGGATCTTGCCTACTAGAGTTGCACTTAGTACGCGCATTAAGGACATCTTCCGTCTCTGCCCAATGTGTGCGTACACAGATGAAACGGTCTCGCATTTACTCCTTTTCTGTCAGTTGGCTGTCCGGTTTGGGGCCATGATGAACATCCCCTTCCAAGCTATCCTTAGCTCCAATTTTTGCATCGTTTGGAGGAGAGTAACTCAGTTGCCTCCTCCGATGGGGAAGAGGGTCATTTTCTTTTGGTGGCGGATATGGAAATCGCGCAATCAGGTGGTCTTTCACTCCAAACTAACACTCCTTCCTGGGCTCAAAGCACAGATGGAAGCTCATATTGCTAAATCAGAGTTAGAATTGGATCCAGATGGTTCCCCACCGCCCTCCCCCCAGACAGGTCGTTCTCCCCCTACATGATGGAGGCCTCCGGCTAGAGGTAGACTCAAAATTAATGTTGATGGGCCGATTCGTAGGGCACATCGTGGTGCTATCGGTTTCATTCTTCGGGATGAGACTGGTGCCGTTCTTTTCGCGGGGGGTCGGTCACTACCGCACTTCACGGATGTTTTTACGATCGAAGCCCGTGAAGCGCTGAGATGGTGTATTGGGAGGTCTATGATCCATATGGACATTGAAGGAGATGCAGCTATGGTAACAAATCATTTACTCGACAAGAAATGCTTACACCCACGGGCAGGGGTGATCGTCCAGGAGTGTAAATTGTTGTTAGCAAGGAACCCGTCTATTAGATGTATTTCGGTCAAAAGAGAGGCTAACACTAGTGCTCATAATGTGGCTCGTCAGGCCCTCACAATGCTCCCTCTCAGATCCCAACTATTGAATCTAACCTCCTTCGCCTGTTCGAATGTGCATTAATTCATCCAATTCTTCCGTTGTTGTCCCCGTTATTCCATTGTCTCCCAACGGGTGTCCCACCCAAACCCTCCCTCCCCCCTTTCTCCTTAGTCTAGGTGTTCTTGGTACACTCTTCCGTGGGTGTGCTCGACCAAAAAAATAAATAAATAAATAACCACACGTTTCACGATCTAGTCTCTACCTTAAGGGATTTTATTTGTATATTTACATTTTAGGGTTCAATATCATTCATATCCTATTTTGTCTCATAACTATGTTTCAGGGTTCAATAATTACCTTCCAATATCTAGTCTCTACACTAGGGGGTTTTATATGTACATTTACATTTTAAGGTTCAGTATCTACACGCGTTTCCAATATCTGGCCTCCTCGAGTGTAAAAGTACTTCTTCCTTCAAAACATTGATCAATTTCAGGTACGTATTTGACAGAGTTTTAGTTGGAACCTTAATTTTATCTTGGATTTTGAGTTGATTAACATATGGGGTTTTCACCTAAATAAATAAAAAAATTAACTATGTACCTAAATAAATACCGTTGAAAACTATTGATATTTGTAGGTATAAACGCCCAGACCCTAGGCGATATCGCCCAGGCCCCAGGCAATATCGCCCCAGCCCTCCTGAATACCAACCAGCCGGAGTTAATTCGGGCAAACCACCCGCGGGTTTCCGAGACAGTCCTTCTCGCCCCAACCACTGGCGATATCGCCCCTGCCACAGTCGTCACCCACGCTCGTGGCATGTTCCAGTGGCACATAAACTTCCACGCTATTTGCGGTTGCTCCCCCTTCTTCATCGTCGTCTTCCTCGTCAGTTTGGCCAATGTCATCGTCGACGTTAGGATTCCCTTCGTCCGCCGAGCAGTGGCTCCTTTCGTCACCTGAATCGTCGGTGGTGACATATTCATCTTGCGCCAACCCCTCTTGATCAACCTTCTCCTCCTCCGGACCGACATGACTGGTCGCCATGTATTCCCCATCATACGTTTGGCTCTGCTCCGCCATCTGAGTTGGAATGACCCCCGAGAACTCGGAGAAGTGAGACGGCTCCTCTTCCATCAAGGCGTACAACTCAGCAACTTCGAAAAATGGGTTGACGCGAACTAAGTCGTATATGACTTGTACACCGTTGTCGTCCGATATCGGCCTAGAAACGAAATGCGACAGATTTCCCTCAGAACAGTATATCGGCATTCTCCAGACAAATGATTGGATTATTTGATCCGCTCCAAGACCCATTTTTCGCCAAAACACGGTAACCACACTATCATAGGTCGCTCGCTTGGTCATCTTCAGACGGACATTATTTCCCCCTTCGTAGGATAAGCCAGTCCAATCCTGGACGATACGGCCCCCCCAGAAAACTTGGATCCGGAATTCTCGTGACAAAGTGTGGTCGGCCATTTTAGAATTTTAATACTTTTGGTTTGGTGACTCTAAACCCGAAACTAACAAGGATTTAAAGGCTCGTTAGTGGCCAAGCATCAGGCGATATCGCCCAGATGTTAGGCGATATCGCCCACCTCCCAGGCGGTATCGCCCACCTCCCAGGCGAGATCGCCTAAACCTTGGCCATTTTCGGACCCGTGACTCTGACACTGGTCAGGAATCTAATCAGTGAATCATTTCAGGGTCACGGGTGGTGCTGGGGCGATCTCGCCTGGGGCCTGGGCGATATCGCCTGGGCTATGGGCGTTTATAACTACAAATATCAATAGTTTTAAACGGTATTTATTTAGGCACATAGTTAATTTTTTTATTTATTTAGGTGAAAACCCCATTAACATATACATGTTTCCTCTATCTGCTGCAGAAGTAAATCCAAGGGAGTAAACAAGAATGGATCAATCTCTAATGGAGCATTCTCTAAATCTCAACAAGCTCTGAACTCAGGTATGTTGCTTCTCTGAACTTCGGTTGTGGTTTTTGTGATTTTCTGTTTGGTTGCTGTTGCTGATGTTTGCTCGCTGATGGATTGATTGAGATGACTATGCTTTGTATACATGAGGGAAGTGAGTTGGCTTTTCTGTGTTGCTCGACAGATAGAATTGTCCTCTCAGTCAGTTCTTCTTGTTTGAATCATGGAATCAGCATCCGCAACAATGTTTTGTTCTGTTTTATTCTAACATCAGAATTGTTTTAGAAAATCAGCAGTCAACAACAGAACTTGCCTGCTCGTCAATCCCACCATCAACTTCGTGCACCTGATCATCACTTTCCGAATTCCGTATGAAACAATCAAATACCTAGTGATCCCCTCCACTGAAAATCAGGTTGTGGTACATGTCCAGGTTCATTCCTGCTGTTGTGCTGTTCATTGTTTTGTTTTGTGTTTAAGGAAGGAAGGAGAATTACTTGTGTATTATAGTTGTTTGAGCTTTGTTGATGGGATATGGAGAGGTTTCAGGATAAGTATATATATATAATGTGAGATCGATTAAACGGTATCTATTTTTTTTTTTTTTTTACAAAGGCAGCTCCTTGCGGAGAGACGGAGGCAGCAAACGCATTCAAAAAGAAACATCAAGACCCTACCCAGACGGTCATGTCTACCTCCATGACCCCTGGGAGGTTAGACAGGGCCATGCGAGCCACGTAATGGGCGGCCCTGTTACCTGAACGGCGAACTGTCATGAAGCGCCAAGCTGGTGCTCCTCTTTGCATCTGGAGAACCTCTGCGACAATAGCCCCTCCAGGGTTTGCCCGAGTCTGTCCAGCCAAAAGCCGAGTCGAGACTAGTTATGCATCCCCTTCAATGTCGACCTGCAAAACACCAGCCCACAAATACCAAGTTCAAGCATCTCGGAAAGCCAGTAATTCAAGCACAAAAGGATCAACAATACATATTGTATCCAAAGTTTGTTTCTTTTGGACTTTTAACTTATTCAAATCTCTCTCTATTTCCCACAAGTTAAGGCTACCTTAGTAGTTAGGAGGAGTTGAATTTAGCTCTGTCGAATTTAGTTGCTTCAATGTCTCACTTCAATAGGTAGTTGATTTACCAATTTTTGTAACCTAGGTTGAATAGGATGTTTTAACTGCCTGTTACCACTAGAGAAACCTTTTTGACATCTTCACGGGGTAATGAGTTGTGCTTATTTGTTTGTTTAATTTGAATGTTTGGGTTTGAATTTGAGAAAGATAACTTTCTAAATCAGTACTCTTACATTGTGGGTTAGGATGAATTGCTGCTATTACTTGTCTGATTTGCAAGCTAGATACAAACGTTTGAGTTTAGGTATAAAGGAAACGTCTTTATTACAATTTGGAAATCATAGGACTAGTCTTCACCAATCTTATGATGACGATGAAGAAGTTGCTGATGAAGATGATGCAGGTTTTTACTTGCTAAATGGTGATTAACTTTACCTCAATTCATCCATTTAGCTAATATCCATCATTAGGTGATGGCCATCATCAGAATTAGTCATTGTACATTAATTGTTTAGTAATTATCATGTTGTCAATTGTTCTTCTGCTTTCTTTTGTTCCAAATGCTTTATTAATTTCTTTATGCTCTTACATTCTACTGTGTTTAATGCTATCTAAGTACTCATACATGTATTCGACGTTCAAGTAGGAGCTAGGCGCTAAGCGAGTGGTGAGTCTCTGACTATAGATTTTTAAACTTAAGCGGAGATTAGGTGAGACTAAGTGTTAGTATAAAAACTGAACAAGCAGTTTAGAATAGCGTATGTAATACTTGATAACAAGGATAATAGTTCACAAGTTCCTAGAAATACCCTTCTATATCAAACAAAGTTCAAACTTAATAAGGTAGAACAGCGGTCGGGTCTGTAAAGAACCAACAAATAGTGGTGACCTAAATGTAATAAGTAGAAAATAAGAGGACTACTTTGTATAAGACTTAATAGTGGGGTATATGGCTAGCCTTCTCTACCGCTGCTGTAAGAACTAACAAGAAACCAATAAACAAATCCTTCTTCTATGCTTCTTCTTATGTGCTTCTTCTCTTCCCATTTTCAATCTCGTCACGATTCCATTTATCCAAGCTCGTCGGAGCCCTATTACCAGTCAGGACCGTGCACGGTAGCAGCGGAGAAAGAAGCTTCCGTCGGCCGCGACTGTGGAAGGAGATATCGTCGGTCACGGGACGCGGCTGTGGAAGGAGAAGGCGCCGTCGAACGCAGTTGCTGAAGGAGAAGGCGTCGTCGTCTGCATCTGTGGAAGAAGAAGCTATAGAAGAAGAAGAAGTGGCGGCCAAGGAGAAGAACAGATTTAGGGTTAGTGTTAGTTGATTTCTAGAAAGGCTGCGTTTAGTTTTTTTTTTTTTAATCAGATGCCTAAATTTCAGCTTAATGCCGCTTTTTTGAACACGGCATGTATTACATTTTTCTTTCTACAGCTTTCCCAGTTTCTGTTTAATCTCATCGGCTTACTTCTTCCTGCAATATTGACTTGAGTTAATCCAGGTTGGTGCAATTTCTCTATTGCTAGTAGTCTTTTGTATGTTGATAAACTACCATATTGACAGTCATATAATACTTAGAAATTGTTTGTGTTTAGTTAATCTACTTATAGCCTTTCAAGATACAATAGCGAAACATTTTTTTATGCATTACTAAAAAGTGTGCATACATTAAGTAAGGATTCAGATGAATCAATAAAGTTCAATTACATTTGTATATCTAATCAATATGTATATGATCATCTAACTACGAAAGTAAGCATTTTCAAGAATTGTTCCTTACTAACTAAGGAATGTAATTACAGGGAGTCGGATTTGCTTGTCATATCAAGCTTACTAGGAATACGAATACGAAAGATGCTCTCTAGAGTCAAATTCATTCCCCGGGATCAAGTTGACGAAGTAAGTTTGTCATTGTGGATCTTTTGATTTGACCCATCGCGCTTCTTTCTCTTGTGGGTTTGTACTCCCTGTTCGTCTGAGATTCTTATTTTCTAGGTATATTTGCTTGGAAGCTCGTCTGTTTCATTGAACTTGTGCTCAGTTGGTTGTGATGCAGGCCCGAGGTGAAGACGGAAGCAATTCTTCCAAGAGGAGGAAGAAGGATGGTAAAAGAGAAAAGAGGGGAAGGAAGAGCTCACGATCGAAGAGTAGTTCGGATGATGGTTTGGAGAGAATTAAGGAAGGCTCGAGGAGAAAGAAGAAATGGTACTCCTCTGACGAATATTCTTCTTCATCCTCCTCTGAAAATGAGGATCGAATAGGAAAGTCTAGGAAGAGAAAAGGAGTGAAAGAAAGCAGGAAAGTTGATCATTCTCCAGGTATGTATCTGCTAAGGGGGTTCGTGTAGGAATCTGTTACGGTTTAATGTACTTGATGTGTTGTTTTAGTTTTGGAATTGATGATAAATTGTTGTCTTATAGATGGTGGTAAAGAATCTAACTCCATCAATGAGATAGAAGTTACGAGGAAGGAAATGGGATTAGATTGGATGCTTAGACCTGCAGACACTTCTGATAAAAAGGCTGCTCCCAAGGTTGATGCGCAGCCGAAGGAACCTGCTGAGGAGGTTAGCGTATATATATAGAATATGCTTAGTTCATTGAACTGGATTCTGTTGGATGTCTATATGTCTTTTGTGAAATATGTCTGCTCGAGTTGTAATTCCTAGCTCTCTTATCAGGTAAAAAGAGTGAATCCCAGGGAATTAAATCCCTATCTGAAGGATGATGGAAGTGGTTATCCTGATGAGGCCGAGGAAAAACGAGGCAGAGAACAGCTCCCTAAATCTTCAGTTGTTGGCGATGGAGGTGCAAGCTGGAGGCTGAAAGCTCTAAAGCGTGCAGAAGAACAAGCAGCTAGAGACGGTCGGAAACTAGACGAGGTATGCTTCCTCTTATTATTCAACTGGACGGGTTCCTTGAATGACTAGTGATGCGCACGGGGTCAGGGTTTAAAAGAATTAGGCTTCTGAAATATAGATGAAACATGTGAAATTTAGGTATGGTGCCACAACTTGAGGTTGACGAGCCTAAGAAAACAGAAGAATAACCATTGCAATTAACTCTCAAATTTTCATCGAAATCTGAATCAAATGTTATGGTTAAAACTGAAGTACTGCGACAGAAGAAATACTTATTCCACTACAAATAATTCCTAACTAGATTGTGTAGTCGCGCGATGCCGCTACGCGTTAAATATATTTATAACGTCAGTTTATTCACTCGTTGATCAACAAAATGATTTTCTTATTCAAAGTATTTTGCGATACATAAATTATATTTTACTAACGCACGATGTGCGTGATATAGATTTAATTTAATAATAAGAGGAAGAAAGAAACTTGTAATAGAAATGGGGAAAGATAAAATAAGAGATTAATGAGATTGAAAAACTTAAGTTAGGATAAAACAAAAATTAAAAATGAGATGGTAAAAAACTCTTTAATAAATAGTAGAGTTGGGATAAAACAAAATTAGAATGAGATAGTAAAAAAAACTCTTAATGAATAATAGCACTTGTGTAGTTTATATAGATTTAATCATTTGTACACACAAAACAAGACGAACAAAAACGCAAAAATGAAGGGTAAAAAAAAAATAGAATCGAACCGGATTAGAACTAAAAAAAATTGAAAGGAAACTAAGAAAAAACATTTGTAAAAAAAAAAAACTAAGAAAAACCACTTAATAAATAATGTTAACGTTAAAATTAGAATAAGATGGTAAAAAACTCTTTCATGAATAGTAGAGTTGGGATAAAACAAAATTAGAATGAGATGGTAAAAAACCCCTTAATGAATAGTAGCACTTGTATGGTTTATATAGATTTAATCATTTGTACACCCAAAACAAGACAAACAAAAATGCAAAATGGAGGGTAACAAAAAATTAGAACCGAACCAGATTGG
The DNA here is from genome assembly GCA_034768395.1 of Linum lewisii. Classification (NCBI taxonomy): domain Eukaryota; kingdom Viridiplantae; phylum Streptophyta; class Magnoliopsida; order Malpighiales; family Linaceae; genus Linum; species Linum lewisii. The sequence goes on along the minus strand of CM068296.1, from coordinate 85,026,876 downwards.
AACTAAAAAGAATTGAAGGAAAACTACGAAAAACTCTTTAATAAATAGTGTAAACCTTGTGTGCTTTATATAAGTTTAAAGTTAGGATAAAACAAAATTAGAATAAGATGGTAAAAAACTTTTTAATGAATATTAGAGTTGGGATAAAACAAAATTAGAATAAGATGATAAAAAACCTCTTAATGAATAATAGCACTTGTGTGGTTTATATCGATATAGATTTAATCATTTGTACACCCAAAACAAGACAAACAAAAATGCAAAATGGAGAGTAACAAAAAATTAGAACCGAACCGGATTGGAACGAAAAAGAATTGAAGGGGAACTAAGAAAAACCCATTAATGAATAGTGTAAACCTTGTGTGGTTTATATAGGTTTATTTACTTGTGTGGTTTATATCGATATAGATTTAATCATTTGTACACCCAAAACAAGACAAACAAAAATGCAAAATGGAGAGTAACAAAAAATTAGAATCGAACCGGATTGGAACGAAAAAGAATTGAAGGGGAACTAAGAAAAACCCCTTAATGAATAGTGTAAACCTTGTGTGGTTTATATAGGTTTATTTATGTACACCCAAAACAAGACAAACAAAAATGCAAAATGGAGAGTAACAAAAAATTAGAACCGAACCGGATTGGAACTAAAAAGAATTGAAGGGGAACTAAGAAAAACCCCTTAATGAATAGTGTAAACCTTGTGTGTTTTATATAGGTTTATTATTATGTACACCCAAAACAAGACAAACAAAAATGCAAAATGGAGAGTAACAAAAAATTAGAACCGAACCAGATTGGAACTAAAAAGAATTGAAGGGGAACTAAGAAAAACCCCTTAATGAATAGTGTAAACCTTGTGTGCCTTATATAGGTTTATTATTATTATAATATAATAATAATAATAATTTGTACACCCAAAACAAGATAAACAAAAATGCAAAATAGAGGATAATAAAAAATTAGAACCGAACCAGATTGGAACTAAAAAGAATTGAAGGAAAACTAAGAAAAACCCCTTAATGAATAGTGTAAACCTTGTGTGCTTTATATAGGTTTATATAAAATAATTTGTACACCCAAAACAAGATGAACAAAAATGCAAAATAGATGGTAATAAAAAATTAGAACCGAACCGAATTGGAACTAAAAAAAATTGAAGGGAAACTAAGAAAAACCCCTTAATGAATAGTGTAAACCTTGTGTGCTTTATATAGGTTTAACTAGATTTTTTAGCGCGCGTTGCCGCTTCGGGTGTATGTAAGGTGTGGTGAGTGGTTGCCAACCCGTCGGGAAAGCAAGGGTGAACGGGAATAGGAAGAATATAGTAATAGAAAATCTAAGAAGATGAAGGGCTGTTAGCAACGACATTTATGATTGGGACCTAGCCGTGAACAGAATTGTCTTAAACATACATGCTGAAATTATAGATCATAATTAATTGGCTGCCTCTAGGCATGAATGTCTACATACGACCCATGTTTAGTTTCAAAAGTCTAATAAGCACCATTGGATTAACCACACAAAAAAATGTAGTCAAATAGCTGAGAAGACGCATAGTGTAAGTGTACTTACCCAATAATTAAGAAATGCGAGCAAATGCATGAAATTAGAGTTTACCCAATGATTAACAATATAGCACGTGATGGTGTTTTCAAATGATCACTCTATTCAACATTCAATTGGTCTGAATGCTAAAGTGTCTTAAATATTTCTAGAGTAGTGCAGATGAAGGTTTCATTTTTTACTTGGCTTATGTGTTCAACCCAGACTGACAACCTTATCAAAATTAACCAAGTGGCGTGTTGTATATCATACCACAACCTAATTAACATGTAACAATATTTATCCACAATTGAATTAAACCATTCAACATCCCTATTTAACAATTGGGGCAGTCTGATAGACACAACAACTCAAATGACGAGTTTTAACTGAAATCAGAGGAGACAAAGACATGTGGAGACAGAGAAAATGACCAGGAAAACTGATTAAATACAGAGTAATGGGGAAAAGACAACTAAATGTGAGAGGGAAGGGGAATTACAATGGGAATCGGATGGGAAAAGCCCCTAATTAATACCAGGGTAGAGAAAGACACGTAGAAGTAGGTAAAATAAGGTTAACTAAAAGTAAGTGGAAGAGGATTACACTTATCATCGAACGGGGAAAACCCTTAAGGATTAGTGTAAGAGGGTATGGTTGAGAAGAAAAGCCCATGTGGCGGTTGTGAGGAACAAAATGAAAGTCTCTTGTGAGGGGAGAAAACGCCTTAATGAAAAGTGTAGAGTGTCCGTGCTTCCAATAGTTTTAATAATAAACAATAAAGATAATCGGCCGACCACAAATATAGCCTTTAACCAACAGGGTAATTTTGGATTTGAAGGGAACCAATGGGGGTAATATTTGGATTTTAAGGGAACCAATGGGGGTAATTTGGACTTTAAGAAAATTTTATATAGGCTTTTGTAAAGGGATTTTGAAAAGTGGGTTTGAATAGGTTTTTTCCCCTTAATACCAGGGTAGAGAAAGACACGTAGAAGTAGGTAAAATAAGGTTAACTAAAAGTAAGTGGAAGAGAATTACACTTATCATCGAACGGGGAAAACCCTTAATGATTAGTGTAAGAGGTATGGTTGATAAGAAAAGCCCATGTGGCGGTTGTGAGGAACAAAATGAAAGTCTCTTGTGAGGGGACAAAACGCCTTAATGAAAAGTGTAGAGTGTCTGTGCTTCCAATAGTTTTAATAATAAACAATAAAGATAATCGGCCGACCACAAATATAGCCTTTAACCAACAGGGTAATTTTGGATTTGAAGGGAACCAATGAGGGTAATATTGGATTTTAAGGGAACCAATGGGGGTAATTTGGACTTTAAGAAAATTTTCTATAGGCTTTTGTAAAGGAATTTTGAAAAGTGGGATTTGAAGGATGTTTTATTCCCTTAATGAATAATGGAGTACCTTTGTGCTTTCAATTGTTTTAATTTAATTAGTACTTCCTTCCCCATAATGACTTTCAATTAGCCATTGATGTGGCAATGTTCTGTAGGTTGTGGAAGAAAGGTGGGGCTCTCTTGGTCAATTGGCCGTCTCTACTGCATCTCACAGGGCAGCACCATCTCGTGCTCATCTACATGCCATTAGAAGTAGACAGATGAGGCAGAAAGAGGAACAGCGACCTGCCACAGACGGTCAACGGAAGCAAGATATTGAAAAGGTGAATTTCCATAAAATCTTGTGGATTGAAAGCTTTGCAACTGCTGTGAAAGAGAAACTCTGATTGTTTTTCTTAATTTTAACGTGGCTGTTGTTACCAGACCCCTGATAGGAGTTACTTGAAGGATGTTTCTGTCCGACATCCTGAGATGAGAGCCCCTAAAGTCCGGGACTCTTTATCTTGGGGAAAGCAGAAAACTCCAAAGGTGTCTGCGAATGATGCAATCATTATATCCAGTGCAGCCTCCAGCTTAAATAAGTTCGCTAATGATGGAAACTTTATGAACCAAGTCCTTGGTCAGACTAATGATTTGGGTAGTTCAAATGCAAAACTAGAGGTCGTCTCTAGGGCTGATTCGTCCGAGATGATCCAACCTGTTGAAGGTACTGTAGTGATTAAGGAAGGAATGACTGCAAATCAATTGGCAGCTAAGGCCTTGCAGCTTCGATTAAAAGGAAACCATGAAGAAGCTGATAAATTGCGGCGCCCAGAAATTTCTCCGGCGATGCTGAGTTTGAGAAGCACACTGTTATCTCGAGCCATACGGAAAAAGAAGAAGAAGAAGAAAACTCACCAAAGTAAAAGAAGGAACAAACCCAGAAGAACACCCGCCATTTCCAAACGAGAACAAACTCCAGCTGAAGATGACGAAGAAGAAGGGTTTAATCTCAAGGGTTCAGCTCCATCACACTCTTATGGCGTCCAGCCACTTGGAAACCTCTACTTCAACCTGGGAGCCGTCAATTCACGGAACCCAGGCTTAGGTAATCTCCAATTCTTGTCAGACGAGCTGGTTCTCGACATTTTAGGGCTGCTTAGTGCTTCCCACCTGGGGAATTTGGCTGCTGTGAGTAAATCGTTTTATGTGTTCACCAATCATGAGCCGCTTTGGAGGAATCTTATGCTTGATGAGCTGAAAGGTGGGTTCTTTTTCAATGGGTCGTGGAGATCTACTTACGTTGCTACTCGTTATGATGTTTCTTCTAATTTAGGGTTTGTGAAAATTAGGGTTAAGGATTTTTACTCGGACTATCTTTTCCAGAGCTGGTTGTGTGCTAATCTGGAGATGAAACCCGAGTGGCTTGAGAGGGATAAAATAGTTAGGAAGAGAGGGATTAGTGTTGACGAATTCGTATCGAATTTCGAGGAACCGAATAAGTCGGTTTTGTTAGAAGGGTGTATTGATGACTGGCCTGGTTTGGAGAAATGGGTTGATAGGGATTACCTTATTAAGGAATGTGGAGATGTGAGGTTTTCAGTTGGTCCTGTGAAAATGAAGCTTGACGAATATTTAGGTACTCGGATCAAGTGAAGGAAGAGAGGCCATTGTACCTATTCGACCCGAAGTTTGCTGAGAAGGTTCCTGTTTTGGATTCGGATTACGAGGTTCCTGCTTACTTTCGGGAGGATTTGTTCAATGTTTTGGGCAGTGAGAGGCCAGATTATCGGTGGATTATAATGGGTCCGGCAGGGTCTGGTTCTTCGTTCCACATTGATCCTAACTCGACATCAGCTTGGAATGCAGTGATTAAGGGTTCTAAGAAGTGGATTTTGTTCCCTCCAGATGTTGTACCACCAGGTGTTCATCCTAGCCCGGATGGGGCAGATGTGGCTTGTCCTGTTTCGATAATCGAATGGTTCATGAACTTTTACAGCGCTACAAAGAAATGGAAAAAGAGACCTGTTGAGTGTGTATGTAAGGCTGTGGAAGTGATCTTCGTACCGAATGGATGGTGGCATCTCGTGATCAACCTCGAAGAATCCATTGCCATTACACAGAACTATGTCAGCAGGTACATCTCTTCTGTTCTAATATGTTAAACCCTATTGATTTTCGGAGCTTCGTTATAACAGTGTGTAGATAGATAGGAAAGTTTGTGCCTAGAGAAATTCTGTGGAATTTGCTTATCTTGTGAATGAATGTGCTTTCTTTCGCGGTAATACTCGAAACAGCTCGAATCATTCTCAGATGCTCAAAGAGGCATACTTATCCTTGCTTGGCAAGTTACTACCAGTGTAGTTTAGTTTGTAAATTGTACTTTAATTGACTAATTCATGGATATGTCATATCAAGAACATTCCTTCATCTCTTCTTGCATTAGGGTTCCAAGCCAATTGCTTTATCTCTTCTTGCATTAGGGTTCGAAGCCAATTCCTTCCCCAGCCCAGTCCGTAAACGTTACAATGTGCACTGCAAATTATCGTGACAATTAGCCGGGATTTTCATTTGATACATCGAGTTTCAACCATGATCATTTACTTTGGTGGTGCTCTAATTCTGCAGAAGGAACTTGCTGAACGTTCTGGACTTCCTCAAGCGGCCAAACGCTAGTGAGCTCGTGTCGGGGACTCGAGACAGGGTGAACCTGCACGACAAGTTTAAGACTGCAGTCGAGGCGCATTTGCCTCAAGGAACTATTGATCAATTGGTGGAGAAAGCTGAAGAGACAAAGAAGGCTCAACAGAAGAAAGTTTCATTCTGGGAATCTCTCACTGACGCTGAAGCTGGTGGCTTCAAGTTTAGCTTCTGAATTCTGACAGATTTTGACAGTGTAAGTTTAAGGTGAAAAACAAATTTGTAGCCAAACTTTTACCGACAATGTCAAACATAGCCAAAACTATTCGTCTCACATTTTTTTTACCAAACTTTTATTTTTTAGGACAAACATAGCCGATATTCGTTAAAATTTTAACACCGATAGTGACTGTACAAACGGAGTTGACGTGGCATCCACTTCATCGGCCAGCTAGATGCCACCTCAAATGCCATATCATTATTTAAATTTAAAATTAAATAAAATTAATCTAGAAAAAAATAAAAGAAAAAAAAAATTTAATGTAAAACGAATTAAACCACAGCCGCCTCTGTCTCTTCGTCTACCGCCGCCACCGTTGCTCCACCCACCGCCGCCACCGTTGCTCCACCCACCACCACCATAGCCAACAAATGCCACCGCCACCACAAATCAACCACGCCGCCATCAATCTCCACCCTCGACACCATCGCTCGTCGAATCCATCCCAAGCTCTCCCCAGTCTCCAACACCAGAATCCAATCTCTCACTTCACCGAATCCATCCCATCTCCAAACCCAAGCTCTCCGGGGTCGACGCTCGCTCGCCGAATCCATCCCAGCTTCACCGTCCCTCTCCGATTCGCACCAACAACTCCTCTCACTTCCCATTTACACTTCCGGTGACTGCCACAACCACCAACACACGCCACAACCACTGTTTCCTGCCCAGCACCAGATCAGCTCTCCAGATTCGCTCTCCAGATCGACGACCTATTCATCGGAAATCGACCAGGGGGAGGCTTGGGGGGTTCGGTGGTCTTGGTGAGGATGAGGGTGAGAGGTAGTAGGAAGAAAGGGCTGGCGGTTGGACTTGAATCGGAAGAGGAGGAGGAACGGCAGTGGCGGATTAGATTGGAAATCGAAGGATTAGGCAGGACTGGAGATGGGATGATGGGATGGTGAGTGGAATTGGAGATGGGAGGAGAATGGGGGTTGGGGAGATGATGGTGGGTGGTCGGAAGTAGTGTGGCGGCGGAGCAAGAGAGTCCCTCCCGACTCTCTCTCTTCTTCTTCTCCTTCCCTATCCATCTCCCACCCCAAACCCTAGCTTCCCTCCGTCTAGAATCGGCGACACCAAACCCGAATCTCTCTCTTTCGTCTGGAATCCGACACCAAACAGGAGCTGCGGCGGGCGGAGATGCAAGAGGACGACGACGGGACTTGAATCGGAAGATAGGAAGACGGCGGTGGTGGGTTCGTAGGGAGGAAGACGGCGGTGGTGCCAACTATTTTTTTAATATTTTAATTTTGTAATAATTAATAAGGTTAATAGATGCTTATGTGGCAAATATTTGCCACATCACCGGACAAGTCAGATTAGAACTAGAATTTCCGTTAACTTAGACGGAAAAATTAACGGAAAACTAAAAATGGCTATTTTTTTGGATTATGAATAGTTTTGGCTATGTTTGACAAAACTCGAAAAAATTTGGTTACAAATTTGTTTTTGGCCTAAGTTTAACGGCAGATCCCGTCACTTGATTTGTAAACAATTTTGCTTTGAGAGGACATCAGTTCGTGAATGAATTTGTGTTATTGTCAGAATCAGACCAGCTGGTTCAACCATTAAAACTAGGAATCGGTCTCCGATCGAAACCATTAAAAGGGACATGAATCATTGCACACACACATATAGAGGAAAGTAAGCTTCCCGTGTCATTGTTGAAACACACTGGTTAAGCTTCCCTGCCAAATAACAGGTTTTTTTCTACTTTTCAATTTTTCAAAAAATCTTTTTTATAGAATTTCGTGGTGAGTTCTCTCATTACACGGAATTAAATACGATTAGAATTTTATTCTATATCGATAGTTTGGACGAATGCCAAATAAATTGCTTCCTTGTGGAGTGGGTCCGAAATCGTTTTCTTTTGCTAACTTATGAACGAATGTTAGAACGGATCCACTTATGATATTCGGATGCTCGTTGCCAAGATTGCTGTTTGTCAAAAAGGAACTTTCTGTCAGGTTTTTTAATTCTTGACATCTCTTTTCAACAGCCTTCTCTTCCATCAAACTGCTGACTGGATTAAAAATGAATTTTCTTGCTTGGAATTGTCGTGGAATTTGTTCCCTATTTGCCAATAATGAGCTAAAAAATTTGGTAAGAAAGCATAGTCCGTCCTTTTTGTTTATTTGTGAAACACATACAAGTGAAAAGACAGTTAAAGATAAACTTTTTGCGGCCGGCTTTCAAGATTTCATTTTTGTGGCAAAAGACAAGAGAAAAGCGGGCATTGTACTAGCATGGGACTCAAATTTCGTTTGTCAAAATATTCTCTCCGTACCTTACGCAATTGGTATTCTTTGGGAGATATCACCAAGTAATAAAGTTTACATTATCGGAGTTTATTTATCCACAATAGTTCAAGAAAGGGCTGTCCAATTACTCTTTCTTCGTGATTTTATTTTTAAATTGGATAGGCCAATTGTTATTGGAGGTGATTTCAATTGTGTCACGAATAGATCGGAGAAAGAAGGGGGCTTAACCCCAAACCCGAAGGCTATTGCAGATTTCCTCGCTTTTATCTTGGATCTACAATTGATTGATGTTGGTTTCTCAGGGAACATCTTCACATGGTCGAACAAGCATCATATACCTGAAAAGGTAATTAGTAGCCGATTAGATAGATTTCTGATTTCTACTCAATGGCTTGATTCTTGGCCAGAAACGGCTGTTACACATCTTGCAACCTCTAGCTCGGATCATATGGCTATTCATCTCCAATGTACCCCAAGAGATTCGCCAACCAGGAGATTATTTAGATTCGACGCAAGATGGATTAACAACGATGAAGTAAAAAATATCATCATCAATTCTTGGCGACTACCAACGGCCGGACTCCCAATGTACAAAGTTATGTCTAAATTAAAAAGATTGAGACATAAACTTTTTGAATGGGTAAGAGCAGGAACATCAAATTCAGCAAGAAAAATCCGAAGATTGGAGGAAGAAATCGCAGAGGAAAAATCAAAAATCCCAATCGACTGGAAATAGTAGCGGGCTTGGAAACAGAGCTAGGAATAGAGGTGCACCAAGAAGAATTATATTGGAAACAAAGATATAGAACGAGATGGAATTTAGACGGGGATAAAAATACGAATTTTTTCCATCGAGCAGTGGCTCAACAACGAAGGAGGAACAAAGTGGAGTCTCTTTTGGACCCAAATGGAGTACCAAGGAACTCATGGGAGGATATGGAGGAAATTGTTATTAATTTCTACTCAGAACTATTTAAGTCGTCTCTTCCGCCTTCTGATTTTAGACGAAGAATTCGGCCAATTCCAGCATCCAGACAAGTTACAGTGGAAATGATGTTTACCGCGCCAGTCAATTTAGTGGATGTACAAAAAGCAGTTTTTGAAATTGGACCCAATAAGGCGCCAGGCTCTGATGGTTTCTCCGGGGCTTTTTTCCAGGCTTATTGGGATATTATTGGACCTGGCGTAACTGAAGCTATCATTGTTTTCTTTGAATCAGAAGACATCCTCAAATCTATTAATCACACATGGATTACCTTGTTGCCAAAGGTTAAAGAAGTTGAAAATGTACGACAACTCAGACCAATCGGTTTGTGCACAGTTTTGTACAAAATTATCTCCAAGATACTGACCGGACGATTAAGTAGAATCTTACCTCAAATCATCAGCTCAACTCAAAATGGATTTGTACACGGGCGTGTGATATCAGATAATATCCTAATTGCGCATGAGGTAATGCACTACCTCTCGGGTAGGAAGAATAGTGAGAATAAATACATGGCGTTAAAGCTCGATATGGAGAAAGCATACGATAGAGTTGAATGGGCCTTTCTCTTTACCTTGCTTCGCAGATTTGGGTTTGCGGAAAAATGAATTGGATGGATGGCTAGATGTATAATGTCAACTTCAATGACGATTATTCTAAATGGGAAAACTTTTGAATTTTTCAAACCGACAAGATGACTCCGACAAGGAGATCCTCTATCTCCACTTCTTTTTGCATTATGTTCAGAAGGTCTGACATTATTGTTAGAAAAAGCTATCGACAATAAGACTCTTACTGGTGTGCAGATTAAACATTAACGCACCTTATGTTTGCTGATGATACGTTCTTGTTTCTTAGAGCTTCAAATGAAGAGATTGAGACATTAAAAGATGTGTTTGAAATATACGAATTGTATAGCGGACAAAAACTTAACCTTCAAAAATCCACAGTGACCTTTTGTAAAGCTACTTCCGACCAAGACAAAGACACGTTAAGTAACTTACTCGGAGTGAAACTTGCCTCAGAGGACGATATGTATTTAGGACTACCCTCGGTCCTGAAAAGATCCAAAGTGGAATCATTTCAATTCCTAGAAGATGTTGTTGCTCAAAGGCTACAGAGTTGGAAGGGTAAATCCTTGTCTCCTGCTGGAATGGAAGTGTTACTAAACTCAGTAGTTGTCGCACTTCCAGTTTACGCTATGGGGACATACTTGATCCCAATTACAACGTTGGATAGGATTAATAGTCTCATGGCCAATTTCTGGTGGGGACAGACAGAGTCAAAAAAGAGAATACATTGGATTGAATGGAAAAAACTTTGTTCTCCGAAAGAACAAGGAGGGCTAGGCTTTAAGGATTTCAGTAAATTTAATCAAGCCCTGTTGGCAAAACAAGGTTGGCGAATCATTAATAATCCCGAGCTACTCATCTCTCGAGTAATCAAAGGCAGATATTTACACAACTCAGAATTCTTCCAAGCAAAATTAGGATACAGACCATCCCATGGATGGAGAAGCATTCTTCATGGAAGAGATGTTTTGATACAAGGGATGAGATGGCAAATCAGAAATGGGAAGACCATAAGAATGTTTAAGGATCCTTGGATTCCAAACGCTCCTCTTACATCACCCTATATCAATATCAGCGAAGATCATCCCCTCGCTACCCGTGTTGTGGCTGAATTGATATCCATGAATTTGTGGAACATTCCAAAATTAAAGGAGATGTTTCCTATGTCAGATGTGTTCAAAATCATTTCAATTCCTCTTCCCCTCTTCGAATGTGAGGACAAAATTTCCTGGCAATTTTCAAATTCTGGGGCGTATACAGTGACGTCGGGTTATGAATTATTAACACAAGTCCCATCTATAGAGGAGGGATTTGGTCCGTCTCCAATTGACGATAACCTATGGAAAACAGTTTGGAGTCTTGAGATCCAACCAAAACTTAAAGTTTTCTTATGGAAGTTATTCCATCAGATCTTACCCACAAGGATGATTCTAAAGAAAAAAATGAAAGACATACCAGGTTTATGCCTAGTTTGTTGGGATCATGAGGAATCAATCGAACACTTATTAATGTATTGTATTCTGGCAACAAAATTGGCTGACCTAACTAAAATTCCGCTAAGCTCCTTTCAAGGCCCATATATTATTATAACATGGCGAGAAATATTGCGGAAAAAAGTAGTTTCCCCTCAAAAGGTTCTGATCCTTTGGTGGCGAATATGGAAATCTAGGATGAAGTTGTTTTCAATTTTAAACAAATACATCCAAGGATCTTAAAGGAATGTTTTGAGGCTCGCCTAAAAGAACAAGTTGCGACTAACAATCTTACTAAAACACACAACATTTGCGTCAGCTTCCTAGAGTGAGAAATAATTATGGTTTATTACCAGCCACTGATTGGTTCAGAGTTAATGTGGATGGAGCTACCCTAAATAACAAAGGAGGTGCTTATGGTCTGGTGGTAAGAGATTTCCATGGGAACATCCTTTTTGCAGGTGGTCAATGCTTTCCTTTCATTTGCGATCCCTTCACAATTGAAGCCTTGGCAGTTAGAATGGCTCTCTTATGGATCAGAACCTCGACTTTACATAATCTAATCTTAGAAGGTGACACTGAACAGGTACATGGACGAGTTTTTGACCTGAATAAATCTCACCCTTTGGCAGGGATTATTATCCAGGAAATTCGAACTCTTCTTAAAAGGATGTTTGGGGTAATTTATAAAACCATTACAAGAACAAGAAACTCAACTGCACACAATGTGACCAAATTTTCCCTTAACTTTATGCAGCTTGGTTTCTGCATGCATAATCTTACTCTCTTTGTTGTCCAAAATCAGAACTAAGGATTAGCCTTAGGTTTAGGTCCATCCTTTAAGTCAAATCCCCCAACCCACCCCTCCCCCAGCCTCCTCCTTTTTTTTCTTTTTAATTTTCTTTTTCTTTTTAGTTAGGATGGTGCACGATCTTTGATCCTCTTTAACTGGAGTTACCACGACAAAAAAAAAAAAAAAACAAATCCTTCTTCTATGCTTCTTCTTATGTGCTTCTTCTCTTCCCCAATTTTCAATCTCGTCACGATTCCATTTATCCAAGCTCGTCGGAGCCCTATTACCAGTCAGGACCGTACACGATAGCAGCGGAGAAAGAAGCTTCCGTCGGCCGCGACTGTGGAAGGAGATATCGTCGGTCACGGGACGTGGCTGTGGAAGGAGAAGGCGCCGTCGAACGCAGTTGCTGAAGGAGAAGGCATCGTCGTCTGCATCTGTGGAAGAAGAAGCTATAGAAGAAGAAGAAGTGGCGGCCAAGGAGAAGAACAGATTTAGGGTTAGTGTTGATTTCTAGAAAGGCTGCGTTTATTTTTTTTTTTTTTTTAAATCAGATGCCTAAATTTCCGCTTAATGCCGCTTTTTTGAACACGGCATGTATTACATTTTTCTTTCTACAGCTTTCCCAGTTTCTATTTAATCTCATCGGCTTATTTCTCCCTGCAATATTGACTCGAGTTAATCCAGGTTGGTGCAATTTCTCTATTGCTAGTAGTCTTTTGTATGTTGATAAACTACCATATTGACAGTCATATAATACTTAGAAATTGTTTGTGTTTAGTTAATCTATTTATAGCCTTTCAAGATACAATAGCGAAACATTTTTTTATGCATTACTAAAAAGTGTGCATACATTAAGTAAGGATTCAGATGAATCAATAAAGGTCAATTACATTTGTATATCTAGTCAATATGTATATGATCATCTAACTACGAAAGTAAGCAATTTCAAGAATTGTTCCTTACCAGTCAGGACCGTACACGGTAGCAGCGGAGAAAGAAGTTTTCGTCGGCCGCGACTGTGGAAGGAGATATCGTCGGTCACAAAGAGAAGTCTGTTAGGGTACGTTTGGATAGGTGTATTTGCATTTGGGATTTGGTATTTGGTATTTCAAATACCAAATTTAGTGTTTGGATACATATAAGAAAATGTATTTGTATTTGGGTGAAATACACCCTTGAATTTGAGCTTGTTAAATCATGAATTTGAAATACCTTTTAAAACTTAGTGATTTGAAATTCACATCAAGTATAATCAATTAATTGGTCATATCTCAAGGATAATTAAAAACATAGCATATTCAAGCATGGAAACTTTGCCGACATTTTTTTTTCGCCAAGAATTATGTCACAAGATTCCGTCGCCAAATTTTTTACCGCCAAATTCTACCATTTAGGGTTTAAGATTTTGCCACCAAATTTTTTTCGCCAGATTCTACCGTTTAGGGTTTAGGTTTTCGCTGACAAAAAATTTTCGCCAAATTTCACCGCTTAGGATTTAGGGTTCCGCCGCCAAATATTTTTCGCTAGATTCTACCATTTAGGGTATAGGTTTTCACAGCTAAATTCCACTCTTTAAGGTTTAGGGTTCAACCGCCAATTTTTTTTCATGAAATTCCACTCTTTATGGTTTAGGTTTTCGCCGCCAAATCTTTTCCGCCAGATTCTACCGTTTAAGGTTTAGGGTTTCGCCGCCAAATTTTTTCATAAAATTTCACTCTCTAGGGATTAGGGTTCTGTGTCCGTCGCCAAATTTCACACTTTAGGGATTAGGAATCCGCCGCAATATTTTACCGTTTAGGGTTTAGGTTTTTCGCCGCCAAATTTTTTCCTCCAAATTCCACTCTTTAGGGTTTAGCATTCCGCCTCCAAATTTTTTCCGCCAAAATCCACTCTTTAGGGTTTCACCGCCAAATCTTTTCCGCTAGATTCCACCATTTAGCATTTAAGGTTCCGCTGCCAATTTTTTGTTGGCAGATTCCTTCATTTAGGGTTTGGTTTCTACTGTCAGATTCCACCATTTAGGGTTTAGGGTTCTTTGGCCAAATTTTTGTCGTCAAATTCTACCACTTAGGGTTTAGGGTTTTGCCGCCAAATTCCAATGTTTAGGGTTTAGGTTTTTGCAGCCAGATTTCACTATTTAAGGTTTAGGGTTCTGCTTCTGCATTTTTGTTGCTAGGTTCCATTGTTTAGGTTTTACGGTTCTACCGTTAAATTGCACTATTTGAGGTTTAGGGTTTTGCCGTGAGATTCACTATTTAGGATTTAGGATTTTGCCGTCAAAATCGATCATCAAATATTCATGGTCGGGAAATTCCTTCATTAGACTTTTGGTAAGACTACCAAAATTGTGTATTGTGTATTGATTTTAAAATACACACAAAATAACTTAACATCCAAACACATGAATTTCAATTGCATAAATTTTAAATACATGCATTTCAATTGCATGCATTTCAATTACATGAATTTCAATTACCAAATAGAAATACACCTATCCAAACGGACCCTAAATGAGATTTTTCTCTGATTTTCTATTTTCGAGAAATTAGTGAGAAATGATAATATTTCAAGGTTCTCGTCAATTTATATATCTACTAAAAAACAATTAAGTTGATGATATGAATGTCAGTAAAGATTTGCAATACATCTACTGGTGCATTTGGTAAGTTCAAATTCATGTATTTGATCCTAAAAAACGATCGATTTAACCAATTACATCGTCTCATAAATCATCAGCGATTAATACGTCGCATTAGTTTTACAGTCATCTTCTCAGCTCACTCCAAGATCGACCTCCAGAGGTGCCCCTGCCACGATCGCGGTAGCCACCATAGCCTGATGATCATTCATCATCAGAGAAAATAAGAACCAATCATGCAGAGATTCAAGGAAGAAGCAGTTTTGCTATTATGATAAGACTAAACCAATCAACCAACCTGATGACTGAGGAGGAGCTCCACGACCCATTGCGGCCAGTTCTGGACTCACTTTCTGCCCTGCTTCTTCCAGTATGCTGATAAGCTCCTTTGCGAATCTCGCATTTGCAGCTGTGAAGAACGTGTAGGCAGTCCCTTTTGCTCCAGCTCTTCCAGTTCTACCGATGCGGTGTACATAATCCTCGAGCGACCCAGGGAAGTCGTAGTTAACGACGTATTTAACATCCTTCACATCTGTCACGAAACCGGAAGGAATCAGAGATCGGGAATCAGGATGTGTTGTATGTGGCTACTTGATTGATCAATCTGTTACGTACCTAAACCACGAGCTGCAACATCTGTAGCTGTCATTATAGGGTTCTTTCCGGATTTGAACTCTGATAGCACCCAATCCCTTTCGGCTTGGCTCTTATCCCCGTGGATTGAGAGCGCAGGCCAACCATCCATGCGAAGCTGTCTCGTTATTTGGTCGCAACCTTTCTTCGTATCCATGAAAATTAAAATGCGGCTGCCATCCATGATGTCTTCAAGTAACTTCACCAATCTGGAATACAAGAAATATCCACATGAATAGTTAAAAGACGAGCTGACATACGAGGACTGATTTTACAGTAAATGAGCAGCGAGATGTATCCTACTTGTTGTACTTCTGATTCTCTGATACAATGTCCACATGCTGACGAATTGAATGGTTAGCTTTTAGATCTTCTGACCCTATGATCACCTACAAATAAACGAACCATGGCAAAATACTAAGAATGCATTCTCACGAGGCAAACTGAATTCTGATCTAGGAAGAAACATGTGTTTGAACAGAAAACCGAACTGAATTCAAAGAAAATACTTTAAATTTTAATAAAGGGAAAGTGTATCTTACTTTGTAAGGGTTGTAGAGAAATTGCTTAGACAATTGTTCAACCTCTTTGGGCCATGTAGCACTCCAATACAGAGTTTGACGGTCAGGTCGAATCTACAAAGAATGAAGGTCAGAATCATTTGTGCTCAGGATAAAGACATAGTAGGTTATCCTTGGATTCTATAGTAAAATAATCTATGGAAGTCATGTTCCTCATCTCAAAAGAACTGACCGTAACAACAAAAAATCAAACCTTCAAGTGCAAATGGTTCAGACTTGGATACCAGAGAAAGTAAACAGCTACACAAATACTTTCAAGTAACGTTCGCAACCATCTAGTTACTGAAATCGGAAACCAGATTATGCAATCGAGATTCATAGAGTGCAATACCCTATCACTAAAAGGAAAAAAAACCTTCTCGATTGGAGCACTGCAATTTCTTGCAAGTATTTAAAGTCCGAATTCTCTATGAAGAGTAATATTAAAGTTACATAACATTGCCGGTTCGAAATTTTGTTAATCAAAGGCTTTGGATTGGTGGACGTGGTGAAATTACGTACCTGGTTAATAATTTTTCGCATTTGAGGCTCAAAACCCATGTCTAGCATCCGATCAGCCTCGTCTAACACAAGATAAGTGACCCTTCGCAAGTTTGTATTGTGGGATTCCAACATGTCAATCAACCTTCCAGGAGTAGCAATAACAATTTCAACGCCTGAGAAAGAAAGTAACGTGTCAATAGCCATTATACTCATACATACACGAACAGACTACACCTTATCCATGGAAGTGATAGTAAGGAGGGATGTTGATTATAAACTCAACTGCCATGCATCTGGCGATAGCCAATTGACGAAAGCCAGAAATACGGTACAGATGCCTTCATCTCAAATTCAACCACCACCTACCTTTCTGTAGATCACGAACCTGAGGGCCCTTAGGGACCCCACCATATATGCAAGTATTCTTAATCCTTGAAGATGCACCGAATTTAGTAGCTTCTTGCTGTATCTGAACGGCAAGCTCTCGTGTGGGGGCTAAAACTAACACTATCGGGCCATCTCCAGGTGCTGTAACAAAGACAATGTCAGTATTAACACTACAAAAAGACAAGAATTTTAACACAACGCTGCAATGGACTGAAAATACAGCAATACCTAAAATCGGCTGGGCATTAACATGGACAATTGCTGGTAACAGGTACGCAAGTGTCTTGCCAGACCCAGTTTCAGCAATACCAACAAGATCACGACCTTTCAAAGCCATTGGCCATCCTTGTGCCTGTATAGGGGTGGGTTCTTTAAAGCCAGCTTTTCTGACCTCTTCCATAACGTAATCTGGGAAAGAATCCATAACGGTAAGCAGAATCTATACAACCAATTATCAAATGGAGACAAATACAACATATAAAATCAACTCACATAAACTGGTGAACTGGGCGAACCCATATCTGTGATCCAATTTTGTGAGATAGAAGAAAGCAACTAAGTGCATGGATTTCTGCAATGCATTTAACTTTTCTAAAAGAATTCCTTGAGCATCATAAAGAGGTATTGCGATTTATAATCAGCCAGAAAATAATTTGGTCTAGTGACCGAATTTGAGGCATCAGTTGAGTAACCTTCCACATTATCCAACTGCTAGCCATTACAACATTAAGATTAAACACCCATGTACCAGGAAAATTCCCTCCCCTTCCACCTCAGACCATAAAAGGAAACAATGATGTCCCAGAGCCAGATTCAAGAGGCAGGTCTAAAGTATTCATCCCAACTGTAGGGTTCTAACAGAGAGCAAACCACAATACATGAATTCTGTCTTTCAAAGCTTCTCTCGAGATTCCACTAGTCTGATAGCATCTCCATATGCAAGAACTATAATGACCTTTGGTAATTCCTAACCATCTCAATCCCAAAAGATACTGTCATTGGCTGACAATTGACCTGATTTACATGAAGTTGCACAGGGATCCTATCCTCTAGTATTTCTAACAATCAGGCTCTCCTCTTTTAGCATTTGAAGACAAAAATCAACTTAGTAGCACCATTTTGGCCACTAGAGTAATGAGTTACGACTCCCTCACAAGGTCACTAGCTCTACAAACACAAATCTCAAACTTCCGTCTTACCTGGAAACCCTACATCATCGAAGCTCAAAACAGGCTTCGGAATATCGCGTCCCTCAACGGTTATTTCTCTGCGAAGCCTGTATTCCTCAACCTCCCTCTCTGACATTGCAGCAACAGCAGGTGATTCTACATAGAAGTTCTTCTCGAATGGAGTCAATCCATCAAGATCTGATTTTTTAGGTGAACCAGTAAGACTGTCCCGCCTCTCGGATGACGATCGCCCTGAACCAGCATAGCTCGGACCACCACCACCAAAACCTGAATCACTAAAGAATCACAAAATTCACACGGATGAAGATACAACAGAGAGAGAGCTATTACACTAAACATCACTATAATAATGGAACTAATAAGATGATACAACTCTGCAAATCACTACTATCTAATCCGCGATCAGAACAGTACCATACCAGTTATCTCCCAACTCAACACACACAGACACAGACACAAAATCTTTTCAGTAAAGTAACAATGCCAGTCAAGCTCTTACTAGATACATCGAGTCTGCATTCTCCCTTTGAAATTCGTTACGTGATCATATTTCGAGCATCTAAACACCACGTAGAGACAGTTTATCCGAATACAGAACCTTCCAACCTAGGAAACCTAGACAAGAAGAACCACAAACTCGCTGCACCAACTGACTTCTATGAACAGCATAATAAGGATCACTAAGCTGAGTTGTAAATTAAAAGCAAGACATTCCCATTTCACAATATACAAATTCTAACCAACCAACGCAACTGTTAACTGATGAGTGATTTGATCAGAGAGACTCAATTTAAGCTACGAAGATAAATCGAATAAACCTTAAACGTTTTCATTTACCACGAATGTATTGAATTATTACCTCCTTCGCTCGCGGTAAGAAGTAGGGTCAGCGGCGCGGCTGTCGTATCGACTCATGGTCGTCGCTTCTTGTGTTTGCACGCTCGCAGCTGATTAGAGCTTTCCTTTATCCCGCTCTTTCTTACGCTATTGAATTGCAGCCTAATTTTTAGGGTTTCCTAGCTACAGAGACAGAGAGAGTCGACGGAGATTGGAAGGAAGACGGCGACCCCCCTCTACTGCTTCTAGAAAGAGCTCTTAATTTTTCAAATTAATTTTTATGGTAACAATTTCTTTTCTTTTTTTTCGAAAAAAGAAAACAAATAATTTTATATTTAGTTGTTGGGTAGATCAAGTTTAACTTTGGCTCAAATTCGAATCGATTGACCTTTTAGACGAGTTCAAGTTAGAAGATTAAAGTTCACGGCATGTTTTGAGTTAATTTGACCAAGACTTGTTAATAATTATCGATGAAACTCGACTAGCAAACAACTTAACGAGTTTTATTATTGTAAAAATATGAATAAGATACTAGTTACAAGTTGCACCTTTGAGCGTATTCACAAGTTTAGAATTTATGGTTCATTTTGAATTCAAGCCGACTGAAGCTAGGAACCATCATTGATTAGTCAAGCTCTAGCTCAACTCGCAAACAACCTTCGACGAGCTCAACCTATTCTTTATATGTTAAAAATCAATTAAAATGATACAATTCACATGTTGCGCTTTTGAAACTATTAGCATATAACATACTTAGTTTCGAGCTAACTATTACATCACCGGATGAAACTAGAAGTTGAGTCGTGATGCATATATTCAACATTTTAATTGGTCCAACTCTCGAGATATATTCAACATTTTAATTGGTCCAACTCTCGAGTTTATCAAATTGAGCACATTATGGCTCATACTCAAAATATTTAAAATTGATTCAAGTCTCGGACAAACTTTTTAAAATGAAATGCTGAAGTAATCGGTTCGAGTTGAGTAATAACATATGGACAACATATAAGCCTATTGGAAGTGACGAAATTCTTGAATTGGTTCATGAAAAGTTATTAACAAGTTGAGTTCAAATTTAACTCGATCTTTAACTCATAATGGATTGCTAGTAATTTAAATTCGAATTGATTCATATTTGACAAATGTTTTCGATGTTTTAGTTCAAACTTGAGCATAAACTCATCCTAAAAATTGACGAGTCAAACAAAATCAAGATAGATTCGAGTCGAGTTGTATGCCCTACAGGCCTAAGCCTAAAAGAGTAAAAAGTGAAAGAAGCCCAGATACCAGCCCAATAAAACTAAGGCCTAATACTCTAAAATGACACCAACTATGCCTTTAATATAAGAATGTACATCATCTATCAGAATTACATTGGGCGTCACCAACTCTCCCAACTTTTCCCCAGCCTATCACGCCGTTAGTCTCCGTCGTCTAGTCAGCGCCATTTTACACAGTCAACATATTAACCGCTTGCGTGGCAACTAATCTTTTGCCAACTCACCCAGCCACCTCACCCACTCACCCACCCAACCCGGACCAACCACCCATCCCACCCAAACCACCCGACCCAACCCCCCTTATCCTCTTCTTCGTTCCTCTGTACAGACCACCGCCGATCAACGTCTCCAGCCGCCGACCCCTCTCTCCAACTCCCGCCGCCGACCCCTCTCTCCAACTCCCGCCGCCGACCAGAATCTTCGGTTCTCCCTCTCCAGAATCTTCCTCTTCTCTAGATCCATTCTTCTTCTCCTTCTTCTCCTTCTTCTTCCTCTTCCTCTCCAGTTCCATTCTTCTTCTTCTTCTTTCTTCTTCTTCTTCTTCCTCTTCCTCTTCCTCTCCAAATCTTCCGCCTCCTGTTTCTGTTTCCCATCCTCCTTCCTCCGCCGGCCGACCAAACCCTCCTCCAGCCGACGATACCCTCCATGAAACCCTCCGCCGACGATGCCTTCCGCCGACGATACCCTCCGCCAACGATACCCTCCGCCGATGAAATCCCTCGCTGACGAAACCTCCTCCCGCCCGCCGACCATACCCTCTGGCCTCCCGCCGACGAAACCCTCTTCTTCTTCTTCAGCAGAATCCACGCGGCCCTTCACTCTCCCCTGTGCTCCCATCGATCGCGGCGGCCACCTTCTTCTCCCAAATCCCAATCTTTGAACGAAGCCACCTTATTCTCCCAAATTTCAGATCTGAAAAGTAAGCTTCGACGGTTGGGCTGCAGTTTTCTCCATTGACGGAGCTTCGACCGTTTGGGTGTCGGATATTTAGGGTTAGGTTCGACGGCAGAGTAGAAGGGAGACAGGAGAAGGTGGAGGAGCAAAGGATATGATTTTTATTATTTTTAATTATTATTTAAATTATAAAATCCACATAGGACGCCAAGCGGACTATTTTGTACAATCATCTAACACCGTCATGCCACATAAGAAAACCGTTATGCCACATAAACTCTAAAATAGTAAAAACTAACGTTGTGCTAGTTTGGAAAAAAAAAAAAAAAGATGGTGACGCTCAATGTAATTCGAATAGATGGTGTATATTCTTATATTAACCGAATAGTTGGTGTCATTCTAGAGTATTTGGCCTAAAACTAAATCAAGCCCATTTAATGGATAAGCAAAGCCCAATCACCTAAAAGTAAATGCCACGTGGAAAATCCAGTTCTTAAACCCATTTCCCTAAAACCTCGAAAAATATCGGAATTTCGCAGAGCAAAGATGCAAACTCTATCCATGATTTCTCCTTCTTCGTCGTCGTCGTCGATGACGACTGTAAGAGCTTCTTGGGACACCCAGCAGCGCCTAAGTTACAATCGTAATGCCCCGAGGAACCCCGACAAGAAGAAGCTTACTGCAGAAACGGTACCCACCAGCAATTCTGCAAGACCTCCTTCAACACCCAAGCTCACTCTGACTCCCCATTCGGTTTCAGAACTCCTCAAGCGCAACGTTAAGGGCAAAGGTACTGGTAGATTAGTTTCCAGAAATTTTGTTGTTGTTGTTGGGTGGATTTGGGTGCCTGAACTAGGAAGCGGCATGTGTATGTAGTGAAATCGGATTTTGGCAAATTTGTTTGAACGTTGCTGATGTGCAATTAGTTCTTCAGTATAGGTTGAAAATTGGGAGATTTAATGATATATTGATTCAAAAACTTGGAATAATATCGTGACATAATTGTAATAGTCTGATCTCCGGTACATGATTGAACCGATGCGAAGACTAGACCATAAATTATGGGCATTTCTTGGAGCTTCATGGGCATTTCTTTGTTTAAAATTTGTGCAGCAGGTGTGGTAGAAGATGTCAGTGATTCGTACTTGGGATATGATGTCTGGCTTCCAAGGCCACCAAAAGTAGAGAAGCCCCGGTCAGCTTTTAATGCAGCAACGCTAGCATATATAGGCGATGGCATCTATGAGGTAGCATTGTTTGATACTTCTGAATGTTCAGCTTGTTTTCGATAAAACATTAAATGTTTGGACCATTAGTCTCACTGGTGTATGCTTGTGAACAAATTGCAGCTATATGCTCGACGACACTTTTTATTCCCACCTCTGAATATTGATGAGTATAATGATCGTGTAATGGCAGTAGTACGATGTGAAGCACAGGTATGATTCTCTAAGTTTGAAATTTGGTAGCATCTGATTGTCTCTTGTTCTTACTTCTGTGCCATTTTGTTTATAACATCCATTGATCTATTCAGGACGCCTTACTTCAGAAACTCAAGGATGAAGATTTCCTATCTACAGAAGAAAGGTTAGTAGAGCATTGGCACGCTTTTTATTCTAATGATGCTCTTCGTTGATTGGACACTTCAAAAGAGTAGTTGAATGTAGATCTTTGTCCTCCATATGAACTTTGAGACTTGAACATGAGAACAAAGTACAGTCCCTCTTGAATGTTAGAATCATGAATAGTTTATCCTCAATGAACTTTGGTGCAGAGGTATTCTAAAATGGGGGAAGAACGTCGGCTCAGCTAAGACTAGAACAAGGAGGCGTGCAGGTTCAGCAGTTTATAACAGAGCATCTTCATTGGAAACACTAGTAACTCTCTTTCTAGTACTTACCCCTTTGGTTTACTCATGAAACCTTGTTCCTTCATTTTCATCAAATGGTGACCTTACTCATTGATGCACTAAACAGGTGGTGCTTTTACTTACGTAGTTTAAGTACATTTTGTAGGTTGGTTATCTCTACCTCACGGATGTAAACCGTCTGGACGAAGTCATGCAGAAGTTGGGATTCTCAGCTGGTTCTTCCGCGGAGAAGATTGTACATGAAAACAGCGGTAAGTCGTTTACCTTCCTTTTATTCTGCTAGCTGTTGTGTTTTGATTCTTATGAGACCACTTCTAGCGATCAGAAGTCCATGTGTTTCGTAAGAACTTGACTTGTGGAGACTATGAACATCAATATGGTTTCGTAATCTCTGTAATTGATTGGAGAACCCCTTAATGATGCTTTAGCATCTGCAACAGCTGTGAGTTAATGCAGAGTCTATTACTGTTCCAGGTGAGCAAGCTGATGAGATTTGCATCAAAACTCAATGATGGCCGTGACAAGGAAGGCCGGCTTGAAGGACAAAGCTCTCAACATTCCTTTCCAGAGAAGAAGTTTTGCACATACTGCGCAAATAGCTTCTGGAACTCACAAGCAGTGTAGTAAACCGTCTCCTTCAAAAGAAAAGCTATCTAATCTTCAATTGTACTAGTGCTGCAAAAGTGGTGTAATCTCAAACCCTTTCTGCGAAATGTTCAGTTTAGTGCCTTAAGTTATTGTTTGTACATTTTGGTTCTTCAATCTTATTTCTTGCTCTTGGTTTGGCTCTAAATTGTTTTATTATTATTTGTTCATGGATTATGTGAGTCGTCGATCAGGCCATAGGTTGGATATGCGAATTCTTGGGTTAGGGTTTTGAATGGCTTTTTCAACTATTTTTGTTACCCTAACTTGTAGGTTGGGAAGGTTGTTTTTTTATTCCCGTTTTGTCATCACTTCTTTCAGAGGACAACGAGGTCGTAAGAAAAACTGAAGAAGCGGATGAGAAGTAAAGCTAAAACTAGGATTCAAACTCAAGACTTTTAGGTACGTATTCAACACTAGCTAACAACTTTACCAACTATCTTAGAAGTCTTGGTCTGAGTTAGTTGAGCTACATAACGATTCCACAAACAAACTAAGCAGCTAGCATACCAGTTTGTTTTAAATCACAGTTAACCGCAACCATACCGATTTCCATCCAACCAAAAAGACTCAATCTTGAATACATAGAAATAGTAGGTAGTGATGTCCCCTCTCTGGATTGAAATTAATTGGGGGTGTAGCCATGTGAGGCACATGTTTGTGTTTGAGAAGAAAGGGATAAGGAAGTGGTCAAATATTGATCATCTGCAAAAAGCTGTGTGATGGCCACAAACAGACAAATCCTGAGTTTGTTCATTGTGATAAAACCCAGAAAGAGGTGCTTGATATCCAGAGACATCCTCATAACAGAATTTTGTGTGATCCATAACAGCTCACAGATAAGGCCTTGTTTTTAAGACTGTTTGTTCTGTAGGGATATCATGTAGGTCCCAACATCATTGAGTTGTTCCTTCCATTGGATTATATACTGATGAACAATCTTGTTCATACCCGTGGTCCAATTCGGTTCGTTTGGGCGGTGATCGAGGTGTTGTTCGTGGTATTTGTGTGGTTCCTCGTGTAGAAGAGCAGTAGGGAGTCGGGTTACGAGCCAATTAGTGTAATGTAGGGGGTTTTGTAATTTTGTGAACAAGATTACGTAACAATGTATCGCTGATGGCACATTGCATTACAAAGTCCGAAAATATGCAATTGTGACATGCGGGTGGTGCCTTGCCACACGCCTCCCTAAATTAACACATATGGCAACCCATGCCTGTGTGACCATTGTCTATTTTTGGACAATGTTGAACAATGTGTCATCAACGGTACAATGTTACGTAATCTTGTCTACAAAATTACAAAATCCCAATGTAGGGAGGGTCATGAGACATAGAAGCATATTGGAGGGCCAAATTAAATATTCTGAGGCGAGTTGTTTATCGATCCCTTCAAATGATGAATTGATGTGAGACATTATTTACAGTATGCTATACCTGCCATGTATTTGACTTAGATAAGATGTGGTTCCTGGTCAAGGGAGTGCCTTACTTGTCGTCCCAACAAGGAATTGCTCTTAGTGGAAATCGAATCTGAGATCATAACATATCCAGATCACATTCAAACTAACTATGTTACTAGCTCGATTGGAAGAAAAGTATATCGATAAATCAATCGTAAGAACAACTTGAAGGGATGGTGAGTAGGACTTGGAAAAGGTGATAAGGCTTTCATATCCTTTTGTTCTATCCATTGCCTTGCCTACCAAGAAAGCAACGGCTTCATGCAAAAGAGATAAGTGAGATGGAGCTTTCCTCTTTTGTGATACGTATAGATAGCTATATAGATGGATAGAGTTGAACCCTCTAATCCGTATCGCATGTTCGATGTTGATTTTGATTACAATTAAATTAATCCTAATTAGTCATATCAAGATAATCATATGGTTACATTATGTAGATATGGGTTGTTGTGGAATTTGTTTCGGTCGAGAAACACTTTGATTTGAACAAACACTTAATATATATCAACGAACATCGAACATATCATATGAATACTCGGAATGATTACATAAGCGTTTCATGTTAAGATGTACAGAAAGATCATGTGGATCTTGATAGAAGATGGAAAAGTTCACGAAATAGTTAATTAATGAAAAATTTGTCATTTATTACCGCGATGATTGGGATTATCTACGTTTTATACACAATTTTAAACATTACTATTCAATTACATGCCCAAATAAGTATTGAATGGTTTCAAAACCCGCACTGACGTCTTACCCGAATTTGTGGATTGTGATCGCTTCCTTCTATGTTTTTAAGGCTTTGGGCAGTCTAAAGCGAGTTAAGTCACATAGGTCAAACCATGTGACTTTTTATGGGGCTATTAATTGTCTCCCAAAGAGTATATACATGTAACATGTACTCTTAACGAAGTGCTTGCACATCTTTCTCGCTTACAAACTCTTCCCACACTCACTTTTCACGCTATCGCCCGCTGACGGAGATGGATAGAATTCAAACTAGATATTGAGTTAGATTACATGATAGTCCTAATTAGTCATCAAGATAATGATCATGATTAAATTCTGTAGGGTCGTTTTGGTAATGATAATGACACATGGAATTAGTTACTGATTAATCATTAGTTAGTGGATTCTCTTTTGGCATATTTACTTGAGATGCAACATATCTTTTCTAATGGGAAGCCAAGAACTTTGGGCCAAAATTTTTAATGTTCATCCTAACAATTAACTAAATCTTTGAAAAATAGTGCAGAAGAGTGAGAGAAAGGGAGAGATGGAGAAAGGTTTGAATTTATGAATGGGAAAGTCAATAATTAGTTGTTGATTGAACCCCCCAAAAGAGGTAATTTGTTAGGTGTAAAATAAAAATAATATGGAACCCCAAGAGGTCAATTTTTAGTTGTTATTGACCTTGAGAATGGCTATTAATTGGGACAAGTCTGAGGATGAATGTTATATATATATATATATATATATTTTTTTTTTTTTTTCGAGGCTGAATCCGAGATAGTCATACATTTAAGAAAGGGTGTCAACTCAAGTCGTGAGGTCGTTTACCAAAATCCGACTTGGGAGACAATTTAGAATGGTCGATCCACATAGTGGGTCGCACAGTTCGCCTGACGGGGGCATGCCGAGAGAAACCAGCAGATGTCAGCAATGATTGAGCCAGCCTCAAGGTGGAAAATGGATTGATTCTACACCAGGCGGACAACCTGAGAAGCATCACCCTACATCCACACCATGCCAACCGAGAGAAAAGCACTGGTGACAAGCATACCTGAAAGCAAGACATCCTAAGACGACCATATACTTATCGGACCAAATGACTTAAACAAGAAAAATTAGCAATGATTGACCTATATTCATCACTATGGAATAACAGATTGGAATACATCAATCAAAGTATGTTGGATTCAAATTTTGATCCCATGCATACACCTATATGTTAATAGTTTTACCAATGGAATTGATGGGGGAGAGGAAATGAATTATTGTTTTGTCTACTCATGAGATGAGATTAGAAGAATAGATTGTCATGAATTATTGTGATGTAATAAAGTTCAAAACTGAAAAATGAGACCTAATCAATTTTATAGTTTTTTTTCTTTTTTATATAATTTGAATTTCGGAAAACCTCCATATGTTAATAATTGTTCAAGTTTTTATAAGTATAAAATATTGTGGATTTAGTAAAAAAAAGGCCGTAAAAGTACATATTTTCTACTTATATTCACTTTTTATCTTATGATTTTTTTTTTTTTGATGAATGAGAATTGATATTAATAGCCGAAGGGCAGAAACATACATCCAAATAGGGGAGAAAGTCCCCAAGCAAGGCAAACAAAAGCCTCCCCTATACAAACTGCTGCTGTACTGCAGTAAAACAAATCAGTAGCGACAATGACGCTACACCCCCTCTATACTCCAAAAGCTGTACCCCAAAAAGAAAACCTCCCTATACCGCCTAAACTAAGCAGAAGCAGCAGAAAAAACTCAGCCCACATCGATAGGTAACTGCCAAATACGCATCCAATTCCCAAGCTCATCCGTTGTAGCCTCCCCGTTTGCCCTTGCCCAACGTCCCACAACAAAAGCGATCCGCCACACTAACATGTGAGCATCAGAAACTGTATCTCTAAAAATTCTACTGTTACGCTCACCCCACAAAATCCAAACAAAAGCATGAAGTAAAAACTTCCCAAACTTCTCGAATCTCGCACACAGTTCCTAATTTGCCATCCATCAATGACTGAGTGGGCCTCTATTCTTTCGGGACCATGGATGGAAAGCTTAGAACTGAGCACGATCTAAACCCTCTGAGAAAACTTACAAGAAAAGAACAAATGTGACACCGACTCAAGGTCGGCTCTGCATAAAACACACAAGTTTGGACCTATAAAACCCCTATTGGACAAATTATCAAAGGTCGAGATATTTCCATGAAACAAAAGCCAAAGGAAACCGCAAATCTTAGAGGGCACACCTTTCAACCATATTGTCGAGTAGGGAAAGGAAGGAAGACCTGGAAACTGCAATCCAGTAAGATGTTTGAACCACGAGTTAACTGTGAACCTTCCAGATGAAGTCAAAGTCCAAGAAATCGAAGCCGGTCCCTGAGAAATCCACCCCTCTGGCAGACTTCCAAGAAAGTCCATCATGTTCTTCCGCTCCTCCTCTGAGAGTGATGGTCAGGGGAACATGCCACTCATACCTGTCAGTCATAGAAACAGAGTCAAAAAGTAAAGCTGCTCTGTCTTGAGCAGCAGCGAAGACTCTAGGAAATCTCACTGCAAGACTCTCCCCCAAAACCCATGCATCGTGCCAAAAAGAGACCCCCCCACCCCCCGGATCAAGAAGAGCGTACTCCCAGAATCTAGAACTAGACATCACAATGCCTCGCCACACAGACCACCCTGCATTTTGCAAGTCCCAACTTGGTTTCCAGACCGAGTGTCCACCACCTGTCTTACACATAATGAGCTGGCGCCACCATGAATTTCTTTCAACCGCAAAGCGCCATGACCATTTTCCCAAAAGCGCTTCATTCATAATCCGCAGATTCATCACTCCAAGGCCTCCATCCTGCTTTGGGATCTTCACCTTCTCCCATCCAACAAGGTGAGGTTTTCGATCCTCCGTGCTTCCTTCCCAAAGAAATCTATTTTGAATCCTCTCCAGATCTTTAATCACCGCGACAAGAGCTTTGAACAAAGAGAGGTAGTAGACTGGCAGACTAGAAAGAACACTCTTGAGAAGAGTGATCCGGCCTCCAAAGGAAAGGAGGCGGCCTTTCCAACCTTGTAACCTGTTTGTTGTCTTAACCAACACCGGATCCCAAATTTCTTTGTTTGCGGCTTTGGAACCAAGGGGAAGGCCAAGATAAGTAGCTGGAAGGGAACCCAAAGAGCATCCAAGAGTCGAAGTCAGTCTTTCACCATTCTGAACGTCCCCCACAGTGTACATGACTGATTTAAGGATGTTGATCTTAAGGCCCGACACCGCCTCAAAACATATGAGAATGGAAAGAATCTGATGGATTTGATCCTCTGAGGCATCACAAAGAATCAGAGCGTCATCAGCGTATAGAATGTGATGAACCTCCCCAATCCTATTTTGCTCATCCATGAAGAACCCTTCCACCAAACCGAAGTCCTTAGCCTTGTTCATCATTTGGGAAAGAATCTCCATAACCACGATGAAGAGGAAAGGAGAAAGGGAATATTCTTGTCTTAACCCTCTTTGGCTGGGAAAGAATCCACTTTTTATCTTATGATTGAATACAATTTTTAAAATTATAATAATCTAGTTTAAACACCAAATCCAAAATATTCAAAATGCATTTGACTCTCTCTTACTGTAATGTGTATCATGTGATCTCACTCGAATCTTAACAGTCCTTAAAGTGATCTCACTCGAGCATGACCAATAATCCTTATAAATAGTAAAGATATTTCTTTCTTCTTTTTTATCAACGAACTTCGTTTAAAATTTGTCGTAGACATAAAATATGTATTTTATTTAAATGTATGTAGGATAAGTTAGTTATTTACATTCCTACGTGGGGGAATCCAATCCAATCCAATCAATCCATTCTTATTCATTAGGGTTTATACCTTTTTGCCCCTTGTACTATGCAAAGTTAACAAACATGCCCCTCTACTTTATTTCAATCGAATCAACCCCCTCTACTATGACGATTTTATCAATTGAGCCCTTCCGTTAGTTTTTCCGTCCAAACTCCGTTAGGTTTGCTGATTGTACACGCCAAATAAGCTTCTTTACCCATGTGGCCAAATTTTTTGCTGACTGAAATTTCCACTAAACCTAAAACTAATTAAAAATAAATAATTTTTTTTTCCCTGAAACTCCCTCTCTCCTTCTTCCTCACCAGTCACCACCACACCTCCTCTGCTTCATCTTCTTCCCAAACCCATCGCTACCAGAGTCGGAAGAAAAAAGTTCTCTTTTTTATTAATAATAATCAAGATCGAAGCTGTAACAATACATCTCCCTTCTCCCAAGGAATAGCCACACTCTCCTCTTCCATTATCTTCAGGCAGCCCGTACACGGCGTCGCTTGCCAGAGGATCGCCACCGCCGAACGTGATATACTTGGCCGGATCGTTCCATTTATCCCCAAAAGCCGTGTAGCTCGCCACCATTCCATTGAACCATACTTTGCGATTCCTCGACTCGTCCAACTTTATTGCTGGAATCGGACCGACTGTTGTTCTGACCAGTGATTCTGATTCCCCGTCGGAGATCCACTCCAGCTTCATTAATAGGGATTCAACCCTATTTTGAGATCAATTGGCTAGGGTTTTAGCTAAAATCCGCTGGATTTGCGATCAAAGAAGTGAATAGATCCAAAATTAAAAGAGGGATTTGAACAGAAATACTGAAATAGACCTTTGCTGGGAGACGTGTTTGTTAGTGGTGGAGAATGTCGATTTCGTACACAATGTGGCTTAACACCACCGGCGTCTCCCCGCCGCTTCCAGGCTCCTCTCGCAGAAGAACATCAGCTTCTTCGGAGACTCGGGGACGTGAGCCATCTTGTGATGAAAAGGGATATGCTGGTCAGGCGGGGATTCATTGGCGGTGAACACGCGGCCGACGACTCTGGTCCTGGAGGCGGAGCCGCCGACGTAATGGTATTCCGGGAACCCGAAGGCTTCGACTAATTGGTTGAATTCGTGAGCTGTGGAGAGAGGGAAGCCTCTGAAGAGGATCGTCCCTGTTTCGTGGAGCAGGGAGGAGAGGTACGGCTTTTGGGATTCGACGGCAATGGGTTTGGGAAGAAGATGAAGCAGATTAGGTGTGGTGGTGACTGGTGAGGAAGAAGGAGAGAAGGAGTTTCAGGGAAAATAAAAAAAAAATTATTTATTTTTAATTAGTTTTAGGTTTAGTGGAAATTCCAGTCAGCAAAAAATTTGGCCACATTGGTAAAGAAGCTTATTTGGCGTGTACAATCAGCAAACCTAACGGAGTTTGGACGGAAAAACTAACAAAAGGGCTCATTTGATAAAATCGTCATAGTAGAGGGGGTTGATTCGATTGAAATAAAGTAGAGGGGCATGTTTGTTAACTTTGCATAGTACAGGGGCAAAAAGGGTATAAACCATATTCATTACTATGCTATATATTGATATGTCCCGGGAAAAGATCCGGCTCCAACCTTTAAAGGTTGGACCGGTCCAACCTAATTAAACGGAGGGGCAAAATAGGAAATTCAAAAAATTAAATAAATTAACCTACACTTTTCCCAACCCCTTCCTTTCCCCTGATTCCTTTCCCGATAAAGCTTTAACGCTGCCGTCTTCCGCCGATGTGTGGGTTTGCGTTGCGGAATGGATCGACGGTGGAAGGAGAGGGAACAGAGAAGGAATCGATTCCGACGAACTCGAAAGGGTTGTTGGTGGTGTTAGAGTGATGGATTTGGTGATGGCCGTTGGAGTAGGGATGGCTTCCTATTGAAATTGGTTGACCGGGAGAGGATCTGTGGATGCCGCCGTCAACAGAGATGGTTATATGCAGGGGAGGAGAGGTTGTCGGTGGCGGCGGCCATTGATTCTAAATCAGGAGTTGAATCATCTAGAATGAATGGAGGAAGAGCTGGTGTTTGTGAATGGGGTTTGACTCATTGGCGGACTCCTACTCCATAGGTGGACACAGTGGAAGACAAAAAGGGCCGAGAGGACTATCGGCGGACGGAGTATATGCGTCGGCCGTCGGCGGACGGAGGATCAAGACGTCGGCCGGAGGAGAAGCACCGTCGGAAGCTGGCGGCCAGAGGAGTGGCGGAGAATAGTGGAAGATTTTGAAGGTTGAAGAAGAGTGACTTTTCTGTCACATGTTTAAGTTTAGTGACTTATTTGTAATTACAAAAAATGGAAGATTATTTAGTAGTTATTTACAAATTCAGTCACTATTGTTTATGTTGTTTACAGTTTGAAAACCATATTAATAATTAAATGAATAGTTAACAATTTGATAACTAGCTGTAGCTAATTCGATTAGTTAACTAATTAACTTGATAACTAGTTAACACGACTGGATAACTAGTTAACTCGATTGGTTAACTAGTTAACAACTTAATAACTGTTATCAAGTAAAAAATGTTAACTAGTTATCAGGTTTAAAAAAATGTTAACTAGTTATCAGGTTAAAATCTGTTAACAAGTTATCAAATAAAAAACGTTGTTAACTAGTTTCAGATAAACACCATGTTAACTAGTTATCAGTTCTTAACAAAAAAAAAAAAGTTATCAGTTAAAAACCAGTGTTAACTAGTTAACTAATTTTGATAACTAGTTATCAACTAAACTTTTTGTTAACTAGTTATCTAAATCATGATGTTAGCTAGTTATCAAACAAAAAACGATGTTAACTAGTTATCAGGTAACTTGTTGCGGTTTAGTTAACTTCGGATAACCTGTTATCATGATTGGTTAACTAGTTAACTCGATTGGTTAACTAGTTATCATCTTAAAATATGTTAACTAGTTATCTTAGTCACGATGTTAACTAGTTAACACGATTGATTAACTAGTTATCATCTTAAACGAAAAAATGATGTTAAATTTTTTGTTAACTAGTTATCAAACAAAAAACGATGTTAACTAGTTATCAGTTAAAAACCATGTTAACTAGTTATCAGTTAAAAAAACACTGTTAACTAGTTAACTGGTTTTCTATAACATGTTAATTAGTTATCAATTTTTAAATTTAATTAGTTATTTGATGATGATGTTAACTAGTTAACGTCTTCAAAAAATGTTAACTAATTAGCTTAAATCTTAATTATGATGTTAACTAGTTAACTCGATAAGTTATCTAATTAACTAATTTTTAGTTATCAACTAAAAATCTTGTTAACTAGTTATCTAGTTATAATGTTAACTAGTTAACTCGATAAATTAACTAATTTTAATAACTAGTTTTCAACTAAAAATCTTGTTAACTAGTTATCTAAATCATGATGTTAACTAGTTATCATTTTAAAATCACTATTAACTAGGTAACAACAAAATAAAGGTGTTTACTAGTTAACTAATTTTAAAAAAGATGTTATCTGGTTAACTAAAAAAACATTGTTAACTAGTTATTAGTTTAAAAACCATGTTAACTAGTTATCAATAAAAAATCTTATTAACTAGTTATCAGGTTAAAATCTGGTAACAAGTTATCAAACAAAAAACGATGTTAACTAGTTATCAGTTAAAAATCATGTTAACTAGTTATCAGTTAAAAAAACATTGTTAACTAGTTAACAGAAAAAAGGTGATACCTAGTTTTTTTTTGAAAGCAAAAAAAAAAAAAAAACTCGCCGGAAAAGTCGTCGATCGCCGGAGGTGAGCTGCTGGTCGCTGGAAAAATTAATTAATTTTTTATATATAATAATTAAATTATATGTGTAAAGTCTAAAATACCCCTAACAATCTAGACCATTGGATTGGTCAAAGAGTCAAAGGTGATCTAATGGTTAAAGATGAAGGTTGGAATTTCCAACCCTTGGAAAGGGTTGGATGGGGATCCCTTGCCGATATGTCCCCATGAAAATGACTAATTATTTGTATTTATAAAAAGACTAATTACACAAATCTTACCTAGTTCTCCAAGGCACGGCATGTGAAGAAAGAAACCTTTTATAATATTTCAAAAACTAATTATATTTAATAAAAAAATATCTCTTTAATAAAAAATTCTAATGTGTCATAATTATAAAGAAAAATAGCACATTCACCCCCTCTACTTTGCCAACTTAACATAGCCCCTATACTATAAATTGTTGTTTTTACCCCTTTCTATTTTGACTACTATACCGTTTGGGTCATTCCATTTCAAATTTCATTTTCGTAACATTAAATCTGGACACATCCACATCCACAAGAGCGAAATATCGGAGGTAAGAAATGAAGAGTTGTCAAGGGAGGTAAATTAGGGAGGTATGAAGAGTATGATGAAATACGAAGGGTTTTTAACATATTTTGTTCGTAGATTTTATTCTATTTAATTATATATATTTACTAGATTATCAGCGGCCCATTGGCCGATTTTTTGTGTTAATATTTTACCAGAAAATAATTTTTATTTAGATTACTTAGAAGTGTGGTTAAATTTTTTCTATTTTTTATTTCTACTTTTTAATATATAATAATTTAATTCATATGTTGGTAAAAATTATAAATTTGTTATCAATTTTTGGGATATAATAAACAAAAGCATTATAGTTATGCTTTCTTGTTGTTACGCTGAAAATTGGTTCTATTTTGACTACTTTACCGTTTGGGTCATTCCATTTCAAATTTCATTTTCGTAGCATTATAGTTATGCTTTCTTGTTATAATAAACAAAAGCATTATAAATTTGTTTGTTAGAACCGATTTTTATCCAAAATACCCTCATTCCTAGAATGAAGAAGGAGCTCTAAAATCCTCAAAAAGCTGACGTGTCAACTAAAAAAGGAGATTCTGCTTTAATATATTAGTAGATATTCCCAACTAGAAAACACTTAGCAAACTAATACATGACTATTGGAGCTAATATGGTGTACCGAATGTGCATCAATTAACGTTACGAAGAAGAAAGCTTGAACGGAAGGACCCAAACGACAAAGTGATCAAAGTAAGAGGGGATAAAAAAAGAGCAATTTATAGTATAGGTGGGTATTTGTTGAGTTGGCAAAGTAGAGGGGACCAAACAGGGGCGGAACTGAGGGGGAGCCGGGCTGAGCCCCGACTCACCCCATTTTCGGTCTCGAGCGTTAAATCCGAGTATAAATTTGTGCTTTTTTCGAATCCGGCTCAGTGCAAAATTCAATTCCGGCTCAGTGTTATTTTAATTTGGCTCAGTTCATTGTTATAATTTCAAAATTAACAACTAAATATATTCTAATACCTTTGTCTTTAGAAAAAAACCTAATATAGTTAATATACTCAATCATATTAACCATACGCTTCCCTAATGCTAATGTTTCGTCAACATGTGTAGAGGGTTGAGTAAACCTAATACCATTTTATCTCGACTTATGAATGAGTAAAAATACAATATTTAATGATAAATCGTTCAAAATAATAAAAAATCGCCGGTGGCACATTCTAATTTCAATTTTTCAAGAGTAATACTAATAATCTTAAGAACAAACATATCGAGCACAATGATCTAATGACAAATATCATTATATATTGAAAGTAAAATAATATACGTAATATAATATATATTCTAGTAATAAATTTCGGCTCAGGGCATTTTCTAATGCTGGTTCCGCCCCTGGGACCAAAGTGCTATTTTTCCTTCCAAAATGCATATAAAATAATGAGTTATTCTGTAGCCTTAAAAAGATCATGAACCCTAATCCAAAATGGGCCTACAGACCAGAAAATGTCAACTTCACACAAATGGTCACACATTTTAATTAAATGAGCAAGGTGGCCCTCCGTTTTCTGCAATTTAATTATTTAGCCCACCAAATCCATCTCTCGATCGTAAGTGATCGTAGCCAAAATGATGAAAATGTTAAAATTAAGATGGTGACATGCATGACGTGGATCCATAAATAATTAATTCGTGTTTTATGTGGCAACCTCATCCATACAAAATTATAACTACTCTCACTACATATTTGAAACATTTCATGAAATTAATTAATATAATTCGATTTATATTCACAGGAATGAAATGTATTATATGATCATTCGCTTATCACTTCACAAACATCTACAACGAATGAATTGGTATTATATATTATCAGTAATAAACACTCTACCAAAACTTAAAATTCCTATATATCGTTGTTTTCAGATCACATGAGAAGGTTGGACCTGAGCCTAAGACAACCTCTTCAATACTCGTGTCCATGACGATCTTGACTTCAAAAACTTCCTCTAATTTTTTTTATTTTTATGAATACCTCTATTTTTTCAATCATCTAGTTAAGTTGTGTGTGTTTTTTTTTTCCATTTTGTAAAATAGTAAAATACAATAATTTAAAAAACAATTAAGCTTTTGTGTGTATATATAACGGGTTTTGCATGGAGGTTTTAAATGGCTGACGTGGTTGGTTCATATTGTGAGTACGTGGCTTCCATGGTCCCACAATTTTGGATGCCAGTTGTTAGTTGTACTACTCATCTTTCTTGGGTAGTTGGAACTTAAAAAAACAAGTTTGAATATAAATGGCTGTGTATGGAGGACGATAACGATCGGTGATAAAGCTTTTTTTTTTCCCTTAAATAACTCCCGCAAAACAGATGAAGATAACCAGACAGATAAAAAACCAGACAGACAAAAAATTAAGTGTACTTATAAGCGGAAAGGTTAACAACACTCTGACTTGGGAGGTATCAGCGTATGACGAGCCACATAATTGGTTGTCATGATAGCTTTTCCAAGGAACCACAAGAAGGCTTATCTGAGACGAGGGATCAACAAGTTGCAAATGTCCATGATCACCAGAGTTTCACCTTCACGTGACAAAATCAGACGACTCGTTACAACCTGCTTAACCTTCGAAACATCACTCTTAATGTCCACATCTGACACTGAAGTGGTAAAGCTACTATAGTACTATTTGATTATTTTGATTTTTCGAGTACGCTCAATAAGTTGAGCCACTCCGAGATGATGACCCCCAAAAAACACTATAACAATCAAAAGATCCGAACACTATAAACAGTACTAATGGTGTCAAAAATTAATTTTGTGGAGAACAACAACGGGTGGATTGTTGATTCTAGGGCATCCAGACACTTTTGCTCATTCAAGGAGCTGTTCTTCGAACCGGAACAAATGAAATCCGGTGAACAAGTCTTCATGGAAAATTCCAGCGGTGCTTCTGTAGTTGGAACAGAAAAAATTATCCTAAAACTCAGAAAAATTATGGCTCCAACTCATGTGTTCTTTGTGCAGTCCTTGCATAGGCGAGCTCGCTCATAGAACCACTAGAAATTTTGCTCACGGATCTGACCAGTCAAAAATCTAGTCAGGCCATGTGGTAAACCTGTGAAACCCTACATACTCGTCTAGTGCTTAGGCGAGCTCGTCCAATCTCTGAACAATGTATAATATTTTGATAATGGTTTATACACCTTTTTGCCCCTCTACTATGCAAAGTTAACAAAGGTGCCCCTCTACTATTATTCAACCGAATTAAACCCCTCTACTTTAACCCTTTTATCAAATGTGCCCTTCCGTTAATTTTTCCGTCCAAATTTCGTTAAGTTTGCTGATTGTACATGCCAACTCAGTATTTTCATCCATATAGCTAAATTATTTGCCAACTAGAATTCTAAACTTAAAACTAATTAAAAAAAAAATAAGAAACTAATTTTTTTCTGGAAAAAATGTTCATTGTTCATCGTCTTCTCCGTTTAACGCAAAACGTAATCAGACTCATGGGATCTCCGAATGTCTTCTCCATTTAACGTCGAGCGTAATTGGACTCATGGGATCTCTGAATCTAACTCACACGACACTGACACCCTCACCAAATCCCTCCAGCAATCCCTCCCTCTACTCCAACACCCACAACTCCGATTACTTCATCACCACCTCCTCCACCGCCAGCAGCAGCCCGGATACTCCCACTCCGATAACCTGCTCATCTGACCTGGACAACACCATCGCACCTACCCCGACCCCCAAACCTGACCCCAACCGGCGATACGACCAACTTCCGCCAACACTGCGGTGATAGTGCAACAACAGTAGCCGGAGAGAAGGGTCTAAGCTCTTCTTTCTTCCTCAAGCCTACCACTGGCCTCCAGATCTAGGTTCTGACTTCTGTGCAAACCTCCTGATCCATCCATGATGGTCGATTCGATTGCTTCCGACGAACAAATCACATCCACGCCCAGGAAAACCTGCCCGGATCCACCACCAATCCCTAGCTACCGCCGGAAAATAACCCTTCGACTCCGGCGACCAACACATCCGTTTCTAGAGCGACGAGGGATTTATGGGAACAGTTGTTCAATGAAAGTTACAGAAGCCAGTGTTCTCGTAAGAACCCTAAAAAATTAGATCTCGGAAATTGCTATAGCTGATTGTTGTTAAGATTGATGGAAGGAATTAAAATGTTTGTTTAATAACAGGGGTTCTCACAAATATACCCCTTTACTATTTTCTAACCGATTTAGCACCCTCTACTTTGAAAATTTTAACAAATATGCCCCTCCATTTATCTTTTTCATCTATTTTTCATCTAATGAGTTGATTATACGTGTTACTTCATATTATTTGTACACCTTATCGTTGATTGGAATGTTCACAAACCAAAATTATTTAAATTAGAAAGAAAAAGAAAAAAGGAATACCACGAAAACACATCTGTACATAATGGTGATTATAATGTTTTTCCTTTTTATTTTCTTTTTAATTTAAATATTTTCACCTTGTGGACATCCCAATCAGTGATGTTGTGGACAAATAATATGACGTAGCACGTATAATCAACTTATTAGACGAAAAATATATGAAAAGAAAAATATAGGGGCATATTTGTTAAACTTTTCAAAGTAGAGGGTGTTAAATCGGTTAGAAAATAGTAAAAGGTATGTTTGTTAACTTTGCATAGTACATGGGCAAAATGGTGTATTAACCCTTTTGATAAATACTATCAAAATAAACTTTT
Source organism: Linum lewisii (assembly GCA_034768395.1). Lineage (NCBI taxonomy): Eukaryota > Viridiplantae > Streptophyta > Magnoliopsida > Malpighiales > Linaceae > Linum > Linum lewisii. The sequence continues at coordinate 84,988,451 of CM068296.1, read as the reverse complement.
CAAAGTAGAGGGTGTTAAATCGATTTGAAAATAGTAAAATGGTATGTTTGTTAACTTTGCATAGTAATAGGGCAAAAAGGGGCCTTTTCACTAAAATAATTAAAAAAAAATAACTATTAACTTAAATAAATATGGTTCAAAACTATTGATTTTTATAAATAAAATCGCCCCAGGCCTAGGCGATATCGCCCAAAGCACAGGCGATATCGCCCCAGCACCAAGGATTTCTGATCAAACCGATTCTAAACTGCCCAACCAACCGAGTAAATGCTGTCTGGCTGGACACATGGCGATCTCGCCCCAGCCACAGGCGATGTCGCCCCAGACACAGACGATATCGCCCGGGCTACAGGCGATCTCGCCCGAGGGTTAGACACGGGCAAACTCGCCCCAACCCCTATAAATACCCCATTTTCAACCCCACCATTCCCCCCACACCACTCTTTAACCCCTAAGGCAAAGATAAGTCTCATTTCTCCTTTTTTTTTAAATTACATTATTTAGTAGGTTTTAGGTTAGAGAATTAGTTTAGGGTTTTAGGTTAGAGAATTAGTTTAGGGTTTTAGGTTAGAGAATTAGTTAAGGGTTTTAGGTTAGATAATTAGTTTAGGGTTTTAGGTTAGATAATTTTTTCCAAAGTGATTTATTAACACTGTCATATTGACGTTGTAGGATTTTTATAAAACAGAGAGGACCTTTTCTCGCACCATTACACAAGGTACGTAGTACATATATTATTTATTGTTCTTATGTCATTGTGAACCATGTCATTATTTATGGATAGCTTAGAGAATTAGTATGATGTTGATGTTAGCGAATTAGTATAATATTGAGGTTAGACAATTAGTATAATATTGAGGTTAGACAATTAGTATAATTTTGAGGTTAGAGAACTAGTATACTTTTGAGAAAGAGAATTAGTATAAAATAGTTTTCCTAACAATTTACTATACAATAGATGTCGAACTATGGATGGGATGAACCGTTGGTTGATCAGACTCCTGAGGGCGTTAAGCCTCAACCTGGTGATTGTTCTCTATTGTGGGGGAGAACAAGCATAGGGCTACTTTAGTGTGGCGTGACCCACATGCGTGCAAGGCGCTGAAGTTGTGACAGCGTAGTTCTTGCTTAGAGTGGAGTTCAGAGTACGAGGCATTCTTGCGAGAGTGTCGACTCCTCCCTGTTGTTCGTTTACTCGGTTTCACACCGTGTAAGGAGCTCGTCACAGCATTGATTGAGAGGTGACGGCCAGAGACTAACACATTCCACCTGATACCGGGCGAGGCGACGATCACTTTGGAGGATGTTGAGGTACTTACGGGTCTTCCTATCGATGGAGTTCCTGTTACCGTAGCGGTGGACAGACGTGATCCGGGTGTCATATGTGAGGAGTTGTTGGGTGCCCAACCCCCAGCTGGGAGTTGTACGGGACAGTCAGTGAAGATATCGTGGGTGAAGGGAATGTTTGATCGTCTACCGGCTGGAGCTCCAGCAGATGTTGTTCTCCGCTATGCACGAGCCTACACTTGGGTTCTTCTTGGCGCCATTCTACTAGCTGACCGGACTGGAGACTTGATACCGGTTCATCTACTCCGACTTATTGGGGACTCTGCGGTTGCATCCACGTTCAGTTGGGGTAGTGCAGTACTAGCATGGCTGTATAAGGCCATGGGGAGGGCGGCCTTCTTCACGGCTGGGAGTCAGAGGGGTACAGGTGACTTGGGAGGCTTCACCTTGCTGGTCCAGCTCTGGGCCTTGGAGAGATTCCCGATCATAGCCGAGCGCTACGTAGCAGGTGGTGACCCACCAGATGCTGACACCGTTCCTCGTGGTGTGCGCTGGATGTCTGTCATCCGGCGCCACCAACATCGCGTGGCTATGAAGCTGGAGGAAATACGCTACGCACTTGATCGGAACACGGAGTTCGTGGTTAGGAATCTTAACCTCATGTACATACTCTTTCATGATTTTCTTAATTCTCCCTTACAACATATTTATTAATTCTCCAGTGGATGCCGTACGCCTTTCGAGAGGAGGACTATCAGTTGGAGGCCGATGTGTTCTGGCGAGCTGTTTGCCCCATGCTGTGCATAGACTGTGTCTCATGGCACCATCCTGATCGTTGCATGCGTCAGTTCGGACATGGTCAGCGTATCCCACAGGACGCCGAGCCTGCTGCTCGCGTCGAGGAGTTGCTGGGACTAGACTTCAGAGCACCAGTACATGATTGGGGTGCTAGGTACCTATAATACTTATGTCTCTGGGAGGAGCGGGATCAGCACATTGCCGAGGGCGAGGTGAGAGCAGATCCATTGAGCCACCACTTCCATGATGAGTACGACGAGTGGTACAGGAGACGGACACGCCTGGCCATATCACACGATGGTGCACAGTTTCAGGGGATGGTTAGTGGCCACCTACTTTAGTAACTGTAGCCAATTTAGTATTCCCTTAGGGTACACTAACTTTTCTTTTTGTTTTGCCTTTCAGATCGCCTCGTTGGAGCAGGCTACCATTTTGAGTGGTACGAGTGATTCTCACATGAGTCATGTGCTCCGATCTGGATTGGCTATGAGTGGAGCATATGAGCGCCTTCCCGATCGAGGACCACACCGCCCACGTGCAGCATCACGCCTGCCGACATACCCTCCCTATGATGGCTATCCCATCCCACAGAGAGGTCACAGTACAGGGTTGGATAATGTCGATTACGGCGGTCTCGCGCACCACGATGTGGGATACGCACCTCCACCCTACTATGTGTGGAACGAGGATTTCGCTGACGGGCGGACTTACAGTTTCGATGACCCTCCTCAGTACCAAGCTACGGCGCCTCAGTACCAGCCGACGGCACCTCAGTACCAGACGACGGCGCCTCATTACCAGCATGCAGGACACCCAGGTGCGTCGAGTAGCCAGCCGTATGGGCCCACCAGCCAGCACGTTGATCAGAGCCATCCGGTCGGCTCCCAGGGTTTCTCGGAGGACAGTGGGTTCGAGGATTGGGCCCATCGACCTGATTTCGTACCGCAGTCCACCCAGACACCACCGTACACTCACATGTTACGTGATCGGACTACATTGCGTCCACCGGATTGCTACACGGACGAGCAGCGACAGAGACGCCAGAGGGGTCGGAGGCATTGACACTCACATTTTCAGTTTTTCGTTTCTGGATTTATGTTATGGTTTACTGTTTTTTTTGTCGTACTATGGTGATCGATTTTACTGATTTGCACTTTCATGTCATTTTCGCTGTTAATGTTTTTGCAATGAAATTCAACCATTTCGATCTATATGTGGATGGAACACTACTGCGCCACATTTTATTATAACAAACTTCACTACGAAAATTACATAAACAACAGTTCCAACACGGTTCAGGTCCGAGGGTTTCTCTCATAATGAAATTCATAAGCTCTTGTTGTTCTTTGATTTTCTGGTTCAGTTGTCGAATCATCTCGTCCTTCTCCCTAACGACCCTTTGGTTCTCCCTCTTAGCTCGATCAAGTTCTTTGTCCTTCGCCCGAATTATATTGTCCTTCTCCCTTCTGATCTTGTCCACAGCCTCCGAACCACCAATGTTTCAAAATAACCACAACCCTTGTTCTTTAAAAAATGGCAACGAAACATGCGGGTTAGGAAATATTAATGGGATAGGTGACAAATTAAGAAAATCATTCCAGTCTTTATACCTCCCTCTCAAGCGGACACCCAAAATAGGGTTCGAGATCCTTCAGTTGAATGGATCTTGTTGCCCTCAAATCACACCAGCAATTCACCTCACTTAGCTCATACTCGAACAGGTCTTCCTGAGGTTTCTTCATCTTGTACATTATACGATCAACTTCTGAAACTACACGACAATAGCAATTGTAATTAGTGCAAAACGTGAAGTAGACGGGGGAAACAAGGCATGTTTTTTTACCTTTATCGCGAGCTCTACTTCTTTCCCCATGTGTGAACACCATAGTGTGACCGCGGTGGATGGAAACTGAATTCGAAAATTGAAAGTAGTGGTGTGTGTTTGGAAGCTGGTGATAGGAGGGTTTTATGATGCATACTGCCCCCTGTTGTGGCACAGGCGATATCGCCCGTGACCCAGGCGATCTCGCCTATGTCACAGGTGACATCGCCTATGCCTAGAGTGACTACTATTTTATTAAACGAACCGAGATAAAAACGTTACAGATACACTATTTTATTTCACGCTTGATTACTAGAAGACGCCCCAGCACTGTCCCGTCTCCTTCCACATGTCCTTGCATTATGACCCACGCAACCGCATGTCCTGCACTTACTTGGGCGACCCTCCTCACGCCAATCCATCTCGTTTCTGATTCGAGAGTGTCGTGGACGACCCTGTCCACGAAGAAGATGAGGTTGCGGGATCACTGGTAGGCCCGTGTGTGGGATCCAGTCTTTAGGACCCAGTATTGGTTGGAATGACTGAGCATACACTAGCTGGGTCTTGGATACCAGATAGAAGGGGCTGACGTAGTTTTGCCAGTTAGCACCAGCAAATGTGCAACAAGCTACAGCATGGGAGCACGGTACCTTGTACCCCTGGAACTTCCCGCATGTGCAAGTCCCCTTACGATTCGACTGCCTATCGAACCGAACAACGTAGCTATTATTACCGCTACGGTTCTGATTGTTTGGACCAGACTTAACCTCGTAAACCCCGTTAGCCGCATCGTACGGCAGCACGTAGTGTCTGACGGAACTTGACGTAGATTCTTTGGTTAATTTCTGACAGTACTTCGTATACGCGTTCCCTTCTGCCAACATTCCCTGGTATTCCCCACGGCGCCTATGCCAATACTTGACCATACGGTGGAATGTGTGCTCGATCACAGAAGACATGGGCAAACGTCGCACGCCCTTAAGTACTCCGTTCACGCATTCTTGCGCGTTGGTCGTCATGGTTCCCCACCGAGCACCGCCTCCCTCAGTGTTGTCATAGGCCAAGCTCCATAAGGGTAGTTCCTCATTCACCCATTTTGGCTCCCGTACGTTTTGTTCATCATGGATCGCCAACCATTCTGCCTTCTTTGCCTCAAACTTCCGCACATTCCCTTCTATTCCTGCGGGTAGCGATGAAGACTTCTATGAATATCTAGTTTGTATGACAATATTGTATTAGTTAAGTTCAAATATACACCGTAAACAAGTTGACAAATACCTAAGTTCCAAAGGCGAGATTTTAAAGTTTGGTTGCGGTGTTTCTTGTTGAAGTTGCTTACGTAATGGCGTAGACACCACCTCCATACCCACCCTCGATCAATGTTGCGCATTGCCGCTGCTATCCCCTTGTGTCGATCACTGATGATTGTGATGTTGGCCCGATTGGTCACATGTCTCTGTAGATTCTCCATGAACCACTTCCAATTATCGGAATCCTCTTTGTCAACTATGGCGTACGCCAATTGAACAATCCGATGTTGCCCATCGAATGTACTAGCCATCAACAACACTTGCTTGTACTTGCCCTTGAGGAATGTGCCGTCAATGATCATGACCCCAGAGCAGTGCTTGAAGGCTTCTATGCATGGCCCAAACGCCCAAAACACACTCTTGAACATCCTACAATTACCCGCCGGGTGGGTTATGATCTCGTACCGTGTCCCGGGGTTTGTGAGACGAATAGCATTCAGGATTGTCTCAATGTTGTTGTATGATGCCACCCAGTCACCGTACAGCTTCTCGACAGCACGTTGCTTGCCAAACCACGCCTTCCGGTACGATATATTGCGGTGGTACTTCTCCAGAATGCAATCAATAACTGTCTCAACCTTCAACCCCGGCTCTCTGCGCACAATGTGCATGATTGCATCTGAGATCAGCGTGACATCGAGCTGTGGGTGGGGCCCTAGTATCGTTGACCGGTCACAACTGTGGCCGTTGTTGAGTTGTCGTATTATCCAGAATCCATATCTGTTGCTAAGTGTAGAACGCATCCTCCAAGGACACGTCGGGTCGATGCACTTGATGGCCCATTCCTTCGGGTTGGAAGTGATTACCCTGTACTTATAGTTGCGGATGACTGCTTGGCTCTTCGTTAGGGACACCAGTTGACCTTTGGTAGAGAATGTCTGACCCAAGAAGAATTCCATCTCCACCGACCAGTACGCCTTCGCTGGGATCTGGAAGCGCCTGTCCATGGAGTAGGTGTTGGAGATTGTCATAATGTCGTCACAGTCGTCACCCTCGCTCGTGGCATGTTCCAGTGGCACATGAACTTCCACGCTATTTGCTGTGGCTCCCCCTTCTTCATCGTCGTCTTCCTCGTCGGTTTGGCCAATGTCATCGTCGACGTTTGGATTCCATTCGTCCGCCGAGCAATGGCTCCTTTCATCTCCAGAATCGTCAGTGCTGACATATTCATCTCGCGCCAACCCCTCTTGGTCAACCTCCTCCTCCTCCGGACCGATATGACTGGTCGCCATGTATTCCCCATCATACGTTTGGCTCTGCTCTGCCATCTGATTTGGAATGACCCCCGAGAAATCGGAGAACTGAGACGACTCCTCTTCCATCAAGGCGTACAACTCGGCAACTTCGAAAAATGGGTTGACGCGAACTAAGTCGTATATGACTTGTACGCCGTTGTCGTCCGATATCGGCCTAGAAACGAAATGCGACAGATTTCCCTCAGAACTGTATATCGGCATTCTCCAGACAAATGACTGGATTATCTGATCCGCTCCAAGACCCATTTTCCGCCGAAACACGGTAACCACACTATCATAGGTCGCTCGCTTGGTCATCTTCAGACGGACATTATTTCCCCCTTCGTAGGATAAGCCGGTCCAATCCTGAACGATACGGCCCCCCCAGAAAACTTGGATTCAGAATTCTCGTGACAAAGTGTAGTCGGCCATTTTAGAATGTTAGTTCTTTCGATTTGGTGACTAACCCCCGAAACTAACAAGGATTTATAGGGTGGTTAGTGATCCGAGATGTAGGCGATATCGCCTATGCATTAGGCGATATCGCCCATGCCATAGGCGATATCGCCTAATCCTTGGCTATTTTCACACCCGTGACTCAACCGAATCTAATCACGGACCCGTTTTAGAGTCACGGGTGACAATCCTTGGTGCAGGGGCGATATCGCCTAGGACTTGGGCGATATCGCCTAGGCCTGGGGCGATTTTATCTATAAAAATCAATAGTTTTGAAACGTATTTATTTAGGTTAATAGTTAATTTTTTTTATTTATTTTAGTGAAATGACCGCAAAAAGGTGTATTAACCCTAAAATTAAATGTGTAATTAACTAATATTATACGTACTCAGATGCAACATCCACTTCTCTGGATACTTATAAGTTGAGAACTTATCAGAACACATTAATGATAAATCTTGCAGAAGAGCTCCTTAATTTCGACTTTTCAAATAATCCCTCCCTTCTTATAAGTTGATATCCTATCACAACATTTACTTTCGCTGTTTATTTATTTATTTATTTGTTTCAGTTCTTAATTAATCACCACATGAACTGATGATCTGCAATTTAATTAATCATTGAAATTAAATAGTCAACGAATTACAACAATGTAAACATTTTATAAAATATTAATTAAAAGTCAAATTAATTGAATAAAACTTCTCAGCAGATCTGATTCTATTTGGTAAATAATATATCACCTTGCATAGTCGCCATTAATTTTATTCTAGTTTATTAGTGCTTGATTTTTCAGTATCTTTTTTTTTTTAAATATGATTTTTCCAATATCTTGTTATCATTTAATGTTCTGCTCATACATAAGGTTTTTTCTTTTATAGTTATTAATTTTTAATGAATATATATTTTTTTCTATTATCATGAGACAAATGGACGTGTTTATAGCCTGTATGTATTGTAATGTAAACCCTATACAGCTGCATCTACTTCATGTGTTGATGTTTTGTCCTCTGAAATTATTATATATGTTAACCCCATTTCGTGAAAACTCAAATTCGAGAATTATAAAAAGTTTCAGAATTGAGAAATGGTGGAAAGTGTTTGTTAAAAATCAGAGGATTTTAAATTATCTTGTTTGATATGTATATTCGATAAAGAAAACAGTGGGGGTCCTCAATTCTGTTCGAGAAGTTAAAATTTCTAATTAAACAAAGTATAAATTCTAAGAATGCACATTTTGGAGGCAATTAGAAACTCCGGCTATCTAAAATACACAAACTCAACTTCATTACATAAAAAATTAAACAAGAAAGGACATCTCATAATACAGAGTTTTCAACAACTCAACATTTTCCCATATATCAAAGGGTCATTAAGAAAAATGAATTTTGGCATGGTGATTCAAGTCGATGGAGAGTTGGTATCATGCACAACAAGTTATTGTTCTCCGAAAGTTCAATCAAGAGTGCAGCTAAAACCTCTTATAAAGACGACGTACGTGTTAATAACTAATAATAATATAAACCCAATTTGAATCCTCTCTCAACAACTCGAATTATTGGGATGTAATAGTTCATGACATGCTATCAGAGCCTTTAATGATTGAAAAGTCTTGACATCATGCCTCTGATGGGATGGGGTCCATCCAAGGGCCCCCTTCCCACCTCACCTGCGGTCTGACAGGATGATGACACGTGGAGCAACAGTTCTGGCCACGAAATCTGTATAAATAGGCAGTCCCCCACACAATGAACGACACGACACACCTGGACCATACACCTGATACATGCACACCCTCACACTGCACGCTAAAGGCCGTGGTCATCCGCCCTGTGGTATACTTCTCTGTTACCCACCTCTCTCTTCATATCATACTCACGCTCGCCCTCACTTTACCCTAACGTCTTCCCCTCACCTTGCAAGAACCACCCGTTCGTGACCAGGGTGCTATCACGACGTACGAGTTCAACCCATCTCTCATTATTGACGGCCCCAAGAGTGCGGATTAGTAAGTATAGTCAATCATTGCGAGGAAGATACACGACACCCCATAGAATCTGAATTATAGGATGGTTGGATAATGCTTTGAGCTTCAAGCATAAGATCATTTGAGCATTAAGGAGGAAGGTTAGACATGAACAAAAAAATATCTCCACCAATTCACACGTCTAATAAAGAAACTAAAAAAATATCGAGACGTAACAACAAAATCTGAAATTTGTAAGTAATTGCATGTTAAGACAAAGGAGCCAACTTGGGCTGGCATGTCACGAGCACCTAATATAGTGTACTATTTTTCAAAAGTTAACAAACAAACGACACTCTTTTCTTTTAAAGGTACGTACAATATGTGCATTAATTGCCACCTCCCAAGTACAACTCAATGATTTATTTACAACTTTAGGTTTTACTTTTTTTTTTGTAATTAAATTTATGTCTAAATTCAGGTAAAATTTTAAAAATTTAATTCGATTTATGTGGGTCGACTTGACACAACATGGTTTGGTGTGTATTCATCAAAAAAAAAATGGTTTGGTAAATATATTTTCTGTAATGGGTATTGGACGAACATGAGTCTTTAATAAATTTTGCTTCACCTGACTAGTTTAATTCTTGACCCATTTAGTAGAGGGGGGTTTTGTAGTTTTGTTGACAAAATTACATAATATTGTACTGTCGCTGACACATTGTTCAACATTGTCCAAAAATAGGCAATGGAGGTGCTTGTTGAATATATTGACATTCGACGCCAAAATCATGCAACAATTGCATGGTACGGTTTTGGCACCCCTAATTAACATGTACATATTAAATGTTAATTAGGAGAGGCTGGTGGTGAGGCGCTACCCAGTCAACGCCTAACCACCCACGTATTTAGATCACCATTACCTATTTTTGAACTTTGTACCGCAACGAAATATTATTATTACATAATCTTTACTACAAAATTACAAAATCTTGTATTAGAAATATTCGTTAGAGAATATTGAATAGGATAGTAATGAGGAGTAAAGATGAAGTAGTGGTTGAGTGAGGAGAAGGAGTAATGGGTGCGTACAAAAAATAAATTGCTTAATCGTGTCAAAATGGCCTAACTAACTAACTCCTTTCCAACCACATCACTTCATAAATAATAGGGTTAATACACTTTTTTACTCCTCTACTATGCAAAGTTAACAAACATACCCCTTTACTATTTTATAACCGAACCCTCTACTTTGAAAAATTTAACAAATATGCCCCTCTGTTTAATTTTTCATCTATTTTTCATTCGATGTGTTGATTGTACGTGCCACGTCATATTATTTGTACACCTTATCGCTGTTTGGAATGTTCCCAATAAAAAATTATTTAAATTAGAAAGAAAAATATAGAAGAATACCACAAACACCTCCGTACATAATAGTGATTATAATGTGCTATGCCTTTATCTTTTCTTTTTAATTTAAATGTTTTCACCTTGTGGACATCCCAATTAGCGATGTTGTGCACAAATAATATGATTTAGCAGTATAATCAACTCATTAACCGAAAAATAGATGAAAAGATAAATGGAGGGACATATTGTTAAATTTTTTAAAGTAGAGGGTGTTAAATCGGTTAGAAAATAGTAAAATGGTATGTTTGTTAACTTTGCATAATAGAGGGGGAAAAAGGTGAATTAACCCTAAATAATAAATAACTCTTTTCTTTCTTAATTTCTCCCTTTTTTGTGGATGTCCCATGATTTGTAGTTTGAATCAAACTGTTTGATTTCTCGATCGAAAATAAATTTTGATTGAACTTTTTTCATGTGAATTCTAATGGAATTTGTTACATCTTGTGAATGCGTACGGACTACTTTTTATGTATACTTCAACATTAAATTATAGTGAGACAAAGTTAAAAAGGTAAAGTTGTTGAAAAGGCTAATGTTGATTGATATTTCTTCGCAAGATGAGACGGCGTGTAGTAGTGAGATCAGAAATGACGTAAATGTATGACAGAGAGTAAAAGAAGAGTTTGTACTTTGTACGTATTGATGTAATATCTCTTTGTCAATTATAGTTTGCCTGCCCTCTAAAATGTGAGCAATATAATATTTATAGTTCATGATCGATCTAAGCGCGGTGGAGGCCTCACTGCGGTAGATGAGATCTAGGTGATCCAACTGTTGAGTTAAAGCGATCCGTTTGGATCATGCTACATGGTTTGTTATTCTGAGAGATAAAACCTTGATCGTGTTGATCGGTAGGGATTCACTGTGAATTTCTGAGTCTAATTACTTGGATTATACAATTGATCATGCAGTCTCTAATGAGTCTGTATATACAATATAATGAAATAAGTTAAATAACTACTAATTCAAAGTGAACGAGTTTTTAGTAAATAGTTGATGACTTGGGTGGTGAGAGGTGAGACACGTTCTTAGGTTGGCGCGTGGGAGTTATGGCATATTAAGAAATTAATTAAGAAACTAAATTAAAAAGCCGGACAACAAAAGTTGGAGCCGACGACCGACGACCGACGGAAGAATCTTTGCGTTATTTAAAATACACTCCATTCCAAATATTTATTCTACAAAATAGTTTCATAAAAAAACACAAAATAATAATAAGTATTATTTCTAGACATAAATAAAAATATGTAAAGCTATCTCTAGAGAGTATTATTTTCCAAATATTCTATATTTTCAATATTATAAACTAAAAACCATATTGTTAGGCTCAAAATGAATTGGGTCGCACAATAAAGGTTTAACCTAGAGGGTCGGTGATTGAGTGAGTATGAACATCTATCAAGTCCTGAGTTCTGGAAGCATACCTCGTAAGGCGCATAAGAGGCAGTAGTAAGTTCTCGGATGTGAGTGTAAGAGGGGGTGAGGCATTTGGATGAGAGACAGAGAAAGTATCGGGGAGTATCTCTAAGGACGTATATAGTGACTCTTAAGCGTGCTGATGAACGATTATGCTTAAGACATGTTGTCTGTGTATTAGGTCATGTTTCTATTTATAGGACTTTGGGATCAGAGTCAGGTGACCATATGTCATCGGTTGATTAGCGACCTGCCTACAAAATTATCTCATCTGTTAGCTGACGTAGGATCCAAATCACATATGAGCAAATCCTAGACGTCTGACGGCTAAATTCTTACTTGGCCGCGATTGAGCTCTCACTGTGCCTCGGGTGGTCTCCACCTATACGCCTGAGTTGGCCGGTTTACTAGGCTTGAGCCCATCACATAGTATAAATTTACATTACCCTTAAGTGGAACTCTTGTAGTTGTACTCATAAATGAGCTACACTAAAAAGGAAGTCATTTATATCATTCAAAATATAAGTAAATCTCAAGGGTATTTATGTAACTAATAATTACAATAATACGTGAATTGCAATATAATAATTATAGAAACACAAATTAATATGTATTATTAAACAAAATAATTATAATAATACTTTCCATTCTCGATTTTTTTTAATCCTACCGTGAATTGCAATATGTAAATAATTATAGAAAACTCAACAAAATTGAATTTTCCAATTTCGGCGTCAAGTTTTTCAAAGAGGAAGAAACAGTGGGACCCACTTTTCAACCATATTATTAATAATAAATAAACAATCACTCCGTCAATTTACACTTTAGCAGTTCATCTCTGTTTTCCTATATATAAAAGCAGAGCAGCAACAGCTGCCACAGAACACACAGACCTTCAATCCAAAAGAGCATCCTACCTACTGACCATCAAAACAGTTCTGTACCTTTATCTTTGCATGTTAACAATGGCGGCAAGAACCTCCACAACAATGCTGAACAAAATCGTCTCCTTCTTCCTTCTAACACTCTGCTTTTCTTCCTCTGTTTTTGCTTCCGTGACTTACGATTCAAAGGCCATTGTCATCAATGGACAGAGGAAGATTCTCATCTCTGGTTCAATCCACTACCCGAGAAGCACCCCTGAGATGTGGCCAGATCTTATCAGGAAAGCTAAAGAAGGAGGCCTTGATGTTATCCAGACTTACGTGTTCTGGAATGGACACGAGCCTTCTCCTGGAAAAGTAAGAAAAGAAATTGAACTAGTGTTGAATTTGATTTGTTTTCTGTGTTTTTTGGCTGATGGGTTTTGTTTGATTTGTAGTATTACTTTGAGGGGAACTATGATTTGGTGAAATTCATCAAGCTGGTGAAGGATGCTGGGCTCCATGTTCATCTCAGGATTGGACCTTATGTCTGTGCTGAGTGGAACTTTGGGTACTTGTTCATACTCTTTACGATATGCTTACCTGTAATAATCTCAACCGTTGAAACATTTGAGAAGTTGAATCTAATGGTGCAGGGGATTCCCAGTTTGGCTCAAGTACATTCCAGGCATCAGTTTCAGAACTGACAATGGCCCTTTCAAGGTGATGCAGTCTTTTCTTCTGCTCTTTAAAGTTTGTGCTTAGATGTTTTGGGCATTGACTTTTGATCGATTCGAGTTGAGTCGGACTGGGTCGAGTCAGCTTTTCGACGGTTTTGATATTGAAAGTTTCTGTCTTTACTTTTGTCTTGGAAGGCCCAAATGCAAAGGTTTACAACAAAGATTGTGAACATGATGAAAGCAGAGAGGCTGTTTGAGAATCAAGGAGGTCCAATCATATTATCTCAGGTATTATAGCCTTCGATTCGGTTTGTATAACATTCGTTAACAAGTCTGATAAGAGAATTCGATTAAAACTGTTGCATTCGAATAACTCGATATACTTGAACAGATTGAGAATGAATATGGGCCTATGGAGAATGAACTTGGAGCATCTGGCAAAGCTTACACAAAATGGGCAGCAGATATGGCTTTAGATCTTGGAACTGGTGTCCCATGGGTCATGTGCAAGCAAGATGATGCCCCTGATCCTATCGTAAGTCTCACCCGAAATCGGTTTATATAACATTCATCGACCGGTACCGATTATGTTTCCCCTTTTGGTCAACAGATCAACACTTGCAATGGTTTCTACTGTGACTACTTCTCACCCAACAAAGAATACAAGCCGAAGATGTGGACCGAAGCGTGGACCGGCTGGTAAGACCATGCTTCATAATACTCATGTGAACCTTAAATAGAACTCGATTTAACGGTCATTGTATGTACAGGTTCACCGAATTCGGTGGTGCAGTCCCTCACCGGCCCGCAGAAGACATGGCATTTGCAGTAGCAAGGTTCATACAGAAAGGAGGATCATTCATCAATTACTATATGGTAAAAAAAGAGCGATTTATAGTATAAGGGGCTATTTGTTAAGTTGGCAAAGTAGAGGGAGGTAAAAGGCTATTTTCCATATTAATAATTACATTGTTTTCCAATGGTACAGTATCATGGTGGAACGAACTTTGGTCGAACTGCTGGTGGTCCATTCATCGCGACGAGCTATGATTACGATGCTCCTCTAGACGAATACGGGCTAGTGAGGCAGCCTAAGTGGGGTCACCTGAAAGACCTGCACAGAGCGATCAAGTTGTGTGAACCGGCTCTGGTTTCGGGTTCTGCTCCAACCGTGATGCCACTAGGACGTTACCAAGAGGCTCGAGTCTTCAGAACAAAGTCCGGAGCATGCTCAGCGTTCCTCTCGAACTACAACTCGAGATCATACGCTAAGGTGTTGTTTGGGAACATGCATTACAATCTCCCACCATGGTCTATCAGCATACTTCCTGACTGCAAGAACACTGTCTACAACACTGCAAGGGTTGGTGCTCAGACTTCGAGGATGAAGATGGTTCCTGTCCCGAGACGCGGTGGATTCTCGTGGCAAGCGTATAGCGAGGAGCCCTCTGCTGAGGGTGACAAGAGCTTCACCATGGCTGGATTGCTGGAACAGATCAATACGACTCGAGATGCTACTGACTATTTGTGGTACATGACAGAGTAAGTAACTGAATGATACAGTGTCATGACATTCAAGATATCACGATACTGGAAGTTTTTGATTCCGAGTATTGATTCAATCCTATTTGCAGTGTTGAGATAAGCTCAGAGAGAAGCTTTCTCCGAAACGGGAACCATCCGGTTCTTACGGTTAAATCAGCTGGCCATGCTCTACATGTTTATGTCAACGGTCGACTGGTGGGAACCGGCTATGGAAGTCTCGAATCTCCTAAGCTGACATTCAGCCAAGGTGTCAACTTAAGGGCTGGCATCAACCGGTTCGCGCTCCTCAGCATTGCTGTCGGACTACCGGTTAGTACTCCAAACCCCGGGTCGTGGTTGATTTACTTACCTACATGTCATTGAGCTACATTTGTCAATCCATGATTGCAGAATGTCGGTCCACATTTCGAGACGTGGAATGCTGGTGTCCTCGGGCCAGTGACACTGAGTGGACTCGACGAGGGAAGAAAGGACTTGTCGTGGCGAAAGTGGACATATAAGGTCGGTCTTAACGGTGAACATCTGAGCCTTCATTCAATCAGTGGAAGTTCATCTGTTGAGTGGGCACAAGGGTCTGTAGTTTCCCAAAGGAATCCCCTAATGTGGTACAAGGTAAAGCATCAGATTCTGTTCTGTTTGTACTGCTGCAGCCTAAACACATTTAACTTTCTAACCACTTTGTAACAGACAACATTCAACGCTCCTGCTGGAAGCTCGCCCTTGGCGTTAGACATGGGAACAATGGGCAAAGGTCAAGCGTGGATAAATGGTCAGAGCATAGGCCGATACTGGCCTTCATACAAAGCAGGAGCCGGTACCTGTGGTGGCTGCAGCTACGCTGGAACGTATAACGAGAAGAAATGCTCAAGCAACTGCGGAGAGGCTTCACAGAGATGGTACCATGTCCCGCGTTCGTGGCTAAAGCCGGCTGGTAACTTGCTGGTAGTCTTCGAGGAATCAGGTGGAGACCCGAATGGCATCACTATCGTGAGACGAGAAGTGGACACAGTGTGCGCCGATATCTACGAATGGCAGCCGACTTTGATGAACTATGAGATGCAAGCATCAGGGAAAGTGAAGAAGCCTCTGAGGCCTAAAGTTCATCTGGCCTGTGGAAATGGCCAGAAGATGTCAGCTATTAAGTTTGCAAGCTTTGGTACACCACAAGGCACCTGTGGAAGCTACAGGCAAGGGAGCTGCCATGCATTCCACTCTTATGATGCCTTCAACAAGGTAATGTATCCACTTCTCGAAAATCGTTAGCGTTCTTTAGCCTCGACATTTGATCAATCGTGGTTCTGTTTCTGCAGCTCTGTGTTGGCCAGAATCGCTGCTCGGTGACTGTAGCACCTGAGATGTTTGGAGGAGATCCATGCCCCAAGGTGATGAAGAAGCTCGCTGTCGAAGCCATTTGCAGCTGATGATCGAGAAAGCGGTTTGAATTCGTGTTTGTTTATTTCCCTATACAGCTTTCAACTATTAGTTCTTCCAAGGGGGGTGAAAGTTGTACAGAATATACAGCACCGTACCTCCTAAGCAGATTGCAGAAGATTAAAACTGCTTAATTTATGTACATTAGTGAAGATGGTATAGCAGATTTATAAGATGTACATTAATGTTGGATCATAGAAAGTTCTAAGCTTATGCTGGTGTTCTTTTGTTTTGCTTGGAGTTGGAAGAACTGCAATTTTTGCTCAATTGCTTTCATTCTACTCTGTAATAATGATGTTTGTCAATAATGAAATGCAATGATTTCAAACGGTTTGTCCAGATGAAACATTGAAACTAGCTACAAGCTCAAGCCTACACGAGCTTGGATTCGTTAACAATCCGCGATGAACTCAACTCCTTAGCTTGGATTCGTTAACAATCCGCGATGAATTCAACTCCTTAGCTTGGATTCGTTAACAATCCACGATTAACTCAACTCCTTAGCTTGGATTCGTTAACAATCCTCGATGAACTCAACTCCTTAACAATTCTTACGAGCTCGACTCAAGTTTATTTGTCCCAAAACTGTAACAGAATCAAAGACGAGTAGTATTAAAACAAACTGAACTCAAGATATTCAAGACAGGTAGTACATCGAGGTTGTTCACAAGCCATATAGTCGAGCTAGGAGGTTGTTCACAAGCCATATAGTCGAGCTAGTATTTAAGCAGACTCTAATCAAGCTAGTATTAAAACCAGCTAATCGAGCTAGGACACAAGCTAACTTGTAAACCATATCGTTGAACTTCTAGTCAAGTCAGCTCACAAGCTTATCAAGACAAGCATACAAACCATGGCTCAAACTCGGCTCATCAAAGTGCTAAAAGTGTGCCTACATTACTGTGTCTAATCTTAAAGAGTCATCATTGAAACTTGATGCCAATCCTAGATACAAAAACCAGCAACATAAAGTAAAACTAATGCCCCTAACTCTAATATATCAGCATCAGGTCACAGGACCAAAACTTGCAATCATACAACCAACCATCTGGTAAAAGCCGAGTTACGCTTTTCGAGCATGGTGCTCAGTCCAAATCATCCTCCACCGTGCTGGTGCAACCTTTCGATCAGTCGATTTTGACAGATGAGTAAATCTTTCGGACAAACCAGAAACATGCGTAGAAGCCTATAGTGCCAGTCAACACGAAGAACGCATATGAGATGATCACCATGTAGCCAAAGTAGAGGACGCCAGAGACAAACTTTGTGATTTCCAGCTTGGTGAAGAAGTAGAAGATTGAGTAGAGGAAAAGGTACACGGCTGAAGAGCCAGCAGTGAGGTACGATCTCCACCACCACTGGTAGTCTTCGCTGCATAGCTGAAAGTAGCAAAGCACCATGGCGATCTCTGCACAGGTGATCAATAGGATGATGAAAACTATGAAGAGGAAGCCGAAGATGTAGTAGAACTGGTTCAGCCAAATCGACGTGAGGATGAAGAAAAGCTCGATAAAGACGGCACCAAATGGAAGAATGCCTCCAACAAGGATGGAGAAGGATGGCTTCATGTACCATGCCTGCTCAGGAACTTGCCTAGGGATCTTGTTTGTCTTCACGGGATCTTCAATCGCTGGTTTCTTGAAACCCAAGTAACTACCAACAAAGACCAGTGGCACAGAGATGCCAAACCATAAGCAAACCAGGGCAAACATTGTCCCGAAAGGCACGGCCCCGGATGACTTCTCTCCCCAAATCATTGCATTCAGAACAAAGAAGACTACGAAGAGGATACCGGGAAACATGAATGCAGTTTTCAGTGTGTTCCTCTTCCACTCTGTGCCTTTGAACATCTTGTACAGACGTGCCGAGGCATATCCGCCAAATATGCCCATGAAGACCCACAGCAAGACCATAGCGGTCATAAGACCGCCCCTGTTCGAGGGAGAGAGGAAGCCTAGCAATGCAAATATCATGGTCACCAAAGTCATACCAAAGATCTGCACCCCGGTACCCAAATAAACACAGAGCAAGCCAGCATTGGCGGGTGCCCTGAAAACATCTCCGTGGACAAGCTTCCACCCGGTTTCCTCCTGAGCCTCATCTTGTGTTTCCAACTGATTGTAATTAGCAATATCTCTGTACAGAGTTCTCAACATGATCATGGCTACCATACCGGAAAGGAACAACACAATCATCAACGAGTTAATGATCGAGAACCAGTGGATCTGATCATCATTCATGAGGAGGTAAGTGTCCCAGCGTGAAGCCCATTTAATATCACTATCCTAGAAAAGAGGAAAGAAGTAATGAAGGGAATCAGAAAATAACAACAGAAAATGGAGGCAGAAAGAAAGACTAATACACTAAGCAACAGCTACAAGGAAACCAAAGAGTACCTGGAAGACTACATCGTATGTGAAAACCATGTCCTTGCCGATTTCAACTTCTTGAGGGACTATGCTACCTTGAATCAAATTTTTAGTGTCCTTGTTGCATGTAGTCAACTGAGTATTCTTATCATTCCATTCCTTATATTCATGATTAATGCTGCCAATGAAAATTTGTAACTATTCACAACTCTTCACATAGACAAAGATCAAAGAAATTTTTTTTGCAAGAAATAACAGTAGCAGATGGGAGAAACCTGTTTGGAGAAACCTCGAACCCGACAATTCGAGCAGATCCCGATTCAGGATCCTTGTGATACATAACTCTAAAGCTTAAGTGGTTGTTGATGAAATACTTCTCCTCTTTACTCTGCGGAGACACCAAAACAAGCTCAATCAACAGCATAAAAACTGACATCTAAAATCCAGTGCCCCAGAACACGCTAATGAACCATTACCCCGGCATAGTTCCCTTTGAACCCAACTCGGAAACCGTGTTCATAAGTAGTTGCCTGAGCACCATCCCTCCTTTGTCTGAGGACAGCTACAGGAAGATTATCCAATATCCTACACACCATTTCTCTCAACTATTTAGCACTAGTAATCATACAACACATTGATACTCATCAGGATTCATTCATTCATTCAAAAGCTCACTTACATGTTAACCCGATACTCATCGTCAATCTTCTCCTTGAAATTCTTCGTCGTTTCAGCATCAAGGGTTGCCTTGCAAGCTATTTTGCATGATTGATCTTCCATCATTTCAAACTGTGGGAAGGGTGAGTAAATTACTAAATTTCCATTGTTAAAAACAGTTCATTTTTTGTGATCCAACAAACAAGCTTGCAACAACTATAACAACTTACAGTATAAACGGAATTCTCAATGCGGTCACCTCTAAGGACCTCCCCCAAGTTCTCCGCACTGTTCTCGATCTTTTGAGGCTTACAGTACTTGAGAAAATAGTAGTCATAAGGGAGCTGCGTTTTCGTAGATGAAAGTTTGTTCACTTTGACATTGAGGACATTACCCTGAAAGAAAAAATCGCAGAGATCAGATGAATCCGAACCCAGATCAGGAAACTCGCCGTTGGGACATAAATAGATCCATACCATATACAAACGAATTAAGAAAAACCTAGATCCCAGTAGAGGAAACCCAAGAAAGTTATAAAAGCAACAGAGTAAGAAGAGAGCTTACTCGCTGGAAGTCACGAGGGGCGACGCCGGGGAGGTAGAAGGAGTGGGCGGAGGAGAAGAGGAGGAGGACGGAAGCGAAGAAGAGGAAGAGGGTTGGTGGGGTAGCAGAGAGGATGGCCATATCTGCCGGCGAGATGGCGGTCGTGCGGCGGAGAGATTGCTGGAGGAAGAAGATGAAGAAGATGATTGTGTGATGTGAAGAAAGCGATGATTATCTTTGTTGGGTTGTTCGGAGGCCGGTGATTCGATCGAGCCAAAGTTGGCTTAGAGTCTGATTATCCGATCCAACGTTGGCTCTGCAATTTGTATTATCGATAAAATTAGGAAGATTAATGGTAATTAAATTAGAGTATTTATCTAATTTCGTATATTTTAAGAAACCGATTATTCATTTATTATAATTTAAAGGGAAAATAGTATTTTCGCCCCCCTCTACTTTGCCAACTTAACAAATAGCCCCCTATGCTATAAATGACTCTTTTTTAGGGTCAAATACCTTAGTAGTCCCGAAACTTTGGGCTGAGTTACGTTTCAGTCCCAAAACTTCAATTTGTTTCCGACTCATCCCGTAAGTACGGACTCCGTTACGCAATGGTACTATACACGCCAACGGTGACCTTTTCTGGTGGTTTTGCCACATCAGCGCTCCAAGTCACTTAAATTAATAATTAAATAATGTCCTACCCAAACCGATTTGAATTAACCCCTAATCAAATCGGTCTAGTAAAGCTAAAACCAAAAAGAGCCAACCCCCAATCCCTTTATTAATACCACGACGCCGCCGTAGGCGGCTACAACCCAGCTGTTTTCCTAATCGGCGGTGATAACTTCCCAATCCACCTTCTCCTTCAGCGGCATCAGTCCCGTATCCGAAACTCTCAGTAGCGGTCCCAACCAATCCAATATCCCGTCTCTGAAACTCAATATCCGTCTCTGAAACTCTATATCCCGTCTCTGAAACTTACAATGGTGGTTTACACCCAAATTCGTAGAAATACGAGCAACGAGATCGTAAATCAACAGAGCCTCTTTCTGAACTTTTGTCGATTTTTACACCATTCATCGCCTTGTGAAACAGGACTGGAACAAACTACAAGAAGAATCAATTAAATTAGAAAGAGCGGAACTACTACAGTAATCAAAGTGACATAATCCAACGAGCAGACACACTTACATCTTCTTCGGCAAGAATATCATCAATGTCATAGTAATCCGCCATTTCCGATCTACTTAATTACCCCTTGAAACCTTGCAAGTCCCGCGCAAGAGCTGGTTTCGTACTTTCTTCAACACTTTCAGCTGAAATAAAAGCAATATCCCGTCACCGAAACTCTCAATATCGTGGTTGGAGAGTGAAGACGATGCGATGTCGAGGTCGCTCTAGAACAATAGCTTGCCGCCGGAGAGAGACGAGAGGTCGTTGCACTGGTCGGAGACCGCGTGGAGGTGCTGAAGCGTCAAGAGTAGAGTGGTAGTAGCGTGTGAAGGAGAGGGTTCTGCTACCAGTGAGGCGAATCCAAGAGCGAGGAGAGCGACGACTAGCGATGGAGGATACTAGGAGGAGGGAGAGGACGTTGTTGATCAAATCGAGCAGCGATGCGGCAGCGAAGGAGTTGCTAGCTTTATCTTCCTGCCTGCGCCGGAATTGGAGTTGGAGACTCTCTGTGTTTTAATTTCCAATTAGGTTAGTAAGGAAGATTTTTGGGTTAGGTTTAGAAGGTTGGGTCAGGTAGTGGAGTTAATTTGAATGGGTTAAATCGATTTGAGTAAGACATTATTTAATTATTAATTTAACTGATGTGGAGTGCTGATGTGGCAAAACTACCAAAAAAGGTCATTGTCGGCGTGAATAGTACCATTGCGTAATGGAGTCCGTACTTACGGGATGAGTCGGAAACAAATTGAAGTTTTGGGACTGAAACGTAACCCAACCCAAAGTTTCTGGGACTACTAAGGTATTTGACCCCTCTTTTTTACCCTCTCATACTTTGACCACTTTGCATTTTGGGTCCTTCTATTCCAGTTATCGCCTTCATCAGTACACCACGTTAACTCCAATAGTCATGTATTAACTTACTAAGTGTGTTCCGACCCATTCGAAGGGGGTACAATAGTATTTGTATAGGCTTTGACCATGGGCTTCGATTGACAACCTGCGAAGCCGGACAACCTCGATAAGATCTCGGTCGGAGCCGGGTAGATGCGTATGAGTGACCATAGTTCGAGTATTCCAAGGTATATAAAGTGAAGGAAATGAGGTAAGGAGTAGGACAAACCTCAGCGATGGCCGCTGAGGGGCTTGTTGTTATGTTGCCCGATAGTCTGGATATAATTGCCTTGGTTGATTGCCTTGGTCTGATTGCTTTGGTCTGGTCGCCCTGGGTTGGTCGCCTTGGGTTGGTCGCCTTGGATTATTGCTTTGGTCTGATTGCTTTGGGTTGGTCGCCCTGGGTTGATCGCCTTGGGTTGGTCGCCTTAGATTATTGCTTTGGTCTGGTCGCCTTGGCTTGGTAGCCTTGGTTTGGAAGCCTTGCTTCTTGACTGCCTAGCTTCTTGTAGAGAGGGAAAGTAGAGAGAAGGGAGAGCCCCTTCTTATGTTGGAGGAAGCTTAGTATTTATAGTACCTTGGTAAGCCTTAATGGGCCTGAAGTTGGGCCTTGGATAGTTTATTAATTGAGCCTTGTTTAGCTTTAGTTGTAGTTTGGGCCAAAGCGGTAGGGCCCATCAAAGTGTTTTATAATCGAGAATATAAGTATATATAATTACAGATGCTGAATGACGAGTAAAGCGTATGATTCTAAAACCCTTCATATTTCACCATACTCTTCACGATACCTCCTCAATTTATCTCCCTGACCAGCAGTGGCGGAGCCACACAACAGCTAATGGGGTCCCAGGACCCCGCTTAGATTTACAGCTCCGATGATCGATATGTGACCACCCTTGTAGGAGACAACAATGGAAACCATTAGACTGGACAACAAATCTTATATATATAAAGTCTCAATTTATACAATTCGATCAGCTTGATATTTAGGTTTGCTTAAGTTGTCATTTGAGGCCATTTTCCTTGGAAATTCAGTCGAGTTCTGCAAACTGTTTCTGGGTTTATGGATTAGCTAACTGCTAAATAAGACGTCTTTTGGATTCAGAGGGAATAACCCTATATAAAATACACACGCTTACTTAAAATAAAATAGAACAAGGAAACATATAATAAGAAACAAAATAACATTCCCAAACAAATTCTTCAATCCTAAATTTTCTTATCTGACAACTACTCTCCCTTTAAAACACGATTCCAGCTTATGTGAAGAACAAGCTCCGAAATCAAATGGGTGATGAGTTCTTATGTGATTGTTTAATATCGTTCAGCGAGAAAGATGTGTTAGATATTTTGAGCAATGAATGTATGTTTAAAGTACTTCCAAAATATGAAAACATGACATGGATCGCTATAAATAAATATTAATATCTTATTTTTTATTTTTTTTAGATTATATTTTTACATTTTTTTTCTAACGGGACCCACTTAACTTCATTCTTGGCTTCGCCAATACTGACCAGCTATTAGTGTCCTACCTCCGATATCTCTCTTTGTTGATGTGTAGATGTGTCCAGATTTAATGTCATGAAGACGATAGTTGAAATGGAAGGATAAAAAATGCAAAATGGTTAAAGTAGGAGGGGTAAAAAGAGCAATTTATAGTATAGAGGACTATTTGTTAAGTTGGAAAAGTAGAGGGGCCAAAATGCTATTTTCTCTACTTTAAATTAAAACTAATATTTGTGTGTTTGTGCCGTGTGATGGTAGCATACGGTAAAATATTCGGGGACGGTATAAATCTATGGTCAATTAGTTCAATTCAATCTCAACTCTTGATTAAATTTAATTTCTCTAATTAAATATTTTTAATAACTGATTACAGAATTATTTGGAGGATAATTATTTAGATTGTTTTTTAATTATATAAGAATTGTCGCTCACAAAATCTTCTATCTTTTCATAATAAAAAATTCACCTCCTGTATTTTTTTCTTGATGTTCTTTTCCATAACTCCATTATCATCGGGGTTTTTTCTCTCTAGTATATGTCCTCTCGTTGGTTTCACTACTTGTATTAGTGAATGCAGTTTGGGTCTAATTCATATTTGTTGCCCCACTTTACATATCGCAGTTCTGATCTAATTTAGTTTGTAGCTTGTACTACTTGTCTTATGTTGTACTATATGTGGTATTCTACTATTGCTTGCACAAATAAAAAAAATCCAAACTGTCTTCGACGACTCATCCATATGTTCAGGCCCGTCCATGAGATTTCAGAGGCCCTGTTCTAAATTTATTATTTGGCCCCATTAAAATGAATAATTTAAATTTGGTTTATTTGAGTTAACCTAATTTAACTTGTTTGGGGCGGATATGCTCATTGGTTTGGGCAATAATAATACTCATTTGTGATGGTATACACGTCCGACCCTTTGCCCCATACAAAAATACTCTCATAGCACCCGAACTTTCATGGAGTGAGTTTTGGATATTGATGTGCCCACTTTGACCTTGACCCATTGTCATTCCTAAACTACACAAAATTTATTAAAAATTAAAAAATATGAAAAGTAAAATAATATATGAAATATAACTTAATATCATATCATATTTGTATATTTAATAATAGATTTAGATAAAAATAAGATGATAATAAAAATAGAAAGACTACTTAAGAAAAAACAATATAGATTAGAACAAAAAAATTAGTTTGATTTTGTCAAAGATGGGGATTGAACCCTTGACCACCTGGAACAAAACAAGGGTTAAGCCACTAGACCATCACTAAATTATGTTTATTTGTTGCATATTTTATTTATAATATTAAATCTTAGGTGTTTCTAGTTAACCCGAAACTTTTGAGGCCCCCGAAATTTTGAGGCCCTGTGTCGTAGGGCTGACCAGCACACCCTCAGGGCCGGCCCTGATATGTTTCTATACTTAAGATGTTTTTATCACAAATTTAAACTAGCACTAGTGCACATTTGAACTTGCACTAGTGCACATTTGAACTTGCTATGATGTACTATACACATGTGTGGATTTCATTTTCCATTAGAATTTATAAAATATTAACAAATTAAAATGGTTTAAAAGACAAGATCAATGTGAAGAACTCAAAAATAATCAAAACATCATTATACTGGAAAAAATACATGTACAAATACAACCAAATCACATGTGCAATATTGCTTTTCATTGCACTAGTACAAAAATACAATATTCTGGCAGTAGTACTAGTCAACCCGACTCATGTTTAAGATTGATTAAAAGTCAATAATTCTCCAACTCGTCAAATCAAGAAATCAATGAGCCCACAATCACAAGTGATTTGAGATCTAAGTAAAATATCACTCAATAAAATTCATTACCAAATTAACTCGTAGTGTCTGAATAATATGTGACCCGCCCAACCAAATCGTTTGACAACTCTACCTTCCTTACCCTTAGATAAGGGTATATTATATTTTTGGAATTCCTTAATCAAATTAGTTCATTTGGTGTAGTGGTATCATAGTACCCTCCCACGGTATTGACTAAGGTTCAATTCCCTGGAGGCGCACCTTTTTTTTCCAAAAATAAACCATTTTTTTCTTATTTTTTAGGAAATGAAAAGGTTAAACATATATCCCTTTTCTAAACCAATCATTATTTCCTTTACAAATCCAACTCCTCAATGTGCAAACATTTTCTTCTTCATCTCAAATTGATTTGAATTAGAACTAATTTAATTTGTTCTGGCCCTTCTTTCATTTCCATCACTTTGTGAAAGAAGATGAACAAAACAAATTAAAAAGAGGCAATTTTCTCCTATTTTTCTTCATTTCATTGATTTATTCTCATTCAAAAAAAAAATTGATTTCGAATTGTCGCCCTCGTCATCTCATCTCAAATGGGTAATCTCTCGTTTTCTTTATTTTTTTTCTTATTCTGTTCAAGCATTCTTGAAATTATCGTGATTCCCTTCATTTAGCTTCGAATGTTTCTATGAATTTGGTGGAAAATATTGAATGCATATTATGAAATAATGTTTTGACATGTTTAATTAGCTCTAGAATAAGAGATTTAATTCAATAATTATTTTTGTATTCGTTCGAGGGAGGATTTAAGATTTAGGGTTATGTATTTATCTTTACTTAATTAATTATGCAATTTCTCCTCCATCTTATAGCCATTCTTGGAGGAACTTGAGCAATTTCTTAACTTAGGATTTTGAGCTCTATATATCATGAGATTGGCCAAGATTTGCATTTTGTTTTAGGGTTATATATATTTTGAATACATTATGATATCGTCATAGTCACGCCTGTTTCACGATAACGACTATCATTTCAACCGTGTTATAACATAACATATTGATTGCGGCTGCCAGTTTAGGAGTTTTAAGAGCCATCCGATCACCAGTCTTTGGACGGGTCATTGTGGTGGTTTATTTAGCCATCACAATCCTGATTTTTCAGGGTCTGAGATGACTATTGGTTGGTTGTTAGAAAATTAAAAGGAGTGTCTTTAGCACCTATTTTTTAAGAGTATATTCAAGTTTTTTTGAGTACAAAGGAACCTAATTTTTTTCCTTGTGTAACAGCGGGTGATTGTTGTTCAACACAACTCATTGATGGAGATGGAGAATTCAATGTCTCCGGAATAGACGGTTTCATCAAGGAGGTTAAGTTGGCTGAATGTGGAATCTCGTATGCTGTTGTTTCCATCATGGGGCCCCAAAGTAGCGGTATGTGTTTTGTTTTGACAACAGTTTCATATATGAATTTAGAATGCATGTACGCAAAACCTAATACTCACTTCGCATAGCATACTAATCATTTGAAACATGATTAGTTACTCACAACCTTCTTATGGTCAATTGGTTAGGGAAGAGCACACTATTAAATAATTTGTTCAGGACAAACTTCAGAGAGATGGATGCTTTTAGAGGAAGGCAAGTTTCCTAGCTAACATTTTGATCAATATGAATTCCTAATTCTTATATATAATTACGAGATTTTGATAGATAAACACGCTTTTTTCCTGTAATTCAGATCACAAACTACAAAGGGTATTTGGCTAGCAAAATGTGCTGAGATTGAACCTTGTACATTGGTAATGGACTTGGAAGGAACCGATGGAAGGGAACGCGGAGAGGTACATTTTTATATGCTCTCGTGTTCGAGTTCGAGTTCAATAGACAGAGGATACAGTTCTTAGTGTTTATTAGTAGTGTTTCGACTGGAATGTGGTTCATGTGTAGTATGTTTCTGACTATGTGATTACTGTTCAGGATGATACAGCATTTGAGAAGCAGAGTGCACTGTTTGCCCTAGCTGTTTCAGACATTGTGTTGATTAACATGTAAAATGTTTTCTTATTTAGCTAATTTTGATACATTTGTTTGTGATTTATACCTCATTAGTCATTAATTAATTACTTGTTTACTTTAGTTAACAATTTGGAATGTATTTCTTAGGTGGTGTCATGATATTGGTCGTGAACAAGCTGCAAATAAGCCTCTCCTGAAGACTGTATTTCAGGTAATCTTTCTGTAGTTATAAGATCTTAATTGTGCACTTAATTACAATGTTCTGAGATTACACGAGAATGTGACGACGACATGCGACGAAAAAGATGAATGTGTTCTAGGATGGTTTCATAGTAGCTTTAATTTTGATCTCAACAGTCGATCAAGGTTTAAAAGAATGATACTGGATCCGTTTTGAACCCTCTCCCAACAGTTTCGATTCATCGACATAGTTTTATCATACAACACTAAATTTGATGTTTTGTGGTTTCCTTGTTGTCCTGTGTAGGTCATGTTACGATTGTTTAGTCCACGAAAAACGACATTGATGTTTGTAATACGCGACAAAAGCAAGGTATATTCCTCTCGATTTCTTCTATAAACCGTACATGTTTTTCGAGTAATGATGCGTGTAATTTAACTATCTTTCAGACGCCTCTGGAGAATTTAGAACCGGTTCTGAGAGAAGACATCCAGAAGGTACATAGTAACACAACTCACAATGTGCTTTCTTTGTAGTGTTCTTCAAACCAGTTCTGTTCTTTCATCTGCAGATATGGGACTCTGTTCCAAAACCACAAGCTCATGCCACAACCCCACTTAGTGAATTCTTCAATGTAAGACTATATATACACAAATGACCCGTAATTTCGTAGCGAAACTCTATACATTGTGTAACGTAACACGAGTTTAACAGGTTGAAGTAGTCGCTCTTTCGAGTTTTGAAGAAAAAGAAGAGCAGTTCAGAGAGCAGGTAGGCTCGAGAGTCGCATTTCTAAAATTGAACTGGTGAGACAAACGGTTAATGTCTAATGACATGATGTTTTTTGTGACGTATTAAAAAAGGTTACAAATTTGAGGAAAAGATTTTACCAATCGATTGCGCCTGGTGGGCTCGCGGGTGATCGAAGAGGTGCTGTTCCTGCATCGGGTTTTTCGTTTAGTTCACAAGCTATATGGAGGGTTATCAAGGAGAACAAAGATCTTGATCTTCCTGCTCATAAGGTATGTGTATATCTGAAAACATTTGAATCGTTCGTGCCAGTTGCTGCGATTCATTGATTCAGCGCAAACGTGAAATGCATGAACCATGAATTTCATATAACGATAATGTAACTGATTTTTTAAACGAGAGTAGACTCGAGTTAAACCTCTAAACATTAATCGTCTCGCTTATATAGTTCAACATCTGATCCGATCCCGACAACATTGATATATTACCTCAATTTCATCACTTAAAAGAACTCTTTTATTGATGGCTTCTTATAGGTTATGGTGGCTACTGTGCGCTGTGAAGAAATTGCTCATGAAAAGTTTGCTGAATTTGGTGCAAATCAGGTATAAATACATGAGTCGAATCGAGTTTATCCGTGTTCAAGCTTTCGGCTCGTTAATTTTTACTTTAGTTCGAGTTGAGCTTATCCTGTTAACAACTACAAACCACATATGATTTAGGGTATTCTAGACAAGTCATACTAATGAGTCTGCTAACGAGCAATATAGTCGAGCTAGTATTCAGGCTATCTCTCGCCTCTAGACCTCCTCATTGAGCTAGGACACGAGCTGGCGTACTAACTACATAATCGAGTTAACTCACAAACTTATCGAGTCAAACATACAAGTGTCAAACTCAGCTCATTGACTACTGAGCAGAGTCTCGAGCGAGCTTTTTTTCGAACTAGACTAACCGCTCTACCTGCAGGAGTGGTGTGAAGTGGAAGAGGCAGTACAAACTGGCTATGTTCAAGGCTTTGGAAAGAAGCTCAGCTCAATTCTCAACATCTGTTTAACAGAGTAAGAATTGATTAATTAATCATGGAAATTAATTAATGTTGCTAATTAATCATTACATTTTCAAGGTATGACAATGAAGCAACATACTTTGATGAAGGAGTCAGAACTTCAAAAAGGAAGCAACTTGAAGAAAAACTCCTACAAGTAATAATAATAAACTCGTAACCCGATTAACCCGTTATGTGACTTGTCCAACCAACGCGTTTACGATCTAATTTGGCATGTTACGATTTTTGGGTGTAGCTTGTGCAACCAGCCTACCAGACCATGTTAGGGCACATAAGGGCAGGAACATTTGATAAGTTTAAGGATGCATTTGAAAAGGCTCTGAATGCTGGAGAAGGCTTCTCACTTGCTTCTACTACTTGTTCTCAATCATTCATGTCTCAGTTCGATGAAGCTTGTGCAGGTACTGCGAAAATAACGACATAAGTTTTGAATCAGACCCGTGTTCAGAACTGTTGCATTGCAATAACTCGAGTTGTAATTGTGTACAGATGCGGTGATTCACCAAGCAAATTGGGATGCATCTAAGGTGAAAGATAAGCTTCGTCGAGATATTGATTCACATATTGCTACTGTTCGTGCTGCAAAACTCTCTGAGCTTACTTCTGCATTTGAGGTAATGGTTTCCTTATGAAATAGTTTGATTCATGGATTTTTATTCGGGTGGAGTCGACTTTGTTCCCGGATAAAGCTAGGTTGGCTCATTAGTTTTTATGCGAGCTCGACATGGAACATTGAAGCTCGTAGCGAGTTTGAGCTGACTCGAGTTTGGCTCGCTAGCAATTATTGATGAGCCAAGCTTGAGCTGATTAACAACTCTTGACGAGTCTAATTAAAGCTCATGACCGTAGCTGAATTCGATTTCAGCCGAAAACATGATTGTGGCTAAATTTGAACGAATTCAAACTATGTCGGACAATTTTGAGCAATATTACATGATTTTGGATATTTAAATCATTATTTTGAGCATTTATTCAAGGTATAGACATTTAATTTATTGGTTTGGACATTTAAATTACTTATTTCTCTCTCTCGTTTGCACATTTAATTCACATTTTTGGACTAATAATCGATTTTCAGTCAATTCTGTTATTGACCGAAAATCGAATTGGGCCCCAAAGTCATGACCGTGACCGATTTCGAATTGGATGAAATCGAAATCGATCGGTCATGACTGACTGAGTTCTGTCAATTTTTTGGTCAAATTGATGTATTGGGTGGCGTGGTGTCAGCTGGCAGCACCCTCTGCTTATCAATATTGCTAGTTTTGGACATTTGTGAACAATGTGCCATCGATGATACATTGTTAGTAATCTTGTCTACAAACTACAACCCCAGAATGGGTGGCCACCCTTACTCAAGACACCCTAACTGAACTATATAACTCAAGCCAGCTCTTAAGCCACATAGTCAAGTTTCTAATCAAATTTGCTCGAGTCAAGCATACCCTGACTCAAACTCATCCAAAATCGAGATAACAAACCCCCACGGAATGTATAAATGCAGACGAAGCTGAACCAGGCGCTAGCAGCACCGGTGGAAGCGCTCCTCGACGGGGCGAACAAGGAGACATGGTCATCAATAAGAAAGCTACTGAAACGTGAGTCAGAATCAGCTGTATCTGAGATGACCCATGATCTCAAGGGATTTGACATGGATGACAAGTCTAAGCAAGAGATGCTCACAAATTTGGAGAACCATGCCAAATCTGTCGTTGAATCTAAAGCCAAGGAAGAAGCTGCTAGGGTTGTTATTCGCATGAAGGACAGGTTGGTCATTTGGTTTTCATTTTTTTTACTTATTAGTACCTAAACTATATAGTTCTTACAAAATGTAGGGTTACATACTTAATACGTCTTGAAATTATAGGCTGAGTTACAAACTCATCTAAAATTTTAGTCCGTTATGAAGTGGTTTCATTACTATGAAACGGGTCATGGAGTAGTCCTATTGACGTTAACAATGTACTTTTCCGACCATTTTGCCACTTCACCATGTCATAAAAAATATAATTTAAAATTCAACAGTCTGATTCAAATGTAAACCTGAACTCATCTAACTCATAAATTTCGGTTCAAAACTAAATCTAGTGAGTTAGATCGATTAAGTTTAGATTTGAATGAATTTACACTAAATTTTAAATTATATTATTGGTGATGTGGCAAAATGACCGAAAAAAGTACATTGTTGATGTTAGGAGGACTACTTTGGAACTCGTTTATAGCAATAGGACCACTCTGTAATTGACTAAAATTGTAGGACGAATTTGTAACCTAGTATATAGTTTTGGGACGTATTAAGTATTTGACCCACAAAATATATGAGTAAATTTTGTGCTTTTTAACGGGTTACTCTCCGATTTAACCTTTCTCTCGTCCTGGTCAATGTTTCAATCTAAGCAAACAATGGCATAATTTCGTCAAGTTAAAGTTACTAGACTATACAATGCAGAGTTCTATCATGTAACAAACTGTCAATGGTGATTCTTTCTTTGTTTAGGTTCTCAATGTTGTTTAGTCACGATGCTGATTCGATGCCTCGTGTTTGGACCGGGAATGAAGATATTCGAGCAATTACCAAAACTGCTCGATCCGCAGTAAGGGACCTCTTTGTAATTTCTTGAAAACTCGAGTTTGTTTTACCAATTTGATCATTGAATTGTTATGTTTTTGCATGTTAGTCCTTGAAGTTATTATCTGTGCTGGCCGCAATACGTTTAGATGACAAAGCTGATACCATCGAGCAAATACTATCAGTTAGTTTGTTGGAGCCAGCTACTGGCAAAAGCAGCACTGCCACGTCAGATCCATTAGCCTCCAGCACTTGGCAAGAGGTAATTCGCCAATCGTTTATTCGTCGTTTCGATACTTCACGCATACTTGTAAACACTGACTCTGCCTTCGATCTGATAACAGATTCCGGCATTAAGAACATTGATCACACCAGTTCAGTGTAAATCGGTGTGGAGACAGTTCAAGGCAGAGACCGAATATAGCGTGACTCAAGCCATTTCCGCACAGGCATATAAACTTCTTCTACTCTATATATACCTACACCTTATTACTCACCGTGAATTTTAAGGGGCCGTTTGGTTGATGGAAATGGGGTCTGAGAATTGGGTTTCAAATAATGGCACTAAAATTCTAGTGGGCCGAGAATTGGAACTCAATTCTCATACCCAATTTCATCGGCCAAACAACCCCTAAATCATTACTTTTCCTTTTCAAATTTCATCCTATAACTTTTATTTATTAACAATTGCAGGAAGCAAATAAACGTAATAACAATTGGCTACCACCTCCATGGGCAATTCTTGCCTTGGTCATTTTGGGCTTTAATGAATTCATGACAGTTTTGAGGTGACTAATTTGCATTAACTAATTAATTTGTGGTGTTGCTCTGTTAAATTCCTTTTAATAACTAATTAATTTTGTTATTTATTTTGAAGGAATCCATTTTATTTGGCTATCATATTCGTTGGTTTTCTACTCGCTAAAGCCTTGTGGGTGCAAATGGATGTTGCTGGTGAATTTCAACATGGTGCTGTAAGTATCAATTTAATGTGTTATAGTACTACTTAAACTCGAGTTATTCCTTATAATCCCTAGATCTCTGTCGTGCACTATCGAGTTAGGATTCACCTAGTACGTTACAAATCAACTTAAACAAAACTCTAACTTGTATCTCTTGATCGTGTCGATAGCTTCCTGGGCTAATAGCACTATCAGCGAAGTTCCTTCCAACAATAATGAACATAGTGGGAAAACTAGTAGAGGAAGGCCAGAAAGCCGCAGAAGCTGCTGCCGCTAACAATCCACCTGCTGCGAGGGAGGAGGACACTACAACATCAAAC
The DNA here is from genome assembly GCA_034768395.1 of Linum lewisii. Lineage (NCBI taxonomy): Eukaryota > Viridiplantae > Streptophyta > Magnoliopsida > Malpighiales > Linaceae > Linum > Linum lewisii. The sequence continues at coordinate 84,955,428 of CM068296.1, read as the reverse complement.
AAAACTAAGTCGAAGACGACGACAAGTTCATCATCAGACATAACCTCGTCGAAAGAAGATTAATGGTAACGGCAAAGGTTACTATATATGTTACCTTATTCAAGGCATAACGTATTCGTAGTTATAGAGAAGGGCGCAGACTTGGGGTGGCTAGCCCGAGTTCGTGCCCTGTTATCCGTATTCAGAGCATTAAAATAAGTTAAGTATTTTACTGGTTCAATCCAGTGGTAGATGGAAGGGGACCAAGTGGTGTGTCCTCGAACAAAGCTTGATAAATAATTTTTTTGTAAAAATTATATTTATTATTTATACATTAATGTTTGTATTCAGACTTTGAACATAGTTTTTATTGTACATAACTCTTACCATTTGGTTATTTGAGAAATTTTAAATAAATGGTATCAGTTTAGTCTAAATAATAAGGGTTCCCTACAGTATCTTCACTTAACTTCAAGTAAGATAACTTGAAGTTTTGTTACGTAAGATAATCATATGTTGCATAAATTTTTACGTAATGAATAGTATTACTTACTTAACATGTCAAATTAAGCTTGTTACATAAGATAATTATTTGTTAACGTAAGCCTTACGTATTGAATAATATTTCTTATGTAACATGTCAAATTAAACTTGTTACGTGTGCGACCAAATGCTATTACCTAAGATGTACGTAACAAAGTTATATCTTACGTAACCTATACAAATTAACCTTGTTACGTAAGTCAAGATGTCATTACGTAAGTAATACATAACGATCATTTATAACTATTATGTAAGATAATTAGTTGTTACGTAAGTCGTGCGTAATGAAGAAATTTTCTTACATAACACGTAAAATTAATATTGTTTCGTAAGATAAAAAAAACTATTATGTAAGCCATAAATAACAATCGTTTATATATGAATTTGTACAAATGGAACATTGACCATGTACAATTTTACGATTTCTGTTATTGCTATTCTTTAATCTCTGTATAGTATACTTGAATAACAATTATAACAAATCGTGTTGTACATATATACTTTAATCAATTTTTGGATTCTTATAATAAATGATTTTCCAAGAAGTTAAGAATTCGACTAGTGGTTACTTAATCTATGGAGTTAATTGCAAATAAAAAATCATAATTTTGTCAGTTTTACTCTTCTTTTTTTTTACCTTAGATAACTCCCTGTAGGAAAGAGCGTTACGTTTTCATTGGGGTTTAAGGTGACTATTTATAGTACTTCCAAACACATATAGCAAATATACCAAAAAGATAAAAAAGAATGTACAACATGAAGAAGACTCAATCCATGTACATCACATGTTTCATCGTTCTACTTGTTGTTGCGGGTGAGTTTATTTTGCTTTATATGATTCAAATATTTTTTATTAGATATGCATCTTAAGGAAGAAATAATATTATGTACATATAATATATTTTCTAATAAATTTTATCAGGGGAGAAATTCACTGGAGGGATGCATATCCTGTGAAACGCACATGTATAGAACTTGGAAGCCTTGACGAATTTTGTGTAAAAGAATTTTGTGATCAAGTATGTCTGAAGAAATTTGGATCTCTTGCGGTTGGAATATGTGCTCCGAACTCAAATATTAGATGTAATTGTATCCTACCATGTTGAGACAATGTTTTATATTGTGAAAACACAAACTAAAAACCGTTGTACCACAATTATAACTCTAAATTGTTAAAATAAAATAAAGAAACTTTGATGTCAGGTTGTAATTTTTTTTTTTTTAAGAAAGTGGTTTGGTTTCATTGAAATAAAATCCAGAAACACCCTATGACTGTTAGGATCCGACGAAACATGAATCCGGAAATGTAATAAAAGAAAACCATACGGAAATGACCTAAAATTACAAGGAGGTTAACCAATCATATGGTAAGCAGTTATCATGCATGAATTTTTCTATCCGGTCAGCCTGTGCAACCCCTCCTCTCCCTGCATATTGAATGGGTCACATTTTGTGTATGAGTAAGGGTAAGTTAAATCTTGACTAGGATCGCTCGCGACCTCCCATGATCATTGATCGTGTGGGCTGTAGAGACATTTTGTAAGCGTTAGAGAGTCTTAGATAAGTTATAATATTGAAGAGTGAATGTATGCATTGTGTTTGTGAGACAATTTCCATTGTAGTCCATGACCCACTATGAACCATAGTTTTTGTAATACCCATAAGGAAGAAATAATATTATGTACATATAATCTATTTTCTAATAAATTTTATCAGGGGAGAAATTCACTGGAGGGGATGCATATCCTGTGAAACGCATATGTATAGAACTTGGAAGCCTTGACGAATTTTGTATAAAAGAATTTTGTGATCAAGTATGTCTGAAGAAATTCGGATCTCTTGCGGTTGGAGTATGTGCTCCGAGATCACCTATTCGATGTAATTGTATCCCATGTTGAGACAATGTGTCATTGTGAAAACACAAACTAAAAAATGTTTGTACAACAATTATAACTAAATTGTTAATTTACAAATAATGTTAAAATCAAATAAAGAAACTTTGAAGGGTAAGAATCAATACCTGTTCTTTCTCCTTGATGTCAGGTTGTAAATAACTTTTTTTAGAAGAAAGTGGTTTGATTTCATTGAAATAAAATTTAGAAACACTTAATGATGGTTAGGATCCGACGAAACACTTGTAACCCGAAATGACTTGCAACACGACACAAAAGTTTAGGGTTAGCGTCAATTTTCAAATATGACGATCCATGACCCGAATAACCCAACCAAAAATAAACCCGCAACTTATAGTGACCCACCCAAATCAACCTGAGCCGTCCGATTTACCAGGTCTAATTAAGGTTGCAGTCTGTATTCTGTCAGTAACAATACCAGACGGGGTCGGGGCGGGTATTCCATTATCCAAAACCTACCCGTCCCGTGTAAACATGGGTTAGAGGTTTACCCATCCCCGATCAAAATATGGTCAACTCGGGGATAATCCACCCAATAAACCGTTTGGACTGGCAACTCGACTAATCTGCTCGGCACGATTGGATTCTTAACTATATGCATGTGAGACGTGAAATAAGTTCTCTTTTATTCCCTTTCCAGTTCAGTTTGACAACCAAGTCCGCAAGGAGAAAATTGGTGATTTGAAAATTTCACTGGTATTGGATTATAGTGGGAATTGATCATTTATCCGAAATATCAATTCTTTATTTTATTTAAAGTAATTTCTTGTTTTCTAGTCTAAATGATATTATGAAATTGTCAAATTGTTACAGCACAATTAAATCAATTTTTAGCATATAATCATTAAATAATTATATAATATATTGAAAAATTAAAAATGACATATGCTAAAATATCTTTAAAAATAGGATGAATGGTAAGGATGTACGTGAATGAAAAATATTTATTAATTCCTTCAAAATTCTATTCTTTCAATGGGATATATAATTCCCCTTCGAAGGTGATTTAGGGTTTGGACAGGAATTTAATTCAACCGGTCTGGTTCTTGGTTCGACAGCAAAAAATGCCTAATACCTGAGCGAATTTGCCCCATTCCTGGGTGAAAATTATTAGATTTGTAAGTAGTTTGTTTGTATTTATTTATTTAATTAAATTTATTTATTTTGGTAAAAAACTCAGTCTGATTCACCATTTTAATACGGGAAACATGAAATCCGAAATATCCCGAATTTGACCAAATTCACCCAAAATCCTAACAGGGAAACGACCTAATAGTTTGCTCTTTAGTGGTATTAAGGTAGTACACAAGGGTTGCTATATGTTAGCGTGTGGATACTATGATGATGCTATGGTTTGCATCTAACCGATAGTGTTATGTTTGTCTTTGATGAATCTAATCTTAGCTTTTTACTAGCCACATGAAGACTTATGCTTACCATTTTCTATAGCTAAATTAGCCATTCAAATTCCATTCAAAGAAAACATATTTGACAAATCATGTGCTAGCTTCTTAAATGATTAAAAAAAATTAAAAAAAAAAGTTTAAAATGTAAGATGATCTACATCTCTATATATACTACTCCTCACCTTATCACAAAAAAAAAAACTCACTATATATGTTACCTTATTCAAGGCATGACGTATATGTAGTTATAGAGAAGGGGGCAAACTTGGGGTGGCTAGCCCGAGTCTGTGCCCCGCTATCCGTATTCAGAGCATTAAAATAAGTTAAGTATCTTACTGGTTTAATCCAGTGGTAGATAGAAGAGGTCCAAGTGGTGTCTCCTCGAACAAAGACAAATAATTTTTTGTAAATATATATATTTATTATTTAATATTTATACATTAATTTTTTGTATTCAGACCTTGAACATAGTTTTTATTGTACATAACTCTTACCATTTGTTATTTGAGAAATTTTAAATAAATGGTATCAGTTTAGTCTAAATAATAAGGGTTCCTACAAATAACTTGAAGTTTTGTTACGTAAGATAATCATATGTTGCATAAGTTTTTACGTAATGAAGAGTATTTCTTACGTAACATGTCCAATTAAGCTTGTTACATAAGATAATCACATGTTACGTAAACCTTACGTAATGAACAATATTTCTTACGTAACATGTCAAATTAAACTTGTTACGTGCGACCAAAGGCGATTACGTAAGATGTACGTAACAAAGTTATATCTTACGTAACCTATACAAATTAACCTTGTTACGTAAGTCAAGATGTCATTGCGTAAGTAATACATACCGATCATTTATAACTATTACGTAAGATAATTAGTTGTTACGTAAGTCGTGCGTAATGAAGAAATTTTCTTACATAACACGTAAAATTAATATTGTTTCGTAAGATAAAAAACTATTATTTAAGCCGTAAATAACAATCGTTTATATGAATTTGTACAAATGGAACATTGACCATGTACAATTTTACGATTATAGTTATGCATTTTACGATTTCTGTTATTGCTATTATTTAATCTCTGTATAGTATACTTGAATAACAATTATAACAAATCGTGTTGTACATATATACTTTAATCAATTTTCGGATTCTTATAATAAATGATTTTCCAAGAAATTAAGAATTCAACTAGTGGTTACTTAATCTATGGAGTTAATTGCAAGTCAAAAATCATAATTCTGTCAGTTTTACTCTCTTTTTTCCCTTAGATAACTCCCCGTAGGAGAGAACGTTACGTTCATTGGGGTTCAAGGTGACTATTTATAGTACTTCCAAACACACATAGCAAATGTACCAAAAAGATAAGAAAGAATGTACAACATGAAGAAGACTCAATCCATATATATCACATGTTTCATCGTTCTACTTGTTGTTGCGGGTGAGTTTATTTTGCTTTATATGATTCAGATATTTTTCATTAATTCATACATATTAGTAGATATACATCTTAAGGAAGAAACAATATTATGTACATATAATCTATTTTCTAATAAATTTTATCAGGGGAGAAATTCACCGGAGGGAATGCATATCTTGTGAAACGCACATGTATAGAACTTGGAAGCCTTGACGAATTTTGTGTAAAAGAATTTTGTGATCAAGTATGTCTGAAGAAATTTGGATCTCTTGCGGTTGGAATATGTGCTCCGAACTCAAATATTAGATGTAATTGTATCCTACCATGTTGAGACAATGTTTTATATTGTGAAAACACAAACTAAAAACCGTTGTACCACAATTATAACTCTAAATTGTTAAAATAAAATAAAGAAACTTTGATGTCAGGTTGTAATTTTTTTTTTTTAAGAAAGTGGTTTGGTTTCATTGAAATAAAATCCAGAAACACCCTATGACTGTTAGGATCCGACGAAACACGAATCCGGAAATGTAATAAAAGAAAACCACACGGAAATGACCTAAAATTACAAGGAGGTTAACCAATCCTATGGTAAGCAGTTATCATGCATGAATTTTTCTATCCGGTCAGCCTGTGCAACCCCTCCTCTCCCTGCATATTGAATGGGTCACATTTTGTGTATGAGTAAGGGTAAGTTAAATCTTGACTAGGATCGCTCGCGACCTCCCATGATCATTGATCGTGTGGGCTGTAGAGACATTTTGTAAGCGTTAGAGAGTCTTAGATAAGTTATAATATTGAAGAGTGAATGTATGCATTGTGTTTGTGAGACAATTTCCATTGTAGTCCATGACCCACTATGAACCATAGTTTTTGTAATACCCATAATATGGTGCATAGTGTTTGTCCTCACACTATGCAAAGTTAACAAACATAACCTTCTACTATTTCTCAACCGAATTAAACCCCTCTACTTTTACACTCTTAACAAATGTGCTCTTCCGTTAACATTTTTGTCTATTTCTCGTCTATTATGATGATTGTGCATGCCAAATCAGACTATTTGTTCATGTGAACTCTGGAGTAAAATTTAAACTAAAATGATGATTGTGCATGCCAAATCAGGCCAAATTCACCCAAAATCCTAACAGGGAAACAACCTAATACACATGGGTTGCTATGTGATCGTGATGATGCTATGTTTGCATCTAACCTATAATGTTATGTTTGTCTTTGATGAATCTAATCTTGTTACTAGCTAGCCACATGAAGACTTTTGCTTACCTTTTTCTTTAGCTAAATTAGCCATTCAAATTCCATTTTAAGAAAACATATTTGGCAAATCATGTGCTAGCTTCTTAAACGATAAAAAAAAATATTAAAAAAAAAGTTAAAAATGTAAGATGTACATTTCTCTATATACTACTCCTTATCACAAAAAAAAAAATCACTATATATTTTACCTTATTCAAGGCATGACGTATATGTAGTTATAGAGGAGGGGCAGACTTGGGGTGACTAGTCCGAGTCTGTGCCCCGTTATCCGTATTCAAAGCATTAAAATAAGTTAAGTATTTTACTGGTTCAATCCAGTGGTAGATGAAAGGGGTCCAAGTGGTGTCTCCTCGAACAAAGATAAATAATTTTTTGTAAAAAATATATTTATTATTTATACATTAATGTTTGTATTCAGACTTTGAACATAGTTTTTATTGTACATAACTCTTACCATTTGGTTATTTGAGAATTTTTGAATAAATGGTATTTGTTTAGTCTAAATAATAAGGGTTCCCTACAGTAACTTCACTTAACTTCAAGTAAGATAACTTGAAGTTTTGTTACGTAAGATAATCATATGTTGCATAAATTTTTACGTAATGAAGAGTATTACTTACTTAACATGTCAAATTAAGCTTGTTACATAAGATAATTATTTGTTAATGTAAGCCTTACGTATTGAATAATATTTCTTATGTAACATGTCAAATTAAACTTGTTACGTGTGCGACCAAAGGCTATTACCTGAGATGTACGTAACAAAGTTATATCTTACGTAACCTATACAAATTAACCTTGTTACGTAAGTCAAGATGTCATTACGTAAGTAATACATAACGATCATTTATAACTATTATGTAAGATAATTAGTTGTTACGTAAGTCGTGCGTAATGAAGAAATTTTCTTACATAACACGTAAAATTAATACTGTATCGTAAGATAAAAAAAACTATTATGTAAGCCATAAATAACAATCGTTTATATATGAATTTGTACAAATGGAACATTGACCATGTACAATTTTACGATTTCTGTTTATTGCTATTCTTTAATCTCTGTATAGTATACTTGAATAACAATTATAACAAATCGTGTTGTACATATATACTTTAATCAATTTTGGATTCTTATAATAAATGATTTTCCAAGAAGTTAAGAATTCGACTAGTGGTTACTTAATCTATGGAGTTAATTGCAAATAAAAAATCATAATTTTGTCAGTTTTACTCTTCTTTTTTTTTTACCTTAGATAACTCCCTGTAGGAAAGAGCGTTACGTTTCATTGGGGTTTAAGGTGACTATTTATAGTACTTCCAAACACATATAGCAAATATACCAAAAAGATAAAAAGAATGTACAACATGAAGAAGACTCAATCCATGTACATCACATGTTTCATCGTTCTACTTGTTGTTGCGGGTGAGTTTATTTTGCTTTATATGATTCAATATATTTTTATTAGATATGCATCTTAAGGAAGAAATAATATTATGTACATATAATCTATTTTCTAATAAATTTTATCAGGGGAGAAATTCACTGGAGGGATGCATATCCTGTGAAACGCACATGTATAGAACTTGGAAGCCTTGACGAATTTTGTGTAAAAGAATTTTGTGATCAAGTATGTCTGAAGAAATTTGGATCTCTTGCGGTTGGAATATGTGCTCCGAACTCAAATATTAGATGTAATTGTATCCTACCATGTTGAGACAATGTTTTATATTGTGAAAACACAAACTAAAAACCGTTGTACCACAATTATAACTCTAAATTGTTAAAATAAAATAAAGAAACTTTGATGTCAGGTTGTAATTTTTTTTTTTAAGAAAGTGGTTTGGTTTCATTGAAATAAAATCCAGAAACACCCTATGACTGTTAGGATCCGACGAAACACGAATCCGGAAATGTAATAAAAGAAAACCACACGGAAATGACCTAAAATTACAAGGAGGTTAACCAATCCTATGGTAAGCAGTTATCATGCATGAATTTTTCTATCCGGTCAGCCTGTGCAACCCCTCCTCTCCCTGCATATTGAATGGGTCACATTTTGTGTATGAGTAAGGGTAAGTTAAATCTTGACTAGGATCGCTCGCGACCTCCCATGATCATTGATCGTGTGGGCTGTAGAGACATTTTGTAAGCGTTAGAGAGTCTTAGATAAGTTATAATATTGAAGAGTGAATGTATGCATTGTGTTTGTGAGACAATTTCCATTGTAGTCCATGACCCACTATGAACCATAGTTTTTGTAATACCCATAAGGAAGAAATAATATTATGTACATATAATCTATTTTCTAATAAATTTTATCAGGGGAGAAATTCACTGGAGGGGATGCATATCCTGTGAAACGCATATGTATAGAACTTGGAAGCCTTGACGAATTTTGTATAAAAGAATTTTGTGATCAAGTATGTCTGAAGAAATTCGGATCTCTTGCGGTTGGAGTATGTGCTCCGAGATCACCTATTCGATGTAATTGTATCCCATGTTGAGACAATGTGTCATTGTGAAAACACAAACTAAAAAATGTTTGTACAACAATTATAACTAAATTGTTAATTTACAAATAATGTTAAAATCAAATAAAGAAACTTTGAAGGGTAAGAATCAATACCTGTTCTTTCTCCTTGATGTCAGGTTGTAAATAACTTTTTTTAGAAGAAAGTGGTTTGATTTCATTGAAATAAAATTTAGAAACACTTAATGATGGTTAGGATCCGACGAAACACTTGTAACCCGAAATGACTTGCAACACGACACAAAAGTTTAGGGTTAGCGTCAATTTTCAAATATGACGATCCATGACCCGAATAACCCAACCAAAAATAACCCGCAACTTATAGTGACCCACCCAAATCAACCTGAGCCGTCCGATTTACCAGGTCTAATTAAGGTTGCAGTCTGTATTCTGTCAGTAACAATACCAGACGGGGTCGGGGCGGGTATTCCATTATCCAAAACCTACCCGTCCCGTGTAAACATGGGTTAGAGGTTTACCCATCCCCGATCAAAATATGGTCAACTCGGGGATAATCCACCCAATAAACCGGTTTGGACTGGCAACTCGACTAATCTGCTCGGCACGATTGGATTCTTAACTATATGCATGTGAGACGTGAAATAAGTTCTCTTTTATTCCCTTTCCAGTTCAGTTTGACAACCAAGTCCGCAAGGAGAAAATTGGTGATTTGAAAATTTCACTGGTATTGGATTATAGTGGGAATTGATCATTTATCCGAAATATCAATTCTTTATTTTATTTAAAGTAATTTCTTGTTTTCTAGTCTAAATGATATTATGAAATTGTCAAATTGTTACAGCACAATTAAATCAATTTTTAGCATATAATCATTAAATAATTATATAAAATATTGAAAAATTAAAAATGACATATGCTAAAATATCTTTAAAAATAGGATGAATGGTAAGGATGTACGTGAATGAAAAATATTTATTAATTCCTTCAAAATTCTATTCGTTTCAATGGGATATATAATTCCCCTTCGAAGGTGATTTAGGGTTTGGACAGGAATTTAATTCAACCGGTCTGGTTTCTTGGTTCGACAGCAAAAAATGCCTAATACCTGAGCGAATTTGCCCCATTCCTGGGTGAAAATTATTAGATTTGTAAGTAGTTTGTTTGTATTTATTTATTTAATTAAATTTATTTATTTTGGTAAAAAACTCAGTCTGATTCACCATTTTAATACGGGAAACATGAAATCCGAAATATCCCGAATTTGACCAAATTCACCCAAAATCCTAACAGGGAAACGACCTAATAGTTTGCTCTTTAGTGGTATTAAGGTAGTACACAAGGGTTGCTATATGTTAGCGTGTGGATACTATGATGATGCTATGGTTTGCATCTAACCGATAGTGTTATGTTTGTCTTTGATGAATCTAATCTTAGCTTTTTACTAGCCACATGAAGACTTATGCTTACCATTTTCTATAGCTAAATTAGCCATTCAAATTCCATTCAAAGAAAACATATTTGACAAATCATGTGCTAGCTTCTTAAATGATTAAAAAAAATTAAAAAAAAAAGTTTAAAATGTAAGATGATCTACATCTCTATATATACTACTCCTCACCTTATCACAAAAAAAAAAACTCACTATATATGTTACCTTATTCAAGGCATGACGTATATGTAGTTATAGAGAAGGGGGCAAACTTGGGGTGGCTAGCCCGAGTCTGTGCCCCGCTATCCGTATTCAGAGCATTAAAATAAGTTAAGTATCTTACTGGTTTAATCCAGTGGTAGATAGAAGAGGTCCAAGTGGTGTCTCCTCGAACAAAGACAAATAATTTTTTGTAAAATATATATTTATTATTTAATATTTATACATTAATTTTTGTATTCAGACCTTGAACATAGTTTTTATTGTACATAACTCTTACCATTATGTTATTTGAGAAATTTTAAATAAATGGTATCAGTTTAGTCTAAATAATAAGGGTTCCTACAAATAACTTGAAGTTTTGTTACGTAAGATAATCATATGTTGCATAAGTTTTTACGTAATGAAGAGTATTTCTTACGTAACATGTCCAATTAAGCTTGTTACATAAGATAATCACATGTTACGTAAACCTTACGTATGAACAATATTTCTTACGTAACATGTCAAATTAAACTTGTTACGTGCGACCAAAGGCGATTACGTAAGATGTACGTAACAAAGTTATATCTTACGTAACCTATACAAATTAACCTTGTTACGTAAGTCAAGATGTCATTGCGTAAGTAATACATACCGATCATTTATAACTATTACGTAAGATAATTAGTTGTTACGTAAGTCGTGCGTAATGAAGAAATTTTCTTACATAACACGTAAAATTAATATTGTTTCGTAAGATAAAAAACTATTATTTAAGCCGTAAATAACAATCGTTTATATGAATTTGTACAAATGGAACATTGACCATGTACAATTTTACGATTATAGTTATGCATTTTACGATTTCTGTTATTGCTATTATTTAATCTCTGTATAGTATACTTGAATAACAATTATAACAAATCGTGTTGTACATATATACTTTAATCAATTTTCGGATTCTTATAATAAATGATTTTCCAAGAAATTAAGAATTCAACTAGTGGTTACTTAATCTATGGAGTTAATTGCAAGTCAAAAATCATAATTCTGTCAGTTTTACTCTCTTTTTTCCCTTAGATAACTCCCCGTAGGAGAGAACGTTACGTTCATTGGGGTTCAAGGTGACTATTTATAGTACTTCCAAACACACATAGCAAATGTACCAAAAAGATAAGAAAGAATGTACAACATGAAGAAGACTCAATCCATATATATCACATGTTTCATCGTTCTACTTGTTGTTGCGGGTGAGTTTATTTTGCTTTATATGATTCAGATATTTTTCATTAATTCATACATATTAGTAGATATACATCTTAAGGAAGAAACAATATTATGTACATATAATCTATTTTCTAATAAATTTTATCAGGGGAGAAATTCACCGGAGGGAATGCATATCTTGTGAAACGCACATGTATAGAACTTGGAAGCCTTGACGAATTTTGTGTAAAAGAATTTTGTGATCAAGTATGTCTGAAGAAATTTGGATCTCTTGCGGTTGGAATATGTGCTCCGAACTCAAATATTAGATGTAATTGTATCCTACCATGTTGAGACAATGTTTTATATTGTGAAAACACAAACTAAAAACCGTTGTACCACAATTATAACTCTAAATTGTTAAAATAAAATAAAGAAACTTTGATGTCAGGTTGTAATTTTTTTTTTTTAAGAAAGTGGTTTGGTTTCATTGAAATAAAATCCAGAAACACCCTATGACTGTTAGGATCCGACGAAACACGAATCCGGAAATGTAATAAAAGAAAACCACACGGAAATGACCTAAAATTACAAGGAGGTTAACCAATCCTATGGTAAGCAGTTATCATGCATGAATTTTTCTATCCGGTCAGCCTGTGCAACCCCTCCTCTCCCTGCATATTGAATGGGTCACATTTTGTGTATGAGTAAGGGTAAGTTAAATCTTGACTAGGATCGCTCGCGACCTCCCATGATCATTGATCGTGTGGGCTGTAGAGACATTTTGTAAGCGTTAGAGAGTCTTAGATAAGTTATAATATTGAAGAGTGAATGTATGCATTGTGTTTGTGAGACAATTTCCATTGTAGTCCATGACCCACTATGAACCATAGTTTTTGTAATACCCATAATATGGTGCATAGTGTTTGTCCTCACACTATGCAAAGTTAACAAACATAACCTTCTACTATTTCTCAACCGAATTAAACCCCCTCTACTTTTACACTCTTAACAAATGTGCTCTTCCGTTAACATTTTTGTCTATTTCTCGTCTATTATGATGATTGTGCATGCCAAATCAGACTATTTGTTCATGTGAACTCTGGAGTAAAATTTAAACTAAAATGATGATTGTGCATGCCAAATCAGGCCAAATTCACCCAAAATCCTAACAGGGAAACAACCTAATACACATGGGTTGCTATGTGATCGTGATGATGCTATGTTTGCATCTAACCTATAATGTTATGTTTGTCTTTGATGAATCTAATCTTGTTACTAGCTAGCCACATGAAGACTTTTGCTTACCTTTTTCTTTAGCTAAATTAGCCATTCAAATTCCATTTTAAGAAAACATATTTGGCAAATCATGTGCTAGCTTCTTAAACGATAAAAAAAAATATTAAAAAAAAAGTTAAAAATGTAAGATGTACATTTCTCTATATACTACTCCTTATCACAAAAAAAAAAATCACTATATATTTTACCTTATTCAAGGCATGACGTATATGTAGTTATAGAGGAGGGGCAGACTTGGGGTGACTAGTCCGAGTCTGTGCCCCGTTATCCGTATTCAAAGCATTAAAATAAGTTAAGTATTTTACTGGTTCAATCCAGTGGTAGATGAAAGGGGTCCAAGTGGTGTCTCCTCGAACAAAGATAAATAATTTTTTGTAAAAAATATATTTATTATTTATACATTAATGTTTGTATTCAGACTTTGAACATAGTTTTTATTGTACATAACTCTTACCATTTGGTTATTTGAGAATTTTTGAATAAATGGTATTTGTTTAGTCTAAATAATAAGGGTTCCTACAGTAACTTCACTTAACTTCAAGTAAGATAACTTGAAGTTTTGTTACGTAAGATAATCATATGTTGCATAAATTTTTACGTAATGAAGAGTATTACTTACTTAACATGTCAAATTAAGCTTGTTACATAAGATAATTATTTGTTAATGTAAGCCTTACGTATTGAATAATATTTCTTATGTAACATGTCAAATTAAACTTGTTACGTGTGCGACCAAAGGCTATTACCTGAGATGTACGTAACAAAGTTATATCTTACGTAACCTATACAAATTAACCTTGTTACGTAAGTCAAGATGTCATTACGTAAGTAATACATAACGATCATTTATAACTATTATGTAAGATAATTAGTTGTTACGTAAGTCGTGCGTAATGAAGAAATTTTCTTACATAACACGTAAAATTAATACTGTATCGTAAGATAAAAAAAACTATTATGTAAGCCATAAATAACAATGTTTATATATGAATTTGTACAAATGGAACATTGAACATGTACAATTTTATGATTGTAGTTATGCATTTTACGATTTCTGTTATTGCTATTATTTAATCACTGTATAGTATACTTGAATAACAATTATAACAAATCGTGTTGTACATATATACATTAATCAATTTTTGGATTCTTATAATAAATGATTTTCCAAGAAGTTAAGAATTCAACTAGTGGTTACTTAATCTATGGAGTTAATTGCAAGTAAAAATCATAATTATGTCAGTTTTACTCTTTTTTTTCTTCCCCTTAGATAACTCTCCGCGGGAGAGAGCGTTATGTTTTCATTGGGATTCAAGGTCACTATTTATAGTACTTCCAAACACACATAGCAAATGTACCAAAAAGATAAAAAAGAATGTACAACATGAAGAAGACTCAATCCATATATATCATATGTTTCATCGTTCTACTTGTTGTTGCGGGTGAGTTTATTTTGCTTTATATGATTCAGATATTTTTTTATTAATTCATACATCTTAGTAAATATGCATCTTAAGGAAGAAATAATATTATATACGTATAATATTTTTTCTGATAAATTTTACCAGGGGAGAAATTCACTAAGGGGGGTGCATATCCTGTGAAACGCATATGTATAGAACTTGGAAGCCTTGACCAATTTTGTGCAAAACAACCTTGTGATAAAATATGTCTAAAGAAATTTGGATCTCTTGCGGTTGGACTATGTGATTCGAAATCAACTATTAGATGTAATTGTATCTTACCATGTTGAAATAATGTGGTATATTGTGAAAACACAAACTAAATTGTTAAAATAAAATAAAGAAACTTTGATGTCAGGTTGTAATTTCTTGTGTGAAGAAAGTGGTTTGATTTCATTGAAATAAAATTCAGAAACACCCTATGATTGGTAGGATCCGACGAAACACGGATCCGAAAAGGTAATAAAAAAAATCACACGAAAAGGACCTAAAATTACAAGGAGGTTAACCAATCTTGTGGTCAACAGTCATCACACATCAATTTTGCTATCAGGTCAGCCTGTGTGACCCTCCTCTCCCTGCATACTGAATGGTCATGTTTTGTGTATGACTAAGGGTAAGTTAAATCTTAACTAGGATCGCTGCGACCTCCCATGGTCATTAATCGTGTGGGCTGTAGAGATACTTTGTAAGAGTTAGAGAGTCTGAGATAAGTTATAATATTGAAGAGTGGATGTATGTATTGTGTTTGTGAGATAATTTCATTTTAGTCCATGACCCACTATGAACCATATGGTGCATATTCAATTTTATGTGAAATTATGTTCCGAAACTACTTTTGACATCCTCGTATATTATCTTACATCATCCGTTAATAACTTACATCATTATTATGTGTTTGAGTGTTTCTATACATCTTTTATAGGCTATAAACTATAATTTTATACCTACTTCTACATCTTACATTCTTCATTTATTAGTTTAACTTGATTTAGTCAAATTTGAGTCTACTTCTTTTAATAATTTTGTGAAATGAAGTTTAACTTTTTTATGACTCAAAACGCTTGTAACCTGAAATGACTTGCAACCCGTGACCCGAATAACCCAACACAAAATAACCCGCAACTCATAGTGACCCGCCCAAATCAACCCGGCCCGTCCGATTTGTCAGGTTTAATTAAGGTTGCAGTCTGTATTATGCCAGTAACAATACCGGACGGGGTCAGGGCGAGTATTCCATTATCCAGATAATTACGTGCTAATCACATTAATTACATGCACACACATAATTAATGTGCACATAAAAATAACAATTTAAGAATGTGTACACGTACAAAATTGTGTGTGTACAAGGTCTATACATTAAACATTGTGTACGTACATAAAACATATGTACACACATAAAAAACATTGTGTACACATAAAAATATGTGTACCAATAAAACATTGTGTACAAGGTATGTACACATTAATTACATGCGCACACACATAAAACATGTGTACACATTAACAAATATTAGCATGTGTACATGTATAAAATATATGTACACCGGTACACATAATGTACACATAAAGCGTGTGTACAAGGCATGTACACATTAATTACATGCACACACACATAATTAATGTGCACATAAAAATAACAAGTTAAGAATGTGTACACGTACAAAATTATGTGTGTACAAGGTCTGTACATCTAACATTGTGTACATATTAACAATATTAGCATGTGTATATTAATTATGTACACTAGTGTGTACTGGTGTACACACTTAAAACTGTATTCTATGACATGTGTACATGTAAAAAACGAGTACAAACTCTGTGCACATTATATTCATATGCAAAATTAAAAATCAAACTAATATTCATAGAAGATATAATACCTATATTTACCGATGATTAAAGATATAATACCTATATTTATAGTTTGTGTAGAAGATGATCCAGAATTGGTACTATGTACAGATGATGATCTAGAGTTGTTGTGCATTCTTGATTGTCCTTCTATAGATCCAGATCCTTGAGGCACGAGATTTGTCCTACTGATTCTTGATGATTAGAGTTTGAATCTTCATTCTGTTTCATGAATAATCCACTGAAAAATTGAGTACAAACGAAAAATCAGAGGATTAATAAAAAACAGAGTGAGGATTACATACAGTGTTTGAATCGTTGCACTCCAGCTGGTTTGGGATGTGTTCAATGCTATCTTCCATCTATATCACCTGAGAACGTGCGGAGATGGCTGTGTTTGCAGCAGCAGAGATCGTCGGAGCTGAAATCGTTTTTGAATTGACGGAGCTGGAGGCAGGGAGCTGGGGGCATGGACGGGTTTAATTTAAAATTTTATACCTAATTATATTTTGTAAAATGTCGTAAATACCCCGTGATATTTTTTCTCTGTTGGATCTATTGGATGGCTGAGATTTATTTGATGGCATCAAGGAACCCTTTTCCTTGACGTAAAGTCGGACTCAAAGAAAGGTGAATGGTAAAGATGTACGGGAATGAAAAACAAATTTTTAAATAAATCGTGTACTCGACTAGCTCAAGTTTATCCTTGTTGTATTTATGCATTTTACGATTTTCTGTTATTGTTATTGTTTAATTTTTTTTTTTTGGTAGAAATTGTTATTGTTTAATCTCTGTAGTATACTTGAACAACACTCATAACAAATCTTATTATACATATATACTTTAATCAATTTTCGGATTCTTATAATAAATGATTTTCCAAGAAGTTAGAGTTCAAGTACTAGTGGTTACATAATTTATGGAGTTAATTGCAACTCAAAAATCACACTTATGTTTTTTTTTTCTTACCTTAGATAACTCCCGCAAAAAAGAGCGAGATAAATTACGTTTTCGTTGTAATTCAATGTGACTATTTATAGTACTTCGAAACACACATAGCAAATGTACCAAAAATATAGAAAAGAATGTACAACATGAAGAACACTCA
Organism: Linum lewisii; assembly: GCA_034768395.1. Classification (NCBI taxonomy): domain Eukaryota; kingdom Viridiplantae; phylum Streptophyta; class Magnoliopsida; order Malpighiales; family Linaceae; genus Linum; species Linum lewisii. The sequence goes on along the minus strand of CM068296.1, from coordinate 84,937,832 downwards.
ATCCATGTATATCACATGTTTCATCGTTCTACTTGTTGTTGCGGGTGAGTTTATTTTGTTTTATATGATTCAGATATTTTTTATTAATTCATACATCTTAGTAGATATGCATCTTAAGGAAGAAATAAAGTTATGTACATATAATCTATTTTCTAATAAATTTTATCTGGGGAAAAATTCACTGGAGGGGATGCATATCCTGTGAAACGCATATGTATAGAACTTGGAAGCCTTGACCAATTTTGTGCAAAACAACCTTGTGATAAAATATGTCTAAAGAAATTTGTATCTCTTGCGGTTGGACTATGTGATTCGAAATCAACTATTAGATGTAATTGTATCCTACCATGTTGAGACAATGTGTTATTGTGAAAACACAAACTAAAATACCACAATTATAACTACATTGTTAATTTACAAATAATGGTTTTAGCAGTATCTTCATTGTAATATTAGCAATTGAGTTAAAATCAAATAAAGAAACTTTGAAGGGTAAGAAACCTAGTTTCATAGCTGCTACAAAACTACAGAAAACTCCAGAAACTGAATATGGCAACATATATAAAACTGTCGTAGTATTACTAGATTTGTAATTAGTTTGAGTTCGTATTTATTAATAATTTTTTGACATAAATAGTTCTCACGGAAATATAGAAATAGTAAACACAGTAACAATAGGGTGGTGGGTGTGTATTCCATTATTCCAGACTCTATTCTATGCAAATGGGTTACAGGTTACCCATCTCCAGTCAAAATACGGTCAACTCAGGGAAAATCCAGCCAATCTAGTTTGTATTCGAGTGGGTACCCAATAAACCGAGTTGGATTGCTAACTCGACTACAAGATTGGATTCTACAATATGCACGTGAGACATGTCAATTCCTTCTTTTCTAGTCTAAATGACATTATGAAATTGTCAAATTGTTACAACACAATTATATCCATTTTTAGCGGATAATTAAATAATGATATAAAATATTGAAAAATTAAAAATGCAACATGCTAAAATATCTTTAGAAAGAAGGGTGAATTGTAAGAATGTACAGGAATGAATTTTTTTTATTAATTCCTCCAAAATCCGATGCATTTCAATGGGATTTAATTCCCCTTTGAAGGTGATTTGGGGTCTGGACAGGAATTTAATTCCACCGGTCTGGTTTCTTGGTTCGACAGATCAGAAGTCCGGTCAGAACCACTAATGAGCAAAAATACACCTAATACATGGGTGAGTTCGACGGAATTTCTGGGTAAAAATTACTAGAATTGTAATTAGTTTGGGTTCGTATTTATTTAGATAATTAGTTCTTTAAATTTATATATATTGGTGAAAAACTCGATTTGAGTTCACCATTTTAGTATGAAAAACATGCAATTCGAAATATTCCCGAATTTAGCCAAATTCACCCAAAATCCTAACAGGGAAACAACCTAATTGTATTAAAGTTACACATGGGTTGCTATGTGATGGTGATGATGCTATGTTTGCATCTAACCTATAATGTTATGTTAATTCATGACTAGCTAGACACATGAAGACTTATGCTTACCGTTTTCTTTAGGTAAATTAGCCATTCAAATTCCATTTGAAGAAAACACATTCGACAAATCATGTGCTAGCTTCTTAAATGATAAAAAAAAAATTAAAAAAAAAAAGTTAAAAATGTAAGATGATCGGCATCTCTATATATACTACTCTTCACCTTATCACACAAATCACACCAAAAAAATTCCTTGTAAATTCATGCCACTGATTTCCCTGTTCGAAAATGTTCTTCAAAGTCTCTATGTTGATTCTGATATGCGCAACCTTTTTACATAATGTTGCAACCTCACCGGTACTAACCGGGCAATGTGGGCGAGCTAATTTTCCAACGGGAGTTTCTTCCTTTGACTGTTGTCCACCTCCAGCTGCACATTTCCACGACTTTATAGTACCGAACGTCAACTCGTCAACCTTGCCACGTGTCAGACAAGCAGTTCAAATGGTTGATCTCCATTATGTAGAGAAATATAAAAGGGCGGTGGAACTCATGAAGGCACTCCCTCCAAGTGATCCAAGGTCATTCATGCAGCAGGCTAACGTGCATTGCGCCTACTGCACCGGCGCCTACATGCAAAGTGGTTATCCGAACCTCCCACTCCAGATACACAACTCTTGGCTGTTTCTCCCGTGGCATAGGTTTGTCTATTCACCTTAATTTATTAATTAAAGAATATATCTTCTAATACATTAAAGCATATTCGCTTTTTTTCAGTTGACACGTCAGCGTTTTGGGGATTTTAGAGCTTCTCCTTCATTCTAGGAATGGGGTATTTTGGATAAAAATCGATTTTGGCAAACAAAATTTTTTGATTCTTTTCTCACGAACAAGGATCGAACTCTCAACCTCATGTTTAAGAGACAAAGTGAACAACTAACAATGCCACACCTAATGATTGGAGTAGTTTACTATTTAATCAAAGAAAAGTTGCAGTGTTTTCAACGTAACAACAAGAAAGCATAATTATAATACTTTTATTTATTATATTCCAACAATTGATAACAAATTTATAATTTTTTACCAACATATGAATTAAATTATTATATATTAAAAAGTAGAAAAAATTCAACCACACTTCTAAGTAATCTAAATAAAAATAAAAATAAATATTTTTGGTAAAATATTAACACAAAAAATCGGCCAATGGGCTGTCTACAGTTATTTTTTAATTCTTTGGCAGGTATACCTTTAATTTTTTTTAAATATTCTTAGTTTTTTAAATTTCAAATTATATTTTCTATTACATGTCAACAATGACGTGGTAAAATTGCCAAAAAAATACACCGCTGACGTTAGTAGGACTGCTCCGAACCCGTATTAAAGTAATGAGTTCACTTTGTAAAGAATTTAAAATTTAGGAGGTACGAAGACACTCGACTGAGTTTAGAGAGGATAGGAAGCCCCGTGGCCAACTCGAAGGCGCTGTGTCCAGACGTACTAAATATTTAATGTTTTAAATATTTATCTTATGTTGAAGTCGGCCAACAGGCCGCGACTAATTAGAAATATATATATATATATATATATAGCTCTTATTTATTTTCACTACACTACAACACAAATTGGGCTTTGTCACGTTTTAATGTGTTGCTACAAAGGTAACAAATGTTGTTGAAAATGTAACTAGGCTACTGATTAATGTCGCTAAAAGATACAGTTCCTTTTGTTACAATTTAACTCAAAATGACATAACATCTATAAAATTTTAGCACTTTAGCAATCCTTAATGAATTTTTTGTTCTAGAGTATCAAACAAATGTCACAAAAATTAATTTTAGTTTATATTTTAAATCTGAAATATATGTATCGTTTCAGGTATTACATATACTTTTATGAGAAAATTCTTGGAAAACTTATTGAAGATCCAACATTTGCACTTCCCTTCTGGAACTGGGATGCCCCGGAGGGAATGCAACTACCGTCCATATACACCGACCCTAATTCTCCGCTTTACAATCCGAGACGGAATCCCAACCATCAACCACCAACTATAATTAACCTGGACTGGACCAACCACACAAACAACTCTCCCCATGATCTTGTCTTAAGCAACCTCGCCGTAATGTACCAACAAATGGTGGCCTTTGCCGAGATACCTTCCCTCTTTTTTGGCAAGCCATACCGAGCTGGGGATAAATCCAATGAAAGTTATGCTGGTACTCTTGAGTTGATCCCACACGGCCCCGTCCATGCATGGACCGGAGATAATAGGATGGCACATTTGGAAGATATGGGGACCTTCTATTCTGCCGCTAGGGATCCGATCTTCTTCAGCCACCATGCCAACATCGACCGGTTATGGACTGTATGGAAGACCCTAGGAGGGTCGAGATCGGACTTTATAGACCCTGACTGGCTGGATTCCGCATTCCTCTTCTACGATGAGAATGCCAATCCGGTCAGGGTCAAAGTCCGAGACTGCTTGGACTCTAAGAAGTTAGGTTATATATACGAAAACGTAGATACTCCATGGCTGAAATCAAAACCACCTGTGTAAGACGCAAGACGCAAAGTTTAAGATTAGGGATCATAGATCTACTTAATGATCTTCACAAAGTATTATTGTTAGTTTGGTCCCCATTGTAGGGGTTTTTACTGTTGTAGGAGTTGATATAGTTTGTCAAGATCTTGTTTCATGTGTTTCCTTGAATAAATTAATGTACTAAATTAAAAATAAAAAAAAAAAAGTGTATTTGCAATTTACCCATTTAAATTTCTGATTAGCGAAAGAAGACCATAATAAAAAGTAGCGAAAGGAATAGCCGGTGAAAGAGAAAGGAGGGGTTGATTCCAATGACCTCGTGTACGAAGGTTAAAAAAAATTCCTTAAAAAACAGTAGATAGACTCACAAGTGTATGCATGCACATAGTTTGTAATCAATGTTGAAAAGACAAATTCCCTACTCTGTCACTTAGACTAATCAGAACTCCGTTTCGGTGCTCTCAGATTGCATCTAGCTTAAATTTCTAAATCATTCTCAGTTACTCATTGATGTATTCATAGAAACTCACAAGTCTCTGTCAATAAAGAAGGGTTCTTTCACTTTCACTTTCATTCTTCTTTTTCATAACTTCAATTTATACACATGAAATGAATGGCATAAGAATGACAATTTTAATTTAGGTTTTAATGGTGATTAAGAATCGACCAACCAGTCAGAGCCACATAGCTCTCTAGAAAAAGACTAAACTGTGAAGCTGCAGCTGCTGCTTATGAACCCACAAAAAAAACAGAGTCTTTCTCACTTCTCATAGCTTCCTTTTCTTTTCTTTCATCTTTCCCCATCTCTAATAGCATTTTCTTACTGTAGCATCAGCATCAGCCACAGCAGCTAGCAGTGCTGGAGTGATGATGATCAGCATCAACAACAACACCAAGCTCTTCTTTCTCTCTTCTTTCATCCTCCTCTTGCTGCTCTGTTCTTCCCAAGGTCAATCTCTCCTTCCCTCTCTCTAACATTGGTTGATTCCATTCTGGGTTGGGATCACCTCAAAATCTGAACCTTCTTAGCTGGTTTCAACAAGGGGGGAAATGTGGTTGTTGGCTGTTGAGCATTTATGAATGCTAGCAGCTGTCACTGGTCAGATTTTCTGGTTGTGGGGTTTTTGAGAATTTTCGGGTTAGGACGAATTATGGGTTGTTGACTTTTGGTCCAGTTGAGTTATAGGGTCTAGCTAGGTGGGGATGAGACTCGCTTGAATTGGGTCAGCTTTTGGCCGCTTATTTACTAAAAATATTAGTGTTTTAGATGGGGCGAATTCTGGGTTGTTGACTTTTAGTCAATTTGAGTTAGGGTCGAGCTGAGTGGAGATGAGACTCGCTTGAGTTGGGTCAGCTTTTGGCAGCTTATCTACTACTCTTTTTCTAGAGTTATAGAATGGGCGAATTCTGGGTTGTTGACTTTTAGTTCATTTGAGTTCCGGGTTCGAATTGAGTCGAGATGGAACCGAGTTGAGTCGAGTCGAGTCAGCTTTCTGACTACAGTTTGTGCTGAAACTGTTCTTTCTTGCAGCCTATGAGTACCCATTCATAAAGAAAGCAAGCACATTCTCATCAGCAGCATCATCATCAGAGACACTCTACGACTACATAATCGTAGGCGGCGGAACAGCTGGGTGTCCATTAGCAGCAACACTGTCACAGAACTACACAGTTCTGCTGCTTGAGAGAGGAGATGTCCCATTCGCAAACCCTAATGTCACATTCCTCAGGAACTTCCACATTGCACTGGCTGATACCTCTCCAACCTCTGCTTCACAGTACTTTGTCTCAAACGATGGTGTTCTCAACTCCAGAGCCAGAGTCTTGGGTGGTGGTACTAGCATCAATGCTGGCTTCTACACTAGAGCCAGCCAAAGGTTTGATCTTTTCATCCTTTTTTTGCTTTTCCTTGGATTGAATCTTCATGTGGGTATGTTTGTTTATGAGGAAAGATGGAATCTTTAGGTGAAATTTTGTGATACTAGTATAGGAGTCTGTCTGAATGCTTGTTTTGTGAGAATCACATGTTTGGTAATGGTAAGATAGAGAATTTGTTGATATTAGGGTTTCTATTTTCGATAATGCAATTGGTATCGATGATGAAACGACTACGAAACCACAGTATAATGCAATTAGGTTAGCGGCATTAGGGAGATTTCAAGTTTCTCCACGAGTTTTGAGTCAAAAAATTTGTGCCATCTCCCACGGGATTCACGAATAGGCATATTAGAACGATGCAATTCGGTTCAAATAGCATGTATATAGGCAAAACATGAGGCCTGGAAAACTGCTGATTCTTCTAAAAAGGTACACAAACAAACAACCCCTAATTTGTGTGCTCTGTTATTGTGAGTGAAAAAGTGGTGCAGTCCAGTTCATATCTTGGATGAAGAACATTATTGCAAGTTCCTTAAATTAGGGTTTCCAAGACAGGTGTTTGGTGGATGCTGATTTTGTTGCTTATTTCTAGCAACTTCATGAACACAATCCATTGTCTCTATGCTAATTAGTTTGCTTTCAAGGATTGGGAAAACCGGGTTCGGGTTTTTTCTGGTCTAACCGAAACTGGTTTTTCACTTTGCAGGTTTAAAGACAAGGTTGGTTGGGACACAAGGCTAGTGAACCAATCATACTCATGGGTTGAGTCACAAATAGTCCACAAGCCACAAGTAGCAGCATGGCAAGTTGCAGTAAGGGACAGCTTACTAGACCTTGGAGTTTCACCTTACAATGGCTTCACCTATGACCACATCTACGGCACCAAATTCGGTGGCACGATCTTCGACAGATTCGGCAGAAGACACTCAGCTGCCGATCCTCTCCTCTGCCAACCCTCGAAACCTAACTGTCCTTGTCCACGCCACAGTCCAGAGAGTAGTCTTCGACACTAACAACACTACACCGAGAGCCATTGGTGTGGTTTTCAAGGACGAAATGGGGACATACCACCGAGCATTCCTGAGGTACGATGACAAGAAAAGCGAGGTAATACTCTCGTGTGGTGCCATTGGTACTCCTCAGATGATGTTGCTTAGTGGGATTGGACCGAAAAATGCGCTTGAAAAGTTGAACATCACAGTAGTTGTGGATAATGTTTATGTTGGTGAAGGGATGGTTGATAATCCGATGAACTCGATCTTCGTGCCATCAAATGCGCCTGTGAATCAGTCGCTTATCCAGACGGTTGGGATCACAAAGCTCGGAGTCTATATCGAGGCCAGTAGTGGGTTTGGACAGTCAAATGACAGCATAGAGTGTCACCATGGGATGATGTCAGCTGAGATAGGTCAACTATCTACAATCCCTCCTAAAGAAAGAACACTAGAGGCAATCCAGGCTTACATTTCCAGAAAGAAGGACATCCCACATGAGGCATTCAAAGGAGGATTCATCCTCGAAAAGATTGCGAACCCATTCTCCACAGGTCAGCTCAAGTTGAACAATACGAACGTTGATGAGAACCCGTCTGTCACATTCAACTACTTCAGCGACCCGAGGGATCTCCAGCGATGCGTGGAAGGGATTCGACTAGCTACGGAGATCGTGCAGACAAAGCACTTCACAGAGATGGTGAAGTGCGAAAAGCCGACACTTGAGAAGTTCTTGAATGCTAGTGTTCATGCCAATGTTAACTTGGTCCCCAAGCATGGTAACGATACGAAGTCGCTTGAGCAGTTCTGCAGAGACACTGTGATCACTATCTGGCATTACCATGGTGGGTGTCATGTTGGGAAAGTGGTGAGCCCTGACTATAAGGTGCTCGGTGTAAGTAGGCTCCGAATAGTTGATGGCTCGACGTTCGATGAGTCCCCTGGGACTAATCCTCAAGCTACTGTCATGATGATGGGAAGGTATATGTATATATGCGTATCCATCTCGACTTGATACCGGTTCGAGTGAGGTCAAATGCTAACAGCTTTGTTTGTGGTTTGCATCCAGGTACATGGGGCTGAAGATTTTGGAAGACAGACTGGGAAAGCAGCAGCTGGTGTCTGAAGATGGAAAGGATATGGTTAATAGATAAGCTAAGTAGATTGTGTATGAATGCCATAGATATTGGTTGTAAGGTGTAGAAAGTAGAATCAAGAAAGTGTTCTTCCTTTATTTGTAATCACTGGTATTGCTTGCTGCTGAAGAAAGTGAATCAATTGAAGGGAAACTCTCATTCAAGACTTGGCTCGATTTTGAAATGGGTTGAGCTTGAGTCGGTGTCTGCTCAACTAGATAGGTTTGCGAACTAACTCAATCAAAGGCTTGACTATGTAGCTAATGGGTCAGCTTGAAGTATGGCTTGATCAGGTGGCTCGAACTTGAGTTAATTGTGGATTGGATTGTTAGTGAGTCGAACTCAAGTTTTGCTCTAGCTTAGCTCATAAAAGATTGTTAACGAAAGCTCGAGTTGGCTAGAGCTTCAAATGTTCAAGCTCAAACCCTAGCCGAGTTCGCAAAAATTAATGAGCCATCTCGACTCAGCTTGCATGCAACCCTAGATTCACGCAACACTATTGATGAAAATCATCTTTTGTCGAAGATTTGAACCGTTCGACCAACATAACCGACCAAATCATACGACTTATCATGTCGTCGCAACATAATACAACAAGAACATGTTAGCTTGACTACTAAAGAATTAATGTTTGGAGAAGGAGAGATCACAAAGGTTTCCATCATGTGACATAATTTCTCTTTCATGTGATTCATGTTATTTCTTGGGGGACAAGAAATGGTCTCCCATGTTCCCAAACACACGGAATCTGATGTTTCCCAGGTTTCAAATGATTGAACTGAATTAGACAAGTATACAACACAGAGGTAAGGACACTATCTGGCTCGAAAAATCGATGACTAACATCAGTGAGAACCACGCTATTAAGGAGATCAAGTAATCAAAATTCGAACAAACCACTCGAGAAACTCCATCACCGTCGACGATTAGGCTATTAAATTTTGAAGGAGAAGGCGACTTTCAACTGAAAAAGAGAACACTTCACCCCTACTGGCTCAGCTCGGGTTAATCTGGCTCAAGTTAACGCTCCACCTGATGTGTCGGGACATGAGAGTTGGCATGGTACTGTTCTAACATGTTTTCCTACTAGTCTGGAGACCACCAAATCATCAAGAACTTCAGTCGGAACAGGGACTTTGCCACGTCGATATATCTGCAATGAGTTCCCGTAATTGGTCTATCAGTACCTTCAGATGTCTGTTCTTGTCTGAAAGTTCCTGCATTTCCAGGAAGAGAAGGTTACAATGAAGTACTACACGAGTAGCAAGTGACAGGACTGGCGCCCTGTGTTGCAAAAATCATCTAGTAGCTATTAACAATGAATAAATTGTGATGATCATGAAGATGAATCTCAACCTTGTCTTGCTTACAATGTGTATATGCAAGTGTCCTGAAACTCTAACGTTACAGTTCTAAACCATCGATGAAATCATATTACAACTGTTAGAAACGATGGGTAAGAACCACATTAAGACCCCCATTAACCCACATTGGGAGATCTTGTAAGAGATAAACTTCTGTCCAACCAAGCACCAAGCAAGCCAGAAAGATGAATGAATTGAGCACACAAGTTGATTAATGACTCGCCGAGATTGGTGAAAGGCAAGGAAACATGAACAAGTAACAATAAACTTCATCTATCAGCAAACAAGAATTCGGAGGGTTCGTAAACAATGACATTTCACTCGATCTAATATCTTCTCTGCCAAGAAAAACTATACCGTATTCACTAATCAAACCTCCACTACACTAATCATGCAAGCAATTAGCAATGCAAAATTGCCTTCATTCAAAAGATCTAGGTTATCACAATCAATACAGCAGAACATAAACAATGCATTATCATTCAGAAATTGCGTTAAAGTACCTTTCGCAGATTTGAGGCTCGCTCTTCTAGCTTGTCATTGTCAGATTCATCAGCTGGAGATGCTGAATCACTTGCACCCGAATCAGATTCGAATGGCTTTGCCTGTTTCATGGTCAACAGAACCAATCATTCAAGCCTCAGTTATCAAAATGCAGAAGAATATTAATCTGGAAACACAATGGTAGACAGGCTAAATAAAGAATCAAAGATGGCATAGAAGCAGCTGCAATGGGGTTCAATTCTACACTTCTGAGACAATACGATAGAGCTCTCAATTCAATTGATCATCCTGATTTCTCCAATGAAATGTTGAAATTACTCAATTAGAGCTATCGTCAACGAGAATTAAAACGCAAGAAGCCCAAAAGCTAGGGTTTATGAGTGTTTTTCTCCTACCTTCTGAGAATTAGGAATCGCAGCGAGAACATCACGGAGAGCAGCCACAGAGTTCTTATACTTAAACCTAGCTTCATCTAACGCTCCATTACAAGTACCACCACCGGCAGGAACAATCCCACCGCCGTCCAAGTGAAGCGAAGTCTCGGACGCGGAATCGCCGTTGAGAAGAGCGCCGCCGTTTTGAGAAGGACCGTTACTCGCAGCTGATGTAGTCGCTGCAGCTGCAGGAGTAGGGGGAGTATTAGAATCCGTCGAGGTCGACCAGAGCGTCGGATTGCAGAGCTCATTGTTCATGGAAGAGAGTATCTGGAAAGCGGACTGTATGGTGTCCTCGAGATGCTTCTGCCCTTCCATGGCTAGATCCTGAGTCGTCTTGGCTAACGGCGGCGATGACATGGCTGTGTCCTCCATTTCCTCTATGTTTCTCCTGATCGCCGATCGACGATATCCCTTCCCTTCCCTTCCCTCCGCCGCCACGACCGGCTATCTATTTCTTCTCAGGAAACCGAAACGACGACTACCGATGCGTAAAACGCACATGTTTGTTTCACGCGAGTTAAAGGTCATTCGCCCTCTAGTCCTCAGATTTAGTAAAATAGCTATTTTGTCACTCAATTTTTTAGCTCGGCACTTATTCTTAGCCTGCCCTATATAAATGGCCATGTTGGGCAATTGAAATTTGAAAGTGCGTAGCATCAGAGAAATAGAAAGCTAAGAGACTAGCTTGTAATAATTAAAGAGTTTATTGTAATAAAGTGTGAGTTATTGTAATATAAGTCATTTACGTTATACAAATATGCAATTTAGTCACTATGTACTCAACATTTGGTATCAGAGGCAAGGTTATGTTAAGTATGCTCTATGGTTGCAGCTAGTCTAGTCTTAGAATTTTTTTTTCTTTGACTTGAGATGCGTTGTCGGAGAGTGGTCAGTCTGGGACCGACATGCGAGTCGTTTGGTTTAAAACCAAAATTATGTGTACGTGTCGCTAGTGCATAGTTTGAGAATGTTGAGCTATTTGGTCGGGGATCAAGCTTATTTGGTTGATCAAGAGTTATCACCGAATCACAATAATGGATATGGCTAATTTAGTTAATGGCATTCAGAAACTATAGTGCGTGGAGCACTCGTATGAAGTTTTCCAATGCGTGAAATCTAAGCAATCATGTTGTAAAGTTAAACGAATGGACTTGAATTTAATGCATGAGATTAGTTAAACGGGTAAGGTTAAAAACCAATTAGGTTAGTTAAGTTGAATCCATAAGAGAGCACACACTCCAAACCAACAGGAAAAAGTTGTTAAGTAAAAATATTAATGCGGTGAGCGTGGATCGAATACGCGACCTTCAAATCTTCAATTTGACACTCTCCCAACTGAGATATCCCCGTTGATGAGTTTATATATAGTTAGATATTATACTTATAACTAATTATATATGCTTAAAACTAATTATATTGGTTTTTTATTACAGTGAAAACATTATTGAATTACAAAATTAGTGAAATTTTACGCACTCAATTTAATATGAAAGGAGAATGGGCTGGTCTCGGTGGTCTAGGCTAGTAATTCGATCGAACAGGAAGGGCACTCAAAAAGTCATGATTAGGACTGTTGGAGTTCCAAAAGTGCAGTTGGTGTGGTAAAAACATATATACGTTGTTGGGTATTGAACAAACATAATCCAGTCGTACAAGCGTCGCCAATCTAGAATTCACATGTGGTATATCCGCATATGAGATATAATAGGAGGTCGACCCCAACGGTATAGGCACTTACTTGATTACTATTCTACCTATTAATATTTCATGCTTAGGTTAAAACTTAAAAGCCAATTAGGTTACTTAAGTTGAATCCACAAGAGAGCACACTTGAAGCCAACAGGGAAAAACAGTAGAAGTAAAAATATAATGCGGTGAGCGTGGATCGAACACGCGACCTTCAGATCTTCAGTCTGACGCTCTCCCAACTGAGCTATCCCCGCTTGAGTTTACAAATAGTTTGATATTGTACTTAAAACGAAAGTATATTGTGCTAATGAGTTTACAAATAGTTAGATATTGTACTTAAAACGAGAGTATATTGTTCTTAAAACTAATTATATAGAATTTTCTTATAGTTAAAAACATAATTGCATTACAAAAATAGTGAAAATTTACACACTCAATCTAATATGAAAATTTACACACTCAATCTAATATGAAAGGAGAATGAGCTGGTAATCTAGGCTAGCAATTGAATTGAACAGGAAGGGCACTCAAAACGTCATGATTAAGATTGTTGGAGGTTCAAGATCGCAGTTGGTGTTGTCAAAACATATATTCGTTGCTGGGTATTGGAAAAACATGATCCAGCCGTACAAGCGTCACGAATCTAGAATCCACATGTGGCATATGAGATATAAATATGAGGTCGATACCAGCAGTATAGGCACTTACTTGATTACTATTTTACCTATTAATACTCCATGTTTATGTAAAAGCGAATTAGGTTACTTCAGTTGAATCCATGAGAGAGCACAGTCCAAGCTAACACGGGAAAGTTAAGAAGTAAAATGGATAGTGCGGTGAGCGTGGATCGAACACGCGACCTTCAGATCTTCAGTCTGACGCTCTCCCAACTGAGCTATCCCCGCTGACGAGTTTATATATAGTTAAATATTATACTTATAACTAATTATATTAAATTTTCTATATAGTTAAAACATAATTGAATTACAAAAATAGTGAAATTTTACCCACTCAATCTAATATGAAGGAAAAATGGGTTGGTCCCAGTGGTCTAGGCTAAGCTAGTGTGGCTCGCTATACCTTTCGATGCCTACTAGGACATATATTGGTAAATTTCTCAGTTTAGGTGCGCACACAATTTTTTTTTTACTCGGGCTGTCTACTTATCTCATACGAGAGCTATTTCTGGCCGAAATAAAAAGAAGAATGGGTTGATCCCAGTGGTCTATGCCAATAGTTAGATCAAACATGCATGGATTCAAAAAGTCCATGCTTATGATTGTTGGAGGTCCAATGTCATAGTCAATGTTGTCAAAATATATATATGCATTGTTGGGTATTTGTAATATTTTAACTCAATTATTTTAATTTAAAAGTAACTAAAGTAAAGAAATTATTATTATATTATTATTATCATTGCTGATTGTGATGTGTAACTCACTGCCACGTTATCATTGGATGGAACCTTAGAATGAAATCGGACTAAAATATCTATTTGAAATTGTCTTCAACGTTAGCAAATCGAATAAATTTTTTAAAAGAATTAGTACCAACATGAATTTGAACCAAAAACATTTAAGTACTAAAAAAGTTAACACCACCTATCTTTATGTGTCACCCTTAACTTGTTGAAGACCTCCTAAATATAAATCTCAGTCATAGCTTTGATGAATGACGAAGATCTCATCCCAGAATGCTGAACTACCTTCCGATTTTTTTATTTCATCGATCAGTCGGTTCGTGATCCACTAATAAGCCTCTTTCGCCATAATCCAAACCCCTAAAAGGAAAAATTCACTAATGATCACTTTGATAGTGGTTGACTTTTTTTTTGTGTAAAGTAACAAAGAGCTACATGAGACCTACTTAGGTTATAAAAGACATGCTCTGCTTTCATCCGTTCATTTGGATCTCTTTCGTTCCCAACACATTTAATTTCATAGTGGATAAGGTGGCGAAAGCAGCTTCCTACAGTGTGCTTCTCCCAAATTGGGTCGGTCTCCTCGCTTTAAATTGTCACTCTAATGTATCTGATTTCGACCCACTTCTTAATGGTGATGAATAATAATAAAAATACTAAAGGGCCGCTTGGTTGATAGAATTGGGTCTGGGAATTGAGACCCAATTCCCGGTCAATTGAGAATTGACTCAAATAATTGCACTACAATTCTCATTGAACCGGGAATTGAAATCCAAATCACAGACCCAATTCCATCAACCAAACCACCCATAACGTTATAAAAATAAAGGAAGAACCATGGAGACAGAAAGGGAGATTCAAGCAACTTTGAATATATTAAGAAAAAAAAACAATCATGAAGCTCGTTGGCTTGTTGTGATGAACTTATTTGATTATGACTTTTGATTTGCAACAACATTTCCACCATAATTATAGTTGTTGCTCTACTAAGCATCTTGGGTTGATCAAATTCCACTTTATAAGATTAGGTGGAAATTTTGGGTATTGATGTTCTAAATCATTCATCCTGACAAATAGCTATATCTAGTATAAATTTTCTAACAACTCAACGGTTAGAGAACAAATTTTAATTCACTATCTTCCTCCTTGTATGAATAGAATTCTTCATCTGAATCTCCTTTATCAGGAAGATAAGGAGGCAGTGGCGACAATGAAGAGGACCCAAAAGATAAAATGGTCGAAATAAGAGAAGATAAAAAACGACTTGTGATATGGGGAGCTAAATTATAGAGAGGTAAATTCTATTTTCCATTTACAAAAACATACCATTTAATATATCATAGTTGACACTTGATGGGCCCTAGGGCAGTTCGCCCAATAAACCACAGGCGACATATGCGCCCTCATCCCTGAACTGGCAGGCCTAGCAAGGATATAAAAGATGACTTCCATCAAATCACTATGCATGTCAGATATGTCATCCATGTCTATCAGTCACCAATTCTACTGACCCATCAATCAGAACACATGTCATGTTGTTGAGACTGGCGCAAGAAAGGTCCACTAAGGGCATGTCACGTGGATCCATCACCCATGCTTACATGGGCCTATAATTGGGTCATCCATTCAGAAGAGGACAACAGACACTGAATCCACACACCTGATACTGCCCGCTAAGGGTTGTGGGATTCCGCCCTTATCACAAGGCATACCCCTGATACTTCTCTGTTACCCGCTTTCTTGTATGCTCTCACCCCACACACATACTCACTCATTGAACTGACTCTCTCAGCATACACCTTGCAAGTAACCACCCCAAGGAGCCCAATGCGCATTGAGGACGTCCTAACTTCAATCTCCAGTTGAACCAACGTATTGGTCCAGCAGTCAAACCGAGCGGATCAATAATGGTAACAATATTTATCTATTATAAAATCACTTCATACAATTTTTAATTACGCTATTGAATTTATGTGTCACATACCTACTGACTAGAGACTTTTTCACTAAGAGTGAGAGAGTGAGGATTTCAAGTTTTGTAGATTACTTTTGGGATAATAAGCCGGGAGGCCCCTGTACTATTGAAAGATAACAAACAGGTCCCTCTACTATTAATTGCACCAAACAAGCCCCTCTACTTAGAACATATAACAAACAAGCCCTTCCGTTACAAATGTGACAAACGACATTATTGAATTGCTGATATAGTTGACACGTCACTGACCCGTAGGTTGTTAAAGTTTACACATCAGCCGATTGGAATGTCAGCAACCATAAACGACTCCGTTTTGACTCAGGGTTATTAGCATCAGATAATCCAAATAGTAAAAAACGACGTCGTTTAGCGTTGCTGATATTCCAATTGGCTAACGTGTAAACTCTAACAACCTATGGGTCAGTGATGTGTCAAATGTGTCAGCAATTCAGTAACGCCGTTTGTCACATTTGTAACAGAAGGGCTTGTTTGTTATATGTACTAAATAGAGGAGCTTGTCGGATACAATTAATAGTAGAGGGGCTTGTTTGTTATCTTTCAATAGTACAGGGACCTCCCAGCCTATTATCCCATTACTTTTCAATTGCAACAAAATAAAGTGTCGGTGGTTAGTTGAAAAGAGAAGACTTTTCATTTAAACTCAAAGTACACAACCTAATTTAATAGGACACAATGGAAAATTTTGGGTGCTGAATTCAGCACCAATTGGTGTAATGTGAATCCAACGGCCCACGTCTGTTTTAATTGAGACGTATGGATCCAACGGCTCAGATGATTCAGACGTGGGGCTCTTGGGGAAGGAAAGTAAAGAGGGGTATTTTCGTCTTTGCGCATGAAGTCTGAAAAAGTGGCAGAAATATATTAATTTATGTCAACTCACAATCTCTCTCTTAGTTTACACACACATAATTTGGATTTAATGATTAAACTTAACATAATTACTTAATCTTAAATCCATTTTTAATAATTCAAACGTCAAAAGTTTCGTTGTTTAACAACGAATCTAACGATATCACTCTTGCTACATTCTGAGAAGAATAGATAATATAGACGTGCGCATAAATAAACACATACTTACGCTATGTTAGTTGTAATTCTACATATGTTTCGGTTAATACATACTTACGTCTATGTTAGTTGTAATTCAGACGCATGTGTATCATCTGTCTCAAGTTCATACATGATGCAAGTAATTAGAGCATTTTAATACAAACCCTGCACATATGTCTATGTATAATTCATACATATGTTTTGGTTAATACATATTTACGTCTATGTTAGTTGTAATTCAGACATATGTGTGTCACCTGTCTTAAGTTCATACATGATGCAATCAATTAGAGCATTTTAACTCAAACCTTGTGTGTATGTCTATGTATAATTCATATGTGTTTATTAATACATATGTACGTCTATGTAACTTTGACGCACTGTTAGAATTTAGACGTATATATGTAACTTTGACAAGTTTATTCCAACGCCTTTGAGACAGATGTCCGTAACTTTGACGCATTGTTATCATTCGGACGTATGTATACAATATGTCTGCTAGTCCATACGTTTGGTGTAATTAATACATGTGTTTGTGCAATGAACTCGTTGTTAAGATGCATTGCTGGTATTCAGAAGCTGTGTAACATGTCCGGAGTATGATGCACACTTAGAGTATTTTAAATCAAATCTTGCACCGTATGTCTATGCATAATTCATACATATGTTTTGTTAATACATACTTACGTATATTTTAGTTGTAATTCAGACGCATGATGTAATCAATTAGAGCATTTTAATACAAACCTTGCGCGTATGTCTATGTAGAATTCATACATATGTTTCTATTACTACATACTTACGTCTATGTTAGTTACCAGAGCTGGCACAATGTGTTGTAATTTAGAAGTATGTGTTACATGGTGCAACCAATTAGAGCATTAACTCAAACGTTGCGCGTATGTCTATATATAATTCATACATATGTGTTTATTAATACATAAGTACGTCTACGTAAGTTTGACGCATTGTTAGCATTCAGACGTATGTATACCATATGTATGCTAGTCCATACGTTTGTTGTAATTCATACATGTGTAATTCATACTTCCGTTGGTAATTGATGCGACCCCCGAAACCCGTTTCATGTGCATGTGCATCTTAGTAAGCCTTCGCTGATTTCCTTGTCCTGAACTGAAGCGAATCATCGTTGTCGCCCCTTGTTAAGTCTGTTTTAATTAAGACGACGTTGTATTACCAAGCATATGTATGTTTTTTCAAGACATATGCATAGATTAATTGAAGCTTATGTATGTGTTTGCAACACCCGACATGTTGGTCTATTATAACCAAGACATATGTATAGATTAATTCAAGCATATGTACGTCTGGATTCCTAACAGGCCTAGATCTGCTTAGCCCTCATTATTCAAGCATACACACGTCTACTTAGCCCTCGCAATTCAAGCATATCAAATACATAATAAAGAAGACGCAAATATTTGCGCTCTTACACGTAGGTGCACATAACTTAGACGTGTGTCTAGATTATATTAGACCCATGTATCATATTACAGTTATATTAGATGTGTGTCTGGATAAGTCATACATGCACATACATATTTTGCACACGTTAGTATTTATTAATACGCACGTCTTGATGAGTATTTGAAACAGAATAATACAAATTTATACGTACGTTTGTAATGGAATAAACCTAGAATATATGAACGAAGAACATGGAACTAGTTTCGACCTTTCGGGCATACCTACAACAAGGGAAGAACATGAATAATTGGTTAGAACATGAAAAAAATAAAAACCCAAAGATTTTCAACAAAAAAACATGAAAACAAGTAGAATCTTACCTATTTTGAGGTTTGTGTCCACGCTTTCGTCATCTTTGCGTGTGAAGATCGAGTCTCAAAGTATAAAATCTGTGTAAATGAACACAAAAGCTATTGTTAGTTCAAACATTTGAGAGAAAATTGTTGGGGGAAGGAGAGAGAAAGGGAAGGAAATTTTGAAATTACAAATTTTGAAATGAGAGAGAGAAAGGATGCTGACTTTTTGATTATATAGTTTATTTATTTATTTATTTTTATTCTTTTTGAGTTGATTGATGTCATTTCAGACTCACTTTATTAATTTAGACGCATGTGTTGTTTATACGTATGCTTACATTGATTGAAGCATATGTATGTGTTTGCAACACCCTACATGTTGGTCTATTATAACCAAGACATATGTATATATTAATTGAAGCATACGTTCGTCTAGATTCCTAATATGCCTAGATCTGCTTAGCCCTCATAATTCAAGCATACACACGTCTACTTAGCCCGCATAATTCAAGCATATCAAACACACACCACAAAAAAAAGGCTCTTTAGCGTCGCTTACCGGGGAAGGATTTAGCGTCGGTCGATTAAAAACCGACGCTAAACCCGTGACTCGCGTTTGACCAAGGGTTTAGCGTCGGTCGACAAGCGACCGACGCTAAATCTGACCAATAACCGACGCTAAATGTGGTTTTCGGTTAGAAACGAAACCAACCAGCTTTGGCGTCGGTTGTCGACATGTTTTAGCGTCGGTCGGCGACCGACGCTAAAACACATATATAATTAAACTTCTCAGCCGCCACCCTAACCCTAATTGAATCTCTCTCCTCCATCTTTCTTCTTCTTCCTTTCTTCTTCCTCCTCCAACCTTCTTTTCTTCCTCTTCTCTTTTTCTGAAATTCTTCTGCTTATGAAATTCTTCTTCTTCCTTTTTCAGATCTTCTCCATCTTTCTTCTTCCTTTCTTCTTCCTCCTCCACCTTCTTCTTCCTCTTCTTCTTCCTTTTCCAGATCTCCTTCATCTTTCTTCTTCTTCCTTTCTTCTTCTTCCTTTTTTCTTCTTTCTCCTTTTCCAGATCTCCTCCACCTTCTTCTTCCTCTTCCTCTTTTTCCTTTTTCAGATCTCCAGATCCAACCTTCCTCTTCTTCCTCTTCCCTCTTCCTCTTCTTCTCCTCTTCCTCTTCTCATCCAGTCATCCGTCACCGTCATCGTCGTCGCCGCCGCCGTCATCGTCGTCGCCGCCGCCGCCCCACCACCATCATCACGTTGATCGGTCAAGGATTGACTGATTGGACAAGTAGTGACCAAAAGGGTGACCTAATAAATTTAAGTGACCAAATTGTATAACTGGAAAATGGAGTGACTGATTGGACATTAATAGAAAATAGAGTGACAAAATAGAAAATGAAAATAAAAAACGAATAAAAAAACGAAAACAAAAAAAAATTGGGTTGGTCAGCGACCCAACCGGTCAAGGATTTAGCGTCGCTCGTTATACGGATTTAGCGTCGCTTGGTGTACGAGCGACGCTAAATTTTAGCGTCGGAGGAATTGGCGTCGCTTTGCCTGAGCGACGCCAAAACCTTTAGCGTCGGTCAGTGACCGACGCTATGCTGCGTCTCTGACCGACGCTAAATAGCTAATTTTTTGTAGTGACAGAATAAAGTAGACGCAAATATTACGCACTCACACGTAGGTGCACATAACTTAGACGTGTGTCTGGATTATATTAGACGCATGTATCATATTACAGTTATATTAGACGTGTGTCTGGATAAGTCATACATGCACATACATATTTTGCGCACGTTAGTATTTATCAATACGTACGTCTTGATGAGTATTTGAAATAGAATAATATGAATTTATACATACGTTTGTAATGGAACAAACCTAGAACCTATGAACCAAGAACACGAAACTAGTTTCGACCTTTCGGGCATACCTACAACAAGGGAAGCACACAAATAACTCATTAGAACATGAATAATTTGTTAGAACATGGAAAAACAAAAAATCCAGAAATTTTCAACAAAAAAACATGAAAACAAGTAGAATCTTACGTATTTTGAGGTTTGTGTCTACTCTTCCGTCATATTTGCGTGTGAAGATCAAGTCTCAAAGTATAAAGGACATCAAGAAGACATATACATCTATTGTACGCGATTTATATGTAACACAACAACCAAAGAGACGAACGAGAGCAAATCGGACCCATACCTGTTGCTGCGTTGGTTTATCGGCATCGTATGTCTGCATTCTCTGTATTAATCCTTCGAATCCAGACGTGTGTCTACGAAATAAGAGGAGAGAGAAGGGGAATCCAGACATGTGTCTGTGAAATAAGAGGAGAGAGAAGGGGAATCCAGACGTGTGTCTACGAAAAAAGAGGAGAGAGAAGGGAAAAAGAAAGAGAGAGAGAGGGGGGGAAATTCAAATTTCACATTTATGAGGGCGGATGGGGGGTTTATATAGGCTATTGTCTTTCCGTCACATCGCACGTCTAAATCAGTCCCATCGCGTGTCTAAATCAGTGTGGGTTGGCACATGTGTGAATTGTCCATTATACACTTAATGAGCTGGGCCCCCTTATTTTTCCTCCCCACCATTGGATCTGATCCAATGGCTATAGGAGGCTTCAGCACCCTTATAGGGGTGGTGCTGAAACCCCTCCTCAGCACCATAGAACGTCCCGGACACAATATTAAGGTTTTTTTTTTCGGCCGTAGCAACTCCTGGGCAGGAGGAAGCTATAGATCGTGAACACAATATTAAGGTTGGTGAAACATCAATCCCCCACACCAAAATCTCACTAACTACACCATCAACCCATTCATTAATGATTATAAGGTTTGGTACAAAGTTTATGTATCAAGCTCCAGACTTACACTAGTATAATCTTGTCTGTTTTTGGTTAGGTCAGCGCAGATTTTGTTTAAAAATATAAAAACTATAGTGTATTATAATTGGTGTAATACCCTCAGATAGCACCAACTATTGCGTAATCCCCATAATATACACAACGTATTGGAAAATACTGAAATAGCTCAACCTATCATGCACGTAGTTTTTTCCTAGCACGCCGTGAAGTTCCGTCCAAAAACATGCCACATAGGATAACGGTGCTGATGTGGATATTGATGACGTGGATATTTGCTGACTTGATATTGATTTAAATTTCAGATTTTTTTTATTTTTAATTTATATTTCATTTGAAGGCCCACTTCAATATTTTATTAAAATTAAAAATACAACAATTAAAATTAATTAATAAATTAAATTTCATCACCACCGCCGCAACTTCATCACCACCACTAGGAATGGAACCACCTCCGCCCAAACTTCATCACCACCAGGCATGGAGCACCGCCGTCCGATTCACCCCTCCTTCTCACCGTTTCCCACTTTCCAACCAGCCTCTTTCCAATGAAGCTATCGATCGAAGCTGCTGGAAGAACAAATCATCTTCCCCGCGTAGCCGTCATCGTCGAAGCTGCAACTTCAGTAAAAACACGCAGATCCTCTTCATTGCCGGCTAAATCCTCTTCCTCGTTGAAGCCGCAACCCCGTGAAAACTCGATTCAATTGCAGGCCATCTGTTTGATTCCTCCGTTGCTTGTTATTCTTCTTCTTCCTCCATGTGTTTGGTCATTGCTTGAAAACACGATTCAATTGCAGCCCATCTGTTTAAGATCTGCTCATTGGATTAAAGCTCTTATTTTAAGATCTGCTCATCTTAAGATTTAGGGTTCCAATCAGAAGTGTTGATGGTGGACGCAGACTGACGACTCGCTTCTTGCTCCCAGATCTGCTCATCTCTTCCTCCGAGTCAGCTGACGACTCGCTTCTTGCTCCAGATCCAATCTCAATCCCATTGGAATATCCGCAACCTCCTCTCGAACTTCTCAACATCGGGAATCATCTGGGTCCCACCGTCACCTCCATCAACGGAGACGATTCGAGAACTTCCTTGTTTGTTACCAATTTTCAGTAGAGTTAGTGATGGTGGAGAGTATAACGGCAGCGGATCATACCGTCAATTACGGAAGGAGGAGAAGATGGCGGTGGAGAGATTATATTTTTAACTAATTTATTTCTAATTACTGTATTTTATTATTTTAATAAAATGCCACCTCAGATGAAATTTAAGTTATTTATATACCATGTCAGCGAGATTGCCAACTCAGACTAACGGAATGCGTAAAAAATTGACGGCATGCTATTTGAAACTTTGACCCCCATAGGTGGAGTTAAATGAGTATTTTCTAATACAGTATGTATATTATGGGGATTACGCAATAGTTGGTGCTATCTGAGGGTATTAGGCCATTATAATTAGAATGCATAAACTATTTGAAGCCCAAATCTAGCCCAGTTTTTGAAATCGTTAACGTCGTTTGTTCTTGTTTATAAAATTTTAAACATTAATGACAACTTAATCACAACTTTTGATGACATGTACACTGACACGTGGTGCCACATGGGTTGTTTAATACATTAAAATATTGTCACATGGTGCCGCGTGACAGTGTATGTGTCATCAAAAGTTGTGATTCAGTCCCATGTGACAGTGTATGTGTCATCAAAAGTTGTGATTCAGTCTCACGTGTTAGTGCGTGTCATTAAAAGTTACGATTCGGTAATTAATTTTCAAAACTTTACAAATAAAGACAAATGAAGTTAACGATTTCGAAACTGGACTAAATTTGAAGTTTCGAAAAATTCATGTTTGTGATTTTTAAAATTGTTAACCCCTTAAATCTAAACCTATAGCTTAATACAATTTCACCTACCAGATTTGTTACAATTTCATTTTCACCTAACTTAACAATAATAATTAATTGCTTAAAAAAACAATAATAATTAATAAGTATGAATTATTATTAGGAAAAATTCTTCAACTTCATCTCATTTCAATAAATTTCTTTCCTTCACTGATCCACATTCCCTTTTCTCGGCAACCAAACAGACACTAAATCGCCATGGCGGAAAGAGTCTATCCAGCCAAGCCCGCCACCGCAACTCCGCCACCACCACCACCAACAACCGCCTTCCCGGCGACGAAATCCCAGCTCTACGGAGCCAATCGCCCAGCCTACCGTCCTCAACCGCAACGCAAATTCCGCAGCCGAAGAAGCTGCTGCTGCTGCCTCTGCTTCTGGACAACCTCATTTTCCTCTCCCTAATTCTCCTCGCCGCAATTGCCGGCTCAGCCGTCTACCTAATCTACCGCCCCCACCGCCCTACATTCACCGTCTCCGGATTAAAGATCTCGGCTCTAAACGTCTCTTCCAGCTCCCAGCTTACTTCCAACATCGCCGTCAACATCACCGCTCGAAACCCTAACAAGAACACCGTGTTTGTCTACGATTCAGTTCAAGTATCCGTGTTTTCGTCTAAGGACGGAATCGAATTGGGGAGTGGGGGAGTACCGGCGTTTGTTCACGGGAAGAAGAACTCGACTCTTCTCAAGGTCTCGATTAGGGGAGGGCAGAAGCTGGAGGATGCGGCGGCCGGGAAGCTGAGGAAGGAGCTGAAAGGGAGAAATGGTGTGGGGTTGAGGATTGTTGTGGATACTAAGGTGAAGGTGAAGATTGGTGGGATGAAGACTCCGAAAATGGCGATTGGAGTGTCTTGTGATGGGGTGAAGGCTTCGCCGCCGGCTGGGAAATCGCCGACAATTGGATCTGTTTCCGGCGCCGACTGTAGGGTTGATTTGAGGGTCAAGATCTGGAAGTGGACTTTTTGAGAGGGGGGAATTTCCACTGTTTGGGTAATTTTTTTGGGTTTTTTTACTGGTTGACTGTTGCTGTTTTTTCTTACGTGGAATTTCTTATTTTTATTTTCATTTTTACTGCAAAAACCTTTCATTTCAAATATGGGTAATGTAATGAATGAGCCAAGTGGAAAATGCTCTGATATTCTGATGGTATCGATATCTGAACACTAAAATATCGTAACATTTGTGTTTTAAATTTTAGATTTGAGGGTTTGAGTTAGTTTTAGGGTTCAAGATTTTGTTTCGGGTTTGGTGTTTGGGTTGGTTTTATGTTTTGTAATTTGGGATTTATATGCAAGAAGTTAGAGTTTGAGATACGATTTAGAGTTTGAGTTTATGATATTGTGTTTGAGGGTTAGGATCTAGTGTTCAGGGAGTTAGTATTATTGATTACTGTTCATGGTTTATCGTAATGAATTTGGAACTTATTATTTGAATTTTTAATTTTAGAAAGGTGAATTTTTAGTATTAAGGTATCGTTACCCAGGGTACTGGAGCGTTCAGCTGAGCCAAGTTGCTCATCAACATCTCAATATTTGACTTATGAAATACTCGTTTAAAATTCGGTGTGCTATTAAACGTGTAGATTTGCAGGTAAACTGAACGAGTCGAGCCCGAGTAGGTCTGATAGGAATCAACAAGTTCGTCAGCTAACTTGATTATAGAACTTGATGAGTCAGGTTTACGAGGTGGCTCGTTCGTTTGTAGATTGTGAGCTAGATCAATTCATATAGCTTATGAGCTCATTCACAAAAAGAACTCGATTATTGGTTCGTGAGCTTACTCGATACGATAAACTATTCAATCACATGTAATTATCTAGCTTTTTCCCTAATCGAGTCGAATTCAAACAAAGAACTCGACTCGGGCAAGCTCAAACCGGGTAAAAATCTCGGCCCGGGTCATGGCCGTTGGGTTGGGTTGGCCCCTCAAATGCTAACTAGCAAGGTAAGTCGGAGGTAGACCGCCGTCAACGCCGAGCAGTAGAATTAGCGATGTCAATACTAACCAAAGCGTCCCTTGGCCTCCGGCCGCCTCCAATTCAATTTCCCGGCCTCCGCCGTCCGCGACTCTCTCTCCGAATAAACGCCAAATCCGAAAGCACCTTCCTAGAAGACGACGGCGGCGGAATCCCCATGGAAGACGTCAAAATTCTGGCCCGATTCAAGTCGCGATACAACTACATTCGCGTCCTCGAAGTCGCTGGTAGAGCCGACCATCCACTCGCCGGCTCACGCCTCCTCCTCCTCGACACTCCGGGAAACATCCACAGCATGTCGTACCGCTTCACCAACAATTCCCTCACCCACGCTTACTACGACGTTTTCGCTACCCTGCCGCCCATTCTCCCGCAATCCGGAGCTCCGATCGCCCTTCTAGGGTTCGGAGCCGGTTCTGCAGCTCGATTGATTCTGGAGATGTACCCCGAGGTAACGCTCCACGGCTGGGAGCTCGACCCGTCGGTGATTGACGTCGGGAGGGAGTTCTTCGGAATCCGGAAGCTCGAATTCCAGCACAAGGACAGGCTGTTAATCTTCATCGGGAACGCTCTGACGGCGTCGGTGAATGGCGGATACGCTGGGATTCTGGTGGACTTGTTTTCGAAAGGGAGTTTGATTCCGGAGCTTCAGGATCCCAATACTTGGGATATGCTCAGAAGGTGTTTGATGAAATGCGGCAGAGTGATGGTGAATGTTGGTGGGAGATGTGTGGAGGCTGAGGACAAACGGCGAGATGGAAAAGTGGTTATGGAGGCTACTTTGAATGCAATGCGTGAGGTGTTTGGCGATCAGCTCCATGTCTTGGAGCTTGGAATTGACTCTGATGATAGCACACTTGCCCTTACTGGTCCTCTACCGGATCGCCAAGCTTGGAAGAAGGCCATCCCTCACAGTCACAGGGAATTGAGGCATTACGTTGATATGTGGGCGCCATTGTAGTATGGTACTCTTCATTCAATCCAGCTCCTGTGTTTACATATTGGCCTTTTCGGTTATGATCAGTTCAGTTGGTTCCAAGTTCATTACTTGTTCTTTCTTCTGAGTTGTAAATGCTAAGCTGCAGCAGATGAGCCATGTTCGTAAAAGCGAGAGCTATACTAGAACAGCGATTAACCGACTAAAATGTATCGACTTGGCCTTGGGATAACACCTGTACTTTCATGTCCTAGGTTTGGCACATTGCTGTTAGCTGTGACTTGCGCATCTGGATTCAGACTATGCAACTGCTAGATGTTCTTTCTGCCAGCTAGTCTGCACAGTTGACATTCGGGATGGATTATTGTAGTTAGAATCTAGGAGGTGTATTATGATTGTTAGCTATCAAATACTCTATTAATCAGTTGACTTTTGATGTTTGATACAGATAAAGAAAATCTAGTGTGCCTTCTTATTGATTTGTTTGCTTGGTGACGAATGACGTCCCACCTACAGGACCTTCAATCGGTTGTACCATACTACCATACGACTCGCTATACCGGCTAAATGACCGGTATGCAGTAGTTGTAGTGGTTGAATTGATCGACTCGATAAGGGTTTACAAAGGGAGGTCATAGATTCTTTTGTGGTGACCTCATGGACAAGTGGGGCATATAGAATATGATTTGTTAATACTAGGTACCCGAGAGGTGGCATCCTTCATGAGACAATGCCATTTCATCTGCAAAATTGTGGCAAAGCTTATATCTTGAAACTATTTATACTACTTGCAGAGATGTTTTCAGGCAATCTTTGTAGTCGTGACAGGAAAAGCTCAAAGCAGCTGTCGATCAACGTTTGAATTTCTTCTGTTTGCTGGCTCAGCTCTCCATGATGACAGTTCCTCTGGTGAAGTTGGTTTCTGTACATTTGCTGATACTGCTGCTTGTTGCTGCGTATATACCGCCATCCTCCTCACTGCGTCCTTACGGTAAATATTCTGTACATATCCTGGATAGACTTCATTGTGCCAATGCCTGAGAACCAAAGTGAATATAACTGTTGGAAATCAGCTCAGTTTTGTTGTCTTCTTACTTTCTGGGTAGGATGGTAATCAAAACCATATTCATGGTTATATGACCCTTTTCGATTCTCTCAATGTCGGAGTTATCCGCATTGATCGAATCATGAGATAGGTATGAGGAATATGCACAAGGAAGCTTAGGGGGGACGGTTTGAATACGCACAAGGTCTAGATGAAGTTACCATTGAGTTTGCTCCTGACTTGGGCAGAACCTTTGGCTGATTGCAGGTTACAAGGAAGCTCTGCTGCAGATTTCAAGCGAAGCAAATGGTGATTCCGAGATTGCAGGCGAGAAGAAATCAATGATCTTCAGGAGGAGCTTAGGAACAAAGAAGGTGCCAGCAAAGAAGGCTCCTCCAGCACCAAAGGCTAATCGAATGAAATCGAATAATGTAGCTTAGACAGTTGATTAACCGTGTGTAATTGAATCAGAATATCAGATACATAAAGAAAAAACTCATTTATTATGTGCTGCGAATGTGTTGAGCTAGTTGGATCGAATGGCTATTCGTTTCGATTTTATCTAACCTCAATCATTTACGACGATTCTGGGTTGTGCCCTCCGGCAAAGACGAGAATATGACTCGCCACAGTGCAAACTAGGATGGTCATGACTTGACCTTCAGTGCAAACTCATTTCTTCTTCTTGTTGCTGATATTCCTTCATCCTTCGCCCTGCAACCTCATGGTAAAGACAATTCTGACCTTACCTTACAATACTATTTATAGATCAGTCCGGCTATTGAGCTGTGACCTTACCTGTACTAAAAATTACACTAGGAGAAGAATATCAACTATTTATACTTGAATTGAACAAACTCCTAACATGAATAGGAGCGAACCAATATATTCTTTTAACTCTATTTTGGTTTTTTTATTCTCTCTAGGCAGGCCGTAAGTTAGTGGGCTTCAAGTGGAGCATAAAAAGAAGACCCAACGTTAATGGAGTGAAGTCAAATAATGTGGCCTTACCACCCCCTCCATAGTTGCTTTCCCAATTTGTGTGTTTCCAATCATGATTTCTATGGGAGATGCATGTGGTTGTTGAGATGCGTTACGATACGAGTTTGGCTAATTGGGTTACATGGTACGAGTGATTAATTCGGTTGTAAGTTTATTGGATTACTATTTCATCAGAGTTTGTTGGATTACTCGTTTGGTTAAAGGGATTACATAGGGATATTAAGAAGAACATGAGGACGTCAAGTGTATTATAATTTATTGGGGTGTGGGGGGTGAGAGTTTGGATTACCCGCATAAGGTTAGGTTGTAAAAACTCTCATATATTTACCCTAAATCTAATAGGGGAAATAATTCTGATCCGCCCAGTTGGACCGGTGGATCAATACCGTGATTCTTTGGAGGCTTAGGCAATGAATCCGTCCTCGGAGTGTCTCGGCGGATAGTACCTTGCAGGGCGGACATGCAAGGGGTTAATATATGTTGGGTGGTAAGTATGTAGATAACGTAGGGAGAATGGGTTACAGAGAAGTACCGGGCGAGTGCCCTTTGGTGTGGGCGGAACCGATAGCCTTTAGCGTACAGTGCGGAAGCTTGTAGTATCAGGCGTATGGTCCCGGGTTTTTTCGTGTCCTCTTCTGAATGGGGGACCCTGTTATTTATAGGTCCCATTGGTATGGCAGGGTCCACGTGTCTTGCTCTGAGTGGGCCGCAACGAGTCACCGTCAACAGTAATGGGCGCTGGCCTCCTGTAGATGTGTCAGACACCCTTTAGTTAAGGCGGACAGAGGAGCGCCCGGGAGTGAAGATCCGCCCGGGCCAGGTGGGAGGGCGGATTTACCTTAGGGGCCCATCAAATTCTATTTCAGAAATACACGTGTAGAAACCCTTGATGACATGGTGTCCAATATGACGGTCTAGTCATGTTATTTTAAACGAGTAAAAACCACCTAGAAAGTCATTCTAACACCGTCGTTGACTTGTTAAATATAACAATCAATCTTTTTTATTTGTTAGATTTATTGCATCCAAGTATAGGTTCAAAATTGTATTACTAGTAGGTTGGAGTAGGTCCGATGAAAAATTTGGAAGACAAAATTATATTTGACCATAATTTTATCATATTTTTTTTATTCAAGGAATCCAAGATTATAGTTAGTTTTTTTTACTACTCTCTAACAATATCCAAAGACTCTCATGTTTTTCTTGGTGAAAAAAAAATTCATATGCGATTTCTTAAAAGTCTTTATTACATTTTGAGAGCAAGAAAGAGAATTACATGAAAAAGAAAAAAAAAAACATGAATACAACGAGGTAGGCTATTCAAGATAAGCATATGGTAGATCGATGTTTGTCTTGAATCATAAGTATATGAGATAATAGTAATCTTCAATTAAAAGTTAACTTGTATCAATCTGAGTGGATCGATTCAAATTATCATTTCTAGTAAATTTCACAAGTTAAAAGAAACTCTATGATACTACTTTTAACTAGTAAACAACAATTACACTAAAAAAGCTCCAATATTTTGACAATGCAAATGATAAAAGACCAACAACAATTGGGACATAGTTAATTATAATGTAACCCTAGTCGGCCCGGTGGTAATTCGAGATAAAAACATGCATCCACCACAACCTGAATTCGATAACCTTTTCTCAAATCGACATCGCTACTCCACATAGTGTTCCATATTTGTCATCTGAATGATGGAACAACACCATAACGACCATCAACATCAGCAAAGAACGGGAGAGATGAGCTATAAAACATCATCTCCTCCAAGCGATGATCATCATGGCCTGCAGGTTCCAACCCGGAGTTGTTGTTCTCCGAAGAAGAAGGAGAACAACGCTTGGCGAACCGGCCCTTGATCCTGGGCCTGGTCTCGGCGTAAGCCTTGCGAGAAGCGTATCGAATCGTCTTCTCGAACTTCCTGTTCTTCCTCTTCTCTCTGTACCTCATCACCCTGGCTTCTCTGTCCATGCCACGTTGCTTGGCTGATGGTGCTGGAGCTTGAGGACAAGAAACTGGATTGTTGTGCTCAAATGAAAAGGAAATCTCAGAGATTGAATTGTTGTTGTTGTTGTTGTTGGAGCAGATTCCATCTGGTACAACTCCTGCATCATGGGAGGATGATGATACCTGCAAATGTGGTTACGATTCGTTAGTAAACAATGTAATAATCATTCAGAATTTCTCTTAACGACTCAATTTATTGGATGCATCAGTTCATAACATGACATCAGAGCCTTTGACCAACAAGAGGTCAAAGTTTCGAATCTTAGTAACCACCAATCTGTGTATAAACGTAGGCTTATTGAAACCTCTGTGACCTTAATCTGTTACACAAGTCTTATCGAACATGTAAATTTAGACACTTTCATGAGCCATTCAATGGCTTGTTAGTAAATAATATAATATTCATTCAAAGCCTTTTCCCAAAAACTCGAGTTATTGAGATGTAACAGTTCATGGCACGGTTAAACGGGCTAATTATACTAATCGTAACACTAATCATATCCTATGGTTAAAATTCAAATAACCATTAAACCCGTTTAGTAAACCGAATTCCACCCAGACCCAGGCTGCCTTGATTAACCAAACCAAGTCACTCACCCAACTTGACTCGTTAAGGTAATATGGTTGGAGTATTTTGTAAACTTGATTAACCGTATAACCCACTAACCATATGATTAAAACCCATATAACAATTCAATCCGTTTATCCAACCGAGTCAGCCCGACCCAATCGACCAGCCTTGATTACTAACCCAAGTTACCCTATCCAAAAAAACATATTAACCATTTTGATTCAACTAATCGTGCGAAAATCTACTTAATTTTGGGTTGATAAGACGTGAATCATACCCTAAATTGATCAAAAGCAAACATTTCAAAATTAACCTGATTTTAAGAAACTTGTAAACCGTAATTCGATTAACATGTAATCTAATAAATTAGTAACCCAATAAACTCGTAAACTAAATCTGTAACTCATCCAACTCGTTCGTTTAACAACTCTGATTAATCGGGTGATGTGCAGTAAGGAATTTTTTAGTTAAACGAGTATGGTTAACCGGTTCATAAGTTAGAACGAACCAAAAAATCAGAATCAATTTCGGTTTTCGAGCGTCGGTTCAAAAGCTGATATGTCAATTCAGGGAAGGAAGAAACTTACACTGTTGCTGAGAGAACTCTGAGCTGGGTAGCTAAAAGAAGAGAGCTTTGACCGACTAAAATCGAATTCCAATCCAATTCCATTTTCACAGCTCCCCATAACAAACTGATGACCCATCGCCGCCGGCGCCGGCGCCGGCTGAACAGAAACCTGCTTGCTCTGTACCGGCACAACTCCATCTGAACCACCGTAGCTGTAACTCGGTTGAAACCTCCCTTCCAATAGATCTCCATACTCAAACTCCAATAGCTCATCCATCTCTCCAAACAACTGATCTTTCCTCTGCATCTCTTCCCGTTTCTGATTCAATTGAGGGAACCCACTTCCCGGAAACGTCCAAGAAATCCCATCCGCCTCACGCCGCCGCCGCCGCCGCCGTTAACCGAAACAGAGTATGCTCTGTTTTCGCTCTTCTGTCCCAGGAGTTGAAATTCAGGATTCGCATACGCTCTATGATCCGCAGGCGATTCAAAGAAAGGCTCGATGGGGACGCGCTCGTGGCGGTGAGCCACAGGGTTAGCGGAATGGATGTCCAGATCGCAGGTGACGCAGAGCGCGGCGGCGTCGGCCTTACAGGTCACGGCGGCCGGAGCCTGCTCGCAGACTTCGCACATCCAGACCCTCGTCGCCTGCTTCTCGCGGTGGATCCTCCCGTCGCATTGGAGGCAGAGATACGCCGAATCGGCGCCGCAGAAGGTGGCGGCGGCAGCAGTCTTGCAGCCGTCGCAGCGTTTCGCCGCGCCCCATACTCCGCCGACTGCGGCGGAGGATGCCGCCATGGATGTGGAATTGAAGGGTTGAATTTCAGTACCCATTAAGGAATCTATCTTTTTTTGGTCAGACCAGCTGGAAATTGGGAGGATTTTTGGAAGCCGGTGTTTGGTTGCTGAGAAAATTTGGCGGAAGAAAGAGTTGAGAAAATTTGTATTAAATTGGGGGAGAAGATGGACACGTGGATGAATGGTGGCCACGTAAAAGATTTTGTTAGGAAGGAGATTAATTATAATAATATTATCTTAAGGAAATAAAGAAATGAGTGTGCCGACATGGGTCCCACGTGGCCACTTGGGAGTTGAATAGATTCACTGTACCTGTAAATTTGACTGCTCCGGTTTTTACCAACGTTGACATTGAAATCATTGGTTGGTCGGTTTGGGTAAATTACAAATTGAGTTTGAAAATTATGAATAAATTAAATCATTCAATTTTCGACTGAATTGCGGTTATCGAAATGTGGATTGAGCAAGTTATGAGTTCGTTCGAGTTGACGTGCTAAGCTTACATGCGGTTTATAAAATATAGTCGAATGCTTGTCATGTCAATCTAATTTGATCACCATGGGATAAACCAATCGTTTTATATGAATCGTGTGAAATTGTTGGAGTGCTCGATAGTCGATAGTAACACAATCGAACGTGATTGCAAGTTGTATATTGAGGAAGGTAGGTCATATTTCTGTTTAATTCTTAATTAAAGTAGGTTTTTTTTTTTGGATGAATTATTAAAGGAGGTTTATTATTAGGCTCTCTTCAACATTTTTGGTAAATTTCTAAATTGCTAAAATTATAACTAATAAATCTTTCAACCCAATAATGTAAAAGCTAAATGAAGAAGCTAAAGTGATAAGTGGGGAATTTAATTATGTGTTCTAACTATTTTGCCTCCTTCCAAATGGGCAAGGGAAAATAAATGACACGAATTAACTAATTAAGTAAGTCATAAAAAAAACTAATTAAGTAAGTGGAAGAAAAGAGAAGAAATGA
The DNA here is from genome assembly GCA_034768395.1 of Linum lewisii. NCBI lineage: Eukaryota > Viridiplantae > Streptophyta > Magnoliopsida > Malpighiales > Linaceae > Linum > Linum lewisii. The sequence goes on along the minus strand of CM068296.1, from coordinate 84,904,879 downwards.
CTCATAAATATTTTATTTATTTTCTATTTAATTAATATTATATTGTCCACTTATCGACTAATTTCGGATGAATTTTGTTACTATGGTCAATTTTCTACAAATTAAAAGTATATTTATACGTTTAAATTTAATTGCAATGACTATATTTCTCGATATTCATAATAACGGTCGGTCATAAAATAATTAGAAAAATTCTCTTGCTAGATAATTCTAAAGTTCTATGTCATAAAAAAAAATTAGAATGACATGAGCTGAATAATTGATGAATAGTAATGTGAGTTATTTGAAGCGTGTGACGTAAAAATTTCAAACTAGTATTGTTAAAATGACACGAGCTAGATAATTCTAAAGTTCTATGTCATATAAAAAAAATTAGAATGCCATGAGCTGAATAATTGATGAATAGTGTGAGTTTGTTTGAAGTACCAATAGTAACTGTATTACTGGAAAATATTGAGCAAAGTTAAGTTGATGTCTCACACAAAATCTGAACCATAAAGTTATTCTAATTTATTGGTTAATGAAATTGGGTCTGAGTATTCGATTTCCATTCCCGTCCGGTCCACTGTGAATTGTAATGCAATTATTTGAGCCAATTCTCAGTTGGGCCGAGAATCGAAACTCAATTCCTTCAACCAAACGACTTGTAGTCTCTAACCTAGACGCCCCAAGTAGTAATATGGGAATTATCGAAATGCCACATCACCATTAACGAATATGCCAAAAGAGGGAAGTTATACCAAATTCAGAAATGTGGACAGAAATAGAAAGGAAGATTCTTGGCCAAAAGGTTTGGTTTTCCGATTTGGTCGAACTAATTTTAATTAGGTGTTGGTACGTTAGTTAGGTTTTATTATTATTCCTCTAATCCCAATCTTAATTCAAACCATACCTTACAAGTATACATTTGAACTAATGTATACTCAATCCTAACAAAAGCCTATTTTATTTTCAAATATTTAATATGTGCAATACAATAGATTGTCTAAGGTATTGTTTAGTGCACTTCATGCATCGAGATTCGAGGTATTTACAGAGGTTTGTCTCACTGTCGTTCAAGAGAGGTAAAATATGGTGAGTTTTCGAGACGTCATGTATCTCAGTATGAGAATGTTTAATTTCAGAAAATTTATATTTTCTACGCTCAGTCACATGTCTTATGAGATATATAATTAAATTGATTCTTATACATCTATGTGATCTGTATTATTCTTTAGCGATGTGTCATTATCATATATAACAACACTAAATTTGATACCTAAAATTAATAAATGAGGTAATTATTATTAAAATTGGTACTTAATTAGTATGAAAAAAATATGTACCCAAACTTAAATAGTACGTTATATATAACTGATTTTTGGTTGGATCGATGATTACCACCCCAAATTATCTACTATGGTCACTAACATGCTAGTGGGTTGGATGTGGGGTTGATTAGGGGGCGTAGCAGTAGGTGACATAGACAAAAATATGAGTTAGATTGATGATATCATACACTTAACGGAAAAATAGATGGAGACTTGATGAAATGACCAACTCGTTACAAAACCAATTATAGGTTAATGATCACACTAAAACATTGATTGATGACTAATATGTTACAAACTTAATACGTTAATGACCACAATATATAATAAACGGGTCAAATACTTAACACATCCCGAAACTATAGGGTGGGTTACAAACTCATCTTGAAACTTTAATCCGTTACAGAGCGGTCCTATTACTATGAAACGAGTTACAGAGTAGTCCTAATGACGTCATCGATGTACTTTTCAAGCCATTTTGCCACATCACAATTGACATGTCATCAAAAATATAATTTAAAATTCATCTTAAATTGATTCAAATCCAAAATTATATCAATCTAACTCACTAGATTTACCTTTGAACCAAAATTTATTAGGTAGATAAGTTTAGATTTAGATTTGAATCATATTGTTGAATTTTGAATTATGTTTCATGTCAATAGTGACATGGCAAAAATGACTGAAAAAGTACATTGATGACGTCATTATGACTACTTTGTAACTCATTTCATAGTAATAAGACCACTTTGTATCGGATTAAAGTTTTGGGACGAGTTTGTAACTTGCCCTATAGTTTTGGGACGTTTTAAGTATTTGACCTTATAATAAACCCAAATTAGTAAGAGGTTTTCCAAACAAAGTGAAAATTGAATGAAAAAGGAACAGTTGGAGCATAATACGTCAGGCTGTGCGTCAGCAATTAATAATTTTCATTTTACGAATTACAAATAGTCCAATAATTTCATTTGACTCTAAAGTTTCCACTTCCAGAATAAATATGGAGCAAACACTGAAAACCTGACACGGACATTATTAAATTATATTATCCCCATTCTTTAAGTACCATTTTCTATATAAAATAAAATGGTAACAAAGCACCCATATAAAATTAAATATACACATTTATAACGATTTGTTAATTTGTTGGAAGAGAGTTTTAAATAAATTTTATATTGTTTACTAGCTAACGCATCCCCTCAAATAAATAACTCATGAAAACCCATAAGGATCTTATATTGTTTACTATGTCGAGCATCCATTTTTAAATGATATATTGGCTTTGATATATCATGTCATGAACGGTTGTTTCCCTATAACTCATGTTGTGAAGAGAGAGTTCTGAATGAATTTTATATTGTTTACTAATAGTTACCCTCTCGTGAAGCTGACATCACACGTACACACCATACAAAGATACAATCACAGTGATATAATGATCGAGAGATCAAGCTCAAATGTTCATCGTCAGCATGCTCAACAGGATAAAGCGATAGTGATCGACGCCGGATGAGAATGTTGATCATCATTATTTTCGAGATATGCTTGATCATACAATATCAGAATAGGTACAATTTACTTGGGATTATTATTACTCGTATAGTTGTAAAAATGAAAGTATGAAGTTTGATAATAATAAAAAGGGAAAGTGGTACTTTGCCCCCTCTACTTTGCCAAGTTAACAAACAACTCACTATACTATGAAATGATCAATTTACCCCCTCCTACTATGCCAACCAAACAAACAGCCCCTTTCATCCAAAATTCCGTTAAGTGATGACTCACCAATATGATTCATCCATAATTAATGACAATACATTGCCACATCATTAATGACAGTACATTTTTAGTACAAAAGGCAATAAAAATATTAATTTGAATTTATAAATTAAAAAGTATATATTTAATTTTTTATGTATTTTTATTATTATTATTTTTCAATTAAATTTAATAAATATTTTTAATTTAAAAATTAAAAAAATATTTTTAGAAAAAATTGGACTCCGGCTTGCTGTCAAACAAAATCCCCTTCCTTGATAGTGTCAAGGAAGGATCTCAACCATTAATTTATTTTTTCAAATCTAATGGTTTAAATTAAAAGGGTAAAAGGGTCATTTCACCATTTAATTTAATTTAATTTCTTTTTTAGTTTTTTTTTAATTAAATTCAAACAGCCGATAACCGGAGCTCCGGCGACCGGAACTCCGGCGACCGGAGCTCCGACGACTTCTCCGATGAATTTTCCAGACGATCGGAGCTCCGATTTTGAAAATTTTTTCGGCCACCGGACCACCGTCGTCGGGCCTATCTTTCTGGAATTTTTTTTCGGTGACGCTTCGTACTCGTTTTTAATATGTGTACGTGCACATTTTTGTACAGAAACTGTGTACTCATTTGCAAAGATTTTTCGTACACGTGTTATACATGTATACACGTTTCTATACATGTGTACATGTTTTGTACACGTTTTATATACTCACATGTTTATGTACTTACATTTTTGTATACGTGTACACTTATCTTGTACACATGTACACAATGTTTACACATGCACATACTCGTTTGTACACGTGTACACACTCATTTGTACATATGTGCACACACTCGTTTGTACACGCTTTATACACGCACATGTTTATGTACTTACATTTTTGTATACGTGTACACTTATCTTGTACACATGCACATACTCGTTTGTACACGTGCACACACTCGTTTGTACACGTGCACACACTCGTTTGTACACGTGCACACACTCTTTGTACACGTGTACGTACATATTTATATACGTGCACGTACTCACTGTACACGTGTACACAATATCTTACATTTATTTATGTACACGTGTACACACATTTGTTTATATATCAGTGTATACATATTTCGTACTCAAGTGCACATTTTTTGTGCAAACCATGTGCATACTATTAATAAGATAATTGTATTGTTATATAATATCAATAAGTGCTCAGTAGCGTAGTGGTAGAAGTTTAATATTTCACAAAAAGAGGTCATGATTTCGAATCATAGCAACAACAAAAGATTTTTAAAATATGAATTATTTTATTGAGGGCGGCGGAGGACCGGCGGCAGGCGGAGTTGGTCCGGCGACAGCGGACCGACGGCCGGCGAAGGAGGTCCGGTGATGGAGGACCGGAGGCCGGCGGAGGAGGTCCGGCGACGGCCGGCGGAGGAGGTTCGGCGGCGACGGCCGGCGGAGGAGGTCCGGCCACGACAGCGGCGGATGGGGACGGCCGGCGGAGGACGTCAGCGGCGGACCGGCGGAGGACGTCAGCGGAGACCGGCGGAGGACGGCCGGCGGCTGACCGGCGGAGGACGGCCGCGGCTGACCGGCGGAGGACGTCCGGCGACGGCCGGCGGCTGACCGGCGACGTCTAGCAGCGGCGGCAAAAGGTGTGAACAACACTTTTTTAAAATACCTAAATTGCCCTTGTTTGATGGATCAAGGAAGTTAGTTTCCTTGATCCCAAGCCGCACTCAAAAAATTGTATATTTATTTAGAAAAAAATATTTCATTTTTAATATTAAAATCCATAAACGAAATATTTTTAAAAAATATTTTTTATTTTTTATTTATAAATTAAATTTAATTCTTTTTATAATTTTTGTTTTTCTCAATTTAATTTAGTTGAAATGGATGAAAGTAGTTGATGTGGCAATGTACAGTCATTAATTATGGATGAGTCATATTGGTGAGTCATCACTTAACGGAATTTTGGATGAAAGGGGCTGTTTGTTAGGTTGGCATAGTAGAAGGGGGTAAATTGATCATTTCATAGTATAGGGGAGTGCTTGTTAACTTGGCAAAGTAGAGGGGCAAAACACCATTTTCCCTAATAAAAAAAGTAATTATTAAACACGATAGATGGAGAAATAGGAACAGTCACTGTCAGCGTGCACTGTGATGGGCTGCAATGAATATAGATGAGTCAGCTGGGGCCGCGTTGGACGGCTAATAGTATTATGCTGAATAGGTGTATTCAACACCTGTTGATCGCAATAGGACCCGTCCGATCAAATCGTACGGTGAGGGGAAATTTTAACGCACGGGGGTTGTTTCGGTCTTTTCCCTGTTTCGTAATATTTTCGCGCCCTGATTTGAAATTTTAAATTTGTGATTTGACAGGATAGAGAAAATTAGAACCCTATAAAAGCAGTTCCCGGCGAAATTAAATTTCGTAATTTTCTCGCTCCAAAATTCTCGCCTACATTTCTCGCTCCTCATTTCTCTCTCCGTAACTAAATGTCGCTGGCACGTGAAGGTAATCTAGTTATTTCGTAATACCGTTCGTATTTGTATTAAGCATTCGTAAGGTTTTTTCCCACTCGTAATATGTTTCCTGGCCTTACGTCTCTTTCGTAACCTTTTTGCAGTCGTTGACGTTTCAATCACTCTGCCAGGTACTACGTAATGCATTCTTTACGTTTTACGTTTTCCTGTGTACACTTTCCAAAACGTTTACATGGCTGAATACATTCTGAACAAATGCAGGAATCGAGGGGATCCAGAAATATGCCTATTGATCTAAATGAAATGTTGGTACATTGTGCAGGTTTTACGTAACATTTTCTACGTTCGTTCGTGATATATTCTGAAAGATCCGTACTACATTCTATTATCTTTCGTAATAATTCATACTTTCGTGTACTTCGTAACACATTTACACACGTTTTGCACTACGTTACACGTAAATGCGGGAAAATCGAGGGGGAATCCACAAATATGCGTATTGATCTAATGAAACGACCGTACCTCGTGCAGGTATTACTTTACATTTTATACGTTCATTCGTAATATATTGTTTAATGTTTCGTATTAATTAATCCCTTGTATTGCATGAGAATCTTAACAACGTTGGATTTGAACGAGGGGAATGGAGTTGAATGAGGTGGCTGATCCGGGTCAGTTACACGTATATGAAAAAAACTTTGTACATAATTGTCGTTGTACCAAAGTAAAAACTTATCTTACGTAATACCTTACCTTGTACTACGAATATATATGAATTCCTTACGTATCCTTTTTAAAGCATTTCGTAAATAATTCGCTGTTCCTTAAGTTGTACTTTTTTATCTCGTAACATCTTTAACCTGCGATTCACTTTAACTCACTTTCGTAGGAGACGCGCTCCAATGTTTGACAACATGCAAGAAGCGTTTCAGTTTTTACGAGGATTACGCTCATCTTGCTGGTTTTGGTGTCAGAATAAGGTGACCAGAAAAAATATAAATAACTCCGACTCTTGATGAAACAGCGCCGATGAGATCCCATGTCTTAGCTGTAGACCCCCCATGTCGATACTTAGTTCGTTTGCACGACGAAGGCCAAAAAAGAAAAGGAAGACAAACAATAAGCGGACTAGACCTGATGAACGATAAGTTGTGAGGCAAAATAAAAATGAAAATGGGACAAATCTCTCAAAAAGTATTACATATACGATGGATAAAAACTCTGCACCGCATGAATTGCTCCCAGAAAAATATGCTCATCTTTTCCGGTCAAACAGAAGTGTGAACCGAACAAATGCACATCTTGCCCTCATACACAAACTGGTGGGGTGATTCCCGGAAAATTCGAATAATGAGGCAAATGGCAGGGGGGGCCAAACATGTGGGTTTCTTTATACGAAGATTCTCCGAACCACAACAGGGAAAGACCAGTTTTGAGCACCGCTGAAGATCATCACTGCAGCGCTATTTTAGAGTTCGATCAAGAGAGGAAAAAAAATTTATTCTATGAGCTTCAGGAAGACAAACTGCAATGAAATCTTGGTGTTTGGGCTGACAATAGGATGCGTCAAGAATTCCTCTGTGTTTGGGGACTCAATCAGTTTCGACACCATTACAGAACAAACAAAGATACAGGCCCTTAGGTAATACTCTCTAATTCGTAATATATTATATGTAATACGTTTCATTTAATTATAAATACGTAACACTTTATTACTCTTCGTAATATTTAAAAAAAACTGTTCGTTTTACTTAAACTTAAAAGACGTAATACTTTATTATGTCTCGTAAAATTGTATGTAATACATGTTACGCTAGCATAAAAACGTAACACTAACCCTTTTACTTAATATATAATTTATCTTAGTGTTACTTTTTCCTTACTAAATTTCACACTGCCATGTGTAACATAACAGCTTTATTCGTCGGGTACAACCCCATAGAGATATGGTGATATTCGGTGCTGCTCTTTTGTTTGACGAGACGTCAGCTACCTTCGGAAATGGTTGTTCCAAATGTTTGACAAATGCATGGGGGGGAAGAAACCAACCAGTATCTTCACCGACCCAAGCAGCGGCAATTGCTGCGGTATTAGGGCATATATCCAATGCCGGTTACATACCATGGACTATGTACATTCCATATCCTCAATAATGCTGCGAGGAACTGGGATCACTCTGTGACAAGGTACCGCAACAAGGGGTTTATAATGTAAAATACGTTTTATAAGCATAAAAAAACGTTAACACTTTATTAGATTCGTAAATTTATTCATTATACGTTTATTTAATCTTGAAAAACGTTAACACTTTAGCCACCTACGTAATATTAATTCATTCTACGTGACACTTTATGCTTCACACTGCATGTTAACGTAACAGCTTTATTGTTCAGGTTTCGTGTAACTTACTCCCATTTGGGGGTTGACACTGAGGCGGTTTGATGTCCTGGGGCTTATGAAAAAAAATGTTCCCTAAGTGAACCGAAGGACACCCATGGCTCACCCGATCAACCAAAAAAGGACACAATGGTCTAGAGCATGGATG